>CM033472.1:148987410-150187410 GCA_019447015.1 Hymenochirus boettgeri
AGGGAGAAAGTTTGTGAATGCCATACTCCCTATGATCGTGATACATCGTAGTACCGAGAGCCGACCACGAACGGGAGAATTTTTTTGTCCGAAACAACTGTTCCTGACACTGGCGCGGAACGGTCATTGGAAACTTTAGATTCAGCCATAAACGTTTACTGTGTCCCTTTATCGGAAATGTGTGTACCCACCTTAAAGGGCAACTGTGGTCTCAAAACAAGTTAGGAATAAATGAAAGCGTGCAGTATTTCCTTTAAAGGACATTTCCACCCTAAAATGCTATTTTTAATATAAGATTCCCCATGGGCTCACCTGAGGCCTGCTACCAATGGTCTTCACAAAACTAAATGATAACAATGTTTAAGGGCATGCCCCACCCCCAAACTATAATCCCCCACTACTGGCCCCATCATGTAGTGTAGTTTAATCCTACCTCACATCCCAGCTCATAAGGTTCTCCTGTAGTCCCCCCCCCAAAGTCCCAAAACTGCCCCCCACCAGGAGATAGCAGAGTCCATATAGGACTCTGCCTCTACCTGGCCTCCGGGAGAAGTTTGGCATGCGTACTACAGCCCCTTCTCTCCCCCTCCCTCCCCCCTCCCTCCCTCCCGATTAGCATTCTCTCCCCCTAGTGTAAACCCTTTTCACCAAAGATTCCCCCGTCCCCCCAGCCCCAACCGCTATGTTAGTATTATTAGAAAACGCCCGAAACATTACTTACCTTCCCTCCGCCGCACTGAACTCCCGGCAGCTGCGTCCATGATTGCATTTACTCGCAAGCAGAGGGCCTGGCAGCGTGGCGGAGGCAAGAGGGAAGGTAAGTAAATTTTGGGCATTTTCTAATAATACTAACATAGCGGTGTGGGGCTGGGGGACAGGGGGAATCTTTGGTGAACATTTTTTTTAAGGGTGGTACATACCCTTTAATAGAAAAATTCCCTGGCCTTGGTTATAAAACATAAATGTTGCAAATCCATCATTTCTATTGATAAAACTATGGTAGTGTTATTGATGAACTGCAGCGTAACTGTTCAGATTTGCAAATCTGAAGGGGAAAATGAAGTAATTCTTTGAAACAAAATCAGTTAACACGTGCAAAATGTAAAAATATAGAAGGGGACCCCCCCGAATCTACATTTAGTTAATAGCTAGATTAGAAATTCTTAAAAGTACATATATATGGAGAGAGAAAGAGAGAGAGATACTGAGTCCTCCTGTGCACCTCTTGCTAACTGCAATCCAATGCCGTGGTGCTACTGTTTGTCGACATATACCAATTGATTATCAGAGCACTCATCTGGACTTTGTAACTTTGTCTTCATTGTTGATCACACATTTTACATATATTCAATCACATTCCATTATAAAACCCAGAGAAAGTTATTTAAAACAGAAATATTATACAACACTTAGAGAGAGCAAAACCATAAATATAATCACATATTCATATCAATATAATATTAGCACTGGTCATTTCAGAGCACCGATGTTAAGGACAGCTAAAGACAAACAACACTGAACCAGAAGGCAGAACAGCTGTGATATAAAACCAGTAATCGGTGTCTACCTCTCATTTTGATACGGGCGCTGGGAAAATTACCTAAATAACATATGGTTTGTGCTTTACTCTTCACAGCATTCTAGTACACAGAGTTTGGTCTGACCATTATGTTCTGCACATGCTCAGTAGCTATAGAAGAAACTTGTTACAGTTGGTCACATCCACTAATAATCTCCAGCCAATCCTTTTACAGACCGATAAAGCAAGGAAGCATGTGACTGAGGTCAGGAGGTATAGTCTGTATACTGTACATACACACAGATACTTCATCCAGTTTTTAACAAGCTTATAATTTACTTAAATACAATTTGCTGAAGTGGGATTTTATAGCTATTGGTGTTTTAGCGGGTTGTTTTCAGATTCCAGACATAAAAAATTGGGTTTAGTTCCTTTAATGTATTTCAAGGTATTTAACTCATATACTCCATTATGTTAAAGTTGTATTGCAATAATAGATGTCGTGTTCAGTTGCCTGTTTTGTTCAATTCAGACGAATGAACAGTCAGACGTTGGTCGCGGGCCAGCGAAAACCCATGAAATTTTTCCGCCATATTGACCTGTACACTGAACTATCAGTTGATCCGGCCAAATTTGCATGGTGTGTCCACAGTATAAGGTCCTACCCTGGGTTCGATGCAAAGATGTCAAGGGGAGCAGGGGAAGTGAGTATAATGCCACATATATTCTGCATTGTGGCATCCAGGAGCCACAGCTCACCTGAAGTGTGATGTCATAACTGCTGCAAAGTGATTATAGCATTGCAGGAGCGCAGTCAGGTCAGTTGCAATTTTGCGTAAGATTCATAGTAAAAATCACTTGCAACTTACCTGACTGTGCTCCCACATGCCTTAATCACTTTGCTACAGAAACGGCATTATTTGAGCTGCGACTTTGGATGCCTTGATTATGTTAGCAAACTTATACTGCATCGGGTGCGCTGCACAAAGACCAAAAATTTGGGAATTCGCACAGTCCCTGGTGTAAAACCCATACTAAGATGACATTTAGGCTCATTATAGCAGTTATGAACGTTACTGCCTCTCTACCTTAAGTCTAAACAGTTACATGTCTTGCTATTTCTTCCCCATAGTTATACATATGTAACCTAAAAAGTTATTTACTTAAAGGAGAACTAAACTTCAGTTTTTCAGATTCTAATGTGAAAGTTTTTCTCCCCAGAACACCTACATGTTAAGATTCTTCTCTAGTATTTGCATTTAGTAGATATGAGTATAGATTCTGTAACAAGGAGGCTTCCATCTTGTTGCCAGTACAACTCATAGCCCATGTTGGCTTCAAAGAGCCACGCCCCTGACCCCCAGCATTCACTGTCTCTATGTGCAGAGTTTCTAGCATCTCTTTCTAGTGAAAGATAAAGCCTCTAAATGTACCTGGAATCAGTTGATTTGCTGGTGGCGCACCATGTAAATGCTGTGTGTTTAGAAACAATCAGACCAAGAAGTCGCAAGTTCAAATCCCCTACCTACTTATGAAACAATATCCATGGTCTACTGCCTGAGTTAGTGCTTTATTTGTTTGTTTTTTCCATGTTCTAGAAAAATATGAAGTTTCTACATATGTACAATCTTTATATTAGCAGCTCTGTTATTTATTACCACCTGTGAATTGCTGACAGTCTTCCAGTAGCAATACAAAACAGTGTACTGATTTTACTGACATTTACTTCAATTGATTGAGAGTTCACCTGTGGCGTGCTCTGCAAAGTGCTGGGGTAGGAAAAATATCAGATTATTGGGACACAGGTTCGATTCCCCATGTTACCTTTTTGTTGTTTATTATGTGTCTAGCAAAAGATAAAGACTCTACATGTACTAGTCCATTACTTATGCCTTGTGGCCTAGTGGTAGAAAGCTTTCTTTTTCGAAAGACACAGAATAGAAGGTTGCTGGTTCGATTCCCCATACTTACTTTTTTTTTGCTGAAATGTTAATGTTCTGTTTCTTTCACATCCTGCTAGCAAAGACATACACTGCAAAGATTACTTTTCTTTTTTGTATGTAAAGCATAGGAATTTATCATTGTTAGGGACAGGAGCATTTCTAATGTGTTACACAAAACTCACTGGTATCTGTGTTCTGTGTCAGAGGGAGGGAACTCTGAGCTGTAACATGATTGGCTGTCAGCTTCCAGGAAGCAGCCTGCAGTTTCCGTGAGTGTCCGGCGGACACTTAGATGGGTGTTCCCAGATAAGGTGAATTATGGGAGCTGACCTTAGTATACAGGTTATTTCATAAATCACCCAGCATCCACAGCAAAGGGAGATATGAGACACAGCTTGTTGTTCGTTTGTGAATGTGCTCTCTCTATTGGGACAATGTTGTCTTGGACTTTAGTTCTCTTTAATGTACTTTATTGAAGACATTTTTATTATCAGATATCAAGACTCATCAATGCATATACATACATGAAAATATTGAAAGATTTGTTAAGAATACTTAACGGGATATGAAATATATATAAACTATTGCTATATGTTATATATAAACATTGCAGTTTATTGGATAGTTGTTTTCATTTTTTATGCTACCTTTTTATGAAATGTTAAAATGAAATTTTCACTTATGAAATAATATCTACCATATTAATTGAAATATTGGTCATTTTTTTCTACTAAACAGACTAGAGACTACATGAGCAATGAGACTACAAATTGGTATTCACAAGAGAAGCAAATTTTATATTTTACTAGCAGACTACATATGTCTACATCTGTGGTCAGTTTCACAATTGTCAAAGTTTGCCAGTAAATCTGATAATTGGCAAATAAATAGTAACAATTGAGCCCTGTAAAGGCGAGTACACACAGTAACAATCTGTCAAGATGACAAACGGAATCTGCAATATTTCTGCCTGTCATCTTTGACAGATGAGAGTACACACAGTCACAGTCATATTCGTTTTCCCTATTAAGTATAGGGAGAAAGTTTGTGAATGCCATACTCCCTATGATCGTGATACATCGTAGTACCGAGAGCCGACCCGAACGGAGAATTTTGTCCGAAACAACTGTTCCGACACTGGCGCGGAACGGTCATTGGAAACTTTAGATTCAGCCATAAACGTTTACTGTGTCCCTTTACGGAAATGTGTGTACCCACCTTAAAGGGCACTGTGGTCTCAAAACACAGTTAGGAATAAATGAAAGCGTGCAGTATTTCCTTTAAAACATTTCCACCCTAAAATGCTATTTTTATATAAGATCCCCATGGGCTCACAGCCCCAACCGCTATATTTTTTTTTAAAAAGCCCCCCAAACTCTACTTACCTCCCCTCTTTCCTCCGCCGCGCTCCGCCCTCTGCTTGCGAGAAAATGCAAGCAGAGGGGCGGGACCGGCAGCCGTGTCTGGATTGGCTGAGCGGCCCAATCACGGACGCGGCTGCCGTCATTCAGTGCAGCGGAGGAAAAGAGGAGAGGTAAGTAAGTGTTTGGGGAGCTTATAAGATAAAAATATAGCGGTTGGGGCTGAGAGCCCAAGGGGAATCTTACATATTAAACATTTCACGCTAGGGGAGGGAATCGGGAAGGGAGGGGAGGGGGAGGAGAAGGTCTGCAGTTACGCATGGCAAAAATCTACCTGAGGCAAGGTAGGAGGCAGAGCCCTGCTAGCCTCCTGGTGCAGTTTTTGGCACTTTGGGGGGGGGGGACTACAGAGAACCCTATGGAGCTGGGATGTGAGGTAAGGATTAAACTCACTACATGGTGGGCCAGTAGTTGGGGGATTATAGTTTTGGGGTGGACATGCCCGTTAAAATGAGCCAACAATCACATCTCTGGCTGGAGCCTGTGAGATGTTACATTGGGGTGAATGTTCAAACTTCCTGCTTCCAGTAGGTTGAGGATCATCACCTGACCTCTTGCCTGCCTGTCTTCCCCGGGGGGAGAAGCATGCTCAGTTAAGACTTCATGCTGTGGGAATCAGAAGTGCCTGGGGCAAAAAATGACAGTTGAGAAGGGAGCCTATTAACGCAGGCAGAGGCTGGTCACATGGCTGAAAACTGGAAGTGTTCAAGCGGGAAGTAATATTGCTGAACCTTTCCAGCAATAACTTCTCACCAATTTTGTCTAGAGATGTGATTTAGGTTTTATTTTTGAAGGTAAGATGGAAGGGTTTTTATATAATTCTTACTAGTTTGGAAGAATTCAAGACCCATTTCCCTTTAAGAATGTGACATAACATTTCATTATGTAAAATATAAAAAACACTAATTAAATCAAACCACAAAATAATATTATCTTAAATAATGACACGCTCTTTAATTTCCTCCCAATATATTATTTGATTGGAAATAGAAAAGAAAATGTTTCTGTTCCAGCTTTCACAAAAGCATAACTCCAAAGACATGGTGTGCTCCAAACACATGATTTTGATAATACTGGTCTATATATTAGAAATCATAAAACAAGGTATGCCTTTTTGTCAACCAAGCAAAGAGTACATTATCACATTTAACTACAAGTACATTTAACACAACATTAGACAGGTTAAATTAAGATTACACACAATTAAAAGGTATAAAACCACTAAAAGTTAACCAGCAAAATGAACTGATAATGAGGGACAGATTATGTATGTTAATGATCCAGAATATGTTTAGATTAAATCACAAATTTCTTTTTCATCTTTATACAAACAAGACAATATCTTGCCCATGTGGTGTTTTTTACCACCAAGGTGATACATTTACTTGGAAAATCACCATATGGCACCGCATTTAATGGTGGAGGAAGAGACCTGATATTTTTCATGGCAAGCACACAAAATGGAATGTGCTCTTTTAAATCTACATGCTATGTGATATCACTTCCAATGCTCTAGTAAACTAATCTATACTACTGTAGTACTGTAACTTTGAAAAAAAAAAGGAACTGTGTATTGCTTTTAATGATTCACATTGTCCCACCTTTTGTTATGTACGTGTTATAAACACCTTATTTATAATCTTGCTGAAAATGTCGCGTCCAATGACAAGTTCTGAGTCTCGATACGGTCTGTGGTTGGCTCTCTGTTTACATTTCGATCTGTGGAATGCTGTAAAAACCTTTTATTAGGTAAAGCATTTTGTAAGGGCTAACATGAAAACATGAAAATTACCCAAAAGTCTCCGTTCTTTATTTGTAAAGGTATAGAACACTGGATGCCACACATTAAACATAAGCACAAGTATTGGTGTAAAAAGTGGCAAATTAAGTTAAATGCTGAGAAATTCAAAGTTATGAATATGTGCAAAAACAACATATATGCTAGTTATACCATAAATGGAATTGAGTTAGGAGTTGTCTCAATAGATAGTGTTTGAGAGTTATTGTGGACAATAAAAGCACAAAATCACTCGCCAAAACTCCACTCCACAGTTGGAAAGTACCCAGGGTGAGGACCTAAACTGCACGGTTTTTACCCTTGGGTTCACTTTCTAACTCTAGATTTACTCACCTAAAGTTTCCTTTGGTGCTTCAATCCTGAAGTCCGTCTGGAACTTGGCTATTGAGGAGACGTGCTCTGAAGAAGCGTGTCTTCTCATGGGGGGGGGGGTCGGATTTGCAAACATGGAAGAGTTAGAAAGTGAATCCAGGGTTACGGACCATACAGTTTAGGTCCTCATACTGGCTATTACAGGTGGCAGGAGCAGGGTCTAGGTGAGTATAATTGTCCTATAATAGTTCTTAGAAGCATCATTTAGTATCTGCTAAAGCAAATAAAATTATTTCTTGTATAAATAGGAGCATAGCATCAAAGGAGCAGGGCATAATGCTGCCTTGGTCTATAGCTCTTGTAAGGCTGGGGGCCCTGAGCTTCAGGGGGGCCCATAATGACTGTGAAAAAAATCTAATTGTAATCCGCCACTCAGGGTCGGTGATTGGGCAGGGCAAACCGGGCAATTGCTCAGGGGCCAGGGATCATTAGGGGGCCCCTGGGGCATAACTTATAGTTGCCTACAGTTGAGCACTGCTTAAATCCCTTGCATTGCCAGTGCCGTCCTGGATTTAGCAGAACTTCCTAGTAATTTAATAAAATAAATGAGTAAATGAAATTGATATAATACTGGGTCAGTGTATAGCCACCTTTAGTGTAAATGCTCACTTTAGTTACCTGCTTTACAATAATCTGCCCTCAATTCCAAAAGATATATTCAGCACATTATTACCGTATATACTCGAGTATAAACCGACCCGAGTATAAGCCGAGGTACCCAATTTCAGCTAAAAATCCTAATAAAGTTGTTGACTCGAGTATAAACCGAGGGTAGAAACTTGGCATTCAAGATGTTGGAAACTACAACTCCCAGCTAATAAAGCATGCTGGGAGTTGTAGTTTCCAAAACATCTTGAATGCCAAGTGGGGTGGCATTCAAGATGTTGGGAACTACAACTCCCAGCATGCTTTATTAGCTGGGATTGTAGTTTCCAAAAATCTTGAATGCCACCTCACTTGGCATTCAAGATGTTTGGAAACTACAACTCCCAGCTAAAAAGCATGCTGGGAGTTGTAGTTCAAAACATCTTGAATGCACCCTCACCCTCACCCTCCCACCTAGTTCAGTACCTTGGGCTCTTCTCCCTGTGGGCTCTTCTCCATCCAAGCAAGGGCCAGCATTGAAGAATCCTTGGGCCAGCATTGAAGAATCACCTTGGGCCAGCATTGAAGAAGCATCTTGGGCCTTGAAGAAGATCCTTGCAGAAGCCTTGAAGAAGCATTGAAGTCTCCTCTGCATTCGGCAGCCGCACCGATCTTCTCTGCACTGGCGCGCCGGCTGATGTCACTGCTGGGCCGGGCTGTCTGTGACGTCAGGCCGGCGCGCCAGTGCGAGAGAGAAAGATCGGCGGCTGCCGGAATGGTAAGGTAAGCTGTGACTCGAGTATAAACCGAGTCTGAGTTTCAGGCTGATTTTTCAGCCTAAAAACTGGTTTATACTCGAGTATATACGGTAGATGTGTTACTAAACAGATATTTAGATATAATTTTGCCTTCTTCTGGCAGAGGAAGCATATTCTCCCTTCATGCAGTCATGAAGGGAGGAGGCTTGTGTATACCAATGAAACAATAATACCAATGAAATAAAAAGAAACCAGCAATTGACCTAAGTTACCAAAATTAAAACGTATATATGTGTTATGCATAAACACACTTGGGTAAACCGGCACTAACGGGATTGGCCCTTTATCGGGAATGTGTGACTAACTTAAAAGTAAGAGACTTGCTGTACCAACTTAGAATGTGACAGATAAAATTCATAGATGTAATTTACATTCATTATGCTAAAATAATTTAAAGGGGAGTTCAGTGCAAATACATATGCTTTTCAGAAAAAAGAGCAGTATTTCTTCATCCCAATGGACTTTAATCTGCCAATTGAGCATTTTGTCTGTATATAAATAAATGCAACCGAAATACTGACTTCCTGTTTGCAGGACCCCTAGTGGAGACCATATGGTCTTTCCCTTGACCCAGCACCTGGGTTGATTCAGTTGCTCAGTAGAGATCTGAGCATCTTTGACCCATTCATCAGACAATCAGTAGAAATTACTGTTAGGAACATTCCAAGGATGTGGTGCATCCTGGGAAGAAGAAGGACCGTTAGACATGAAATGCCAGCTCACTATGTCAACAGCATGGAACAGCAAGGGTATGAAATCAACTGATTTTTCAAAATGGGGAGAATATGTAGAATAACTAAGAAGGCATTACACAAACTAACAATTAAACAAATATTGATAATTTCCACTGAACTGTCTCTTTAAGGATACACAGATTGAATTAAAACACACGGTTATTAACAAAACCCACCCAAAGTAAAATAGGCTAATAATGGAATGTATTATGGTATTCAAAACAAGAAAAACTTTGTCTATGCACTTGGTTTGAATGTATTGGCACAAAAGGATTCAAAAAGGCAAGCAGCCGCCGGCGCCAGGAACATTAAACAAGATTGAGAATGTCTTTTTCTCTCTATACAACAAAGTATTTAATAATACACAATGAGCAGCATTACCACTTAAACTGTTATTTAGGAAATGCACATTAATGCTTGGAACAGAAAGGGCTTAGGTAGGCAAACTACAGTCTGATCAAATACAGTAGACCATGAAGTGTAAATATAAATAGTGTAATATTCATGACAAATTCAACATAGACAAGGAGGTTGATGCAATAAATGCTGCTAAAGTTTGCATGTGCAATAAATCTGCAATTCCAATGAGATGTTATCTGAAATAACCCAGTAAAATTCTGCAAATTAATAACACGTGCAAACTTTTAACACTTCTCATTCCATTAGCACAAATGTATAAAAAAAAAACCCATAAAGGTACAGTTTGGTTGACCACACCAAAAAGATAATCAACTAATGCACCAGATAAAACTCCCTGAGCTGGTCTGTCTAATAAAATGCAATACTTCACAACTTTGGGTAACAGCAAGTGACATTCCATTATAAAGTAAAATAAAGAAAAAAGATGGGCAGTACTTAAAGGTAGTACTTAAAGGGCATGTCCAGTCTAAAAATCACTATTATAAGGTAAATAAGAATAAAGTTGCTTTCAAACCTTCTGGTTATCAGCATAGTTTGATACTCATATAATTTATTATAAGTGTGAAGGGACAGTTTTAAGGGCACGTCCAACCTCGAAATGGAAAAAGCCCAACAAGTTAGAGGACTTAATGGGCATGTCCACCCCCAAAACTAAAATTTAACCCCATACTGGCCCCACTCTGTAGTTTAATAAAATCCTTACCTTACCTTTCTGCTCCACATGGTTCTCCTGCTATGCCCCTCCAAAGTCCAGGAAACTGCAGTGTAGGATCTCTCTGTGACTCATCCTGCTCCTGTGTCTGCCTCAACCTCGACAAGGTATGAGGCATGCACAGGAGAGTCTTCCTCTCCCTCCCTCTCCCTCCCATTTTGCTGTCCCTCCCGCTAGCTTTAAATCCCTTGGTCAAAATGTAGGTATAGGTCCCCCAGCCCCAACCGCTATAATAGAATTTAGAGAGAATCCCCCGATAGTTACTTACCTTACCACTCTCCCCTGGTGTTCTGAGCAGCTGGCAGCCACGTCCCTGATTCGCTGCCTCTCAGAGATGCGGTTGCAGTTCCGTACAAGCAGAGGGCAGGGAGAGTGCGGCGGAGGAAAGAGGTAATTTAAGTTAAAATCGGGGCACTTTCTAAAAAATCTATTATGGTGGTTGGGGCTGGGGGACCAATAACTACATTATATAGAAAGTACCAAAAAGGGGTGGACATGCCCTTTAATCTAAAACTGTAATAAACAACCTTCTCATACTTGCTTGCACACTGAGGTATCCTTTCCGGTGTTCACCCACCTCCTCTTCTTATGTGCCCTGTGAAAGCTCAGAGAACTGGTTCACCTCTCTGAGCTTTCAAAGACTAAGAAACAAGTCAAACGTCATGGCCCTGACTGCAGAGTAAACCCGAAATGTCTGTGAGCTACGCGAGAATAAAATTAAAACTAGGAAGGATAATTCAGTGTGAAAGGTGAGTATTGTGTTTTTAGCATTTTTAAGGGGCCTCTACCTGCATGGCAATAAATTATATTGTAATGGGGCCAAGAAATGTGCATTCATTATCTTTTCTTGGTTTGACCAGATTAGTAGCACTTCCGCAAAATGTATATGTATTTATTAAAGGGGAACTGTGGTCTCCACACAAGTTGAATGAAAGGTCGGTTTCCTACCTTTAAAATGAGCCATCAACCACCTCTCTACCTGCTCCACAGCCCAAGATATAAAGAAATGACTGACCAGAAAGTTAATGGGTGGGAGGCTGACATGTGACATTCCTAAGGCTTCTCCTGCACAGTGCCGCCGGTGAGCACAGCCTCAGACTCCCTCAGTGTGTGAGGGAGACAGGAAGTCCCTCCTTCTCTCTGCTGTGTGAAGTCCTGACAGAGTAGGTAAGGGAGTCTGAGTGGCCCACAGCAACTGGGAGTGGGCGGGGCTTATGCACCCGTGAGTGGGCAGGGCCTGTGCACCCATGAGTGGGTGGTTCTTATGCACCCGTGAGTGGATGGGGCTTATACACTTGTGAGTGGGTGGGGCTTATACACCTGCGAGTGGGTGGGGCTTATACACCTGCGGGTGGGTGGGGCTTATGCACCCGCAAGTGGGCAGAGCTTATGCAAGCCCCATGTGGCTTGCAGATTAGTAGCACTTCCGCAAAATGTAATTGTAATTAGTCTAAGGAGTGCTTCCAAAGACCTTTTATTGTATGTATATATATCCTTTTTATTTAATAAATATATTTATATTTTTACGGCCAGTTTTTCCCTTTTCCCCCACTCTTGATATATTAATAACATGAGGCTGTGAGGTACCTTCTGTTATCAGAAGGCTCTACTTCATTTTATACTATGTGGGGAGCTTTTAGCTCCTTTAGGGGAGAGGTGGGGGTACCTCACCATAATCTAATCAGTATCCTGTGCTGTCCTAACCCCCAACAACAGCTGTAAATTTGGAACTTGCTGTGGTAAATACTAATAAGTATGAACCTAGCATGTTAATCTTTATTCTGTATAGGGTCCCATATTGCCCAACGGTGCTGTTAAGATTGAACTACACATTGTGGCAGGATTGCCTAGGTCTGTTCTCAGATCTGAAGGTTTATTCCACTTAGACTCCACGGATTATAGCTGTCAGGTAGGTGGAATGTGAAAGTAAGGGAAAGTTTAGTAAGCAATATGATTCCTACTGCTTTATGTGACCCATATAATCCTTCCATAATCCAATAGTCTAATAGCTATAGGTTATAAGGGATGGATCACTTGCATGTTTAAACCCTTGGGTAGGAATGGCTAAAGCATGACGGTGGGCTTTTAATGTCTGCAAGTCAGGAAAATGGCTTTATTCCAGGATGTATGAAAACTAAATTTTCCAGCATTCTATGCAGCCAGGGAATGCTGGAATTTGTAGTTTTTAAACATCTGAAAAGTTCAACACCCATGCACTGCATCATAACACTGTACTGCATCTGTAAACATTCATTAGCCAATGGACATAAAGATGAAACTTACAGCTAACAGATAATGCTGGGAGTTGTAGTTTTCAAACATGTTAAAGGTCTCAAGTTCAACATCCATACTCTATACCATTAGGCTGTTTTACATCTTGACACATGCATTAGTTACAGGGCATTAAGAAAAAACTTACTACAAACAGACAATGCTGGGATGTGAAGTTTTTAAACATGTGAAAGGTCTAAAGTTCACAAGTTCAACACCCCTGCTCTATCCCATTAGGCTGTATTACATCTAGACACATGCCTTTGCCACAGGCTATAATTAAGATACTTTGCATGTTCTTGTCCATTTCTCTGGTGAGTGAAAAATACATGTTTATATGTTAGATTATTAGGGCAATGCTATTATAATAACATGAGGCAGTGAGGTACCTTCTGTTATAAGAAGGCTCTATTACATTTTATACCCTGTGGGGAGCTTTTAGCCCTTTAACCCCACCTCTCCCTAACGTATATATCCGATCAGTATCCTGTGCTGTCCTAACCCTAAAGTGAGTGTAAATTTGGAACTTACTGTGGTAAATACTAATTATTTACTAAGTAAGAACCTAGCATGTTAATCTGGATCCTGTATAGGGCCCAATGGTGTTTTTTAGCTTGAACAGCACATTGTGGCAGGATGGCCTGCATCTGTTCTCAGACCTACAGGTTTATTCCACTTAGACCCTCTAGATCCTAGTGTTTGTGCACTTCATGTTGGGATAATTGAAAGCATGACCTTGAGCTTTCAAAAAAAATAAAAATGGTGCGGTCTAGATTGAACTGCACATTGTGGCAGGATTTCCTGGGTCTATTCTTGGTTACCCTGGAAGTTCCTCTGGAAGCTGATGACTGTTTGAATAACAGTTTAAAATATCCCTGTATAAAAATGTTATAGACACTGTATCATCACATATCATAATCTCTATATAATATATATATATATATATATATATATATATATATATTATATATATATATTTATAGTCACACCATCTCTAGCTGGTTTCACTGCCCAGGTGCAAACAAATTGGACTCCATATAGAAGGAATAAATGATTCTGATGCACTCCTGGGTCTCTATAAATCCAATATGACTTTATTCAAACATATGACAATCAGGTGCAAGGCAACGTTTTGGTCCGAGTTCTAGGACTTGAGTTTGCTTGAGAAAGCCTGAATTACCTACGCATTTCAGCCCAACACTTCTGGGCTGTCATCGGGCCGGAAGTGTTGGCTGAAACGCGTAGGTAATTCAGGCCTACTCTAAGATTGTTATTAAATCTATTTGAAAAATCCGAGGAGTGCTTAGTAACTTATCGCCTATGTTATCCCTGTACTGTAGCACCCCGGTGGTAGATAATTGGACGGAGTGCGGAAAATCCTCCCTTGCTGTATATATATATTATATTCATTAACATACATTTTCTATAAATTATATCTGTAATTTTATTTCGCACTGAAATGTGCTATACTGAAATTGTGGTCTTCTTTAATTATCTATTTCAAGTTACCAAATTTGTAAAACTTCTACAGCCTCTAAATACAAAATAGATGTTTAACATGATTTACAAATTACAATTAATACATTATAATCCTTTCACTTTAACAGCATAGTTGACCTTAATATAAACATGGCATATAAATTCTCATAACTATATATGAACCTAATTTCAAATATACTATCCAATTACACCCCGAGTCCATTTACTGGATATGCTATTACGTCTTGTGAAATTTGCAGTGCATGAAAAACTATTTGCATGTAATTAGTAAGAAAAGTCATAAAATCATGTTTCTGCTGTCACTCTCAAACCTTCTTTAAACTGCATCCAAATCACCAATAACATTAGAAAATACTGAAAAATGCAGGAGAAAACAGGTTGATAAATAACATCCTTACTTAAGGTAAAGTGAAATAAGAATAATAATAACTGACATCAGATTTTCTAACCTATTTTGCATCTTTCATATAGACGGCAGAAATAGAGCCATACCTTAAAGTTTGAAACTATTTTTTTTTTAAAAAAAAAAAGTTATTCTGCTGTCTTTTGATGACGTGTATGCCTTTCCATTATCATACAGAGTGCAACATTGTCAAACGTTTAATAACTATCAAATTGTCATATACAATACTAAAATAAATAAAACCATCTAGGCTAGGGTTTCCCAAAAATGGTGTACCGGGAACATTGTGTTTCTTTAGAGAGCATCAGAGATGTGGTAGTGGAAATCTGTTTGCTATAACCAGGTTTGTAACTACAAGGGGGGGAGCAGGGTCTGCATATTCTTATTTTTCCTATGATAGATATAGCCTTCCTCCCAGAAAACCACTGTAGATGAGCAGAGATAGGGTCCCATCAAGTTTTGCTGGGGGGACCAGTGATTCCTAGTTACACAACTGACTATACTGACTATAACAACTTAATAATAAATATATACTGTATAAAAGTTCAATCAGTCAACATAGTGTAACTGTATAATTGATTATAATCAAATTGTATTACAATGTAGACTGTAAAGTGCATAACATATAGTAAATACACCATCCACAAACATAAAGAATACAGGTGTGCTGCAAAAATTTTAATCATCAAGTGTGCCACTGTTAAACTTCTATCAACCTTTAAAGAAACCCTAGGAGTCCCTAGAACCCAGGTTGAAAATCACTGCCTAATTGAACACATTATCTGAACCCAGTACAACAATAATACTATTGGCAGCATTAACCTTCACACTCTAATTACATCTACAGCAATAGCTTGACTGGCTAACACTAAAATATTTTACATGGCATAAAAGGTTGTAGTTGTATGCACTGTGTATAAATGTGCTAAATGTTCCCATATACAATTAAAATGATCACCATTATCAATGGAACTCCATGAAAAAAAAAATTCTTACATCATTACAATGTTAAATCAGAACATAGAAGGGGCAATACAACAAGAGCCGCTATCGCATCCACAAATGTGTACTTTTAACCGCAGCCACAGCTGTTGTCGTTGTAAAGTTGAGTTGAGTCGTTTTTACTTGACTTTCCTGCATTGTTCCTGGCCAATCATATTGTCATCTCATTACGATCATATACCGTATATACTCGAGTATAAACCGAGGTTTTCAGGCTTAAAAAAAGCCTGCAAATCTTCCCTCGTTTTATACTCGAGTCAATGTTTCTCCTACCTTGTCCGGCGGCCGCGCAATCCGCATCCTCGCTCCACAGCCTCTGCGCATCCGGATGATGTCACTACCCGGCGCCGCAAAGTGAGAGGCCCCGGGTAGGTGACATCATCCGAGTGCGCAGACTGTGGAGCGAGAATGCGGATTGCGCCGCCGGACAGGCAGGAGAAACATTGACTTGCACAGGGACACGCGTTACCTCCTCAATATTGGGAAGTATTGATTCAATGTTATATATATTTTTTTTCATTATCGTATATAATCCATTGTTTCTAAACTATAAAAATACAGGTGGCATATTGCAATAAAGTAATGTACCTCTAACACCCATCTGTTCTTATTGATTGTTACGGGCAATTTAAGGTACAGTGGGCTATCAGATCACTATGATTTATATCAAATGTATATGAATGTAAATGTAGCTTAGTGGCAAATACATACAAATACGAGTAAAACCTTCTTTATTTGTGCATACTGTATGCACAATAAAGGAGAGTTACCCCTATTTGCAAGTATTTGCCACTAAGATGTTTGAAAACTACAACTCCCGCAATAAAGCATGCTGGGAGTTTTAGTTTCCAAACATCTTTAGTGGCAAATACACCACTCGGTTTATACTCGAGTCAATGTGGTTTTCCTCCTTTTTACCTAAAACTAGGTACCTTCGTTATACTCGGGACGTTTATACTCGAGTATACGGTACTTCCGATCCTAATATTGATCACAAAATGATCAAGGCAGACGGCTGTTAGAAGGTGGCGAAAACTGGCCATACACTAGAAACTTACAATTATTTGCGAATCAATATAAATATCATGATTATCACTATATTATCATTGTAAACATTATCCAGCTGGAAAACAATGTAGAAATGTCAGCAGGTAAGGAATTTAAAAATAAGAGTCCTAAAATGTAGAAAATAAAAGCACAATAATAGATTTATGTAAAGCACAATGCATGTTTTATGATTTAGAATTAAGTATGCCATTTAGTTTTATAGCAGGGATGCCCATCCTGTGATCCTTCAGGTGTTTATCAAACTACAACTCCCCGCATTCCCAGAATGCCATCTGCTGTTGGTAAAAGCTAAGAGCTGTAGTTTTTTAAACATCTGCAGGGCCACAAAGACATCTTTTATGGTCACAAACACAAAACATACCCCCTAACACCACATAAATACAGGTACTACCTACTGAAACACCCTCACAAGCCAACCAACCTTTCTTTCTTATGGCAACCTTAACTAAACCATCTAAAACGTTAATTTTATAGTCTACCCAAACACTCACAAAGACACAGGTACACACACCTAAAAAACCCTTAACCTCAACCTACCATTGTTTTTCCATGGCAACCATACCTTAACCATCACAGGTACAACACACTACTGAAAGACCTCACAACCCAACCTAGCTTTGTTTCAATGTCAACCATACCTAAACCATCAAAAGGTTAGTTTAATAGTCTAAAATGCAAAAATATACCCCTAACACCACACAGCACACACATCTACTGATAAACCTTTAAACCCAACCTACCTTTCTGTTTCCATGGCAATCATACTTAAACCTCAAAAAAAATATGCTCCTAACACCACACAGACAAGTAACAACACACCTACTAATACACTCAACATCCACCCCATCTTTCTGTTTCATGCAATATTAAAGGAAAATGAAGCTTTTAGAAATTAAAAGTACCTTGGACAGGAGGTAATTACTCCCACCTCCCAATATTCTTTAGTTCAGAGTTACAGCACATACAGTTTAGATCTGCCGGGTTAGTGCCCTGGCCTTACTGTATTAAAGTAATTCGAAGCACTCAGGAGCCTGTCAGAAGCAGTTTTTTTCATGCTGCCGCTCCTCATAGAATGATATTGGGAGGTAAAAGTACCAATCCTACCTCCCTGCCACAGGTACTTTTCATTTTAACTGTTTTTGAAAAAATGTTTAGACACAATATAGTTCTACTTTAAGAATATCTGAGTTTAATCAGAATGGTAAGATTACCATACCATAGCAAGATTATTGAGTTTTAAAACCTGCAGCACAGACCACATATTACCTTCCAAAATGCAGCCTTTAAGCAATTATTGTTAAGACAGCACTTTAAAAGTAGTATAGCTAATATACGAAATCGAAAATTGGCACATTTTTGTTAAACCTCACACACTTTTTAGATACTGTTGCCTCATGAACTTTCAAAGGTCAGTCATTTCAGATTAAAATATATTGTGCGCAACCCCCTTGGAATCCCATCGGGATCGTTTTTATCCGTCTTTTGGACCAATGAAAAAATTGTGGGGAACTGTCATACAAAAATATTATCTGTTTACAGGACTTTACTGTATCAATGTTCATAATAAATAGAACTTAAAGGGACCACCCCTTTGCACACAAACTACACTAACATGAAACCTACAACCAGACTATTTCATAAAAAGTGCAAAAATTGCCCAGGCTGTTAATTTTCCACACCAATCAGATGTTACCTTTTTATTGGTCTACTATTAAAAAAAACCATTTGATATCAACTAATCCATGGTTGCTGAAAACTAAGCAATCAACTTCAGGCTTACCAGTGCAAGAAGTCCCAACTCATTAGCTGTTGGCCCCCTAATGTAAAAATGTACGTTGTTACCAGGCAAGACGGAATGGATGTGCATATTTATTAAGTATGTGACAGCATCAGGGAAACCACTTTTTTTAAACATTAAATGTAATCATTCATTTACCATCTTGAGAGTTTCGGCAATACTTTTTTGAGGGAAGATACACCTTTAAGGCTAAACAAACTGCTCTCTAACAGTTAAAATGTAAAGGAATTCTAAGACGCATTTTGCAAGTTCAATCCCATAACTTGAAGCCAGTAAAAACCGGTTTAAATGAGCTAACACTTGATATTCAAAACAAGCTCTCTCTGTTCGTTGCATGGTTAAGAGTACTGAGTACCTAGAATTAAATCTGCTGACTGGGTTACTTTTAGTTTTTCTTCACTCAGAATCAAGTACTCAGATGGTAGACAGTAAATCATCAACTCAAAGGGAAGTCAAGATTCCCAGTTTCTTGGTATAAAATTAATCTTTTTTTTTTTTTTTGATAGCTATTGGTGATGCATTCTTACCACAATCCCGTTTCAGCCTTGCCGCAACCACAAAAAGCATCATGTCAATATGATTTAAGATGGACAAATGTGACACATCAAAAAGCTTAACAAGCTTCAACAAAAATATTGTGTTTTTAATATGTAATACCATGGCTTGAAATATGTGGTCACCAATTGAAGTGTTTTCTTCATTATTTAAAAGGGGCATGTCCACCCCCAAAACAAAGGAAAGAGAAGAGCAGAAGCTGTCAGTGAGTCATCCGGTACCTGTATCTTCCTAACCTAAGCAGGATCTGAGGCATGCGGCAGGGAGCCCTTTCCCCCCCCCCCCCCCACACACACACACACACACCATCCGGATCCATCTTCTGTGGCCATGGCACCTAGCGTGAAAAGCTTTAGATAAGGTAGGTACCCCCCTGCCCAACCCCAACTGACAATGAAATATATCAGCGGTTGGGGGTGAGCAGGGGGTACCTACCTTATCCTAAAAGTTCATTTCCGGTGGGACATGCCCTTTAAAGCTTGCTCCTTATTATTTGTAACAGAAGGAACGTTAAGTAGTCAGAAAACTTCATCATGGATATCAGAGGTAATTATAGTAAGAAGTCAAGGGCAATTATGTTTTCCTCTAGACTGTAAGCTCTTTTGGCAGGGTCCTTGTATTACGGTATTGCTGTAAGAAACTTATCACTCTATATATATTATGTATTACCTGTGTATGTAATATGTATGACTTTGTATAACATGCATTATATGTAATGTATGACTATGTAATTGTAAAGCGCCACGGAAGATGTTGGCGCTATATAAATCCATAATAATAATATGTGTGCTCTCTGAACAAATTATGGTTAAATGAAAGCCTGCAGTCTCTCCTTTACAATGAGCCCTGCATCACATCCTCTGGCTGCAGCGTGTGAAAAATAATATTGCTGCAAATGTTTAAATTTGCTGCTGTTGGTTGAATGACATCCCCTGACCTCTGAGGAAAACAGAAAAGTACCTGGAGAAAAAATTGAAAGTAAGATAGGGAGCCTACTAATGCAGGCATAAATTATATAACCCTAACTTGTTTGGAAGAATGGAGACAACAGTTAACCTTTAAAGGGAAGTTCAGTGCAAATACATATGCTTTTCAGAAAAAAAGCGTATTTTTTATCCCAATGACTTTAATCTGCCAATTGAGCAAGACCCCTAGTAGAGACCGTTATGGTCTTGCCCTTGACCCAGCGCCTGGGCTGATTCAGTTGCTTAGTACAGTTCTGAGCATGTTTACCCATCCAACCGCCAATCAGTAGTAATAACTTTAAGGAACATTCCAAGGGTGTGGTGCATCCTGGGAAGAAGGACCGTTACAGCCTGAAATGGCAGCTTACTAATGTCCAAGTAGGAACAGCAAAGGTATGAATTCAACTGATTTTATAAAATGGAAGAGAATATGAAGAATAACTAAAAGGCATTACACAAACTAACAATTTAAAACAATATTGATATTTCCACTGAACTGTCCCTTTAAGTCAAAGACCAGTCAAGGCAGGACAGGATCGAGTACACAAGATTATTGAGTATATCAGTACACTTCACACTGTTTTACATGTGCTAGGTCAACACCAACATACCTACTTACATTAAAAGATTAATTCATTAAGCTATTTTTATGCGTGCTGCTGCTTTATGTGTATCCAATACTAATGCTTCTAACTCTGGTACAAAACCCTGAAATGTGCAGAAACACAACTCCAATTTTAACTGACAGGTGTACATAAGCTAGGCCCCACTATGGCCAAAATGTACATACTGTGATCGTTTTCATTGGATCGCATCCACATAATCCATCGCATGGACACTGCAATTCAATAAAAATCAGGGTGTCCATACACCACTGTCTGTGCTGTGCTCAGTGTTTACACACACTAATGCCCAATATAATAAAGAGATAAGGTAGCATGCATGCCAGACATTTACACAAACCTGTAATTTGTTTTTTTTTAAACTTTCACAAAAATCTTCATTTTAAGTGGGTGGTCATATATTAAGAGATAAGCATGAAAATATTTAATTTTACCGTTCCCACATAATGCTAAGTTTTATTTCAGTTCCTTTACGGAAACATACTTTAAAGATTGAGGTTTTTTTGCTTTTCCACCTATAGTGGCACTGCATCTATTTTTCATGGGTGTGGCCTTTTTGCTGTGAAAAGCATTTTTCAAATCTACCCCTGAAGAGACTCTTACTGCACAGTCAGATCTCTGGGAAACAACTTCTGAGAACAGTTTTCCTGTCTACAACAAAATCAAATTGGTCTTGATAGGGAAAAAAGTTTGCATATTAATTTATAGTTTTATTACTAAACCATTGCTAATCTTTCAGTGCGTAAAAGCTTATAACTGTTTAACAACAATCTGACAAGAGGCTATTAGTTTCCTCTCCTTGACACTGACAGCAATCAGCTGCAGTCTGCCAGTAACTGTCAACGTTTGTCTATTGTAGACATTCCAATGATAGAAGCGCACAGCGGTATGTTGCAGAAATATAAAGCAAGTACCTAATGAGGTCCAAACAAACCAGTTGCTACAGAAGACACTAACGTTACTACTTTCACATGGAAGCCACAAGTCATGTGTGAACATAGTGTAACTAAAAAGACTAGTGCTATAGAGAGCTAATTAATGCACTGAAAACATACAGAAAGCTGCAGGATAGTAAGTACATTAACAAATTTTGACACAGATTCTGAGAGTTGTAGTTCTGAAACAACTGTAATACCATTGTTCCTTAATATATAACTGCTTGAAACAGATGTACTAGGGGTAGCTGGTGTGTTTGGAGGGGTTAATAATTATCTTCAAACAAACATTTGGTTGCACAATGTGACTAGAGACGGGCTTATTTTCACAAAGAACTTAAGTTTTGTTATCAAACTTTTATCAATACTGCAATGTCATGCATGGTGATTAAACAATTTAAAAGGCAAGTCCAGCCCCAAAATGAAAACTTCCATACGGTAAATCACCCCCCAAAACCCTAAACGGTATAGTTTAAAATCTGAAATATATGTCAACCTGAAAACCTGCACAATGTCCTGTTTCCCCTGTATCTGCTTCCTGGTTCTTCCATTAGTAACTGTCAGTTAGGGATTTGACAGTTTACATCACAGCAATGACTAAATGTTATCCCTAGCTGTCCTATGAATTAATAGGACAAAGTAGGTATATAACATATTTTAAAGAGGCCATTCTTCTAAAAGATGTTCTTAGGAGGTAGAGTTATCCTTTAAGTTTTGTTTTGACTTTCATCAATACTGCAATGCCATGGAGGTTGATTGCAATGCAGCCTAGGACAAATAACCACTGCTTATTTTAAATAGGAGACAGACAGACAGTGCAGTATAATTGATCATGTGAAAATTCCAATTGCCAGCTTCCAGCCAGTAAAAGAGTCAGCTTTTCACCAGCCCACTACCCAATATTCTGCTTCACAACAGTTTATACTTATGGGTAGGATCTGCCACACTGTGATTTTTAAAAACATGCAGGGAGTTGTAATAAAGTTCTTATTGTTAAAAATTGTGCTAATTTGCCCAACCAATCAGATGTCTTTACCATTTGAAAGCTAACATCTGTTGGTTGGGGAAAAATTAGCACCTTTTTTTTTAACCTTAAGAACTTTTATTATTGTTACATGATGCATTCTTTCTATGCAATGTTAGCACTTTTAAATTGTTATTAGCCTTTAAAACAAAGCATGTACATAAAAACATTTGCCTCCATTTACTTTAAAGGACAATTAAAGTCATTTTTCGAAACAAATTAAAGTACCCAGGATGAGGACCTAGGCCGTCACTCCTGGGTTTAACTTGTAACCCCTGCAACGTGCTTTGAAGTACTATACCTGACTTTTTAGTCCCACCAGCCAGGGCTGTAAAGACACGCTTTGCAAAAGCCGAAAGATAACTGATAGTGCCAGTCCATGGTCCCCGGTTTTCCGAGGAGTTCAATTGCCCAGACATCGGCCACTACCTTCAAAAAACCATCCATATTGGGCTGATAAACTGAAATGTCGGTCGGTCAACCCTGAAATATTGGATCATGTGTATCCAGCTTAATCTGCAGCAACAATCAGATGCTAGGTCTACTACA
Organism: Hymenochirus boettgeri; assembly: GCA_019447015.1. Taxonomy (NCBI): domain Eukaryota; kingdom Metazoa; phylum Chordata; class Amphibia; order Anura; family Pipidae; genus Hymenochirus; species Hymenochirus boettgeri. The sequence continues at coordinate 149,010,426 of CM033472.1, forward strand.
TTTAGAAAACATCTGATAACATCTGATTAGTTGCTGAAAATTAAGAGCACATGCAATATTTTGCAACCTTTATAAAAGGACAACAATATAAAAAAAAATAACATCCCCCCCATTACATGTCCACGCGTCCAGCAGCAATTGCTTACCACATTTACAACAGTGCTGCCCCTCCCTATACTCACAGCAAAGATGAGTGCAAAAGCCCGCCTCCTAGATGGCCTAGGGCCATGGTTAACATAACACTTGTCATTGGCTGGTGGGAATGTCTGTTACACCCTCTCTCCTCATCCTTCCAGTCAAACAAAACTTGAAATGTCCTGTTGCTAGATACCAGCCTATATAATCAAGCTGATCTAGGGCGGTGGGAGACTGTTTTCTTGCATGCTAGCTTTGAGTGCAGTTAGAGGCAGACAGAATTGTTATGCCCCCTTCACAACATGGCTAATTGAAGGCAGAGGGAGGCTCAAAATCAGGGAATAAATGTATTGGGAGCGCTGCATACCGTTAACACCTTTAAAGGCATAAAAAAAAATCCACTGAGGCAATATAGTTATCCTTTAAATAAGCTCCAATGTGTTCTAGTTCCAAATAACAACTTGGCCGTCTTGTGTTTGGTGACAGCATGAATCTACCCATTATCCTTTGTGAAAACTTGGACTGTAAGTGCTGTTAGTGGCTATGGATCTAGGCCTGTTTTTTTTAAATATTTTCTAAACCAAAGTTCAGTAAATAAAACAGTTGTATAGGGACCGGGTAGGTAATCAATAATACATTCTGCATGAATATGAAAAGAGATTCAAGCCTCTATAATATGCACTTTCAGGGGGATACAATAAAAGTTCTTTTTGTTTAAATGTGTGCTAATTTTGCCTCAACCAACAGATCTTATTTACCATTTTAAAGCTAACATCTGATGGTTGCAGCAAATAGCAACATTTTTAATTATAAGAAATTTATTGAATAACCCTGTTTGTCTGCTGTAATCACAGAAACCAAGTACAAAGGGCCTGATTACCCACGTGGTGCTGTGCAAAAATAGGGGTTAAAATGTGTGCTAACCTATATTGAATAGGTTAGCGCAAGTTTAACTCCATAATTGCACTGGCTGCACTGGTTTCACAAAGAACACCCGTGTAACTTGTGCAATGTATTTAATAAAGGATTTGCACCACTTTTAAACCCGAGGCTGGTCTTAAAGTGGCACTGGGGTAAAATCCCTTTTGGGATTTACCCAAGGTGCAAATCCAGTATTAAATACCGAAAGTCATATTTGCCTGGAGCAATTTGCGTTTCTGGGTAAATGAGCTCATAGAAAGGTAGATGTTGGTTCTAATTAAGCATTACTGGCATAGCAAAAGAATGTGTTATGCAGCAAACAATTTTTTTCAGCCCCATCATCTGTTGCTTTCTTATGCAATCCATGACCCACTTGAATGTTAACATGCAAGCCAACTGAAAAAGGAAGTAAAATTGAAGGGCTACTCTTTACATATATTATACTGTTTCAGGTGAAAATATGAATGCTTTTGCAATAAGTATTTCTCTTGGTAACTGTGATTATGGATATGGGTAATTAACTCCTTGATTACTGTACTAGCCTAGCTCTTTCCATGATTGCAGCCCTCTATACTTCTCCCAATCACCTGCCTGATCCTACTAGTCAGTAGAGATGTCCGAACTTCGAAAAATCCGGTCCGCGCGAGGATCCGCGATTTCGAAAAAAATCCGAAAATTCAAATCCGCGAGCGGACCCGTTAAAACGTATTAAATGAAAGTTCGGCAAAATCCGCATTAAAAGTGGTCTAAATAGCCTTGGAACGTACACTTAACCACTCAGGGACCTGGGTAATGCCTTAGAAGCACGTATACATGCCAACAATACCTAAAAAGTACAGTCCGCTAGCGTGACTTTAAAAAACGGTATTTCGAAAATACGAGGATTCCCGTAAAACGAAATTTCCGTAAAAAAACGAGGCTTTCTGTAACATGATAGCTGCCATTGGCTAATTGGATCATGTGGCTTGCTCCGTCTGAAAATTTACACGAATTACTCGTTTTTTACGAGTATTCTCGTAATTACGAGAATACTCTATTACGTGAATCCTCGTAATTACGAGGATTATACGAGAGCTTCGGTTTTTTCCGTATCCCGCAAGTATCGTAGATCCTCTTAATTACGAGATACTCGTATTTTCGAAAATTTTCGGAAAAAAAAAAATCCGCAGTTCGGAAGTCCGAAAGTCCGGAATAATCCGCCGTTCGCGGACGGGAGAAATCCGCGGCGGTCCGGGTTCGGGTCCGCAACCGGCCTCTCTACTATCAGTGGTTACCCTGTTTGCTAATGTAATGGTGTACCAGGTGGTCATGTGTAAACAGAGCATGCACTAAGGGCCTGCACAAATGATCACCCAGTTATGTGGGACAGAAAAAAGACTGTAATTGCATGGCTTAGGGCTGCTGTATATGTATATAATATTTATATGGACATTTTTGACAACAACTTGTGTGTTACAAAGAATTAAAATTTTAAAAGCATATAATACTGTAGTTCTTCAGCTGTTCCAAAATTATCAAGTCCACGTTCATTGTCACATCAATATAATACACTAATAAATAATACTATGCTTATTTCATCATCTACAAATAATTTCTCTATTAACTGTAGAAATCTATATCACCCCCTAAAATTACTATTGATTAGAGAATATACAGTCTATAGATCGGCTGGCTGCACAGCTTACACATGGTGTGTAGAAAACACGAGCCAAGACAGCAGATCTAGCCTCCATATATTTTTTAATTTTTGATCAAAAAATTGGTATTTTACCTACATTTGAGTTTAATAGACTGCTTGCTGATATTAAGCAATTTATTGACACTGAATCTGATCAGACCACTCAGAAGTTTTTTTGACAATCCCACCCACCTGGCCAGTGGTGAAATGTAGTGTATTAATTGTGCTACCCGATCAAATTTTGTTCAGGAAGTAGCAATTTTGCACCTGTCTATCTGTGTATAGACAACTTTAGATTAGATTTACCTGTAAATATCTCTACAGTTCTACCACCCTCTATAATTTTTTAGGTTATGGAGCGTCATTGTGGCTTTAGGGTATAAAACCCCCTCCATGTACTCGGTTACAGAGCTAATAGTACCATATTTAGAAAGAAATGGAACTCTTAGATTTCTCTACTCTCTAACCCTGAGAAGGGCCTTTTGGGCTTAAGGGGTCCTCAAACCGGACCCCCCCTCCCCGGCCCTTGTAAGGGCCCTTGTGGCACTGACAAGTGCCTTTGGCGGGGCCCCGCAGCTCGAACCGGGACCCCCAGTGTGCGGCTCTTAAAAGAGCCCGGGGCGGCATCTTCTTTCTTCCACCAGCTCCGCGGAGCCGCCGACCCCCGAGAGGTACACCTGTGGCCGCCAGGGTACCCCCGGCGGGCACGGCGACCTCACGAGGCCGATGTCTTGATCCAACGCTACGTCTGAAAGTTCTGAAATCTGATTGTAATGAAGTATTTAAACCAAGCATTAAAAAATTGACCAATCAGAAACGGATTAGGTTTTCTGCAAACCTATATAAAGAGGGTCATTCCGCCGTGGAACTCTGTTTACATGGAGCCCCAGCAACGTTCCAACGTTTAATGGACAAGATTTTAAAATCCCACCAGGCATATTCTGCATCGTATCTTGATGATGTTATCATATTTAGTGCAGATTGGAAATCTCATCTTAATCATTTAGTAAAGTAATCTGTGCAATTTCTGAAGCTGGGCTAACAATTAATCCAGTTAATGCATTGTGGCCCAAAAAGAAACTTCATACTGGGTTATGTGTAGGTGGAGGAAAAATAAAACCAAAGCCTCAAAGATCCCCAATAAGGATGCCCCTATTCCTAAAACTAAAAAGAGGTTTAATCTTTTGGGACTGGCTGTTATTACCGCCGCTTTATTCCTAATTTCTCAGATTTAGCAGCTCCTCTTAGTGATCTTACTAGAAAACGGGCAAAAAACATAGTTGAATGGACTCCTAATTGTAATAAAGCTTCAATGTTTTGAGAGAAGCGGTGTACTACCCCAGTTCTAAATAACCCAAACTTTCTCTCCCATTCCAAGTGCAGGTCGATGCATCAAAGAGGAATAGGAGCTGTACTTTGCCAAAACAGAGAAACAAGAAAGCATCCTATTTGTTTATCAGCAGAAAACTTTTTCCCAGGGAGCAAAAATACTCACCATAAAAAAAATGTCTGGCATAAAATGGCTATTGAGAGTTTACGTTATTATTTGACAGGGAAGAAATTTGTCTAATTTCAGACCACCGCTCTTATATTGGTTACATAAAATGAAATGTGATAATGCTCGTTTGACAAGTGGTCCCTGCTCTGCAGCCTTAATTTCACAGTAAATACACCCAGGAAGTCAACAATAAAATGCTGACTACCTATCCAGGTTTGGTGCCCACGTCCAAACAGACTTGGTGAAAGAACAAGCTTTCACTTAAGCTGGGGGGTATGTTAGGAGTGGATATGTGATCTTGTCTGTTTATGTGATCTGTGTGTCCTCTGTCTTTCCTCATTGCTGGCCAGCGAACCTCTTTTCTTTCTAACTGTTTTTCCTACAGACAAGGTGACTAGACTTTCCTACCCCTATGATATGGTTGAAAACAAGGGCCAAGAGCATAAGAATACCTGTCTGCTGTTAGCTGTGTAAAGTAACAGGGTTGTAATCTGATTGCATAGTCTGAGTGTAATGGTTATTGGTAAACCCTGCAGCAGGAGTGTTTAGATGTTTTATATTATTACCATATTCGTGTTGTAACAGTCTTGATTGATCTACAAACATTGTACAATTTCTTTTATACATTGATGTCCAGAAATGTTTATTTATAGATAAGAACTATCTGTATTTGTGTTATTTATGTTATGTGTCTTTAAAGCTAAGGATGCTGGGAAATCCACCCGCTGTAAGTTAGTGCAATTGATTATCAGAGAGAGACTCCTGAAGTCAGAGCGCAGTCTGACTGCAGTTTGAAAACAACCTGTTGTGTTTGGGAGTTTACACACTGTCCATAGTGAGAATTGCTGTTTCTTTTCTTATATTTTGCTTTTCCTATTAAACTGAACTTGCCACCAAACGCCAACGACTGAGTGAAAGACATCGTTTATTTTTGATACAAAACCACGTCCTAACAAACTCAGATGCCATCGCAGTAGATGGCTGAAAGAAGAAAGAAGCAGCTGCAACATCGCTCCGCTGAGCCCGGCGGTGCCAGCGGGCACACTGGCGGCCGCAGTGGAGCCTGCTTGGCTCGCGACCTGAGTGGGGCTGGTGTCGCCAACATCCGTCGGATCAAGACTCCTGCACACTCGGCCTCGTTGAGGTCGCCACGCCCGCCGGCGGGGCGTATGCCACCCCCTCTTAGCAGAGGTGCCGGGAAGGGATTTTAAGTCCCTTCGTGGCGATATTGTACTTAGCACATTGCGCTAAGTGCAGTATCGCCGCGGAGGGCTTAAATTTAACCGCAGGACATCGCGGCCGCGATACATATTGCGGCAATAGCGCTCGCTGTTATAAATCCGGCGATAGGCGCTATTTCGCGGACGTGAGGTGCAGCGGCATTTTTTTTCCCGTTAATAACTTTTTTTTATAAATATGCCCCTAAATTTCGTATAAGGACATCTGACTAGTTTGTCTAATGTGAGACGTATGACAGCTCGTGCTTGTAAATAAAATAAATATACTGAAATAAATCACTCCCACTGCATATGGCCTTAGGGCTGGAGTTAGAGCCCTAAGGCACATGTTTTGGTTCCCCCTTAGGATTGGGGCATTGGTCTGTAACCACCAAACACACACCTAAAATGTAAGGACATCCAGGGGAAAAAAAAGAAACATTACAAAACCAAACAATACTGTTGAACTAGTTTCTCCAGATAACAGCAAAGTAAGCTTCTGTAAGCAAATGTAAAATTCCAGTGAGACAAACTTTTTGTTTCCAGTATTTATGTATCTAATTAGTTTTTGGTTTGGCATTACTTTATGCCATAATATTAAAAGTGTTTTCCTTCAAAACGTTTACAACCATCCGAAGAACTGGTCACTAAAAGAAAATACTCTCTCCTATATGTACTGCCAATAAAGCATAGGCCGATAAACTAACTAGAAATGGAATATTCCCACAATTAAAAACATTTGAAAGTATCCTAACCGGACCTACATACTCCCCCCAAACACCCATATGACTAAATGGGAAACAGCTCTTGGACACCTATCACAGAGAAAACATGGGACGCTATCTGGGAAACCACAGCCAAGACCTCAATGAACACCATACTAAAGACAAAAATGGATATAAGGATTTACTACATTGGTATTCACCCCCAAAAGACTCCACGCCATTAACCCATGTCTCCCGGCGACGTGTTGGCATTGTAACGCTCCCTCTGTACCCTCTTCCATATATATATATAATTGGTCCTGCCATGAGCTACAGCCCTACTGGTCATTAGTACAACCCTTGTACACAGTGTTTCGAGACCCATACACCTAACTCCCGAACATACTCTATTGAGTACCCCACATCCCGAATTACTGAAACTGGAAAGAGAACTAATCAAGCACTTCTCGCAGCGGCCCGATGCCTAATTCCAAGATATTGAAAATTACTCAACTCTTCTCACCCACACCGAATTAGTTAATAAACTTAATGATGTCCAAGTTATGGAATCCTTACAGCACAACTAATGAATGGAGGGATAGAGACAAAACTATCTGGGGCCCCTGGATTAACTACACTGGCCACCCTGACCCACTTTGGAGGGATCCTCCGTAGAGACAACTATCTAATTAGATCAGAACCCTGAAACTAGTTGTCACCGATGGTCCTGGTAGTGGAGGCGAAGAGAAAGAACTGCAATATAATCCTGCAGGGGTGGCCTAGGCCATACCGCGGGTCGGGAGGACTGCTTGTCCAATATGCTGGTTTAGGGTGAGTTTACTCTACATTATATATAATAATGTGCAGATGTTTCTAAACTGCTCTACTTTCATCAAAATTGTTTAAGATAGTGTCATTATAAGTTAAAAAAGAGAAGAAACCAAACTTTTTTTATCTTACCTTTCCTACCCTATATATATGATGTTTAATTTCCTGCTAGTTACTTGTTGTATTTTTTTTTTAAGGTACAAATGTGCCCCTTTGCACCCCCACCCCCACTGCATGTACCTTACAGCGGATCCTAATGGATAAGATCACAACCTGAAACAACAAGCAGACCATGGACTTACCTGGGGACTGGCAACTACACTGTGAGAGGTAATACTACATGTGTCCCATAATGTTTTACATATATATATATATATAATATATATATATATATCACATTGTCATTACTACCTTAATAAATGCTTGTGAAGGTTCTCATTCATCCAGGTCATGGTATATCTGTTTGTATTCAATGAAATCACTACTTGAAGTTATTCTTGAGACGTTCGCTATCATTCCGACTGGCTTTCCTCAATTCAGAATGACTTGTACAAGAATCTTTGGCAATTATTACCTTGGAAAATCCCAATTAGCATATCACAGCCAGTGTTAAGGGCGTGATGGGATAGTGGCAAGAGGTGTTATAGGAACGCCCGAGTAGGTGTCAAAACGATTGTACATGGCAGACACCAACTGCAGATATACCTAATAAATATTTACAATTTAAATAAAAATAAAAAAAACTTACCATTTTCAGCTGGTCCTTATATCAGCCTCACGGGATGACTTGGACTCTCTGATTGCACTTGAATCATTGTAAAGGTGCATAGAATAGGTTATTTACCAGTGCAAAACATTCAATTTGCCAATATAATATGCATCTTTCTCTCGCGCTCCTTATTCAGATCTTTTCTACTAGTATTGTAATGCTCAAAGGCATTTCATTTATAGCAGATGCCTATGAGCACTTGAAATCTTTGAAGAAAGCAGGCCAAAAGTGAAATGACTGTAATTATTTCTGGCTTCCATTATGTGATCATGCTTAAAGAGCAATTAAACCGAGTGGTTTAGGTCCACAACTTCACTGGTAGAGAGGGTAAGGAAGAAGAAGGGGAGTGGGTAATTGCCCTTTGAGAAAAGTTTTGGGCAAGAAACACAAGTATGAATTAGTATCTCACCAACTGTATTTACTTCTATGTCCCATTCATCCCAGAAATCAAATTTTTATATTTAAATTATACACTTGGTTGATATTTATTATATTAAACACAGATTATAGATCCATATCTTGTTATATAAAACACTAAACTAAATAATCATATTTTGTAAGTATATCCATCCTTTTCTAAGTTATTCTGCTGTCTTTTGATGACGTGTATGCCTTTCCATTATCATACAGAGTGCAACATTGTCAAACGTTTAATAACTATCAAATTGTCATATACAATACTAAAATAAATAAAACCATCTAGGCTAGGGTTTCCCAAAAATGGTGTACCAGGGAACATTGGTGTTCTTTAGAGAGCATCAGAGATGTGGTAGTGGAAATCTGTTTGCTATAACCAGGGGTTGTAACTACCAGGGGGGGAGCAGGGTCTGCATATTCTTATTTTTCCTATGATAGATATAGCCTTCCTCCCAGAAAACCACTGTAGATGAAGCAGAGATAGGGGTCCCATCATAGTTTTGCTGGGGGGACCAGTGATTCCTAGTTACACAACTGACTATACTGACTATAACAACTTAATAATAAAAATATATACTGTAATAAAAGTTCAATGCAGTCAACATAGTGTAACTGTATAATTGATTATAATCAAATTGTATTACAATGTAGACTGTAAAGTGCATAACATATGAGTAAATACAACATCCACAAACATAAAGAATACAGGTGTGCTGCAAAAATTTTAATCATCAAGTGTGCCACTGTTAAACTTCTATCAACCTTTAAAGAAACCCTAGGAGTCCCTAGAACCCAGGTTGAAAATCACTGCCTAATGTGAACACATTATCTGAACCCAGTACACAATAATACTATTGGCAGCATTAACCTTCACACTCTAATTACATCTACAGCAATAGCTTGACTGGCTATGACACATAAAATATTTTACATGGCATAAAAGGTTGTAGTTGTATGCACTGTGTATAAATGTGCTAAATGTTCCCATATACAATTAAAATGATTCACCATTATCAATGGAACTCCATGAAAAAAAACAATTCTCATCATTACAATGTTAAATCAGAACATAGAAGGGGCAATACACAAGAGCCGCTATCGCATCACAAAATGTTTACTTTTAACGCCAGCCACTAGCTGTTGTCGTTGTAAAGTTGAGTTGAGTCGTTTTACTTGACTTTCCTGCATTGTTTCCTGGCCAGATCATATTTGTCATCTCAATTACGATCAATTACCGTATATACTCGAGTATAACCGAGGTTTTCAGGCTTTAAAAAAAGCCTGCAAATCTTACCTCGGTTTATACTCGAGTCAATGTTTCTCCTACCTTGTCCGGCGGCCGCGCAATCCGCATCCTCGCTCCACACGCCTCTGCGCATCCGGATGATGTCACTACCCGGCGCCGCAAAGTGAGAGGCCCGGGTGTGACATCATCCGGATGCGCAGAGGCTGTGGAGCGAGAATGCGATTGCGCAGCGCCGGACAAGCAGGAAACATTGACTGCACAGGGACACGCGTTACCTCCTCAATATTGGGAAGTATTGTATCAATGTTATATATATTTTTTTCATTATCGTATATAATCCATTGTTTCTAAACAATATAAAAATACAGGTGGCATATTGCAATAAAGTAATAGTACCTAACACCCATCGGTTCTTATTGATTGTACAGGCAATTTAAGGTACAGTGGGCAATCAGATCACTATGATTTATTATCAAATGTAATATATGTAAATGTAGCTTAAGTGGCAAATACATACAAATACGAGTAAAACCTTCTTTATTTGTGCATACTGTATGCACAAATAAAGGAGGATTTACCCCTATTTGCAAGTATTTGCCACTTAAGATGTTTGAAAACTACAACTCCCAGCAATAAAGCATGCTGGGAGTTTTAGTTTCCAAACATCTTTAGTGGCAAATACTACCCACTCGGTTTATACTCGAGTCAATGTGGTTTTCCTCCTTTTTTACCTAAAACTAGGTACCTCGGTTTATACTCGGGACGGTTTATACTCGAGTATATACGGTACTTCCGATCCTAATATTGATCACAAAATGATCAAGGCAGACGGCTGTTAGAAGGTGGCAGAAACTGGCCATACACTAGAAACTTACGATTATTTTGCGAATCAATATAAATATCATGATATTCACTATAATTATCATTGTAAACATTATCCAGCTGGAAAACAATGTAGGAATGTCAGCAGGTAAGGAATTTAAAAAATAAGAGTCCTAAAATGTAGAAAATAAAAGCACAATAATAGATTTATGTAAAGCACAATGCATGTTTTATGTATTTAGAATTAAGTATGCCATTTAGTTTTATAGCAGGGATGCCCATCCTGTGATCCTTCAGGTGTTTATCAAACTACAACTCCCCGCATTCCCAGATGCCATCTGCTGTTGGTAAAAGCTAAGAGCTGTAGTTTTTAAACATCTGCAGGGCCACAAGAAAGACATCTTTTATGGTCACAAACACAAAACATACCCCCTAACACCACATAAATACAGGTACTACCTACTGAAACACCCTCACAAGCCAACCAACCTTTCTTTCAGTATGGCAACCTTAACTAAACCATCTAAAACGTTAATTTTATAGTCTACCCAAACATCACAAAGACACAGGTACACACACCTAATAAACCCTTAGACCTCAACCTACCATCTGTTTCCATGGCAACCATACCTTAACCATCACAGGTACACACACCTACTGAAAGACGCTCACAACCCAACCTAGCTTTTGTTTCAATGTCAACCATACCTAAACCATCAAAAAGGTTAGTTTAATAGTCTAAAATGCAAAAATATACCCCTAACACCACACAGGCACACACATCTACTGATAAACCTTTATAACCCAACCTACCTTTCTGTTTCCATGGCAATCATACTTAAACCATCAAAAAAATATGCTCCTAACACCACACAGACAAAAGTACACACACCTACTAATACACTTCAACATCCACCCCATCTTTCTGTTTACATGCAATATTAAAGGAAAAATGAAGCTTTTAGAAATTAAAAGTACCTTGGACAGGGAGGTAATTACTCCCACCTCCCAATATTCTTTAGTTCAGGAGTTACAGCACATACAGTTTAGATCTGCCGGGTTAGTGCCCTGGGCCTTACTGTATTAAAGATAATGCTGAAGCACTCAGGAAGCCTGTCAGAAGCAGTTTTTTTCATGCTGCCGCTCCTCATAGAAATGATATTGGGAGGTAGAAAGTACCAATCCTACCTCCCTGCCACAGGTACTTTTCATTTTAACTGTTTTTGAAAAAATGTTTAGACACAATATAGTTCTACTTTAAGAATATCTGAGTTTAATCAGAATGGTAAGATTACCATACCATAGCAAGATTATTGAGTTTTAAAACCTGCAGCACAGACACACATATTACCTTCCAAAATGCAGCCTTTCAAGCAAAATTTATTGTTAAGACAGCACTTTAAAAAGTAGTATAGCTAATATACAGAAATCGAAAATTGGCACATTTTTGTTAAACCTCACACACTTTTTAGATACTGTTGCCTCATGAACTTTCAAAGGTCAGTCATTTCAGATTAAAATATATTGTGTCGCAACTCCCATTGGAATCCCATCGGGATCGTTTTTGATCCGTCATTTTGGACCAATGAAAAAATTGTGGGGAACTGTCATACAAAAATATTATCTGTTTACAAGGACTTTACTGTATCAATGTTCATATAAAATAGAACTTAAAGGGACCACCCCTTTGCACACAAATCTACACTAACATGAAACCTACAACCAGACTTATTTCATAAAAAGTGCAAAAATGTGCCCAGGCTGTTAATTTTCCACAACCAATCAGATGTTACCTTTTTATTGGTCTACTATAGTTAAAAAAAACCATTTGATATCAACTAATCCAATGGTTGCTGAAAACTAAGCAATCAACTTCAGGTCTTTACCAGTGCAAGAAGTCCCAACTCATTAGCTGTTGGCCACCTAATGTAAAAATGTACGTTGTTACCAGGCAAGACGGAATGGATGTGCATATTTATTAAGTATGTGACAGCATCAGGGAAACCACTTTTTTTAAACATTAAATGTAATTCATTCATTTACACATCTTGAGAGTTTCGGCAATACTTTTTTGAGGGAAGAATACACCTTTAAGGCTAAACAAACTGCTCTCTAACAGTTAAAATGTAAAGGAATGTCTAAGACGCATTTGCAAGTTCAATCCCATAACTTGAAGCCAGTAAAACCGGTTAAATGAGCTAACACTTGATATTCAGAACAAAAGCTCTCTCTGTTCGTTGCATGGTTAAGAGTACTGAGTACCTAGAATTAAATCTGCTGACTATGGTTACTTTTAGTTTTCTTCACTCAGAATCAAGTACTCAGATGGTAGACAGTAAATCAATCAACTCAAAGGGAAAGTCAAGATTCCCAGTTTCTTGGTATAAAATTAATCTTTTTTTTTTTTTTTGATAGCTATTGGTGATGCATTCTTACCACAATAACCAGTTTCAGCCTTGCCAGCAACCACAAAAAGCATCATGTCAATATGATTTAAGATGGACAAATGTGACACATCAAAAAGCTTAACAAGCTTCAACAAAAATATTGTGTTTTTAATATGTAATAACATGGCTTTGAAATATGTGGTCACCAAATTGAAGTGTTCTTTCATTATTTAAAAGGGCATGTCCACCCCCAAAACAAAGGAAAGAGAAGAGCAGAAGCTGTCAGTGAGTCATCCGGTACCTGTATCTTCCTTAACCTAAGCAGGATCTGAGGCATGCGCAGGGGAGCCCTTTCGCCCCCCCCCCCCCCACACACACACACACACACCATCCGGATCCATCTTCTGTGGCCATGGCACCTAGCGTGAAAAGCTTTAGGATAAGGTAGGTACCCCCTGCCCAACCCCAACTGACAATGAAATATATCAGCGGTTGGGGGTGAGCAGGGGGTACCTACCTTATCCTAAAAGTTCATTTCCGGGTGGGACATGCCCTTTAAAGCTTGCTCCTTATTATTTTGTAACAGAAGGAACGTTAAGTAGTCAGAAAACTTCATCATGGATATCAGAGGTAATTATAGTAAAGAAGTCAAAGGGCAATTATGTTTTCCTCTAGACTGTAAGCTCTTTTGGCAGGGTCCTTGTATTACGGTATTGCTGTAAGAAACTTATCACTCTATATATATTATGTATTACCTGTGTATGTAATATGTATGACTTTGTATAACATGCATTATATGTAATGTATGACTATGTAATTGTAAAGCGCCACGGAAGATGTTGGCGCTATATAAATCCATAATAATAATAATTGTGCTCTCTGAACAAATTATGGTTAAATGAAAGCCTGCAGTCTCTCCTTTACAATGAGCCCTGCATCACATCTCTGGCTGCAGCGTGTGAGAAATAATATTGCTGCAAATGTTTAAATTTGCTGCTGTTGGTTGAATGACATCCCCTGACCTCTGAGGAAAACAGAAAAGTACCTGGAGAAAAAATTGAAAGTTGAGATAGGGAGCCTACTAATGCAGGCATAAATTATATAACCCTAACTTGTTTGGAAGAAATGGAGACAACAGTTAACCTTTAAAGGGGAAGTTCAGTGCAAATACATATGCTTTTCAGAAAAAAGAGCAGTATTTTTTTATCCCAATGACTTTAATCTGCCAATTGAGCAAGACCCCTAGTAGAGACCGTTATGGTCTTGCCCTTGACCCAGCGCCTGGGCTGATTCAGTTGCTTAGTACAGTTCTGAGCATGTTTGACCCATCCAACCGCCAATCAGTAGTAATAACTTTAAGGAACATTCCAAGGGTGTGGTGCATCCTGGGAAGAAGGACCGTTACAGCCTGAAATGGCAGCTTACTAATGTCAACAGTAGGGAACAGCAAAGGGTATGAATTCAACTGATTTTATAAAATGGAAGAGAATATGAAGAATAACTAAGAAGGCATTACACAAACTAACAATTTAACAAATATTGATAATTTCCACTGAACTGTCCCTTTAAGTCAAAGACCAGTACAAGGCATAGGACAGGATCGAGTACACAAGATTATTGAGTATATCAGTACACTTCACACTGTTTTACATGTGCTAGGTACAAGCACAACATACCTACTTACATTAAAAGTATTAATTCATTAAGCTATTTTTTACTGCGTGCTTGCTGCTTTATGTGTATCCAATACTAATGCTTCTAACTCTGGTACAAAACCCTGGAAATGTGCAGAAACACAACTCCATTTTAACTGACAGGTGTACATAAAGCTATAGGCCCCACTATGGCCAAAATGTACATACTGTGATCCGTTTTCATTGGATCGCATCCACATAATCCATCGCATGGACACTGCAATTACATAAAAATCATGGTGTCCATACACCACTGTCTGTGCTGTGCTCAGTGTTTAACACACACTAATGCCCAATATAATAAAGAGATAAGGTAGCATGCATGCCAGACATTTACACAAACCTGTAAATTTGTTTTTTTTTAAACTTTTAGCACAAAAATCTTCATTTTAAGTGGGTGGTCATATATTAAGAGATAAGCATGAAAATATGTAATTTTACCGTTTCCACATAATGCTAAGTTTTATTTCAGTTCCTTTACGGAAACATACTTTAAAGATTGAGGTTTTTTTGCATTTCCAGCCTATAGTGGGCACTGCAAGTCTATTTTTCATGGGTGTGGCCTTTTTGCTGTGAAAAGCATTTTTCAAATCTACCCCTGAAGAGACTCTTACTGCACAGTCAGATCTCTGGGAAACAACTTTCTGAGAACAGTTTTCCTGTCTACAACAAAATCAAATTGGTCTTAAAAAAAAAAAAAAAAAAAAAAAAAAATTTATAGTTTTATCTTAAACCATTGCTAATCTTTCAGTGCGTAAAAGCTTATAACTGTTTAACAACAATCTGACAAGAGGCTATTAGTTTCCTCTCCTTGACACTGACAGCAATCAGCTGCAGTCTGCCAGTAACTGTCAACGTATTGTCTATTGTAGACATTCCAATAGATAGAAGCAGCACAGCTGTGATGTTGCAGAAATATAAAAGCAAGTACCTAATGAGGTCACAACAAACCAGTTGGCTACAGAAGACACTAACGTTACTACTTTCACATGGAAGCCACATAGTCATGTGTGAACATATGTAATCTAAAAAGAACTAGTTGCTATAGAGAGCTAATTAATGCACTGAAAACATACAGAAAGCTGCAGGATAGTAAGTACAATTAACAAATGTTGACAAACAGATTCTGAGAGTTGTAGTTCTGAAACAACTGTAATACCAATGTTCCTTAATATAATAACTGCTTGAAACAGATGTACTAGGGGTAGCTGGTGTGTTTGGAGGGGTTAATAATTATCTTTCAAACAAACATTTGGTTGCACAATGTGACTAGAGACGGGCTTAATTTCACAAAGAAACTTTAAGTTTTGTTATCAAACTTTTATCAATACTGCAATGTCATGCATGGTGATTAAACAATTTAAAAGGCAAGTCCAGCCCCAAAATGAAAACTTACATACAGGTAAATCACCCCCCAAAACCCTAAACGGTAATAGTTTAAAATCTGAAATATATAAGTCTAACCTGAAAACCTGCACAATGTCCTGTTTCCCCTGTATCTGCTTCCTGGTTCTTCCAGTTAGTAACTGTCAGTTATGGATTTGACAGTTTACATCACAGCCAATGACTAAATGTTAATCCCCTAGCTGTCCTATGAATTAATAGGACAAAGTAGGATATATAAACATATTTTAAAGAGGCCATTCTTTCTAAAAGATGTTCTTATGAGGGTAGAGTTATCCTTTAAAGTTTTGTTATTGAACTTTCATCAATACTGCAATGCCATGGAGGTTGATTGCAATGCAGCCTAGGACAAATAACCACTGCTTATTTTAAATAGGAGACAGACAGACAGTGCAGTATAATTGATCATGTGAAAATTCCAATTGCCAGTCTTCCAGCCAGTAAAAGAGTCAGCTTTTCATCCAGCCCACTAGCCAATATTCTGCTTCACAACATGTTTATACTTATGGGTAGGATCTGCCACACTGTGATTTTTAAAAACATGCAGGGAGTTGTAATAAAAGTTCTTATTGTTAAAAATTGTGCTAATTTTGCCCCAACCAATCAGATGTTCTTTACCATTTGAAAGCTAACATCTGATTGGTTGGGGAAAAATTAGCACCATTTTTAACCTTAAGAACTTTTATTATTGTTACATGATTAGCTATTCTTTCTATGCAATGTTAGCACTTTTTAAATTGTTATTAGCCTTTAAAACAAAGCATGTACATTAAAAACATTTGCCTCCATTTACTTTAAAGGACAATTAAAGTCATTTTTCGAAACAAATTAAAGTACCCAGGATGAGGACCTAGGCCGTCACTCCTGGGTTTAACTTGTAACCCCTGCAACAGTGCTTTGAAGTTACTATACCTGACTTTTTAGTCCCACCAGCCAGGGCTGTAAAGACACGCTTTGCAAAAGCCGAAAGATAGAACTGATAGTGCCAGTCGCATGGTCGCCCGTGGTTTTCCGAGGAGTTCAATTGCCCAGACATCGGCCACTACCTTCCAAAAAACCATCCAATATTTTGGGCTGATAAACTGAAATGTCGGTCGGTCAACCCTGAAATATTGGATCATGTGTATCCAGCTTTAATCTGCAGCAACAAATCAGATGCTAGGTCTACTACATTTAGAAAACATCTGATAACATCTGATTAGTTGCTGAAAATTAAGAGCACATGCAATATTTTGCAACCTTTATAAAAGGACAACAATATAAAAAAAAAATAACATCCCCCCCATTACATGTCCACGCGTCCAGCAGCTAAAATTGCTTACTCACATTTACAACAGTGCTGCCCCTCCCTTATACTACACAGCAAAGATGAGTGCTAAAAGCCCGCCTCCTAGATGGCCTAGGGCCATGGTTAACATAACACTTGTCATTGGCTGGTGGGAATGTCTGTTACAACCTCTCTCCTCATCCATTCCAGTCAAACAAACTTGAAATGTCCTGTTGCTAGGATACAGCCTATATAATCAAGCTGATCTAGGGCGGTGGGAGGACTGTTTTCTTGCATGCTAGCTTTGAGTGACAGTTAGAGGCAGACAGAATTGTTATGCCCCCTTCACAACATGGCTAATTGAAGGCAGAGGGAGGCTCAAAATCAGGGAATAAATGTATTGGGAGGGCTGCATACCGTAACACCTTTAAAGGCAATTTAAAAAAAAATCCACTGAGGCAATATAGTTATCCTTTAAATAAGCTCCAATGTGTTCTAGTTCCAAATAACAACTTGGCCGTCTTGTGTTTGAGTGACAGCATGAATCTACCCATTATCCTTTGTGAAAACTTGGACTGTAAGTGCTGTTAGTGGCTATGGATCTAGGCCTGTTTTTTTAAATATTTTTCTAAACCAAAGTTCAGTAAATAAAACAGTTGTATAGGGACCGGGTAGGTAATCAATAATACATTCTGCAATATGAAAAGAGAATTCAAGCCTCTATAATATGCACTTTCAGGGGGATACAATAAAAGTTCTTTTTGTTTAAAATGGTGCTAATTTTGCCTCAACCAATCAGATCTTATTTACCATTTTAAAGCTAACATCTGATTGGTTGCAGCAAAATTAGCAACATTTTTAATTATAAGAACATTTATTGAATAACCCTGTTTGTCTGCTGTAATCACAGAAACCAAAGTACAAAGGGCCTGATTTACCCACGTGTGCTGTGCAAAAAATAGGGGTTAAAATTGTGCTAACCTATATTGAATAGGTTAGCGCAAGTTTAACTCCATAATTGCACTGGCTGCACTGGTTTCACAAAAGACACCCGTGTAACTTGTGCAATGTATTTAATAAAGGATTTGCACCACTTTTAAATCCGAGGCTGGTCTTAAAGTGGCACTGGGGTAAAATCCCTTTTGGGATTTACCACAAGGTGCAAATCCAGTATTAAATACCGAAAGTCATATTTGCCTGGAGCAATTTGCGTTTCTGGGTAAATGAGGCTCATAGAAAGGTAGATGTTGGTTCTAATTAAGCATTACTGGCGATAAGCAAAGAATTGTGTTATGCAAGCAAACAATTTTTTCACCCCATCATCTGTTGCTTTCTTATGCAATCCATGACCCACTTGAATGTTAACATGCAAGCCAACTGAAAAAGGAAGTAAAATTGAAGGTCTAAGTCTACTTTACATAATATTATACTGTTTCAGGTGAAAATATGAATGCTTTTGCAATAATGTATTTCTCTTGGTAACTGTTGATTATGGATATGGGTAATTAACTCCTTGATTACTGTACTAGCCTAGCTCTTTGCCATGATTGCAGCCCTCTATACTTCTCCCAATCACCTGCCTGATCCTACTAGTCAGTAGAGATGTCCGAACTTCGAAAAATCCGGTCCGCGCGAGGATCCGCGGATTTTCGAAAAAATCCGAAAATTCGAAAATCCGCGAGCGGACCCGTTAAAACGTATTAAAATGAAAGTTCGGCAAAATCCGCATTAAAAGTGGACTAAATAGCCTTGGTAACGTACACTTAACCACTCAGGGACCTGGGTAATGGCCTTAGAAGCACGTATACATGCCAACAATACCTAAAAAGTACAGTCCGCTAGCGTGACTTTAAAAAAACGGTATTTTTCGAAAATACGAGGATTCCCGTAAAAACGAAATTTCCGTAAAAAAAACGAGGCTTTCTGTAACTATGATAGCTGCCATTGGCTAATTTGGATCATATGGCTTGCTGATCTACGATACTTGCGGGATACGGAAAACCGAAGATCCTCGTTAATCCTCGTAATTACGAGGATTCACGTATTACGAGTATTCGTAATTACGAGAATACTCGTAAAAACGAGTAATTCGTGTAAATTTTCAAGACGGCACAAGGCCACAACTCTCATATTTTAAGTCTCCTTATTGCAGTAATCCACTTAAGATTGTCACCTTATTCCTTTTGCAACTGAACATATGGTATATATATGCTGTAAGGCATCCATCCATTGAATACATACTATATGTACTGTATGACGACATCTAAAGCAATGCATCTTGCTTTTAATGTAAATACTATGCAGATTGATGCAGACATCCTACCCTGCCTCTTCGTCCTTCCAGGCAGGTTGGGCGAGGGGGCGTGGCTATGCTGTGTGACGTCATTGATGTCACACAGTGGGCAGGGCATACACGCTAGGGGTGGGGGAGGCCGGGTTAGGGGTGTGGTATGGGCGTGGCCGGTCCGGGTGTGTGGCACACATAAAGGGGGCGTAACGGGGAGGAGATTCAGGACTCCTCTCTATTGGGGGAGATTGGGGTTGTCTCGCGGGAGCCCACCCAGATTTGCAGGAGACTCCCGGATCTTCCTGTATACATCCTGAACACCCTAACTTATTGTTTCCTCTAAGCTGTTACCTCGTGCACGCAGAACTCTGCAGACCTGTGCACACAGGTCAAAGTGATGTGCACACAAACATTTTCTGGAATATAAGCACTGTGGTATGTTAAAGCATAATTTTTTTTTTTGTGTGAGTACACCCTCACATTTTTGTAAATATATTATTATATTTATAATATCTTGTCATGGGACAATTTTGAGTACAGACATGCTGACCTCTCCCCAGCAATGGTGCCAGCACTTATACATCTATATTTGTAAAAGACAACCTCTGGAAATGACACTGAGCATGTGCACTCAACCTCTTTACTTATCCATGGCAAGATCTGTTCTGATTGGAACATCCTATTATACTGCTATATGGTCTTGGCCACCATGCTGCAGCTCAGTTTCAGGGTGTCTTCTTATAGCCTAGGCCATCTTCAGGTAGAGCAACAATCCTATTTTTAGATCCTCAGAGTTTTCTTTACCATGATGTGCTAAGTTCAACTTCCAGTGACTAGTATGAGAGAGTGGGAGAGCGATAACATCAAATTTAACTGCTCCCCATTGACACCTGAGACATGTAACATTAATTAGCCACATGACACCAGGGAGGGGAAATGACTAATTGGGTACAATTTAATTTGGGATGTACTTATTTTTGTTGCCAGAAGTTTATACATTAATGGCTGTGTATTGAGTTATTTTGTACACTGACTACTTTACATTGTATCAAAGTGCCATCTCTTCCATTATGTCCCATGAAAAGATATAATAAAATATTTTCAAAAATGTAAGGGTGTGCTCACTTTTGTGACATACTGTATATCTATGCACACCAACAATTTAAAATTAGAGGGAACATTGCCCTAATAAACAAAAAGTCTAGTCATCATAAATAGTAAAGCTGGCCATACACTAGGCAGACAAGAGATAGATTTGAGATACCGGTATGTATCTAATGTCTTAAGACCACATCTAATGTCTAAAGACCACATTTTACAGGCAGCTGTTTTTATTTTGAGATAATCCCATCTGACCCATTAATTTTGTGATCTCAAATTGATTGTATGAAAAACGGACTAGGCGGTTCTAGATAGATTGGGCATTTATCTAATGAGAGATTGGACATATGTTACGTAGTGTATGGTCACCTTAAAAGCTCAGGTGTACAATAAACATTACAATAATAAATATAATCATTCTGGGGGACCACCGCAATACTTGGCAATGGAAATACAGCTTTTGTAGAGTCAAATAAGTCAAAAACCTGCACTTAGACATCAATAAGGTTCTTTGTATAAATCCCAACAGTTACCGTATTTTCCAGATTTATGACAACCCATATAAATGTGGATGTGGTTATTAATATTCACCGAGAATCTGTCTGCACATCAGTTGACAGCATACCAGAGATTTTTCTGGCCCAATCATTTTGCAAACTATATTTGTATATTTTGTAATATCAATTGGAAACAATGTTCGGGCGGGAGAAGACAGTGGAGCATTGGCAGGTAAAACCACTGCACTGGTTGATATCACAATTGATTCAATATTTATGTAAGATTAACCATCAAATTGACCTAACATTGGGGCAGTGTAAGGAAAACACTGGAAAAATCATCTGTGAAGGACCTGACAACCTCAGACTGACATAAGGTACTTTATTAATATATCATGCAGTGAATTGAGATGCTTTAATTTATTCCTGGCCCTTCGTACACTTTCAATTCACAGGCGCATTTCCGTCTACTTGATTAAGTTGTGAATCCACCAGCTACCATACAAGGGCTAATTAATCACTTGGCCTAAAATTGTGTTCTGATCGACCAGGTGATATTATGTGATGTCCAACAGGGCCAATTGTTTTGTCTTCTGCAAAAATCTTTCTTTCTAAAAGAATGAACATCATTTTATATCATGGCTGATAGTTCAGCCTATAATCAGCTGACTCTTCGGACTGAAATATTATATGGAGCATGTCAATTTAATTTCGACCAATAGACTTGGTACCTCGCAAGGTTTATAGCTTTCAAATGTACTTACCAGCCTTCATTCCCTCGCTGTGTTCTGCCTGTCTTCCGTGCTTTTTCCATGCACGGAAGACAAGCAAAGGGGCCTCGACCGGCATCCGCTCCTGTGATTGGCTACGGCATCGAGCCTCTTCTGCTTGGACATACCCTTTAAGTCTTTATGAGAATTCTTCAAGCCACTGTCATTTTTAAAGAAGCCCTTACATATTAGATTGGAAGAACCGATCGAACTGCACAATCATGCGTCATCAATCAAGCTGAAATAATGTGATATTTTTGGCCAATTCGAAACCACCTGAAAGAATTAACCCATGTATACCAGCTTTTAGATCATATTAACAGTTTACATTCACACATCAACAATATGAAATGCTGGTTAAGAATATTTACCCTTGAAAAGAAAATCAAAAAAATTAACAAAAACTGCATATGTTTTACAAATAACTCCTTAAGTGTGACATTAAATAAGCAAAAATCTTGTAATGCCCACAAGGACATCGGAACTGTACTAAAACATAGCATAAAATGTTTGTTGTTTTACCTTTCAGACATTAAAGTGTGTGCCTACTTAAAATGGGTCTCCTTATATTGTACAGTATATCTTCTGTGCATCAATTAAGTTGATGAGGATAGATGCTGTAAATTAACTGAGGTTTTCCTGCATGAGCATACTGCCTCTGTTCTTAGGTTGCTGCAGGGTTGATAAAGTGTCTTTAGTCGTGCATTCTTATGTAAAGAGATAAGAAACCTGAATCACTTAAAATATTTTTTTCAGCATCAAAAGACAAGTGTAGAATGTTTAAGGTTAAAATAGCTTTTTGATTATCTGTTGTATTCAATTAGATCAACGGGACTTGAAATGTAGTTTTTGAAGACGTTTCGCTAGTCATCCGACTGGTTTCTCAATTCAGAATGACTTGTACAAGAATCTGTGGCAATTATGTACCTGGAAAATCCACAGATTCTTGTACAAGTCATTCTGAATTGAGAAAGCCAGTCGGATGACTAGCGAAACGTCTTCAAGAACTACATTTCAAGTCCAGTTGATCTAATTGAAACACAGATATACCATGACCTGGATGAATTGAGAACCTTCACAAGCAGCTTCTTCTACTGAAGAAAAGAGTTGTTTGCTTACAAGTTTTTGTTTTCTCTTTTATTTTCTGATCTATATGGTGAACCTATATATTCAAAATTCTTAATCCACACCAATCAGTTTACAAACCATATTTCTTGCCAGGAATCAGGGTCTTTCTCAGAGACAGTTTTTCTACCAACAAGGTGACTGAAATATGTGTTACTGAAACTAACAGCACACAGAATATGTTCCTAAAATAAAAAGTCTACTAAAGGGCAACTACTTTTACTTTTAACGTGATATCAAAAAGTCAGCTTTGTAACCATCTGGTTAACTTGTGGTGCAAAGCATGCATGTTGAACTTTACTTTATGCAGTGTAATTTCTGACCAGAAAGGTCTGTATATCTTACACACTCATTATAAATATAGGACTAATGCTCGTGTCAGGTAAAAAAATTTAAGCATATGTAGCGCACCTTAACTCACTGCCTCTGTGTAAATATCATTTTTATCAACACATTTGGTTGAAATTAAAAAAAATGTATATAGGTACATCGAACCCCAAAACTGCAATGGTTAGAAACCTGAGAGTTGTAAGTTTAATCTGAAATGCTGCCTTAAGTTATCTTCCCTCTCTACCCAAGTCCTACTCAAACATCTAGTTTATATTTATATAACTTTAAGTAACTTGAATTGTAATTTGCTTATAAGATCATCTAAAAAACAAAATTAATTTCCATTCATCTGCAAAGATCACAGAAATGGCAATAAGATAAAGGACCAGGAGTACAATGCAGTGATATTATTTCAGTAAAAAGCTGGTGAGTAATATTTCTGTATACAATAGATCCATCCATCCAGTTTCAGCAGATACAACTTTAAAGGGCATGCCCACCCTTAAAACAAAAAACTGATGACTTGTGAGTTATCTGCCCACAACCCCAACTGCTATTTTTACCAGTTTATTACATGCATTTGTAACCAGATATTAAACAAGTTCTCTTCTGTTCTGCAAAGGTTTCTCCCCCAGCTCAACAAGCTTTTCATGAACTTAAGCATGTGCAGGTAAGAAAAAATATAGTGCAGATAGTCTTTGTTACATAAACAATAACTGAAATGTTATTGGATTATTTACCTTATTACTATAGAAGAACTTTTCTACACAGATGTTGCTCACATGTGAAAAAATACAATTTCCTATCATTTTCATTCCATTTTGGTTCCTTCTACTATTATTTCAAGAGTTTCATGGTGTGTTAAAGGTAAATAATATATATACATATATATCCAAATCATTCAGCTCTCAAAACTTTTCTTGCCCTGGTGCTACCAAAAAATCTTAATAATATATTTGCAGAAAAAGTTCAGTGGAAATGAGGGACTTCTTCCAAATCAACAGTACGTTATTATTATAACATAGTGCAACACAGGCACAGTTTACATCATGGACCTTTATGAAGCCCATTGTGTCCCTCCTTGTGTGCACTGAACTTTTTCTAGAAAATGTATATATATCACAATACACAATCATAGCGACGTTTCGGGCATCATAGTGCCCTTTATCGAGCAATATGTGACCTTTTTAATATGCTGCCTCATTTGTTTTATTTGTCTATATGGTACAGATGAACGGAGTCTGTTGGAGAGCCTGCACCCATCTATCTATGTAAGTCGGATATACCACTGAAACCTACGTATTGTATTATATATATATATATATATACACAATAACCAAAATGGAGCGGCACTCCTTATCCTCACTGAACAACTGCCCGGGTGCTTCCGCTATAACATGGAAATAAAGCGTTAACTGAAGAAAACGGAGCACTCCTGGGTATCTTCTAAGAATGAAAAATTTATTCTATATACGCATATCAACGCGTTTCGGTCCTTAACGGGGCCGTTATCAAGACATAAGTGCAGTGTAACAACACATCTATAAATACAAAACAAGGTATTAAAGAACAATCTAGCCCTATCCAGTTCTTGGCTAATTACTCCATCGTTGTATCCCCGTTGTTTAAACTTATCAGTCATAGTCACCACTTGTTCCTCAGCTAGGGTAATGCTCGTGACTGAGGGCAATCAGGAGGGCGATCAGAACAGCTCTAGCCACCAATTACCACATATCAGGGGAAGACCCCTCAGTTAAATTTGGCGAACAGTCAGTTGCCAGACACTATAAGGAGACCAAACACACCCTGGCAAACTTCAAATGGATGGCCATAGACCAAGTTATTAAGGCAGATGGGCGCGACAGGGATCGAGCCCTTTTACAATGTGAGGCATGGTGGATCTGTGAATTGGACACCGTGTCCCCCAAGGGTCTCAATGAGATACTATCCCTAGCGTGCTTTATCTAGTGGAACTCCCCGCCCACATCTAGTAACATTTAGTATCGATCCATAGTCCCAGATCCTTTTTGAAATTTTATAGTAACCATTTTATTAGTTTAGTGAAGTTTCATCAATGTTTCACAGGTTCCTTATGCACACAAACCTAGGTGGGTGCTGACCTCCTGAATCCTTCCCACTTCCAAGGGAGGTAAATGCAAGCAGTTCTGGATTATTGGAGTCGCACACCTTCGGTGAATTTAAAGTGTTTTATTGAAACCCCACATCAAAGTAGTGAAGTTTGATACATTATAAGGTTTTAGAACAAAGTATTTATCTTGTTTACTGTTTTTAATATTTATTCCACAGTTGCACTGATAAGGGATCTACCTCTCACAGTGGAGCACTGGCACTTTACGAACTAACCTATTTTGCACAGAATGGATACCACCAACCCCTTAGCCCCAGGAAATCATAGCGGACCTAGGAGTCCCATGGAGTGGTGATGACGCTACCCAGCAGCGGTCCAGCTGTACATTGGGGATTCGCACAAAGACTATCTACAGAGGGAGTGGCGGTGAGGTTATTTGAATCACAGTAACGCCTCCCTAGCAATCCTATCCTAGAGCCCGGCTGGATTCCGTCAGAGGGGGTGGGGAGGGGTGGGTAGGGGGTGTACACCTTATTTTGTATTTATAGATGTGTTGTTACACTGCACTTATGTCTTGAGAACGGCCCCGTTAAGGGCCGAAACGCATTGATATGAGTGTATAGAATACATTTTTCACTCTTAGAAGATACCCAGGAGTGCTCCGTTTTCTTCAGTTAACGCTATATATATATATAAAGAATTCAGAATCGAGCACACTCTTGGGACTTGATGCAAAAATAGAAAGCGTGTTTATTCACAATGTGATAGTTAACATGTTTCCGCCCAAACCACGGCCCTGTTGTTGGGCCGAAACATGTTAACTATCACGTTGTGAATAAACACGCTTTCTATTTTGCATCAAGTTCGAAGGGGTGCTCGATTCTGAATCTGTATCGTGGGAGCAGCACCTGGCAGCAATTTTTACAAGGAGTGCCGCCGGTGGAAAAGGATATATATATATATATATATATTATATATATATATATATATATATATATATATATAAAAAAGCAAAACTGGACTGACTGCACCCTCGCTTCACAGACATCCACCAGGGTGCTTAATCCGGGGATATATCATTTTTGCTGTTTAAATCCAGTTGAGTGCTCCGCAAAAAATTCTTTCTGTATATAATTACTTTATTAAAACATGCCCTTTGTCTTGGGCCTTTCTCATGTTTTAATAAAGAAATTTTTTGCAAGACCCAGGAGTGAACTGTGAATACTTAGCTTTCTATGATAGCAGAGTGCTATATATATTATATATATATATATATATATAAAATATTTGAATGCCTGAATATATAAACCAAGTGACTTTTAATATCCCAACAATTGTAGGGGGTACAATAATTGAGATATGCATATTGGTATAATAATAATATTAATAGACATTATAAAGGTACAATCACTGCTTCAGTCAGTTCCTGACCATGTATACTTTCAGAGTGACTCATTATTATGAATTTCAATGGCATTTTCACCCTTCACTGAGAAATATTTATTATTCAAGATTTTATGTGGAGAAATTTAAACTCTGTAAAACGAACAAGAGAAATGTGTGATGTGGTTCTGAAATGGCCATTTAGCCAAATTGCATACCTGTGCTGTGTCAGCTATATAGCAGATTCATCTCATTCCATTGGTCTAATGGATAGCAATTGAATTTAATTAGCAAAACTACTTTGACTTAGCCTCATGCAGCACTAAATGTAATGAAATATTTTTTCTCTTTACCTTCTACCTATAGAGGGACCTTTACTGCATTCCATTGTTGAAATATTAAATGGTGCCGAATGCAGTTTATATAATGACATAGTTACCTCTGTATTTACTGTTATTTCTGAATGTTAGAATATCCCATAACCCAAAAGAGAATTAAAATGATAGTTCCAATGTTAAACACTGTATAGATTCAATTACCAGAATGTCTCCATTAAAAGCACTTTTATAGTATGAATAAAATGCAAATCCTCTTTGTGGATCAATACTAAAACATAATTCCATACTTTGCAGTGGAAAAAGAAGTCAGCACCTATAAATTATTTTCCACTTCTATGTTCCTTTTTAAAATTCATTCCTATGTTCACATCCCAATATACTATGTATTCTTAAAGCATCCTCAGTTTTAAATGACTCAGACATTTTAATTGCATTATGGGAGTCCACATTTCTCTGCTCATTTGTAGGTACAATTACTAAAATTAGTGTTGTTATAATTAAGTCAAGCTGCATTTAAGAGGAGAACACGTATTGACACAAATAAGAGAGATAACATATTTCCACATCTTTTGAATTAAAAGTAAAGTAAAGAAAGTAAACATTTTCAAAAGTGGAAAGCACCAGTATCTTTAAAGGGTATTTCCACCCTAAATTAAAACTTTTGATATATTGTACCTCTCCATTGCCCACCCCAACCGCTGAGTAAGATCTCTTCTATAAGCTTCCGAATCACACTTACAGCCATTCGCTCCCGCAGCTATCTTTTGCGGCTTTCTGCTAACCGAAAGCAGCAGACATAGGCTGGACTAGAAGCTGCGTCTGTGATTGGCTGCTAGTCAGTGAATCACAGATGCAGCTGCCAGCTGTGAAGACAACCCCGTGAGTGAGGTAGGATATCGGGATCAGCCACCAAAATACAAAATACTTTGGGCTAGAATTACCAGAAAATCGTTATGTTTGAGGATTAATAAAGTAGGATGAGGATAAGATATTTTTCACTATTGATAATATAATACAGTGTCTCTGTTCTATACTTTGAAGTCAAAGTAAATTTAAATTATTTTACCCATAACTTGAAAGCTTTCTCCCCCAAAACACCCATGCATTGTGAGATACTAGTTTAGTAAGTTACATTTACATAAATATAAGAAGTGGATTCTGCAATTAATGAATGTTTTCAAGTTGTTGCCAGTAAATGTCTCTGTCCATCTGGTCTTTAAACAGCCTTGTGAGCATGTGCACCTATTGGCCATGCCTCCTGACACCCAAGTAATCACTATGTCCAATATTGATAACAATTTTAAAGTTACCATATAGTATATTTTCCATCCAGCATGAATTGCAGACAACCAGGAAGATAACTTAATATTCTGCTAAGAATAAAACCTTACTGAGAAAATGACGATCTGGCATACTTTCTAAACAAAGGGGTTTTTACTATACATTACTGATCACATGAATGAAAAGCCTTCCAACCATGTCAATGGTAACCCCAGTCTGGAAGGTCCTAACTTCTAAACTTTTTAAATTTCTTTTACTTCAATTACGATTAGCAAACTTTTGCAGACTGGGGTTACCTTGACGTGGTTGGAAGACTTTTCATTCATGTGATCACAGTAATGTATACTAAAACCCCTTTGTTTATAAAGTATGCCAGTGTGCAGATAATATGATATTGTATGGGGCCTAGGAATGTGCATTGATTATCTTTTCTATGTTTGCATAAATGTTTGACCAGATCAGTAGCACTTCCTCTAAATGTAGTTGTAAGCCTAATTGGAGTGCTTCCACAATCCTTGTATTATTATATATATATTATATATATATATATTATATATATATATATAATTATATATTTATATATATATCTATTATATATCTATATTATATATTTATTATTATATCTATATATCTACTATATTATAAAATATATAAGTTGCTTTAAAACAGTCTATAAATGAGATGTTGTTCATTATCCACTCATCACTATATTTAATGAATACATTAACTAATGCATACGACAGTTGTGTGCTGTTATGGAGGAATTTCCTTATCACACAACAAAACGCTAGCTGTACACAGGGGAATAGAGGGTCTTTTGTTGCAGGTCATTTTTCAAGGTCAGAGTCACACAAGGACTGCTGTGATTGAAGCACTGTTCCTTGAAAGATCAATGGCTTTTCAATATCTAGTTTCAAGCCCACACTCAAAACAGCTTTTGTACAAATAATGTATCCAAGTTCACAACAGTAAGCTGCATAACAACAATGTAATGAAATATTTTTAACAAATAATTTTTAACAAATTAACATTGGAAAATGAGGGGAGGAATTCTGGTGTTTGTTTTTCTTATTCTTCTCCCAAAAGACAAAAATGAGGAACTAAAAGAATGAAAGATCAAGCATTGCAATTCACCTCAAGGCTTCTTGTGGCTATAGGGAAGGCACAGCAGATACAAAAGCTTAACACTGATATTCCATTTAATATAACAGTGATCAGGTAAGAAAGACCCACCAGCTAAAGTTGTACTTTATTTAGATCAGACATAAAGGGCGGAAAAAAGCTAGAAAAATTACATATATAATTCGCTATCCTATAAAATACTGTAAATCCCACACTAACCAATGAGCTAGATGTTTAGCAAAGAGTAAGTGAGGGTTTTACATTTATTTTGTAGATAGTACAGTGCTATTCATATTTGCACTACTATTTAACAATCCGTGGGTTTAAAAATTGTAATTTAAAAATGCTATAAAAAAATAATTTCACCTGAAAAAGAATATTATTTATTTTCATATTGAGTATGAGTAATTAATCTAAGCAATGTTACTATCAATCTTTTCTATAATTAATTACTTTTCTCCTTACTGAAATTTCCTATGCTTTCTGATACAGTGCCCCCAGAGGATCAACACTAAGGCTGGGTACATACCAGCAGATATTTCCAGTTGGCTGGAAATTTCTGATGGTGTGGGGCGGCTGGCTGTGACCAAGCTTGGCCACACTTTTGTCTGAATCGGATCCATTGGTAAATCACGCCCGATTGTGCGGTTCCACACAATCGGTTTGCGCTCACTGATGGCTGCGGCCACTATTGCCTGGGCAAGTGTTCACTGCGACAAAAAATAGCCCTGTGCGTACTCAGCCTAACAGAGAGATTCAATAAAAGTTCTTATTGTTACAAGTGGTGATAATTTTACTCCAACCAATTAGATTTGTTGGGGCAAAATTAGCACCATTTTAAACAATTAGAACTTTTATTGAATCTCCAAGTAAAAGTTTTATGGGATAATTGAGACTATGTGATATGTTTGTGATATAAAACATAATTTGGAATGCCAAGGGCTAAGGCCTAGTACACAAGGGCTGATGTTTCTGCCTGATCAACCAGCCGCCAGTAAATTCCAGTCATTAGGTTGAAATATCAGCAGCACATTTTCTTCCATCTGGAAGACTACCATTTAGAACCTTAGAAGTACGAATAGCCTGCCGCACAACTGATGCATTATATACCTCTAGGGGATATCACTAGAGATGGACAAACTTACTGAAGTTCTGTTCGTTTCCGAACTTCAGTAAAAGTTCGGAAGTTAGGAAGTTCGGAAATAAAATAAAATAGCAATGGTAACTTACTGTAAATGGCTGTGGCACCTGGAAAATGGTCTGGGGAACATGCACCTATCACCAAAACTTGTTTAAACCCTTCATTCTTCAAGATCGGGCAATTATTGCGTTCCTGCATGCTAAATTCAAGGGTTATAGACAATTTGAGGGTTACCGAACGCTACATTCGAAGGTTATCGAAAATCAAACATTGCATTAGAGGGTTACCGAATTCGAATGTTACATTCAATAAATATAAAATTTCTGATAATTCTCAAAAATAAATCTGCGAGTTCTGAAAACCAGCTTTTCGAACTCTGGTTTGGGTCCATCACTAGTTATCACTTGGGACATGTTAAAATTATTCTTTTCTCAGAAAAACATACTGAAAGCTTGGTTTGGTCAGCTCCTTTAAAAGGGGAAGTTCGCTGCAAATACATATGCTTTTCAGAAAAAAGAACAGTATTTTTTCATCCCAATGACCTTAAAGGGCAAGTCCAGACCCAAAATGAAAACTCACAGGTAAATCACCCCCCAAAACCCTAAACGGTAATAGTTTGAAATGTGAAATATATAAGTCTAACCTAAAATCCTGCACAATGTCCTGTTTCCCCTGTTTCTGCTTCCTGGTTCTTCCATTTAGCAACTGTCAGTTATGGATTTGACAGTTGACATCACAGCCAATGACTGAATATTAATCGCCTGTCTGCCTCTTCTGAGCATGCCCAGGCTCAGTACAGGCTCAGTACAGGTTTCTAAATTGCTCAGTTTCCATGAGGCATCCGGAAGCATAGCAGGCATACAGCAATGAATTCATAGAACAAACTATGATACATCAACATATTTTAAAGAGGCCATTCTTTCTAAAAGATGTTCTTATGAGGGTGGAGTTGTCCTTTAATCTGCCAATTCAGCATTTTGTCTGTGTATAAATAAATGCAACCAAAATACTTACTTCCTGTTTGCAGGACCCCTAATAGAGACTGTTATGGTCTTGCCCATGACCCAGTGCCTGGGTTGATTCAGTTGCTCAGTAAAGATCTGACCATCTTTGACCCATCCAACAGTAGAAATTACTGTTAGGTACATTCCAAGAATGTGGTGCATCCTGGGAAGAAGGATCATTAGAACCTGAAATGTCAGCCACTAATGTCAACAGCAGGGAACAGCAAATGGTATAAATTCAACTTAGTTATTCTACATATTCTCTCCCATTTTGAAAAATAAGAAGGAATAACACAAACTAACAATTTAACAAATATTGATAATTTCCACTGAACTGTCCCTTTAATTTATTTGGTATTTACAGGACTATATGTGGGAACACACAGAATGTTCAGAACATGTAGCCTTTTAATAATAAGTAGTTTTGTTGACTTCATATGTACCCCCTCCACTATCCTAATCCTTCATACTGCTAAATAATACACTGACCCATACATGAAAAAGGAATAATTTCCTCTGTTACAGACATGAAAATAAATCAGACAATCATGCCATCTTCAATGGGCAGTGTGATCGGTCGTGCCAAAATGTAGGCTACCCCATTGTTTCTTCTGAACATCAGACTAAAATTCATTGTATTGGTCGGTAGTCTGTCAATCTGAAAGATTGTACCTTGTGTCTGTCAGCTTCTCGGCTCTGTCTACTGTGTTATCTAATTCTTGTGCATACACATTGCATGTAAACAAAGCCAGCATGCCTTCTTCTGAGTACATCCTGACTGTGTCATGAAAGGAAGATAATAGAAGACAGCATAGTAACAAAAGTGAGCATTTGATGTTTAGTTTTTAAGTACAGATGCCCTTTAACATATTCACTACTGAAATGGAAAAATGTTATCCTTCTCATGAATGCAATTTTAATGCTACTTAGGGACACATATCTTGGCTTTTAAAATAAGAGATCGCCCCCCCCCCCCCAACTTACACACATTTCAGTCAAATGCTACCAAGCAAAAAGCATTGAAATATTTTTCAGCAATCTTGTTTTTAAAAGGCTCTGGTATTTAGAAATTCTAAGTTTTTTACCCATGCATTTCTTTTTCCAAACCTTTATTTCTACTATCTGCATGCACTTTTCCCACAGACATTTACAGCTGTTCGTTTTTTACCACTTAACAAAGATCTTCCTTTTGTGCGTAACAAAAATCTTAAAAGGACTCCATCCAGACATTCACGCCATGATTATACAGAAGTCTTATCTGTTGTTTTCAGTTAGATCAACTGAACTTTAAGTTTAGTTCTTGAAGACGTTTTGCTAGTCATCCAACCGGCGAAACGTTGGACTAAACTTTAAGTCCAGTTGATCTAACTGAATACAACAGATATACCATGACCTGGATGAATCCAATTAAACCTGCCTCCTCTGAGTTTGTAAAAGAGCTTGGATACCTTTTGAGATACCTTTCTAACCATTGTGGTTTTTAAAATAACAGTCATTTGCCCCCGTAATTGAATGCTCCGAGCCAATAGCATCTCTCTATACATTGCAAATGGGGTTTAACCTATTCTGCTATTGGCTTGGGACAATGGTTGCTGTGTTTGCGCAATCTTTTTACCTAAACGCCATTAACCTGCTCTTAAAGGGGAAGTTCAGTGCAAATACATATGCTTCTCAGAAAAAAGAGCAGTATTTTTTCATCCCAATGACCTTAATCTGCCAATTCAGCATTTTGTCTGTATATAAATAAATGCAACCGAAATATTGACTTCCTGTTTGCAGGACCCCTAGTAGAGACCTTTATGATTTTGCCCATGACCCTGTGCCTGGGTATACGGAGTTGCTCAGTATAGATCTAAGCATGTTTGACCCATCCAACAGCCAATCAATAAAAATTACTGTTAGGAACATCCCATGGATGTGGTGCATCCTGGGAAGAAGAAGGACCATTAGAACCGGAAATGTCAGCACACTAATGTCAACAGCAGGGAACAGCAAAGTGTAGGAAATCAACTGATTTTTTAAAATGGGAGAGAATATGTAGAATAACTAAGAAGGCATTACACAACTTACAATTTAACAAATATTGATAATTTCCACTGAACTGTCCCTTTAAAGCCGATTTAACCCTAAGTACATCACCACAAAGGGGTTAACACAGCTTTAAGACTAGAAAAGTGAATAGCAGCTCTCCGTACATCGCCCCATTCATATCGGGGAACTTATGCGAGTTGTCATAATACTTTCTTCTATAACATACTAAAAAAGTGTGCTCACATTAGATTTTTCTTCATCAGTTAAAGAAGTAAATAACTAGGTTAAACTGAGACCAAAGAACTTTATTCTGCAATACACATATTGACCTATGTAATTTGCCCATTAAAGCTTTTCAGAAGATGCTTGAGTCTCCATTTCTATTTTTTTGTTTTAAACAACTTAATACTTTGGCCTCAGGACAGGGCATTTCAAAACTAAAAGGTACAGCACCTGGAACCATATTAATGTTTGGTAATATGAAAGGGAGCTGATATAACACTGCTTATTCTACCAAAAATCTTGTGTTTATAAGGTTTTAGATGATTTATGAATTGGCCCTGCACTTTAATCACTTACCAAAGCCATCAACCCAAATACGGCTTTTATGAGGTGTCTTACTGCACTACATTAGAATACAGATAGGAAGACTCCCATTGTTTTTTTTGGGGGGGCATAAAGAGTTAAATGTGGCCTACGTGCCTACAGATAGCTATCAGTATTCTATGCCACAGCTTTAGAAAAATTAAATTGTCGTGCTTATGAAAAATGTTACATTCTCAAAATAAATCATGCTGACACCATCTGATCTTATACTGAGAATGGTAACCTGTACAAAAAAAATAAACAATAAATTCTGGGGTGAGTTCCGACCCGGTTACAGCTTGTAATTTAACAAGCACACTTTCAAATGTTAAAAAAGCACAATGCAAGCATTGCAGCTGAGAGATTTCTCTAGTAGACTCCTAACAATAGTCATGTTGTTGAGCAGTAACCATCTACAAAGAGACTACAAAGAGCTCTTTCTTAGACGTTACTTGAGACAGGCTCTATGCAACAGAAAAACTGCAAGATTCATTCAATTTCTAATTTAACTGAATATGGAGAATTTCCAGTGGATTTCTATTTAAAGTTTTAAACCTGCATGAAATGTGGGTGCTCATTTTCATGTTTTAGAGATTGCTATAGTAAAAGTGTTGCAAGCTTCTGGTGGGCTTCTAGAGATATCATGGTAGCAGGGAGATGCAAAAAAATCTTCGGAGCGCACCGTACATGCACTTGTTCCTATGATGTATTAACCATGTTGATACATGGTTTATTTATTCCTCTATTCTACAGTATATCTATTTACTCTGAATGTAATTGGAGAATTTAACGACAACAAACACCAATTCTACCAACCACCTTCCCCTACTCCCACCCATTAAAATATCAAAAAATTGGGAAGGTGTAATAAGAGACATTATTTCATTTGATTCACAAATGTTGATGTAGGCTCATTTTAGCATTGGAGCTGGGCCACATTTGTGCTGAATCAAATGGTATTACTTCATATGCCCTTATTTATTCTTACACTAAAGCTTGTTAAGCAACCATATTAAAATGGCAGACTTGAAAGGCTTCACCTGTGGCCTCAGAGTGACTAGAAGGGCTAAAGTGCCCATTTGAGATTCTAGGTAATTTTGCATTTGTCTCTTACATACCTTAATTACCTATAAATGGCCATGACAATAATGAGAAGCTATAGTTGAAGGATACTGCCCTCTGTGAAAGGATAAAAAAATAATAATACATCTTAAGCATAAATATGATGCTTCAGAAAAATTTTGCGGTTTTATAATTAAAGGGAAGTATTATCACTCTAGCCTCCAAACTAAATCCAACGATCCATACTGTTCAATATTATTCTTGCATGAAACATAAAATAAATATATTTGTGTGTTTTTTTCTCCACTGCAGTGATTTACCACTATTAAAATCCAAATAGTACTGTATAGCACTTAAACATGAAGTCCTCTTGTTATGTCCCTAAACTTTATCACTGGGAAGCATTTTCCCAGTGTGCCAGCTTGACCATCTGGACAATCTGTAAATCATGGCTTCCAGTAAATTAATGTAAAGAAACTACAGAAACACTGCCAAATAGAGGAAAAATTCGGCAAAGAGCAGCTACCATGGCATTTGTGTGGCTTAATCTGAAATGGAGACAAAGGAATCATCCTAATTAATATTTTTTTGATTGGTATTGCTTATATGAAAACATTATAATGCAAGTATTTCCAGCTTGAAAATGTTCAGCTGCTACAGAACTAAATCCTTACAATTCCCATCAGTCTTTAAATATATTAGGAACACATAATGCTTATAGTTGCAATTCAGCAGTTAAAGGTAGGTACGCACAAGTAAATAATTCAAGCCGACCAACCAACATTCCGTTATTTCAGTTGGCCCAAAGGATGAAAGGATGATCGGACATATTGATAAATCATGGCCAATCGTTTGGTCTACTATAGACTGCACAATCTGTTATGGGGACATTTTATTTCAGTGGTCAGTAGCTTCAAATAAACACGAAATTTTTTTTTTAAGTTGCCCATAAGTGGAAACTATAATTCTTCCCAACTATCAATGTATAATTTTTTGTTGATCTGCCCCCTATTTCTTTAGATATCCAATCTGAAACATCTTACATTTTAGCATTTCTGTAAGAAGTTTTGCTGTACCTGGTTTGACAGTTGGTGTGCTGTATACTGTATTCAGTATTGACAGTTGGTTATGAGGGAAACCAACTTAGCTTAGGCAGTGCATGCTATACTCTTATCTGATTGAAAGCACATGCGTCAGGAAGGATTAAGCAGGGGGGACAAAGCAGTAGGGTAGGATGATAAAAATGCATTGAAGATTAGATGTCATGTGGGCCTACAATGCTTGGTCTTTAAAAATGGTAACACATCTAGCCATCCTATTTTATCACAGTAACTTACCACACTGAATACGGCTGGACCAGCACTTGAAATATTTGCACTTTGTATTACTTGCACTACCCTTGCATTTTGCAACTGTAATGCGCCACGGAAGATGTTGGTGCTATATAAATCTACAATAATAATAATAATTAATTCCTAACTCGCGGGTGTCTAAGCCCCACCCACTCATGGGTGCCATGGGTTACTCAGACACCCCCCCCTACAGAAAGCTGTGGAATCAGCCTTTTCAGGCAGAGTGAGAGCCTGAAATGGCTGTTTTCACACAGAAGGGCTGTAGATTGCCTTACCTTCTCTGTCAGGACTTCACACAGCAGAGAGGAGAAGGGACTTCCTGTCTCCCTCACACACTGAGGGAGTCTGAGGCTGTGCTCAACAGCAGAACTGTGCAGGAGAAGCCTCAGGAATGTCACAAGTCAGCCTCCCAGCCATTAACTTTCTGGTCAGTCATTTCTGTATATCTTGGGCTGTGGAGCACGTAGAGAGGTGTTTGATGGCTCGTTTAAGTTAGGAAACTGGCCTTTCATTTAAGTTTAACTTGTTTGGAGACCACAGTTCCTCTTTAAACCCTTCAGCAGTTGGCAACAAATTTTAGCAGTCCAAAACTTTTAGGCACCTGCCCCCACAATTGGATGATCACCATAGGAAACAGTAATATATAAAGCATACCGACTAGAATAAATGTGAGGTATGATTTAGCTTTTTAGCAGCTGTTTAGGTCACTATTGCTTAGCTTGTTTCTGTCGTATATACATACAAATAGAATTGTAGAAAAGACTTTTAAGTAATGTAAGCTCAAAAATGCATTGCCAGAAACCCTGACATACAATTTCTAAAATTATGTTGTTTGTTAATGTACATTAATACACTTTTTCTGAAATTTGAGTGAGCTGCATTCAACTGTAGTCATAATGTACAGCTGTCCTCACTCCATGTAAAGCTGGTCACACACAGTTAAGGCTGGGTACACACCAGCAGATTTTTGTCCCGACCGTATGTTCGCTACTAGCAAGCGCTCGGCCAGGACAAATGACTGTCGTGGCCGACAGTTTGCACGTAACTGAACTATCCGCCGTGACTTACCAACAGGCCCGACCAAACTCTGTCACAGCCAGCCGCCCCACACCATAAGATATTTCCGGCTGACCCAGCCTAAGATTTTTAGCCAATGTCAAACTGTTTTACATTACAGTACTGAGGTTCTCCAGGGACTGATATAAACTTTTGCTCATGGTTGACAGATCTTGTGGATGCAGAAGTTTGACAGCAATTGTTTATTTCACCGCCATACACGTGGTCAATAAACCACTGATCCTGTTGGACCTGGTAGGATTGGCATTTTATCAGTTCTGTGTGTACCCAGCTTAAAGGGTATCTGCACACTAAAACACAAAAAATAATCAAATATAAGGCAAGAGCAGAGGGGGACGGACCAGCAGTCACGTCAACCACAGACACGGGTGACGGTCAGCAGAAGGAGCCGAGGGAATGAGGTCAGTTACTAAATTTATGTACTGTTTTTACTTTAAAAGCTAGCATTCCTTATAGGATTCCTCATAGGCTGGGTACACACAAAGGGACTATTTGTCGGAGTGCTCGGCAGGGACAAATGTCCATCGGTCGCAGCAAATCCAGACGAATGAACAATCGAGCACCATGAGCAGAAGAGAAAGGTAAGAATCTTCTATAGTACAAGCATGAAGTTTTTGTCAATACTTATTTTGGGCCAATATTCTTTAAACCTATGAAACTGTGTGACAGTTATCTGAGCATGTTTAAGAACAGCTACAAAATTTAAAAAAATTAAACAATACCCTACTTAAGGTAAACTGAAAGTGTGATATTTAAAAAATTCTTGTAACAAATGAAAATATTAAAAAAATATTTTACTAATTAAACCATAATACAATTATTGATCATATACCTATTCAGCCAATATTATTTGGCAGTAAAATCAAATCTGACATTTCACCCTAAAAGCTATTGAAGCACTTAAAGGTTATGTGTACCCTAAAATGCATACAGGGAAATTCAATAAAAGTTCTTATCGTTAAAAATGGTGCTAATTTTACCCCAATTATTCAGATATTTTTTAACATTTGAAAGCTAGCATCTGATTGGTTGGGGCAAAATTTTTAACAATAAGAACTTTTATTGAATCTCCCTGATAAGTTTGCTGTAGTGCAGCCTCCCCCCTCCCAACCTCAACATCATTGTTTATTTGTAAAAAAAAAAAAGCAGATAAACTCTGCCTGTAATGCTACTTTCGCGATAGAAGTAACATTTGGGTCCGGAACGGCAGCTGCGTGCAAGCAAAGGTTGGTAAGTAACTTATATATAACAAATAGACAATGCAGTTGAGGTTGGTAAGGGGGGAGGCTACACTACAGCAAAAGGGTTTAATGCAAGACTTAACCTACAGCGCAATGGATCTGGAGGGAGGGGGGGGAGTAATTAGCTCCACAGAGCATTGCCTGAATACCTCATGGAGGACAGATAGGAGGCAGAAACCTTTTCACAGGAAGACAACTCCTACTTTTCAAATTCCTGGATTTTACACAGACACTGCTGAAACATATGGAGCAGAAGAGAAAGGTAGGGATTTTTTAACACTACACAGTGGGGCAGCATGGGGTTAAATTTTAGTTTTGGGGTGAACATGACCTTTAAATGACTGCCAAGGCTGCCACTTAAGCTAGGTACACACAAGAGGATATATTTACATGATCGATTAGAAGACACAACAGTTCGAGCCGATGGGTCAAAATTCAGTGTTCATGTGGAAAATAGCTGGAGCAGATATTTCACCAAGACCGATCGTGCGAGCTACAGAAGACCACACAATCGGCCAAAATGTAACCAAATATCAGAATTTTTGATTTGGATGAAAGAACAACTAAAATCTAGCAGTTACTGTGAAAAAAGTGCCACAGATATTTTGTATAAATTGATCAAAACCAGAATATTGGGTGGTCTGAAAATATCGACTCATGTGTACCTAGCCTTAGCTGCTTGTGCACGCAATTTCGCTTGCAATTTTAAATAACATGGAAATCACGATTGTGCATGCGTGTCCGTTTTGGTAACACATACGATCACTTTTTTTTGCGCAATTGCACGTGTTTCCATGACGGCAACAGTAAAAACGCTTGCTCAAACATGCAACGATGTACAGGAGTCACATATGCAATTGTGCGCAATTC
The DNA here is from genome assembly GCA_019447015.1 of Hymenochirus boettgeri. NCBI lineage: Eukaryota > Metazoa > Chordata > Amphibia > Anura > Pipidae > Hymenochirus > Hymenochirus boettgeri. Next base: position 149,050,099 of record CM033472.1, read on the forward strand.
TGGTAAGTTATAGTGTGGCCTCAGCCTTAATCTTTTTTTGTTGTCTTTTTTTGTTGTCTACAGGACCGTTGTAAGCACTTGTATTATTAATGTACATATTTATTTATATTTCTTGTCCCCCTGATATGTTAGTTTTGTATTCTCAAGAAGCACTTTATAAACTAGAAAGAGAAAGTTAAAGGGTATGTCCAACCTAAATTGAACTTTTAATATAAGATCCCCCTGGGCTCCCAGCCCCAACCGCTATATTTTTTTTTTAGAAAGCCCCCAAACTCTACTTACCTCCCCTCTTTCCTCCGCCGCGCTCCCGGCCCTCTGCTTGCAAGGAAATGCAAGCAGAGGGGGGGGACCGGCAGCCGCGTCTGTGATGTGCTGAGCGGAGCCAATCACAGCGCGGCTGCCGGCAGCTCACTTCGCGGAGGAAAGAGGAGAGGTAAGTAAGAGTTTGGGGAGCTTTCTAAAAATAAAAAATATGCGGTTGGGGCTGGGAGACATGGGGGAATACTGCACTGAAGGGGTTTTATGGTAGGGGAGGGATAGTAGAACGGGAGGGAGAGGGAGGGAGAGGGAGGGGGAGGGAGGGGGGAGAAGGGCTGCAGTACGCATGGCAAAAATCTACTGAGGCCAGCTAGCAGGCAGTGTCCTATATGGACTGCTAGCCTCTGGTGGGCAGTTTTGGGACTTTGGGGGGGGACTACAGGAGAACCCTATGGAGCTGCGATGTGAGGTAAGGATACACTACACTACATGATGGGGCCAGAAGTTGGGGGGATTATAGTTTTGGGGGTGGACATGCCCTTTAAATATAAACTTTGAATTTTGCTTGTTGAATGGCTGCACAAAGCTTTATGTATTAATGTGAGTGTATGCATGTGCTTTGCGTTTTAAAATCTGCACCTGCAACACAACTGAATGCAATAAAGAGATGGATAATCAGAGCTGATAAGGTCTGTGACACGGCAGAATGCAATTAAGAGGTAGGTAATCAGCTCTAATTAGGTCTGAAACACAACTGAATGCAATCAAGAAACAGCTTATCAATGTCTAAAAATTAGCCGGAAAATTAGTAATGTTTCCTTTGCTAGAAGAAAGCACATTTCTCTGATATATCTTGAACGTTTGTGTCACAAATGTGTGTCTCTAGCTCAAAAGCCATGGAAATTTACAGTCCAAAAAAAATGGGTAGAATAAAAGTTAAGAAATAGAAAGAACTGTAATTTGTCTCTTGTCTCTCCAAATTAATAAAAGTATACTTACAGGAGTTATTTTAAAGGTGAAGTCAGCTGTTTGCTGTACTAACGTCAGTGGCTAAACAAGCCACTATTACACAGTGTATTGCAATACAGATTTCCAACATGTAGGTTTACTTACAAAAAGTACTTTTGTTTCTTTTGAACTAATCATGAATTAATTTTTAAGAAATAGTAACATTTTAAACAAATAAACACAGAAAATGCAGACAACACTGGTCTTTACTCAAAACCATACAAACAGTACTTATATACAATTTCCTTTTTAAGTGTATTGTTTTAGCAATTGGTTATTTTATGCTTAAAGATGTTAGGTAGAAGATTTTCCATTTCAAATAAAAAAGGCTTTTGCTTTACCACTCTGATATATACTGTCAACTTCCCTTTAAGTAAAGAAAGCCTTTGGTATCAGATTCCACATAATAGTCTAGCTGTCAGAATATATAAGCATAAAATATCTACAGTTATGTCCAAACTAATAAAACTATCATTTTACCAAACCAGAAGGTATTTTGCTTTTAAATGCATCAACCTGCCAACATTTACAAAAGTTGCACCACAGCTGTAAAACTCCATGAGTTTGTGGTTGACTGGCTAGTAATGATCAAAGGTTAAACTTTATCTACAAGGTCAACTGCTTTGTAGCAAAGGTTATGACCTTAACAACTTAAATATGACCTTGCCACGTGCCTTTAACTCCTCATCTTGATACAGATCATTCATTTATGGAGAAGTCATAAATTTGCTTTTTTTTATACTGCCCCCACAAGCCCTTAAAATAGTCCCCTACAACAAACAAAGGTTTCCAAAAGTTACTGTGTAGAAAACTTAAAAACCCAATAAATTTAAAAGCATGCAACTATACATCTGTTATTGTTTAAAGAGATAGCATTCAACAATAGGTCTGGAATTGTTGTCCTATACTTTACAAATTCATATGAGTTTGATAGTGTTTTCTTTTTAAGGTGAACATATTTTGTAACATAATGTGAAATCTCTCTATGTCTCTCTATATATATTCACACACATTTACTTATCAGTCATTGTAGAGAGAAAGTTAGTATACCAAATGTTATGTCACTGCACTAAAATATTTACAGAGATAATTAATTAATTCTGGTCATGCAATAGATATCTGTACAAATTGCATGAAAGAAAGAGATAAGACAGTAAGAGAAGTAAGGAAAAAAAAGAAATAGTAAAACACAAAATAAACATTTTCTCGTGTATATTGTTGGTATGAAACCATGTTACAAAACCATGTTACAAAAGTACATGTGTAATGTAAAGATGAATAGAACAACAAAGACAGACTGGTCAAACTATGGCCTCACACACAGAGAGATAGGGCAAATGATAATTTAAAAATAAATAAAAATAATAAAATAAATGCTTAAATTAAAAGAAAAAAAAAAATAGAAATAATACATCCCTGAATAATGAACAGTATTTTGCCATCCACTAATTAAAGCAGCAGAATAACCAATATCTCTTTATTATTCTGTATTATTCTGTTTGTATGGAATACCGGGCTGGGTTGGCAATTTGTGATGGCATTATATTTAAATGAATATTTTCCACTGAAAATGGTTATTGCCACAATCCATGGATTTTGAAATTGGCCTTAGGGGCTTGTCTACACTTGGCTTTGGTTGTGTGTTTTTCATGCTTATTCCATGTTTTTTCCAAGCACCAGGGAGGTAAATGCAAGAAAAGTGAGGAAACCACACCTGAAACCAAGAGGAGAAAAGCCCTTAGTTCCAATGCAATGCATGGAACAGAATGATTCATATACATTTGTTCTGAGCTCTCTTTAACTTTTTGGTAATATTTTCTTTAGACATCAAAAAGAGGAAAACCATGAAAAAACAATAATATATATAATAGAGGCCACCAAAAGTTTCTAAAATATTTAAAGTTCATGTTCACCCTTTTAAACAATAAACTGGTCGATTTCAGATACCTGCCCTCAAACCCAAAAGATATATTTTGCACTTTATTTCCTATATTACAAACCAGGTAATTATTGTCCCCATTCTGGCAGAGTAAGCTGTCCCCTCCCTCTAATGCAGTCAAATCAAGGCAGTGACACCTGACATCACAGCCCATGACTGACTGCTGTTTCACCTGCTGCCTCCTCTGCACATGACAAGTCACCAGTTTGTTCTTTTAAGAGTGGACATGCCCTTTAAGCTGATAAAACTGACAACTGCTATTTCCCAGAATTCTGTGAAATTTATCAAAACATCCAATCATAAATCCTTAAAAACTGACAGTTTTGTTATATTTCTTCAAATTATCAATTTAAAATGATAAAACATTTGGAAATTTGAAAGTCAACTCCTAAATATGCACAACAAACAACAACCCCTAACTCTTGTACTGTAGGGGTAAGTGCCCATAAAAACCCATTAGGTACCATTGTCCTCAATCTCTCTATAGTATTATAAATATGATGCTGGAAAATAATGGGTTAAAAAGACTGGATGGTATATAAAGACCTATATACATTTATTTTTGTTATCTGGTTTAAAACTGTTATGAAGTATTTTATTTACTAGGTGGCTATTACTATAATGTCTTTACCCTGACAGAGAAGAAGGTTGTTGATGCCCTAGTAATTTATAATAGTACATGCCGATATAAAAAGGAATATACTCCTATATATTAATTGCAATTTTTAGTTATAAAACATACAAAAAAAAAGGTTTGCCTCAGGCTGCATATACTGGTGCTAATGTATGCTTACATCAGTGTTTAAAAAGCTTCACTAATCATAAATACCTCTTCATTTATATATGGATAAATAGATTGATTGATAGATAGATAGATAGATAGATAGATAGATAGATAGATAGATAGATAGATAGATAGATAGATAGATATATAGCTCGATAGAATAAACTGTATGTCAAGCAATGTGACAGTTATTTCTTTATACATTTGCCACTAATAATAGTACCACAGACCCTTTTTTATGCTGGGAAGAGGTCAATACCTTATGTGACACACAACAATGGTATGAAACACACATATACCAAACCTCAGATACTTTATTACTTAGAAAGTTATTGAGTGAAAATAACAATATAACAATAATAATATCAAATTACAAAATAAGAAAAGGGCAATACAAAGGACTCAACCATATTAAGAATAAACATACCTGCTGAGTGTACAAAGTAAGCCAAGTATAAATCGAGTTCCTTAACTGAAACTCCTATGTGGTGGGGCTGTACGCACAAACCAGGGTTAGAGCACTGTGGGGACTTTACAAGGCGTTCGCCATCAGTACTTTCGAGTGGAATACCTTTAAATAAAATCACCATTACAAGGTCTAGCCTCCAGACCTTGTCTGCTTGACGAAGACAGTCAATTCTTCGCATTTTGCCCTTCTGGTCAGGGTTGGACAGAACACAACATGCAGGTTTTTTCCCTGTTACTGTGAGCACAAAATCCTCTCGATACTCTGGCCTAATATCTTTCCTCAGTTTTGCTAGAAGTCTGGATGCCCATTTTTGTTTGACCTCAGGTTTTTCACTAAGCAATTCATCCTTGACTGCTCTTTCTTCTTCTTTTGACATGCGCTTTTCATGTTTTTTGAAGTATTTTCTTTTTCGTGCCTGCAGGTTGAACCATGTATATGCAAATGCTCGGACATGAGGAAGAAGTGCTTCAATGAAGGGATGGAACTCATCCTGTAAGGTCAAACACAAGAACACTTTTTGAGCAACAGTGCAGTTACCAAAATATAGAAAGCAGGAAAGGGAAAGTAACACACATTTTCAAATTTAAAAGTATATAAGAGAACAATAAATTCTTACGACAAATAAAGCCTTGAAACGTCTATGCACAGACTGGTTATGCAAAGACAAGAAAGGATACAAGAAATAAAGGTGATACGAGGACGTGGAATCAGTTTATAAAGTTAGAATGAGGTGGTATAGTATTCTGTATTTGTACTGCCCTCTTTTTAGTTGGACACAAATGCCTTTTTTCAGCAAATGCACAACAATCAATATTTCAGAGTGGAAATCAGAGGCACAGTAAATGCAATGTAAGATGAGTTTACACCCACAAATCAATAGAGCAGTAAAACTTTCATGGTTGCTGTAAAAACTACTGCTAACCTTTATTAGGAGGAATCCTGGGAACCATTACCTATACCTTTCGCATATAGTTCTATAACTAGAAATGAGTCCTAACCTACATGTGGAGCTTTTTAATGACAGCTAGCCAAACACTTATCTAAAATTGTCCCATACTGATCATAAAAGACATATATGTCTTTTATCTTTTGTAAGAAATGGAGAGATTGCAAGAACAGGGAACAAGTGTGTGTTGTTGGGGTGTGTATGGGAATCAGTGTGTGCCCAGTGCTCTGTAAGCCAATGTACTTGCAAAAGCCTCAGAACCTAATAAATTGAGCTGCTATTATTACATGATTATGTGATTTTGAAGGGTTAAAAAATCAATATGTATTTTTTTACATGTAAAAAAAACTCTTAAATATCTCTAAGTATACACAAATATACTTTACAATGAATAGAAACTTGACTCTCATTAATGGCCCATCTGTTGAAATAATGTAAAAGGTGCACAGAATTTTTTTATGGTATTCGTTTATTTATTTCAAAGCTATTAAAACAGCATTGATATTAGTTACACATTGTGACTTATAGTTTGATACCTGATTTGTATTCGGTTTACTTTACAGTGCTTAGAAAAACTTTTTTTTAACATTCTAGATCTACAGGTTTGGCTGGCTTAAGGGGAAAATAATCAGCAGCTGCATAACTGGGTCAGTTCTCCCAGAATTAGTATTTTCTGTTAGAAAATACTGAGCAGTATGACAGAAATAATATATATATATATATATATATTTTATTTTTTTTTACAATAATTTGGGTAGGCCTTAAAATGTGTTCCTAAGAAGAAAATCTTGGCACCCTTGAACTTTTTAAAATTGCTAGGCCTATGTTAAATTTTAACCATGCTCTTAGCTGCATGAAGAGCAGTTTACATTCAAAAATATATAAACCTTACTTTGTTTGTCAATAGTATATTGAAAAATAAAATCCAGATTTGTATTTTTTATGTAACATATTTCCAAATGGCATCAGTGCAAAAGTTTAAGATCAACAAATTACATGTTACTAAATTTAAATAGGGAATGAAGGAATGTAAACATACTGAGCATTTACATGAAGCATTGTCCAACACAGATAGGTATACTGGTAAAATCAGTTTAAATAATCACAAAAATTTTATTTTATTTTTTTAAGTTGGAAAATGTTTGGAAGAATGTGCTAGAACTCTAGTAACATTTTATACTATACTCATATCTGTAAATGTATTTATTAAATATATTAAATATATAAATAATGTTTGCTTGTTTATCTATAAAAATGGCCAATGTTCATTTCTAGATGCATTTAAAGTGCAAGAGAAACATGTTTAATATTTATATCTACAAGTGAAATAAAAAACTATAAGTTCTAACCTATGTATTAATTATTCAGGACTTGAGACTAGACTGCAAAGCTCAGTTTCAGACAGCCTTTATAAATATCTGCTTTATCAAAACAATTTAAAAGAATCTAATATGGCAGTTAAACAAACCATGAGAAGTGCATGCCTTCTATTAAAACTTTATAATAAATTAGCACATTTTAATTTTAAACATAGAATATTTGGCCCCAAAGAAGTAAAAAACGTTAAAGAAAAGTTTATGACCTTGGATAGAAACTGTTAATAAGAGTTGCAGATTACATTTTTATTAAAATCATGAGCTCAGCATCTACCCACCTCCGAACCAAAATGGCCAGTTAAGTTTGTTATGCTGAATCATTTTTGGAGAAAGCAACAGCAATCCTATAATGCAATTATTTTTGATTTACTAAATTTGTATGAGTCCCAGACAAAATGCTTACCGTACAATCTATTTTATTTGATAAACACATTTTGAGTGCTACCAAGCTTTAAACACTAGGTAAAGTTGCAGTGTCTAATAGGGTAACTTTGATATATATTTTTAAAAGAAAGCTGTAAATCCTTTATGAATAATTGCTCATATAATTTGTTTTAATTATTTATATAAATTATGACTGTGCAATATAGCTCACATTAAAATGATTAGCTGTCTAATCTTACTGATGCAATCTACTGATCATACAAGGATATAAAATGTGGTAGTTTAGTAACTTTTAACAGGCCAAATATCGATGTATTATTAAGTTTACACCTTTATGTAATCCAATATCTTAATTTAAATGAAACAACAGTTGCTGGGATTTTTAGGGCCTGCACTTCTCTTTTTAATGAAAAAACTTTAACTTTCATTTTTTCACACATTATCACTTATAAAATTACAAAAAAAACAAACATTATCAAATATTTAACTTGTGGGATACCGGTGAATATTATTTAGTAATACTGTTGCAAAAACCTTTATTGTCTAAAAGGTCATTAAAAAGTTAAGCTGTGGTACTGAATCATCTATTACACTTTTTCCTATGGCTTCTGCATTTCCTCACACTATTTAAGTATTTGACTGATATATATAAAATGTGGCATCATTCCACGTTAAACGCAACGCAACTGTAACCGAAATGCTAGAACAGCAAGACTGAAGTTACACTGCTCCCTCCAAAATCTCCATATACTGTTGGAGGGAAATGCTCTTATATCCCTGTATGTTTATGAATATATATATATATATATATATATATATATATATATATATATATATATATGAATAGCCTACACAGTGATGTATTAAATAAAATATTTGGATGAAGAAATCCTGAGAGTGCGTTGAATATACAAGCTTATTTATATATACACATATATATATGCAACTAGGGAAATCGAGACCAACAATAAAACGTTCAGACCAACTCGGCAGGACCCTGCCTGGGCACAAAAAATAATTACACATATTCCCATGCCCCTCATTAGCATCCCACAGTACACAGCTAAAAAACAGAAAATACTACCACAGATCTGGAGCCGCACAGGGTAATATCTGCAGCTTGATAAAAAAAGTTGCACGAAGAAGTCATCCCCCTGTGTGTAAGGCAGCGACCAGTGGGGGAGAGAGACGACTATGCACTGCCCAGAGAAGACAGAGACAGCAGCACAGCCAGAACTCCCCCTTCATGCACACACATAGATTGACACACACAGAAACCCACACTCTTTCAGTGACAACATCACATATTGTTCACACACTCCCTTTCCTCATACTGTTCTGCAGCTTTCAAATACTGCAAAGTACACATAGCGTGGTTAACTCATAACTTTCATAAACTGTTGGATCATACCCACCACATGCATACAGTATAATCACAACTATCAATGAGTACTGAAAATAAGTTCTATTCACAATTCCCACACATGCTTAATGGACTGCAATTCACAACTAATCACATATATATGTGTATTCAACTAGCTAGCACTCATTTGTCTATTAATCTACCTAGTCTGCAGTGTTCACAAGTGTTATACGAGGTAACTGACCTAAGTCCATCTCAATCACTGTCCAGAGAGACTGAACATTATACTCAGCACACAGGCATAGTGTGTTACAATGCAAAAAGCTACACAACCTCATGCCTGTGCCACTGCTAAGGTTGATGTATACAATGTTTCTTCAATAGGTGCAGAACAGAAGCAAACTGCTTGCAAGTTTGTATTTGTGCTGATGCAAGAACAATGTATTCTCCCTTAGGTGTCACTTCCCCAGTGACAGTGTGTGCATGTGGACATCTATGGAGCAGAGGCAAAGTGACAGTGTGTGCATGTGGACATCTATGGAGCACAGGCACAGTGACAGTGTGTGCATGTGGATATCTATGGAGCACAGGCACAGTGACAGTGTGTGCATGTGGACATCTATGGAGCACAGGCACAGTGACAGTGTGTGCATGTGGATATCTATGGAGCACAGGCACCCACGTGTTTGTGTGTGGAATGCATTGAGAGGGACTGGATAGATAGAAAGAAAGAGAAAAAGAAACTTTTGGGCGAAGAGACAACTAAATGAACCTCCAGTTTTACACAAGGTTTAAATGACAAGTTCCATCCAGTCCCAGAGCCATATCACACTAGTACACGGCCCATAATAGGGACCCCCAGCCAGTACATCTCCACCCCACGGACCTCCAGCTCACAGTGTTGGGGTGAGGGAAGTTGGATTCTACTAATAAGGAGAAAGGAGATGCCAACAAAGTTACTTTTCCACCAATGGCGCTTACCTGGGTCAGACAGAGCGGAGAGTACATTCCTGCCGGCTGTGAGAGAGAATTGGGGGTGGTGTGGATGGAGGTGAGTGAAGGGGGGAGAAGGGAGAGGGAGAGAGAGAGAGAGAGAGAGAGAGAGAGGGAAGGAAATCAAGGCTGCTTCTCGCTTTCACATTTCCAACTCTGCCAACTGCAGCCAGCGCTGAGCCGCTCCATGAGCTGAACTTTAACCCCGCCTAGAGTTCCCCCATACATGTGCAGCGCTGTCCCCAAGCGATATTGGGGGGTCCCAGGAACAGCCTGTCTGTGTCCGCCTGTCTGGAGCCTTGGCCGGTCCTTTCCCTGCCCCCCACCTCCTAATATCCCACTTGCTCTGTCTCTTCCTGTGCTGCACTGGCTCTGCCTTGGTACTACACAGTTATAGGCTGGGAGCTTGCTGCAAGCAGGAATAACTTTCCGGATCCTGCAGCTCTCACACACCCAACCCCCACCGCCCCTGTCCCCCCCTCTCCGATTGCAAAGTCTAATCCCGTGGAATGGTTGATCGATAGACGAACTAGCCCATATGAGAAAGAAGGGGGGCGACCAACCCACTCCCTGCCCCGTCCAGTCAATACGGGGTTAAATGCATTACTCTGCCTGGTTCTAACCCCCCTCCCAGTGTTCTGTTCACCTTCCATTGTGCCAGGGGTTGGGTTAGGTTATGTTTGCTTGGCATGGTTAAAAGCTTGATATAATGATTAGTTTGCAAACATTACAGAACAATAAGCAAGTTTTCTTTCTATAAAGGGGGGGGGGACATACAATATTACAAATGTACAAAGTGGAGCTTGTTCAATCAGTCTAGACCAGGGATGTCAAATTTGCGCCTCCTAGGTTTTTGAAATGTACTACTTCCAATATTTTGCCAGGGAATGCTGGGTGTTGTAGTTTTCATACATCTGGAGGGCAGTTTGGCATCCCTGGTTTAGACAAGCAGTGGAATATAATAGCTGTCCCGTGTGTTTAATATAGTGGATAATGCACCCCAACTTTAAATTCTAAGGATATTAGAAGTCACTGAGGAGTTCCGTGACCATATAAAAGCACGAGGCTGCAGGCCGAGTACCTTTTATACAGGACACAGAACTCTAAGGTGACTTCTAATATCCCTTTAATTTACAGTTGGGGTGCATTATTTATTATAAATTACCCCTTTGTGGCTTCTGGTTCCCTTCTCCTCCTGGTACTGTAAGATTATAAGGCTATAATCTTACAGTTACTCCCATAGAAATCCACCACGGGTAGGTTATAACACCATTCTTACTTGAGCATATAGATTTATTTATGTATAAAGAAATATTATTAAGTGCTATTACAATACCAAAAATGTCACCTTAACATAAATATGTATCCCACCTGATGTTATCATAATACTAAGGATAAAGAACATGAAAAGTTTCTTTAGGACCTTAAAATCTTATATTTGTGTTTAATTTCCATATGCCGGACTAAAACAGGCCCACTTTAACACCAGCCATTTTTAAAATGTAATTGTACATAATAAAATGTTATCTCGGTAGGCAATACATTGTTATCTACCACAGTTTTTTTTTAGATTTTCTGTTACTGAAATGTAAAGATCTGTATTTATATTTTATACACCTGTGTAATACACAATAATATATGGATTAGTAATGCAAAAAAAAATTATTATATTATAAAACACAAATCCAGTATTCAGTGATCACCTCGCTGTTTGTGTCCAGAGTGATTTGTTAGTTAAAAATAACAGCTAAATAGTAACTTAGAAACAGTTGTTATTGATTTACTTAACTTTATTTTATATTATAATAAGCTGTTTTTAGTTTGTGATGTCACATATCTCCGCCCCTTACTCTGGGGAACCTGGGAGTAAGAAATTACTTCATGTTTCTTAGATTTTGTGGGCAATGCTATTCATATAGCATGAGACTGCAAGATACCTTCTTTTATAAGAAGGTTCTGCTCCATTTTTATGCTCAGTGGAGGGCTTTTTGCTAGTTTTGGCCCACCTCTCCTTAAGCTATATAGATACCTTGTCTGTATAGCAATAAGTCTATCAGGACTCACTATTGTAGTTCATGACCATTTAAAAATACAGGCTCTGCACTACTAAATGGGTCATGAAATCTCTAATGTAAATTCTAATATCTTATTTCAAGGAAGGGGTACATTATTAGCTATAACACAATTTAATGTGACACTAAGGATGTAGCTAAACATTGACCATAACTAATGACATTTTAAGGATATCATTTACAGGGTATTCAGGAAACTTCAGTATTAAATATTATAAACTACAATACTTTATAAGAATATAACCACCTTGTGTTTTTGTATTATTTTAAGTACATAAACAAAGTGATTTTTTTTACTTGCTGGACCTAATTAACTCACACTTTAATGTAAAAGCCATGACACCACCTTGTCTTTTTTTTTTTAAATTCCTAGACACTAGTTGGTGCACATTCTTTTATGTACACCAACTTTTATCCAAACCACAGTTTAAAATAAATTATCACACAAATTACCGCCTAGCAATAAATTATGAATTCAAATTTTCAAACATCTTCAGCTGACAGCCAATGTAATGCATTGCAAGTTAACATTGCATTTACTACAAACCAGCTCATATCAGTGTATAAATATCTTGTTGCACTTTTTAAAACAATACATATTTTTGTGCTTGTTTCTAAATGGGATTAAATGGGACTCTTGTGTCAATATAGAAGAATGTTTTCCTTTACTTATGTCATAGATGAAGGGAAGATTGTGTTGAACTGAATTTACCCATCAGCATTTAAAAACTCTCAAGGGATATGGGGTTAAGTGGCAATCTATTATCAATGCTCCAACTATCCCATGCTGTATTCTGTTAGACATAACCCTCCAGTATCCCCATCAATGTCAGATCAAAAGGGCAGCATGCAGATCACAAACCAACACCCACAGTATAATGTCTGTGTGTACATACAGCCATATATATAGGTCCATTTACAAACAGCAGAAATACAATTCACAAACCCACAGCACCTACAACATTATCAACGTTTTTAGATAAAGGGCTCATTGCCTTATCTTAATGCGGTCGTAACTTCAGTTCTGGGCAATAAGCGGTCTGTACTTGAACATGAGAAACACTTTAACTTTTTTGGCCTCAGACAACATTGTAACATGCTTGTATGTGGGGAGGAGGTTTTGCATCCGGGAGGGCAGTGGGCGCCCCCTAGGGGGACAATTCCAGGTTCAAGTTCAACTCTCCAGAAGAACTAGCTACTCTAATGGCATCCATGGGCCTGGATCTGTATAACCATACAGGGACCTATATGTCTGGGGCCCCAATCTGTATAAACCATACAGGGACCTATATGTCTGGGGCCCCGATCTGTATAAACCATTACGGGGCCTATATGTCTGGGGTCCTGATCTGCAGAACCATACAGGGACCTATATGTCTGGGGCCTCTATCTGTATAACCATACAGGAGACCTATATATCTGGGGCTTCTATCTGTATAACCATACAGGGGACCTATATGTATGGGGCCTTGATCTGTATAACCATACAGGGACCTATATGTCTGGGGCCCCGATCTGTATAACCATACAGGGACCTATATGTCTGGGGCCCCAATCTGTATAACCATACAGGGACCTATATGTCTGGGACCCCGATCTGCAGAACCATATACAGGGATCTATATGTCTGGGGCCCAGATATGTATAACCATACAGGGACCTATATGGCTGGGGCCCCGATCTGTATAACCATACAGGGACCTTTATGTCTGGGACCCGATCTGCAGAAACCATACAGGACCTATATGTCTGGGGCCCCGAGTTAGTCTAACCTTACGGGACCTATATGTCTGGGGCCCCGATCTGTATAACCATACAGGGACCTATATGTCTGGGGCCCCGATATGTATAACCATACAGGGACCTATATGTCTGGGGCCCCGATCTGTATAACCATACAGGGACCTATATGTCTGGGGCCCCGATCTGCAAGACCATATACAGGGATCTATATGTCTGGGGCCCAGATATGTATAACCATACAGGGACCTATATGGCTGGGGCCCCGATCTGTATAACCATACAGGGACCTTTATGTCTGGGACCCCGATCTGCAGAACCATACAGGGACCTATATGTCTGGGGCCCCGAATGTATAACCATACAGGGACCTATATGTCTGGGGCCCCGATCTGTATAACCATACAGGGACCTATATGTCTGGGGGCCCGATCTGCAGAACCATACAGGGACCTATGTCTGGGGCCTCTATCTGTATAACCATACAGGGACCTATATGTCTGGGTTGCATCGTTCTCACTGTTCATGTTGTAGGGTTTATTTTTCGGTGCAGCCAATAGTGATTGTATCGGTTATTTTCATAAAAATAAGAACCTGGTGAGCGAACATAGACGGGGAAATGCCGGCTTGATAGGTGTCCGTCCCAGGCTGCGCTATACAAGTTACCCACATTGTACGGACTTTTTGCTCCCCTGCATCTCCAGTCCCCCAGTGCTGCCCACTCACGTACAGCAGTGACCCAGACACACACCGTGGATAAGACATAACTAAACTTTACTGCAAATCTGTTTATGTTTATTACAATGGAATGGAGGGGGGCACGGAACATCGAATTTAGGGGTGGGCTGGTGTCAGTGACGACCCCTGACTTTTTCACCATCACCCAAGGGTGGAAATCTGAAAGGTCCAGCTATAGCTGCGAGAGATGTAATAAGGTTATAATAAACTGCACCGATGTTCAATCAAACTCAGTGAAGTTGATTCTCCCTACACTTTCCCACAAATCCATGGACTTACGGAGCTAACTCGGCCCCAGACTCCCTTCCCCAAAGAATTCGCCTTGGGTCCGCCTCAAACATAAATATCTTATAACTGATTCGGCGGTTGAATCATCAATCACTATAATGTACAAAACTGATTGGCTGACGGAAACGCTTCTCATTTCCCTTCTAGACACTTCCTTTGTGTAGGGAGAGAAGTTGCTTGTTGGCATTATGCAGTCTGCGGTGCGGATAGATCGCAGTACATAGACCTCGCTTATTATGATTTGGCCCCCTCTCCCACCCCTCCTCACTGCTTCTCTCACTGAAAGATCTGCAGCGCTCAGCATTTTCCCCAGATGCTGGAAAGAAAAGAAACCCACCCTTATCTTGCTGCATGAAACTGAACTAAAAACAATTCAGCCCATGTGATAATATTAGTAATTGATAACACAATGAGGTAAAACATTAATAGATAAGTCAGGGCATCAAACTTTGCATTCTGAAAACAATTCATATATACTACACATTTACTGGAATAATTGCTCTTAATTTCAATGTACTAGGTAAAAAAATGCTAAAAAAAAAAAAACCTTCAAATCTGATGCCCACTCCTCTGTTAAGCTGGGAACACACCACTCGACCCTTCGTCCCAACCAACCGTTTGCCACTAGCAATGTCGGTCGTAGAATAAATAGCCATGGCCGACAGTTTGCTGCGATTGAGCGTGCATTTTCTAATGCGTCTGATTGCCCATTCGTCCTGGCAGTGACGGTCACTTTTCAAGCTCCTCCCTTTAAAGGGTATCTCCACTGAAAAAATCCCCAAAGTTTGGGCATTTAGTTTTATTGAAGAACGGGTGGTAAAGGAGACGTTTCTTACCTCCCGTTCTTCAATAAAACCTGCAGGAGCTAGGAGAGAATGTAAGGTACTTACCCGATCACTCGCTCCTCCGCCGTGTAGTCTGACAGGACCTGACGGACTCTG
Organism: Hymenochirus boettgeri; assembly: GCA_019447015.1. Taxonomy (NCBI): domain Eukaryota; kingdom Metazoa; phylum Chordata; class Amphibia; order Anura; family Pipidae; genus Hymenochirus; species Hymenochirus boettgeri. Next base: position 149,065,398 of record CM033472.1, read on the forward strand.
TCTTCTATGTGCATGCGTTCTTCAATAAAACCGTTCTTCAATAAAACCTGCAGAAGCCAGGAGAGATGGTAAGGTACTTATCCGATTGCTTTCTCATCCTCTGTGTAGTCTGACAGGTCTTCTATGCATGCGCATACAAGACAGGAGTCTGTTGGGACCTGTCAGACTTCATGGAGGAGGAGAGAGAAATCGGGTAATTAGCTTACCTTCTCTCCTGGCTCTTGATCGTTTTATTGTAGAACCGGAGGTAAGACTCAGCTCATTTACCTCCCGTTCTTCAATAAAACTAAATGGCCAAAATTTATTTTTTCAGTGGAGGTACCCTTTAACACATGTTCTTCAATGTTATGGATGGGAGAATTGTCAGTGACAATGAATGAGGGAGGAACCAGGAAGAAGTCGGTTACGACATGAGTGTGATTCTCCTCTAATGCATTTTCTTCAGGTCCTGCAAGACTCACTATATGCACCTCATGGTGTAGCTGTTGCTGCGTATACACATTCTTCATTTAGCTTAATGATACCTGATGACACCATACACACACCCTTTCAAGTTTTTAAAACAGTAAGTATCAATAATAGTTTAAGCGAACTGTGGTAGACAATATAAATTCAGATTCTTAGAATACTTCAGTTCTCCTTTAACATATCCAGATAAAACTAACAATTTAAAGGACAATTTTGCCATTGTAACAAGTGATCATACTTTTTCACAATTTCTAACTTATCACTGTAAAATAAGCATGAAAATGTGTACATAGGGTAAACATTTTTATTTCTCAACATTTTCTAGGCTTCTTACAGGGCATGTTGTAAGCTGATCTAACTGTATATCTGATATGATACATGCTTTAGGTGAAAAGTTCAAAAGCACCAAGAGCATGCAATGGACAGAGGGCCATAAAAATTGTTTTAAAAATCTATCATACAAATGGTAATGATATTAGGTAAATTGGTAAACGATAACTGTAAGCCTAAAAATCAGTGTTAAAAACAAGCTTCAAATAGCAAGCCTTAAAAGGCATGTTTACCCCCAAACTAAAAATTAGATTTAATCTAAATAACCCCCCCAAGACCTCGTATTATTTAAATCTATGTGAATGTCTCAGCAAATCAATGATGCCTCTGCTGGTTTGGCCCTTTCTGTTCTGCTGTGCACGAAAAAGGCACAGGGACGCAGCAGTAGAGCTAAAAAATTTATTTAGGAGCCTTGCACATAGATTTAAATATCACGAGGTTTAGGTTTGGGGGGATAATTAGCTTAAATCTCAATTTTATTTGGGGGGGTGGACATATTCTTTAAAGATAGTAGCAAGCAATTCCAGTTTATTTTACACCAATGTTTCTACAGCAAAAAAAAATATATATTTATTGTCTTGGAATCTATAATTATATGGGATGTAGGACTTTAAAAAGCAATTACCTTATTAAGTTTGTTGCAAGCTTGTAGCTGCCGGTCTCCATGTCTGACACTAGTAAAGAAGTTGGGTGGAGTCAGGCACAGATATTCTGGGCATCTTATATAAAATAATTGCTCATTAACTTAAGGAGAATGGGGCCCAGAAATATTGTCTTCTATATCCCATAAAGAGCATTTTCCACCTTGCTAAAACATTCTGAAGAAATATTTTAAAACAATGTGACCTGATCCTTTGTCAATAATTTTATTTATGCCACTTATAGTCCTTATATACATTAACATACATGACCAATCATGTGGCCAAACTTACCAAAACGTCTAATCCATTTTTAATCTAAGTTTGGTTGATCGGTTTGAAATGTTTGCTCATGTGTACCAAGATTAAGTATGTATTACAGTGTCCTCTCACTTGGCATTTGTAAATCTGATGTCAATCGGTATTACTTCAATATTATTTGTGGAGAATGTAGCTCATTGAAATGTGTAAATATGTGAAGGTGCCCATACATTTATGGGGTATGTCCATCGTACGGTATTTAACAAGTTTCTTTTTTACTGTTTTACTGAAGAACAGGAGGTAAATGCACTATCTCTTACCTCCCATCCTTCAGTAAATCTTGCAGGTGAAACATACCCGCTGATCGCTCCAGCACCGGCTTCTCTGACAGTCTCCGACACGTCCATGCTCCTTCGCACTGCGCGCACAGTGCAAAAGACTGAGGATGAGTCAGAGGCTTTCAGCCACGTCAGAGTCTCTCTGCAGCGCAGGAACGATCCGGGTAAGTTTCACCTGCTCTCCTGCAAGATTTACTGAAGAATGGGAGGTAAGAGATAGTGCATTTACCTCCTGTTTTTCAGTAAAACAGTAAAAAAGAAACTTGTTAAATACGATGGACATACCCTTTAACATTTGTTGAATCAATGTCAAAGCCCGGTTCATGGCCATCATAAGTCATCCTTGATCACTTTCTTAAACTTTCTTAAAAGATTGCAGCAATCACCACAGGCATAAAAAATCTGTAACTTAAACCATTGGTATTTTGATTGATTCTGCAAATTCAATCGAATTGCTCAAAACATCAATAACATTTTTCCATTTTTCTGATTGGCCACTAGACAATAACAAGTGGTTTGTCAGAAAAAGGAAGATTGGGCCATGCAGAAAAGTTTTTGTCTACCCAATCTTCAACTCCCTATCTCCCGCAGATAGGCATGAGAAGACATTCTGAGTGCCTTTCTTTTGTATTGACGCACATGCACAGAAGAAAGGTGCTCGGTCATGACAGCACGCCTGACAGCTGAGAAGTAGCCTTGAGTGGAGCACCCGTAAGATAAGTGTTGCAGGAGGTGGGAATAAGTGTTCTCACCTCCCTGTGAATAATAGATACAGATTTTATGTACTCAACAAAATACATAAAATTTGTTTAGTGTCCCTTCAACAGCTGGAACAGCAATTTTACTGCTGCAAAGGACACAACAACCATGAGTAGTTCTGATTTGACTTAAGTTCTCTTAATTGTTGCGCAAAAAATAAGGAAAAATAGTTAATAATTAGGTGTAAATTGTTTTCCACAATTACTCACTATATAAACAACATATATATATACAGAATTATACAAACCCCAAATTTATGCAGATATGTTGGGAATCGCATATGAGATCACATAAGTGTCGTGAATAATGAACAAGTCCACTGCTCCAATAAAAAACTGTATGCAAGTAAACCACTCCCCCCAGCCCCACCCCCAGCCCAAAAACTGCAATAATAAAAAAACCTGTATGACCCAACACTGTTATTTAGCCTGTTGTTCCACTTCTCTCAGCTTCCTGGTTCTTTGGGTAGCAGCAGTCATGGTCGTGATAGCTGACTTCATGACCAATGACTGACTGATGTTACCTGATTTATCTCCCTGAGCTGTTCCAGGGAACTGTTTAATAATATGTTATTACTGTTAAATCCTACGGGTATTGCGATTTTGGTATTGGAGGGGTTTACAATTTTTTTAATGGAGGGGTGGACTTTTTAAAAACCCACAAAATTGGGTTGTGGTATAAGAACATGACAGAACCTCCCATATAAAGTCACTGTGTGATGTGTGTGGCCTTTAAAGGGCAACTCCACCCTTATAAGAACATATTTTAGAAAGAATGGTCTCTTTAAAATATGTTGATGTATCATACTTTGTCCTATGAATTTATTACATATGGTATGCTTCTGGATTCCTCATGGAAACTGAGCAATTTAGAAACCTGTACTGAGCCTGGGCATGCTCAGAAGAGGCAGACAGGGGATTAACATTCAGTCATTGGCTGTGATACAAAATCCGTAATAGAGAGTTGCTAACTGGAAGAACCAGGAAGCAGAAACGGAGGAAACTGGACATTGTGCAGGATTTCAGGTTAGACTTATATATTTCAGATTTTAAACTATTACCGTTTAGGGTTATGGGGGGTGATTTACCTGTATGTAAGTTTTCATTTTGGGGCTGGACTTGCCCTTTAAAGGGCATGTCCAGTCTAAAAATTACTCAGCCTTAAAGGGCAAGTCCAGCCTCAAAATGAAAACTTACATACAGGTAAATCACCCCCCAAAACCCTAAACGGTAATAGTTTGAAATCTGAAATATATAAGTGTAACCTGAAATCCTGCACAATGTCCTGTTTCTGCTTCCTGGTTCTTCCAGTTAGCAACTGTCAGTTATGGATTTGTCAGTTGACATCACTGCCAATGACCTGAATGTTAATCCCGTCTGCCTCTTCTGAGCATGCCCAGGCTCAGTACAGGTTTCTGAATTGCTCAGTTTCCATGAGGCCTTCAGTAGCATAGCGGGCATACAGTAATTTTTCAGATTTCCAAGATCCCCCAGAGCTTACTTACCTGATTGGGTTCCTCACTGCTTCTGCTCCACGGCTGGTGCTGACAGCCGCTCCACTTCCTGGTTGCGGCTGTCAGTTAGGGCGCGGCATGACATCATGCCCAATTGCCTGACAGCCGCGACCAGGAAGAAAAGTGACTGTCAGCGCAGAAGTCCCCTGCTCCAGTTTTTGCTCGCAACAAGCTCGAAACAGGAGCAGGGGGCGTGGAATAGCCGGCGAAGGACCTGGTCAGATAAGTAGGTTCTGGGGCATCTTTGAAATATGAAAAGTTAGCGAAAGTTGGGTTTGAGGGGGTAATAATCATTTTAAGGTTGAGTAATTTTTAGGCTGGACTTGCCCTTTAAGATAAATAAGCATCACACTACAACTAATGACTAACTCAATTGCATGTAACTGTTAAAAGTAACAATACTCCAGGGTAACTATTGGGCTTTGTTTTAATACTAGGGAAATATTTGCTATTATTCTGCAGCACCCTATTACCTCTCTACTGCAGTAAGGTAACATCTGCTTAGTTGTTGGACGGATATCAAACTTGTTGTAGTCCTCAGATGTTTAAAAACTACAACTTCCAGAATTCCGTCTGCAGTATACGCTGGGAGTTGTATCTTTCAGACATCTGGGCTGTAAGTTTGCCATCCTGTGTGTTATTTAGCACAGACACTTGTGCACAATGTATTACCAAGCCTACTGTCTCTAATTCTGCGTAGCATAATAACATACAACCTTGTACCAAACACTAAGAAAGTAGACAGTCCAGCACGTACCATTAGCATGGAATAGAGAGTGCGGGGTACAGTGCGGGAGGGACGTTACATTGCTCACACGGGCAGGTTCAGTTGCTGGGCCCTTGGTACAATGTCATAGTTAGACGGTTCGGCGCGCCGGACACACGGAAGTGGGAGGATGGATACGGATCTCGGGTTATTATTATGTTTCTAGTGTGTGGCAGTGCGTGCGCCTGGTCCGTGTTAAAGGGCCCGCATGACAGGGGACATGGTCCAGCCTTAGTTGGCTGTTTCTCAGCTCGGGATACCGCAGACTTTGCAGAAGTTCCAGGATCTACACAGTTCCCTTGTTTATTTCCGCAGTGGCTTTACGATTTGCATAGTTACCACGCAGTGCGGGATGCCCAATAGGAGGCCGAGAATGGAATGCTTCGGTTGGGACAGCGCTCCCAGGGAAGATCAATGTGACTAGGCCCTAGCAGGGGAGGCGGGGGAAGGGTCTGCTCAGCTCCGTGTCACCGGTCAACAAGGACACCGGTAAAGAGCAGCTGGGAGTTGTAGTTTTTAAATAGCTGGAGTGCCACCAAGGCATGCTGGAAATTGTAGTTTCTAAATATCTGGAGTGCCAAGGTTCGACATCACTGTAATGTAAACGGGCATACCATCACATCAATAGAGATTGTATGGGGCTAGAGCACTGATGGGCAAACTTCGGCTCTCCAGATGTTTGAAAACTACAACTCCCAGCATTCCTATGCTTCCCTCTGTAGTTGAGGAATTCTGACAGTTGTAGTTTTCCAACATCTGGAGAGCTGCCGTTTGAGGATCACCGGGCTAGAGCAAGGTCTGTGGGGGCTCTGAGAAAATCCCTGTGTGGGTTCCACCTTTAACCTTGAGTGAAACTGGGGGTGAGGGAGACAGTAAATGCTGTGCAGCAGCCCAGTCCTTGCTAAGATGGAGGGAACAGCTCAGTCTGTCTCACTGGTCATTTAAAACATTTTTGAAAATCCTCTGGAAATTGCGTTGAAATTAATGAAAGGCGAATTTTTAAAAACGATTCCGATTTATTTTAATGCAATATTAAATGTGCAAACAGCGTAGAACGTTGGGAACATGTTCCCATATCCAATACATATATCAACTTTATGGGGAAACTTGGTCCCTCTCTAGCCCTTAGCCTGGATTACTTCTGTTATTCCTGTTCAGTAATGCAAGTCTTTGTTCTAGCATATGGTGTGTGTTCCAATATTCTGTATTGTATCCTGCCTGAAGAAGTAGCCTTAAACTAGCTATACACGGGCAGTCTTTCTTCCAATTGTATTTACAATTGGGTGCAAGGATCTTAAATCTGATCGAAAGAACAGCTTGAAGCCCTCAATCTTTCTGCAAATTTCAGCTTGAAACCTGTGGAGAGATAGGGACAGAACATGGGGTAGACAGAAAAATTTCCGCCTGGCCCTAACTTCATTTTTATTTTCGATTGAAAAAACTGAGAGCGGGTTTTGACATTTCAAGCGATCTGATCAAAATCGCTCGAAATGTCGAGTCCGTGTAGAGGAAGCCTAAGTGCTTCGAAAGTTTGCATTTTCAATCATTTTAATTAGCCAATAAAAGGTATTAATTTATATCCAAGATGTCTTTGCTTTCATCAATGGCTAACATGGTACAATTCTGTACTACTATTATAATATTCCAGTCCTTACCTTTTTTTTTTAATTAATGTATTTCTCATGTGTTATATTAACTTTATAAATAGATTGAAACATAGACTGAAAATTGGATGTAACAATTACGTAAAGCCATCTTGTGGTGTCATATAGGCAGTTTTTCTTATATCACAGCCATTAGACTGTCAATTTCCTGAGTGGGTAAATAATGACAAAGGAGAGATACCCCTAAGCAAATCACACTTGAAATTCACTAGGTGTAACATGTTGCCTACCACCCCGTTCCCCAGATTGCATGCAACAATGTGACACAAACTAACTGTAAAAAATAAAAACAGAAATTGCATTTTTGTAAAGAAAAAAAAAACCTTTTTAAAATACCCAGCGCTGTTAAAAATAAATAAATAGTTAATAAATAAAACGCCAATTGTTCCTTATATTTTTAAAAGTTTTTAATGTACATGTTAAACATTACATAGACTGCGTCCACATAGCAATGAGCAGTATTACAAGGTTAGAGATCTGACACTAACACAATATAAATCTTGCCTCCATTCTATTTCTGTTTACCATTTGAGCCACTAAATACAAACTCTCCCAAACCTTAGTTCTGTCCTGCAGTTACAGATATATATAAATAGACTCATATTATCATCTTAACAACTAACTGGTGAATTATTAATCAGTACAAAGTCATTATTTAGCTGCTCTTTTTTATTATCAAACTGGTAATCTACAGGCTCAATCCTGTTATAAATTACAAGTCTAGGTAGATAAAGAGATTGTCATTGCTTTAACTGTTTAAATAATCATACAAATGTGCAAAGTATTGCAGACATTTTGCTAATTTTGGTTAATATAAACTGTTAACAAAGTGAATGTACAGTAAATACAGCACAGACACATTTGTAGATCAATAATATGAGTGAGCTGCAGGGAAAATTAATTCTAGTTCTACAAGCACAGCACACAGAGAGAGGGTCACCACTATATATTAAAGGTATGAGGTCCAACCCCTCAAAATAGTTTATTATTCATGTGCTTGGAGACATCCATGTGTTGAACTGTATATAACCTGCACTGTACATTTTATACAATATTCTAATCGATTAAAATGAAAAAAAATTTAAATAGACATTTTCTGCAAAATTCCAAAAAATAAAACGTGTTTGATTTTCTTCAAATAAATAATCTCTATTACAAAAGTATATTTCAAATAAATGTTAAATATGTTTCAGAATGGAATTCTGGATTTCTCTTTCAAATTCAAAGATAAATGACTGATAGATCGAGTGAAACAGTCAATGTGTCTGTTTACATTACAATCAATACCTACTTGAGGTTCAAGTGACTCCTTTTAACATTAGTACGTCACTATCATGATGACATTAATCCTGCTGATTAAAACAATACCCACAGTGACCTTCACTCCCAGTCCTGGTTAATATAATAGACAGACTCCTACCAAGTACAGAACAGTCCTCCCTGCAGTATCAGGAAGTAAATACCAGTATGTTGTATATTGTCTTTACCTAGCAGTTAACTGTGCAGCGACAAGCTACAAACTGATGCTGGTCCCTAATCGTTCCATACTGTTCAGACAGGCAGGACAGCTCTGCCTTCCCTCTGCTGGAGAATCCGTGCCGACTAAACGATGGAACTGAACGGGATGCAATATTCCATAGTGTCTGGGTACTGGGGGAAGGTATTTGTAGCTTTTGTTTGCTTCTGTGCAGGCTTTGTCCGGTTCTGTGGCCGAATATGTGTAGAGCACAGAAAGATGTTTTCCATCACCGATCAAATCACCAGACAGGAACATTGATTCCATAACAGGAAGATCATTGTAAAGAACCAGAAAACCAAAAAAGACAGGCAAAATCAGCCCAGCTCATACTGACGTTAGTGCAGTCTCTTTGGGCAGCAAGACAGCAGGCAGGCAAGGGGCAGACTGAACTAGACATGCATTTCCATCCTAAACTCCGTGTATGTGTGTGCTGGAGCCCCCACCCCTTCAACAACTCCCAGCCTGAACATGCTGTGTGGACTTGGGGAAGATCCCATTCTTCTTAGTAATGGTAACTGTGTGGTGCTTGGATTTATTAATGTGGGGTTGTTACAAAACATGTACTGTGAGGGGTATGGGGAGCCACAGTTTGGATCAGTAGATGCCTTGGGAAATAAGCAATGAGAGAAAGGCTGCAGGCGTGGGTAAATATTACTGTTAGACTGAGTTCTAAAGTTTTTCTAAATATTCCTGTTCTAAATACCTGTTCAATGTGCAGTGAATGGGAATTAAAGGAATGTCTAGGACTGTATCTTTGAGTAACAGTGAAAGACTTTAACATAGCATTATGGGTACTATAGTAATGCTGGAATACAGGACCATTAGTGAAAATAGGTTGAGCAGAAGCTGTTTTGTAAAGACGCAAGCAGAGTGGGATTACTGCAGTAGATTGCAGTAGATTGTGTCCGTATAGTGAAGCAAAGATGGAGTGTTCTATATGTATGAATGCTGTGACTATAAATCTGTTGTTGACTGCAGTATACTGAATTCATTTGTGCTCCAACTGTTGGACCTAAAAAATTCTGTGAAACCAACTGATCCCAGTTGACAGTGATAGTTCATCGGCCACAGGATCAGCCAATTAAAAATTATAATCAGCAAATCCTTTTGGATTTGTATATTATTGCCCATGTTTGTACCTAGGTTTAACCTATTGATGCCAATTGCTCTCTGCTAGGTTACTGCCCAGTGTTCTCTCTACAAACCACCCACTAGAACTCTAGTCTCTCAATTATTATTATTATTATGGCTTTATATAACACCAACATCTTCCGTGGTGCTTTACAATTACATAGTCATACATTACATACAAGGGTAATACATATTATACAAAGTCATACGTATTAAATATACAGATAATACATAATATAAGTACGCAGAGTGATGAGTTACTTACAGCAATACCGTGATAGGTAAAAGGAATAGGAAAGAGGACTTTCAATCATAAATTGCAGTTTTAAATTAAAGTCCAGAGAAAATTACTGAGCATCAGCATAGCAAGTTTGCAGGCACTAGGGGGCTCTAAGCTTTCACTCCCCCTGTCCATTTCTAATCCTTTATATTCATTTACTTTGCTTTTGGTGATTTTTAAACAACATATAAGTATGTAGCTTGCACATTTTTATTTACCTGTACACAATATCCTTTAGGCTGTGTGCACATAGGTCAATTGTAACCTATCTACAATCTGTAGCATTTACCGATCGGCACTGTTGACCAGTCGACTGGTTCGATGTTTTGTTGCGACCAAACTTTCGACTTACATCGGGCCATTGCCCAATGTCAGGCAGAAATTTCTCAAGCCTAAGACACCTATAGCACAATTTGCTTAAAAAATATTTTACTTTACCTAAAATTTAACCTTTTCCCCTTTCTCTTTTTATACTGTATTTAGGCTAAACTACTGTGGTTCAGATTGAGGAATGAATCTTGGAGGTTTTCACACACCATCACTAATGCTGGCCATGCATTAACTTGATGTAATGCAGATTCAACAATTGACAATAACTGGCCGAAACATTGGATGCAGCAGTGGTTACTGCAATATTTTCTGGCCGGATTAGGGTTTGATGATCAATATTATGGGTGAAATGATAGTCGCAAAATGATCAGGCCTGTGCAGTTGTGGCAACATCGAGGGAAAGTTAAAGGTTAAGTGTTGTATGATCAGTATTATACAATGAACACCCGCTAGACAGACAAGCTGTTCTGCTTTATAAGGAGGGTAAGGGGGTTCATTGGCCATCAACTAATGACTGTGTAATGGAAAAAATTGTAAATCGGATATTTTATTATATCTTCGAGCACCATATATCAGGTCTTAAAAGCATGCAAACGTTAAGCATACTTCCTAACATTTAAAGTCCTAACATTTCTACCCCCAGAGTGTCCAACCTAGCCCTTACCAACTAAGCATCACCCATTCAGTGAAAAAGCTATGCAGTTTAAATATCTGTTGTATTCAGTTAGATCAACTGGACATAAAGTTTAGTTCTTGAAGACGTTTCGCTAGTCATCCGACTAGCTCTCTCAATTCACAATGACTTGTACAAGAATCTGTTGGATGACTAGCGAAACGTCTTCAAGAACTAAACTTTATGTCCAGTTGATCTAACTTTATGTCCAGTTGATCTAACTGAATACAACAGATATACCATGACCAAGATAAATGAGAACCTTCACAAGCACTCTGCAGTTTAAGAAATGTAGTAATATGCAATATCGAAACAGTTGAGGGTATGAAGAATCTAAATATTTTTTGATGTGCTGTATACAGCATTACAATTTTTTGTATAGTTCAGAGTAATAGTGGCTTTTAACATATTTGCTTGAAAGTATAGTGATGTCCTTTTACATTTCCTCATAGTATATTAAAGGACATGTCCACCCCCAAACCTATAATTTCCCGCACTACTCGCCCCACTCTGTAGTGAATAAAAATCCTTACCTTACATCCAGAGGGGGGGGCCCTGGGTCTGGGACACTAAGAGGGAACTGTGGCCTTGGGACATGGAGGATGGAGGCACTCTGGGCTTCTAGCGCCTGTTATTGTAACAGGCTTAATGTCTAGTATGTAGAATAACGAAGTATGCATTACACAAACTAACAATTTGATAATTTCCACTGAACTGTACCTTTAATTGCATGTTTACTGGATTGTTAATATTAAGATTTAAGGGTAATACCTCTTGTTCTTGCCATGGTTTGAAAAATATTGTTTATAATTTAAATGTAGGCTTTTTTTTTATTTTGCAGGAAGGAAGGATTTAGTATTCCCATCTAACTGTGTGCAGTTAAGTCTAGTGCTGCACTTGTATGGACAGCTTGTGTTGCATGCAGGGAGAGATGAATACTCAATCCTACATCATTGCAAATTCTAATTTGATGGAGGGAGACTTTCAATATTTTAATTGTTTGTCTGCACAAAGTACTAAAGCAATCGGGTAGTACTTCAAGAGACAATTCACATCTAAAATATGTATGCATTTTTTAGCTGTTGCTGGAAAAGTTTTTCCTCTTCATTCATTTGCTCATGGACTTTTTTTGTCTTTCCAGGTCTACAAACTGTCAACGTTGATGAAAATTAAATGTCTTTTCATTGTTGAAATAAAAAGTGAAATCCATTTGTTGTGAGTTGTCAATGATGAGTAGATTAAATTTATCAACTTCACCTACAAAAGACAGAAATTATCCAAATGTATTGGTATTCTATGGGATGTGTACTGTAAAATTTATAGGTCAGATGTGAACAAAATTGTTTTCTTTGTGACCTATGAATCTTGTAATCAATAATTTTGCACACAATGTCTGCTTGCCTGCATGTTTAGTGGAATACACTGGAAGATATATGTACAAAGAGTAACAAGATATGGCAGCACTTGTACCTTTAACTGAACTCAAACACCGTGGTGCGCACAGTCCAGGAGGATACTTCCCAGCTGCAGGTACTTGGATAATATGTATATTGAGAGAAAGCAATACTCACGGGGTGAAGGTTAAAAAGTCCATCTTTATTCAATACATAAGGTTCATTAAAACACAGATCCAGCGTGGCCCACCCGCCTTAGGATTCTCACCCTATGAGTAGCGCTTTCTCTTAATACACTGGAAGCTATAAGGAAACTCTGTGCTGGTTCTTAAGCCTTAAATAGTGTGATGAATATTCATCACACTATTTAGCATATACAGTCCAAGCCACAACCTAAAGGGCAACTTGACGAGAAGTGTGGGAATAAAAATAAAGGGTTGAATTTGGGCCTTTCTTTTAATTGCATGAGCCTATGAATTGATGTAATTTACAAGACAAACATTTAAGGGTGAGGCCACACTAAACATGCGTGTTACCATGTATTTGTGCTGAGATTTTGCTAATGTTCTGTTAAAGGGAAACTGCTGAAAAAAGACTGAAGCCTATATTAACAGCCCTTTTCTCACCTTTCCAACACTCCCACTTGCATGCCTCAGTCTGCAGCCATCCGTGAGAGATCGTGGTGGGACTGCCTCTCACACTACCTCCCACAAGGCAGCCCTGTTCTTGCTTCTCCACTGCACCGCTGATTAAGTATGCGGTGCACTCATGGCATCTAGCTACAGTGTTGACCTAGTAGCAGTGTAAAAAACGGAACCGCTGGCCCGCAGGCACCCCACTGCCCTCTTGTGCATTGGAGGGGTGATTACATTCCCTGCAATGCTGAAGTCCGTTATGGTTCTGGTATTACATCGCTGAAACGGAATCCCAGTAAATCCGGAGTGCAGTCCCTGCAGTACCGGGTCAGTGACTGATTGGAACTTTATACTGACTGTCTGTTCACTCTGCGAGTAACTCCTTGCTCTCCCTGCATGGAACCGGGACATGGACGATCCGTACAGCAATACCTGTGTAATCAACTTGTCCCGGTTTCCATGCAGAGAGAGCAAGCGAGTTACAGAGTGAACAGAAGTTCAGTTATAAAGTTTCCAATCAGTCCACTGACCCGGTACTGCAGGGACTGCACTCCGGATTTACTGGGATTCCATTTAAGTGATGTAAATACCAGAACCAATAAGGGACTTGTCATCATTCTGGGAATGTTCCGGTTTTCTCAGTACTTACAGCCACTACAAACAACTGCCCATGGACTTCATGGGATGGTAGAAAAGTGCTCTGCTGCTACCCCTGTCATTCTTGGTCAGGTCTGTCTATGGGAGTGTTTGTGTGTAAGAGAGCATCTGTCTATCTGTGAGAGTGCCTGTCTGTGTGTGAGTGTTTGTCTGTGAGTGTGTGTCTGTCAGTGAGTCTCTGTCTGTGAGAGTGTCTGACTGAGAGAGCATCTGTCTATCTGTGAGAATCTGTGTGAGAGTGCCTATCTGTGAGTGTGCCTGTGTGAGTGTTTGCCTGTGAGAGAGTGTGTGTGAGTGTCTGTCTTTGTGAGTGTGTCTGTGAGAATGTCTGACTGAGAGAGCATTTGTCTGTGAGAGTGTCTGTGAGAGAGTGCCTGTCTGTGAGAGTGTATGTCTGTCTGTGAGAGTGTCTATCTGTGTGTGAGTGCCTCTCTGTGTGTGGGAGAAGTGCCTGTTGGTATGCATGGGTGTAATGCATGTTGTCATGTGGGAGAAGTGCCTGTTGGTGTGCATGGGTGTAATGCCCATCGGTTTGCATGGGAGTAGTGACTGTCGGTGTGTGTGGGAATGCCTGTTGGTGTGCGTGGGCATAGAGCCAGTCAGTGTGTGTGAGAGCAGTGGCTGTTGTGCATGGAAGTGGTGCCTGTTGGTGAGTTTGTAAAGAGTGGCTGTTGGTATGTGTTGAAGTCTCTGTGTGAAAGTGCCTTTCTCTGTGTGGAAGTGCCCATCTCTGTGTGTGCGCGTTAAAATAAAAAACCGGAACCAAACCGTAAGTTCCTTTGTAAGGGTACATTCAGGAGCAGGATTGTCAGCTTCTGTTTATGACAGTGGACTTCGCTGCAGAACCGAAACGGATGATGAAGCCTGAGGATTAAGAGACAGTGCCACTAAGAAGCGGAGCAGCGTATGCACACCCGGGTGAAGAGTGTGGTCCGTCCGTGAAGAGGTATCGTATGAAAGTCATGGCTTCTCACAATTAAGTCCCGATAGCATATGATATATTGTGGTCTTTATTGCTGTTACAGTACCAGGAGGAACGGGGTATGGGGGAAGCAAGCCTTGCTTTTTTACTAACCGGGGACTCCCCGGTATTTTGGTGCATATGTTTTATATGAGGATGTGGGGTATTTTTAGTTATGTGTGGTGTATCCAATAAAGTATTTTTTGTATTGAGACCCGTTATATGGCTGTGCCGTTTTTGGGGGATCTAGGTGAACGTGGTAGTTTTCCCCAGACACTAATTTTTGTATTATGATATGTTGGTTTATGCCCCTGAGCGCCACTTGACTTCAGTGTTCCATAAGGGTTTAAGGAGCTGTGCGGTATTCTATAATAATATGTGATATAGAAAAAACAGGGAAACAGGACATTGTGCAGGATTTCAGGTTAGACTTACACCTTTCACATTTCAAACTATTACCGTTTAGGGTTTTGGGTGGTGATTTACCTGTATGTAAGTTTTCATTTTAGGGCTGGACTTGCCCTTTAACTGTGCCGACCTATCCCAATACCTGTGTGGGCCACTGTGTGTGCTGCCTCAATTTTCAGCAAAGAGCTGAGCAGGGGTTAAGCTTGGTACACACAGTACAGATTTTTGAAAGATCTTAATACACAGTCTCATTAGTTAGATTTTCTTATGTAATGATATCCTAACCTAAACCAGAGATGGATTAAGATCATATGGGGCCCTAGACAGGGCCATCATTTAGGGGCCCCTTTTTTGCTACATATATTGTATAGACTATAATATTGTTACTGGTTTTGAAGCTGGGCCCCCAGAAGTTTCCTGGGCCCTAGGCAGCTGCCAACGGTTGCCTTGTGGATGACCCTGCTCTGACCTAAACAGACACAGGCAGTTATTGGGTTAAACAGACAGACCCCTCCCCTCTTTCTCCCCCTCCTCACAAGGCTGTTGCTCAGGCAGCACTGTTCACTAGTTTACTTCCTGGTTTGGCCACATCTCCCCTTACTTAGCCACTCCCACAGAAGCACACAACCTGATGGTTGTGATGTTTGGGGTCAAGGCAAAAGACTTCCTGAAACCAAAGTATGGGCTGGGGACCTCCCTTAACAAACATGGCAACGTCCACAATCTTTTTTATTTTGTATCACTGGCAGTGGCGTATCTACGTTAAAACATTCGGGGCACGTGCCCCGGATGTTTTGCAAAGTGCCCCGAATGTTTTACTGACTTGTGCCCCTAATTCCGGACTCCCCGGCGGACTCCGCCGGCGCGATGACGTCACGCGCGCGACGGCGCATAACATTACAGACGGCCTATGCGCTCCCGCCTCCCGGCCTTCCCCGGGCCTACTCTGACTGTCTGGTGTCTCACTGTCTCTATAGATTAGATTAGATAGATAGCATAGCAGAGTTAAATAGATAGCAGAGTTAGATAGATAGCAGAGTTAGATAGATAGATAGATAGATAGATAGATAGATAGATAGAGTTAGATAGATAGCAGAGTTAGATAGATAGCAGAGTTAGATAGATAGATAGATAGATAGAGTTAGATAGATAGATAGCAGAGTTAGATAGATAGATAGCAGCAGTGGCGTATAGCAGAGTTAGATAGATAGATAGATAGATAGATAGATAGATAGATAGATAGATAGATAGATATCAGTTAGATAGATAGATAGATAGATAGCAGAGTTAGATAGATAGCAGAGATAGATAGATAGCAGAGTTAGATAGATAGATAGAAAGCAAAGTTAGATAGATAGATAGATAGATAGATAGCAGAGTTAGATAGATAGATAGCTAGCTAGGGCCGGGGAAAGCGACGTTTCTCTCGCTGCTCGCTCGCTCCCGCCGCGTTCGCTCGCTCGATCGCCGCAGTTCGCCTCGCTCAGATAGACGCAGCGCATAGATAGATACGATAGATATATCAGGCCTTCCGACGGCTCAGATAGATCGATAGATAGGCAGAAGATAGCTCCAGATCGATAGCTAGATCGGATGCCAATGCTAGATAGCAGCGGATTCGCATAGTCTAGCTCGATAGATAGGCAGAGATAGATAGAAGATAGCAGAGATAGATAGATAGATAGATAGATAGATAGATAGATAGATAGATAGATAGCAGAGAGAGAGAGGGACAGATAGATAGATAGCAGAGTTAGATAGATAGATAGCAGAGTTAGATTGATAGATAGATAGATAGCAGAGTTAGATAGATAGATAGATAGATAGATAGATAGATAGCAGAGAGAGAGGGACAGATAGATAGATAGCAGAGTTAGATAGATAGATAGATAGATAGATAGCAGAGAGAGAGAGGGACAGATAGATAGATAGATAGATAGATAGATAGCAGAGTTGGATAGATAGATAGCAGAGTTAGATAGATAGCAGAGTTAGATAGATAGATAGATAGATAGCAGCGTTAGATAGATAGATAGCAGAGAGAGAGAGGGACAGATAGATAGATAGATAGCAGCGTTAGATAGATAGCAGTGATGGATAGATAGATAGATAGATAGATAGATAGATAGCAGAGTTAGATAGATAGATAGATAGATAGCAGAGTTAGATAGATAGATATACAGAGAGAGAGGGACAGATAGATAGGGGCAGAGGTCCATGTAAAAGGTACAAGAAGGTCTCCCTGGCCAAAGGTATGGCCAAGCGTCTGACTACAACTGAACACAGCAGTAAGTTTAAAATTACCAGATTGCTACCAGTATATAATGATATTGCCAGCTTACTGTGCCTTTGTGTCATTCATTTGTGTCTCTCTATCCAAATCTCTATCTCTGTCTGTCTATTTCACTGTCTTTCTGTCTGTTTATCACTATCGGGCTGTGTGTCTATGTTTGTGGTTATCTATCTGTCTGTCTGTGTCTTTTTGGCCATCTCATTAAGTATTTAGTGGGTGTGACCTAATTGGAGCGGAGAAAGGGGCGTGACCTAAAAAATTTTGCGCTGCGCGCGCGCATGGAGTGCCCACGAGTGCCCTGATCTTCTTAGACCCAGATACGCCCTGATCACTGGATTACCAAACATGCACTCAGTGGCACAATAAAGACAGCAGCAACAACTATGGAAGGTAAATAATCAATAACATGTCTAATTTCATTTAGGTTTCCTCACCAAAGTTCCCCTTTAAACAAAGTCAGTGACAGAGATAGGATTAAGACAGCACAGAGTACATTAATTTAACTTTGCAAAGGAGCAATTGTTTTTTCACTATAGATGCCCTTTAGGTGGCCATACACTTGAGCGATAATAGGTAAATCCCATCGTTCACAACAAGATTTACCTATTATAGTTCGTGTGTAGGGGATATTCCTGACCAATCCGAGTGCAGACGAATGACCATAGTTGGCACTCCGATCGGGAAAGACGAAAATTTTCCTTCGGGTTGGCATTGGCTGGCTGCGCGGCTGTCCGATCCCATACCGTGTATGGGGATCAGTCGGTTCCATGTGTGCAGGATACCTTCCATGTACCGACAGATACCAATGTGATCTGTCGGCCCATTGCGATGGAAATCGCAGGTGTATGGCCACCTTAGAAATGAACACAATGGTCAGTGATTACACTATGTGATACCACAATGCTGGGAAATAAAACACAAACCCCATGTTAGAAAGGTAAATTTCTCAACAAACCTAATGAGAGATGTGGTACAGATTACTGCTCTAATATCAAGGAGATCTACCTTCTAATTCAATGTTGTTCTGAGGCTTCATAACCAAGGCGCTCCATTCCACTTTTTATTTTTGTTGCTCTTTTCTGAACTAGACATTTTCATTTTGATTTTCAAGATTTTATATATTTTGTTTTAGATTCCAAAACTGCACTGCCTTACCAGTGTTTATAAAGAGGGAGAGAATAATATATTCTCTCTTGAAGACAATATATCTTTCTAGCTCTAGCCTATGTTTGGGTTCTATCTTTCTGTCTGTGTCTTTTTGGCCATCTCATTAAGTATTTAGTGGGTGTGACCTAATTGGGGCGGAGAAAGGGGCATGGCCTAAAAAATTTTGCGCTGCGCGGGCGCATGGAGTGCCCACGAGTGCCCCTGATCTTCTTAGACCCTAGATACGCCCTGATCACTGTTACCAAACATGCCCTCATGTGGCACAATAAAGACAGCAGCAACAACTATGGAAGGTAAATAATCAATAACAGTCTAATTTCATTTAGGTTTCCTCACCAAAGTTCCCCTTTAAACAAAGTCAGTGACAGAGATAGGATTAAGACAGCACAGAGTACATTAATTTAACTTTGCAAAGGGGCAATGTGTTTTTTTCACTATAGATGCCCTTTAAGGTGGCCATACACTTGAGCGATAATAGGTAAATCCCATCGTTTCACAACAAGATTTACCTATTAAATTCGTGTGTAGGGGATATTCCTGACCGATCCGAGTGCAGACGAATGACCATAGTTGGCACTCCGATCGGGAAAGACGAAAATTTTCCTTCGGTTTGGCATTGGCTGGCTGGCGCGGCTGTCCGATCCCCATACGTGTATGGGGATCAGTCGGTTCCATGTGTGCAGGATACCTTCCATGTACCGACAGATACCAATGTGATCTGTCGGCCCCATTGCGATGGAAATCGCAGGTGTATGGCCACCTTTAGAAAGAACACAATGGTCAGTGATTACACTATGTGATACCACAATGTTGGGAAATAAAACACAAACCCCATGTTAGAAAGGTAAATTTCTCAACAACCATAATGATAATGTGGTACAGATTACTGCTCTAATATCAAGGAGATCTACCTCTAATTCAATGTTGTTCTGAGGCTTCATAAACCAAGCGCCTCCATTCCACTTTTTATTTTTGTTGCTCTTTTCTGAACTAGACTTTTCATTTTGATTTTCAAGATTTTATATTTTTGTATTGAGATTCCAAAACTGCACGCCTTACCAGTGTTATAAAGAGGGAGAATAATATATTTCTCTCGAAGACAATATCTTTCTAGCTCTAGCCATTGCTGTCTGGCACTGTTTGCTACAGCTAAGTCTGGGTACACACAAGCAATATTTTGGGTTGACTGATATTCCATATATCGGTTGGTCTGGGCCAAAATATCTGCTGTAATTTGCAGTCGCCCGTGAATGATTTCATGGTCCTTTAGTCCAAATCAGAGTAAATCCAGTTGATTGTGCAGTTTCCTATGGACCGCATGTTTGGTTGCGGCAAACTGATGGCTGTGGCTACTGTCACCACAACAGACACAATTTTTTATGTTTGTTCCAGCCGGCGTTATTTACTAGAACCCATAAACAAGTAACAGATTTGCAGATACACACTCCTTAGGGTTCAATTAGGCTCAGATATCCCACTCTACTCATCTGTAGTGGAAAACACAAAAATACAAGAATGTAGGAAAGCCACAGGCAGTGCACGAAATAAAGTCTTTTGCAGTTCAGCTCCTGCCTGGTGGCTCTCCTACATTGCTTGTATTGTGGATGTCTCACGAGACCCCCAATCTTTTTTCTTTTTTTTTTAAATTAACTTAGCAAAGAGCCATTTTAGTATAGACAGTACAAGGATTGTTAAAACCCAAAAGCATCATCTTACTTTTACATATGAATTGAAAATCTATCTAGGTCTGCTTGCAGCAATTGCACATTTTAAATTTCCAAAGCTCTGTATAGTTTATGTCTTTAGTAAACACAGAGACATTGCTCTCAATGCCCCCTTCTAAGTCATTTATAAACAGATTTAATAAGGGGTGCCCAACCGTCCCATACTGGGGGCTGCACATTGGCACCCTATGCTTTCCAAACCATGGGGTAGCCCCGCCTCTGGCACAGCACCGTTAGGCCCACATCGCACCCAAGATATGTTACTCTCCACACCAATTAGCTGGTCCGCTCGGGCCACAAAAGCTCCCGGTGGGTTGGGCATCACTGGATTAATAGAAGCCGTCCCGGTAGAGAACACTTTGGCACCCCACTTAGAACGTTAGCCATCATAGATGAAGCTAATTGACTTTTGATCAACTTTAAATGGAAAAATTAATTTGCCAAAGTGGGAATGCCATGGGTTTTACTTTATCTCTTCTAAGTTTCAATATTTAAGTGTGTGCACACATGCAGATTTTTCAGGCCATCTGACCAATATTTTGGTATTTCGGTCATTAGCCCGAAATATCGGTGGTACTAAGTGACCATACCATGATTCCGATGTTTTTCTAGCTAAATTGGAAGAAAGAATGATCAGACATGGCAATCAAATCATTGAGGATGTTCCAACTCGGCAGTCGCCATGTTCAAATATCTGCCCATTGTACCTAACTTTACAGATAAAAGTATCTTTTTTTCCTTTTCTGTTTATAGTATTGTTTGTTAATAAGTTGATGATAAAAATGTTTAATGAATTTATACATACTATACAACAGATGATGCGATCTGATGTGATTTCATAGCACCTTTTTTAACAGTCAATTTCATAATAGGAAAGGTCTGGTCACTGGATTTTTACCAAAAAACATCTTTTTTCATATTAAAAAATTCTGTATTGAACTGGTAGTTTTTGGCATGGACGGTTTAATGGTAATTTCATTTGGTAACAATTCATGGAAATTTTTAGGATGGATGAAGTGAAACATTTTTTTTCAGTAATTTACTGCCAATTCTCCCAATTTCAACAAACATAAGCATTGCTTGATCTATCCAGAGAAAATAAATGACACATTTCACACGCGGTTAACTCAGATTTTCCAAGAAAATCAGCACAGACCATCATTTCACAAGTGTCAAATTTCAATAGCTACTCTGTTGTTGAAACATCGCAATGGTTGACTTTTGCATGTATTAATGATGCCTATTTTGTTTTATTCACATCTAAAATAAATGAAGGATTTTTCTGTTTACAAATGTTCTAAATAAAAAAAAAAACCTGCATGGCGTTGAGTTATTTTGAAATCTACATTCATCCTTGACATTACATAGATCTCCCCATGCAGACATCCCAGGTAATTACGAGAATTCTCGTAATTTCAAAATTTTTTGAAAAAACTAGAATTTCTTGTAAATTTGCGGAATTTCTGCATTTTGGGGATTATTTTGAAGACGGAGCAACCACATGTCCCAAATTATCCAATGGCAGCTAACATGATTATTGCCAGGCATATGTCCAGTGGGGGCCAGCCTGCCTGGCTCTTCAACAATGGTGGCAAACTGCAGTGGGCCTGCTGTAACTCAATGGTGTGTTCTACAGCCTTACCCGTTCACCCGCTTTCCCTTGCACGAAGCATACTCCAGGGAGAGAAGCCAATGGGGTGAGGGGTATGTCCAGTGGGGCCAAGCCTGCCTGGCCCCACAACAATGGTGGCAAACCACAGTGGACATTATGTAACCCAGTACCCCCATCGCCTTCTCTGGACGGTAGAGACAGTGGTTCTGGTAGCCGAAGCGGTGCAGGAGCCAGCGCTGGAGCCCTCCATAATCCTGCGCTTTCGGCGCCGCACATGATAGGTGCCAGGGGGGAAATCATCGTACCCCTGGCCAGGAGGTACTGTGTGGCATACATCTGCCTTACAGAACTCGCCATTGTGCAGGCAGAAGGTTCGGTTCCTCTCTTTTATGGAAATCCTTGTTTTTACGGAAATCCCCGTTTTTACGGGAATCCTCGTATTTTCGAAATTCCTCGTTTTTTAAAATTCACGCTAGCGGACTGTAAATTTTAGGTAATATAGGCATTGTACGTGTTCTTAGGTCATTACCCAGGTCCCTGAGTGATTAAGTGTACGTTACCAAGGCTATTTAGACCACTTTTAATGCAGATTTTGGCCGAACTTTAATTTTAATACGTTTTAACGGGTCCGCTCGCGATTTTCGAAAATTTCGAAAATCCGCAGATCCCGCGTGGACCAGATTTTTCGAAGTTTGGACATCTCTACCCACTAGGAGCTCTGCAGACTCCATATAGGACTTTGCCTCTGTCTCTCCCCCGGGAGAATTTTGTCATGCTCAGTACAGACGTCCTCCCCCTCCATCTCCTCCCTCTCCTCCCGTTCTCTCATCCTCCCCGCAACACAAACCCCTTTTCTGTAGTGTAGGGCTCCCTCCCCAACCCCAACCGCCATATTAGTTTCACACAAAACACCCCCGATCTGTACTTACATCACCTTCTTTTCCCCGTCGATCTGCACAGCCAAATCTCCTCTCAGCCAATCACGGACACGGCTGCCGGTCCGGCCCCTGCTTGCAGTTTCATGCAAGCAGAGGGCCGTGACACATCGACGGGGGAAAGAGTTGATGTAAGTATAGATCGGGGGTGTTTTGTGTGAAACTAATATGACATTTAGGGTTGGGGGAGGGAGCCCTACTACAGAAAGAAGTTAAAAAAGGGGTGGAAACAGGTTTCCATCACTGCTATATAGGTACTGGCCCAGCACCCATAGAGGAAGTTTATCCAGTCCTGTCAGTCCTGTACACAGTAGTGACAGAGGGTACAATGTCCCCCCATGGAATCTCACAAGAAGAAATGGGATCAGTATAACTTACAGTTACTCCCTCCTCCTCTATGGAGATCACAGCACAGAAGAGTCATGGACCATGCAGCAGACAGCCCTGTTGTCTTCTCTATCTAGGTATGCAGTATTGCAGGTAATTTTTTCCCTTCCTCTCGCTCTCGGGCCCCTCCCAAGTCAGGCCCCATACTGGAGTAACCCCTTCCCCCCCTGATGGCGGCCCTGTAAGGCGATGTACACATGGGTCACCCAGTCCACTGCTGCAACTGTATTTTGGCAGATCAGGCTGAAATATTGGCCATAATTACCAACGCCCGGTGATCGGACCTCTCAGGCATAATATGTTGGAACAAGTGATCGACCTGTAAATAATGGTCGATCCTGCATTCTTTATGAATCACAAGTTTGATGGGGTTGAATTCCTGAAACCTGTGGATATATTTTTTTCAGCCAGTATCTTTTTTCATGCTTTGTCTTTTAAAACAATGGCAATGAAAAAAAAAGATATTTGTCTTTCCCAACTAATATTTTAAATATGGCATATTTAGTATGACTTGGATCAGTTTAATGGGAAGTGGGTTAGACTGTTATTACAGGAAGTACAGCATCATGTGCCATCCATCTTTTGCAGATTTTAGCTTGAAATTTGCTGAAGGTTATGCGGCTGTGGATGGGATCATTGGAAAGTAACAGACTTGCTACTACTGAAGAATTTGATCCAATCACTCAAAATAATTAACTTTGCCTGTGTAGAGGATAAAGATAAGTGAAGTGTTTAACTGAAGTGGAAGATTTAACTGAATTCACACATTTTCTTTTAGAACGCACTAAGAAGACAAGGCATGCTTGGGTTACTCTCTTAGGGTAACTATGGTCTCCATACAAGTTTCTTTTTTAAAAAAAGCATCATCATAGGCTTCAACACAAGCCTATGATGATGTATATAGCTTCTATGGACTATAGACTACCCTGTCCCTGTGACAGGCATGTGTTATAAGCTGTGTCCCACCCAGGGGTGCCCTTACCATGAAGCAAACTGAAACATTTGCTCAGGGCGCACCACGCCAGAACACTTAAAGGTTACAGTTAAAAAGTCCTCCTTCCTGCAATACCGCATTTTATCACAGTCCATCAATCAGTGTTAAGTCGCCCTAAAGTCAGTGTTAAGTCAGCCCTCCAGTTCACCTGTCATTGTAACTCAGCCACACCACCATACCAACCTCCACAAGCCATGCCTATGTTCCATGATGAAGTTACTCCCAATTCACGTGTCGCAACCCCCCTCCCCGTCTGCCGAAAGATGGCAAGTGGTTTCATGTGTCAAAACTCTAGGAACACCCTGGTCCCACCACCCCCCCAAAATAATCGAACCAAAAAAAGTTACTGACATGCAACCATTCTCTGTCAATTCCTCTACCTATGGCTGGTACACACCAGCAGATATTTCTGGCAGACTGAGTGATAGTGCCATGTATCGGTCGGCTGGAAATTTCTGATGGTGTGGGGCGGCTGGCCGTGACTGAGCTCGGTCACCTGTTTGTCCGAATCGGGTCTGTTTGGGGACTGTTAGTAAATCACGGACTATCATACAGTTCCCTATGGGACCGCACTATCATTTGTCCGCGACAGAGGTTTACTAGTTGCAAACGCTCAGTCGGGACAAAAACTCGGCTGTGTGTACCCCGCCTATGGACACCTTTAGTGTCTGGGATGTCACACGCTCACAGTTTTAGCAGGAAAAAAAACTTTTACTGCTGTAACTTTGGAAAGAATGCAGCTAGAAGCATGATCATGGAGTCATTTGAAAGGTGGGAGTGCCCTTAATAAAGTCCCCCTTTAATTAGTTTCTGGACTGTAAGTCAGGTAAAATATGTTTGTGGCATGTTCATTCTTTGGAATTCTCTGCTCTAGTGAAATAAATTATTCTTTAGGGGAGATTAAAAAAAACAAACAGGAAAGTGTTTAATTATTTATTCATATGACAGTTTGAATGGTTAAAATTTGGAGGCATTTACTGTATTGGATTGTACGCGTATGTATGTTTATTCATTTTATTTGCACTGTATTTATTATTAAAATGGTCAAATCCTCACAGCCAGTTGGTTACCATGATTCACTTTCTCTTGCAATTTTGTTTACCTAGTTTTAGAAAAATATTAAATTCAGTCACTGACATTTTCATTTATATTGCAACCTTCACTTTATTTCAAAATCTTTCCTTTAATGATTAGCCTCAAAGGCTTTTAAAGCACTTGTTTGGATTAGATGCAATATTTTGCAAGAATTTGGTTTGCTCGCAAGGTCAGGCTAGAGTCTAGTTCAAATTTACAGAGTTTATAGAGAAATGGCTTAGACAGAGTAGAATTGTGGTATTATGTGTCTCTATTCAGCCATAACCACAGATATATCGCTTGCTTTCTTCAATCAAAGCATTAATTCAAGCACATTCATTATTGTTATCTAGGAGGGACACATTCTTGGTACAGGCTCTGTTTATCCACCACAGTATATTTTTGACTAATAGCACAGCTTATCACTACATAAGTTGGATCCAATGATAAAAATTACAAGAATGAAATATATTTTGAAACAAGAAGCAAAGCTACATTTAAAGGACATCTGTATGAACAAAAGAAACTAGAAGAAGAAATCATTTTAAAATTAGGTTGAAAAAAGTTCTAATGTCAAATATAAGCTGCTTAAAAGTAGCCCGATAAAATATTGCACAACAGGTTGTTTATAATTACAATTATATTTGTGGGATGTCTTTTTTAAATGTGTACCCACTGATGTCGGAACTAATTATTACTTAGAAATATACCCCCTCAAAAGAAAACATTAAATATATTACCTTACATAATATAATGTATGGGACATGACAGAGTATGTAGGCTTCTAATGCCATAGTAATATTAAAAAGATGTTTTTCAGAATATATAGGCGTTTTAGCAGAGCCACCTAGATGTATTACGTGTTCTCATAATCAGAAATAAAAGTTTAAAAACCATATATACTCGCACATATTGTTGTACAGTGCCAAGTTTTGTTAGTGTGCCACGTTCTATCCCTGCCCTCCGCACAGATTCCTTATTGTGGGGCAACCGTGTCCGGTAAACATTAGGGTATCAGTGCTGAGGAGATACTCAGGGATTGTGGAAGCATTACACTTTCTCTCTTAGAAATCCCAGGAGGATTAATATTAGCCTTTTAAAATATACTGTCATGTTCTCTCTTGCAAATTGTTGCAGGCCTCTAACTTGCCTGTCTTAGCACCCCATGGGAATAAAGCATAGCATCTAAGGAAGAAAGTCAGGTTAGACCAAGGCTAGCTGTCAGGTCTGCAAACTTGCAAAAGTCATAGATATACCCCACAGAGAGCCACTTATGGATAAGTAAATTAATAACAATATTGAGATGTTCTTAATTATTTGCTTCAGCTAAGGGTGATTTACTGGGCATGCTAAAAAAAACAACAATTAAATAAAAGAATTATATATGTTCTCTCATATGAAAAATATGTCCATCTGTAATTATTAGTGGACAAGAAGGTAAAATTAATACATATATTACAGTAAAGTGAAAAAGATATATAACACTAAAAACACAAATAGATAAAACACCATAGCTAATAAAGATCATGCTCACGTGCTACAATCGTGCTGTGTATGGCGCTTTGCCTGGCGAAATGACTGTTCAGTTGGGTCTTGGGATCTGCCAGGCGTATCTGTCAAGAGGCCTGACCAGTCATGCATTTCAGCCAATGCAGCGCTCATTAACCAATGGCCAAAACATGATGTTCAACACATTGTCCGGCACAGGCAGGCCCCACAATCGCACATGTGTCTCTCCTTCTGACTGACAGTTAGACTTGTTACCAGTTCCCAACAGCACGCAGAGGAGATTTGAACCTGCAGGTGGGGAGGTTGGTGTTGGTAAGTATGATTAGGTCATCGGATGAAAAGGTGACTATTGGAATACTTAGGTTGGGGGGTCCTGCATTTATATACATTAATATTTCCATGGTGGACACCTTTAATAAAAGAAAATGCTAATTTTATTTCAATGATTACACTTTCATTATTAATTAATAAAATGTTTACTGACTGACGAGTGAAAGTGAAATCACAGAGTGAAAGAATCCATTTAGGAGTTATTGAAACTTGTTTCTAAAAATGGTTGTTTAGTGTGGTGAAGAAAGCAGGAATTGGTGGGAATGGCACAAACTGAGATCCCACAAGAAATTTGCTGTGGTAACAGAGTTACCACAAAAACATAGTTGCTCCATAAGCAAGTGGTCAAAATAAATACTGTATTCTGCAATTCCTGGTTTAAATGTGATCCTTTTAAGGGATAAGTAAACAAAACAATGCTCTGCAAAAGTCTGTGGGGGTTAGGGAGAGAACAAAGGGGCAAATATAAAAGTTTAAGAGAACATAAGGCAGCAATCCTATTATTATGGTCAACAGCCTTGGAACTGGTCTTTGCTTTAACCAGCAGATCCCGATTGCCGATCGGGGCTCGATGGATGAGAGGCACTGCAAATCAGCCTCTCTGACTAATTATAAACGTCATAATTGCTTAATGTAATAAATTTATATGTAGCTTTAGTTCTTTAAACATAAGTTTTCAGTTATTACAAAATAATAAAGTTTTGTAAAGTGATTTGTAAAAAAAAGTTGCAATATCTTACTGGATGTGGAAAGTTTGAACTAAAATCTACGTACTTCCCAAAAAAATCTCATGCACTGCTGCTGTTTTAAGTAATACAGCATGACCAAATGTTAGATTAACATCTTTCATTCATGACCTCATTCTTCTAAAAGCATAGTTTTACAGTTAGGAGAGGGGAGCAAGAGGGGGTGGGGTTAATAAATTCACCGAGCCTATACAGTATTGTATATGTGTCTGCTATAAAACTAGAAACCTCAGAATTAAGGGACAACTAAGCGAAAAAACAACCTGGGCTAGAGTACACATTGCATTGTATACAATGCACCTAAGAGTGACATCAGCCCAAAGACCCTAAAGATATGTGGTTTTAAAGTTGGTACCATGGGGGCCCTCCTCCTGTACCCACTGGAACTATCGCACATGATTACATATCAGAATAATTAAAGGATAACTGTATAGCCTCAATGCTTTTTTTTTTATAATTGCTTTAAAAAGAGTAAAAGGTATGCAGCCCTCCCATATATTTTTTCCTGATTTTGACCTCTCTCTGCCTTCATTAGCCATGCGGTGGAGGGTGCGTAACGATTCTGTCTGCCTCTAACTGTCATTCAAAGCTAGCATGCGAGAGAACATTCCTCCACCCCTCCTTGATCAGCTTGATTATGTAGGCTGTATCCCACAACAGACATTTCAAGTTTGTTTAACTGGCAGAGGAGGATGAGGCGAGAGGTTTAAGTAACAGACATTCCCACCAGCCAATGACAAGTGTTATGTTAACCATGACCCTGGGCTGTCAGGAGGCGGGCTTTTAAACGCTCATATTGCTGTGTGATATCTAAGAGAGGGCACAGCAGCTGTAAACGTGAGTAAGTGATTTCAGGCTGCTGGAAGTGTGGACATGTATGGGGGTGATGTTATTTTTTTTTTTGATATTGTTGTCCTTTAATACTGGTGCAGTCTGCACCTACATTGATTAGGATATAGTAATGTACTTTTATGTGCACTAAAACTGTGCATATAGATTAAAACAGCAAACTTGCCAAACCCTGTTTAACCTGAATATTTATATAATATAGTTATAGATGCTGGTTTTTCTTCTAGGTAAGCTCAACAAAACAACCCGTTTCTGGGAAGCGCTAAGGTCTAGGGCACTTGTTTTCAGGTTAAAACATACTCTCCAACGATTACCTTTAAAATGTGCTGAAATGTCTGTAACCCTGTAGTTTATTCCCTCTCTGCACGGGAAAAGGCACGGAAGACTGGCAGAATGCAGCGAGTAACGAAGGCTGATAAGTACATTTGGGGAGAGCTTTCAGATATATAAACCTGTGAGGTTTGTGCCCATTTCTCTACACATATTACATTTTTGTTTGGTGGGTGGAACATACCCTTGTAATTTGGTTGGATAACCCATTTAATTACTTATTTAGGCTGAGGCCAAACATGCGATCTGATTAATGGATTGCAGCACAGCGAGTGAGGCCAGTCCAATACTTTATCATGCAATCGGGTAAGAATCGTGTTAAAACGCTGGTGGGGCCTAGCGCTTAATAAAAATTTAGGGAAGAAATGAATATGTCTCTAACACACTTTTTTTCATTGTCCTGTTGATGGTTGAGCTACACCTCCCACATCCCTTGCTGACAGTTACTTAAATGTTAACAAAATCACATCTTTCAGGAAAGCAATAATAGGTTATGAGAACACTATCAGGGAGATTCAATAAAAGTTATCATTTAAAATATTTAACATATTTAACATATGAAAGCTAACATCTGATTGGTTGGGGCAAAATTAGCACCATTTTAAACGATAAGAACTTTTAATGAATAACCCTGATATCTGGTAAGAAAGCTGAAAATGTAGTTCAACCATTAACTGTTGTGGCGTTTTTTGTTGCACTGAATGATGCCGTTTATATCTCACTTTGTTTTGATAATGGATGAGGTGAAGTGTAGTTTCAACCACCAACCAGGGCAATTTTAAAATAGTTTCTTAAGTGATATAAAACGGCATATCTTAGGACAGCACTATTTCCAGAGAAAAAGTTTACCTTTGGGAGTGAACTATTCCTTTAATGTATTGATTGAAGCCTGGGAGGTTATGGAGCTATGCCTTACCTCCCATTCTTCAATCAATAGATCAGGATCCGCAATGAAGATTCAAGTAACTTACCTTTGCACCACGGCCACAGTGAAATCTTTGACCGCTTCCTTGTTCTGTACATTATAGCACGCATTATTGCGTGCATGCATAACGCGCTATGATTGAAGAACAGGAGGTAAGACAAGCTCCTTAAGCTCCATTAAAGAGTAGTATTACTTTAGGGAGTGAACAATTCCTTTAATAAATAAATAAAAATGTATTTTCAGTAATGAAAAGCTCTAATTTGTTGCCTAATGGAAACCAGGTCCCACCATCCTTTCTCAACCAAGATAGCAGAGATAGATAGATAGATAGATAGATAGATAGATAGATAGCAGAGATAGATAGATAGATAGATAGCAAAGATAGATAGATAGATAGATAGATAGCAGAGTTAGATAGATAGATAGATAGATAGATAGATAGCAGAGTTAGATAGATAGATAGATAGATAGATAGCAGAGTTAGATAGATAGATAGCAGAGTTAGATAGATAGATAGATAGATAGATAGCAGGGTTAGATGGCAGAGATAGATAGATAGCAGAGTTAGATAGATAGATAGATAGATAGCAGTGAGGGATATAGATAGATTAGACAGATACAGATTGTAGAGAGTAGAAGATAGATAGATAGATAGCAGAGTTAGATAGATAGATATACAGAGAGAGAGAGGGACAGATGAAGGGGCAGAGGTCATGTAAAAGGTACAAGAGGTCTCCCGGCCAAAGGTATGGCCAAGCGTCTGACTACAACTGAACACAGCAGTAAGTTTAAAATTACCAGATTGCTACAGATATAATGATATTGCCAGCTTACTGTGCCTTTGTGTCATTCATTTGTGTCTCTCTATCCAAATCTCTATCTCTGTCTGTCTATTTCACTGTCTTTCTGTCTGTTTTATCACTATCGGGCTGTGTGTCTATGTTTGTGGTTATCTATCTGTCTGTCTGTGTCTTTTTGGCCATCTCATTAAGTATTTAGTGGGTGTGACCTAATTGGAGCGGAGAAAGGGGGCGTGACCTAAAAAATTTTGCGCTGCGCGCGGCGCATGGAGTGCCCACGAGTGCCCCTGACTCTTTAGACCCTAGATACGCCCCTGATCACTGGATTACCAAACATGCACTCAGTGGCACAATAAAGACAGCACAGCAACAACTATGGAAGGTAAATAACAATAACATGTCTATTCATTTTAGGTTTCCCACCAAAGTTCCCCTTTAAACAAAGTCAGTGACGAGAGAGGATTAAGACAGCACAGAGTACATTAATTTAACTTTGCAAAGGGCAATGTGTTTTTTCAATATAGATGCCCTTTAAGGTGGCCATACACTTGAGCGTAATAGGTAAATCCCATCGTTTCACAACAAGATTTACCTATTATAGTTCGTGTGTAGGGGATATTCCTGACCGATCCGAGTGCAGACGAATGACCATAGTTGGCACTCCGATCGGGAAAGACGAAAATTTTCCTTCGGTTTGGCATTGGCTGGCTGCGCGGCTGTCCGATCCCCATACCGTGTATGGGGATCAGTCGGTTTCATGTGTGCAGGATACCTTCCATGTCCGACAGATACCAATGTGATCTGTCGGCCCATTGCGATGGAAATCGCAGGTGTATGGACCTTAGAAATGAACACAATGGTCAGTGATTACACTATGTGATACCACAATGTGGGAAATAAAACACAAACCCCATGTTAGAAAGGTAAATTTCTCAACAACCATAATGAGAGATGTGGTACAGATTATGCTCTATATCAAGGAGATCTACCTTCTAATTCAATGTGTTTGAGGCTTCACAAACCAAGCGCCTCCATTCCACTTTTTATTTTGTTGCTCTTTTCTGAACTAGACATTTTCATTTTGATTTTCAAGATTTATATATTTTGTATTTGAGATTCCAAAACTGCACTGCCTTACCAGTGTTTATAAAGAGGGAGAATAATATATTTCTCTCTTGAAGACAATATCTTTCTAGCTCTAGCCTATGTTTGTGGTTATCTATCTGTCTGTCTGTGTCTTTTTGGCCATCTCATTAAGTATTTAGTGGGTGTGACCTAATTGGAGCGGAGAAAGGGGCGTGACCTAAAAAATTTTGCGCTGCGCGCGGCGCATGGAGTGCCCACGAGTGCCCCTGATCTTCTTAGACCCTAGATACGCCCCTGATCACTGGATTACCAAACATGCACTCAGTGGCACAATAAAGACAGCAGCAACAACTATGGAAGGTAAATAATCAATAACATGTCTAATTTCATTTAGGTTTCCTCACCAAAGTTCCCCTTTAAACAAAGTCAGTGACAGAGATAGGATTAAGACAGCACAGAGTACATTAATTTAACTTTGCAAAGGAGCAATGTGTTTTTTTCACTATAGATGCCCTTTAAGGTGGCCATACACTTGAGCGATAATAGGTAAATCCCATCGTTTCACAACAAGATTTACCTATTATAATTCGTGTGTAGGGGATATTCCTGACCGATCCGAGTGCAGACGAATGACCATAGTTGGCACTCCGATCGGGAAAGACGAAAATTTTCCTTCGGTTTGGCATTGGCTGGCTGCGCGGCTGTCCGATCCCCATACCGTGTATGGGGATCAGTCGGTTCCATGTGTGCAGGATACCTTCCATGTACCGACAGATACCAATGTGATCTGTCGGCCCATTGCGATGGAAATCGCAGGTGTATGGCCACCTTTAGAAATGAACACAATGGTCAGTGATTACACTATGTGATACCACAATGTTGGGAAATAAAACACAAACCCCATGTTAGAAAGGTAAATTTCTCAACAACCATAATGATAGATGTGGTACAGATTACTGCTCTAATATCAAGGAGATCTACCTTCTAATTCAATGTTGTTCTGAGGCTTCAT
Organism: Hymenochirus boettgeri; assembly: GCA_019447015.1. NCBI lineage: Eukaryota > Metazoa > Chordata > Amphibia > Anura > Pipidae > Hymenochirus > Hymenochirus boettgeri. The sequence goes on from CM033472.1 coordinate 149,097,896, forward strand.
AACCAAGCGCCTCCATTCCACTTTTTATTTTTGTTGCTCTTTTCTGAACTAGACATTTTCATTTTGATTTTCAAGATTTTATATATTTTGTATTTGAGATTCCAAAACTGCACTGCCTTACCAGTGTTTATAAAGAGGGAGAATAATATATTTCTCTCTTGAAGACAATATCTTTCTAGCTCTAGCCATTGCTGTCTGGCACTGTTTGCTACAGCTAAGTCTGGGTACACACAAGCAGATATTTTGGGTTGACTGATATTTCCATATATCGGTTGGCTGGGCCAAAATATCTGCTGTAATTTGCAGTCGCCCGTGAATGATTTCATTGGTCCTTTAGTCCAAATCAGAGTAAATCACAGTTGATTGTGCAGTTTCCTATGGACCGCATGTTTGGTTGCGGCAAACTGATGGCTGTGGCTACTGTCACCACAACAGACACAATTTTTTTATTTGTTTGTTCCAGCCTGTCTGTTATTTACTAGAACCCATAAACAAGTAAACAGATTTGCAGATACACATACTTCCTTAGGGTTCAATTTTAGGCTCAGATATCCCACTCTACTTCATCTGTAGTGGTAAAACATCCAAAAATACAAGTAATGTAGGAAAGCCACAGGCAGTGCACGAAATAAAAGTCTTTTTGCAGTTCAGCTCCTGCCTGTGGCTCTCCTACATTGCTTGTATTGTTGGATGTCTACTAGAACCCCCAAATCTTTTTTTCTTTTTTTTTTTAAATTAACTTAGCAAAGAGCCATTTATAGTATAGACAGTACAAGGATTGTTAAAACCCAAAAGCATCATCTTACTTTTATCAATATTGAATTGAAAATCTATCTAGGTCTGCTTGCAGCAATTGCACATTTTAAATTTCCAAAGCTCTGTATAGTTTAGTGTCTTTAGTAAACACAGAGACATTGCTCTCAATGCCCCCTTCTAAGTCATTTATAAACAGATTTAATAAGGGGTGCCCAACCTGTCCCATACTGGGGGCTGCACTATTGGCACCCTATGCTTTCCAAACCATGGGTGTAGCCCCGCCTCTGGCACAGCCCGTTAGGCCCACATCGCACCCAAGATATGTTACTTGCCACACCAATTAGCTGGTCCGCTCGGGCCACAAAAGCTCCCGGTGGGTTGGGCATCACTGGATTAAATAGAAGCCGTCCCGGTAGAGAACACTTTGGCACCCCACTTAGAACGTTAGCCATCATAGATGAAGCTAATTGACTTTTGATCAACTTTAAATGGAAAAATTAATTTGCCAAAGTGGGAAATGCCATGGGTTTTTACTTTATCTCTTCATAAAGTTTCAATATTTAAGTTGTGTGCACACATGCAGATTTTTCAGGCCATCTGACCAATATTTTGGTATTTCGGTCAATTAGCCCGGAAATATCGGTGGTACTAAGTGACCATGACCATGATGTCCGATTGTTTTTCTAGCTAAATTGGAAGAAAGAATGATCAGACATGGCAATCAAATCATTGAGGATGTTCCAACTCGGCAGTCGCCATGTTCAAAATATCTGCCCATGTGTACCTAACTTTACAGATAAAAGTTACTCTTTTTTTCCTTTTCTGTTTATAGTATTGTTTGTTAATAAGTTGATGATAAAAAATGTTTAATGAATTATATACATACTATACAACAGATGTATGCGATCTGTATGTGATTTCATAGCACCTTTTTTAACAGTCAATTTTCATAATAGGAAAGGTCTGGTCACTGGATTTTTACCAAATAAACAATCTTTTTTCATATTAAAAATAATTCTTGTATTGAACTGGTAGTTTTTGGCATGGACGGTTTAATGGTAATTTCATTTGGTAACAATTCATGGAAATTTTTAGGATGGATGAAGTGAAACATTTTTTTTCAGTAATTTACTGCCAATTCTCCCAATTTCAACAAACATAAGCATTTGCTTGATCTATCCAGAGAAAATAAATGACACATTTCACACTGCTGGTTAACTCAGATTTTCCAAGAAAATCAGCACAGACCATCATATTCACAAGTGTCAAATTTCAATAGCTACTCTGTTGTTGAAACATCGCAAATGGTTGACTTTTGCATGTATTAATGATGCCTATTTTGTTTTATTCACATCTAAAATAAATGAAGGATTTTTCTGTTTACAAATGTTCTAAATAAAAAAAAAAAACCTTTGCATGGCAGTTGAGTTATATTTTGAAATCTACATTCATCCTTGACATTAATCATGATCTCCCCATGCAGACATCCCAGGTAATTACGAGAATTCTCGTAATTTCAAAATTTTTTGAAAAAACTAGAATTTCTTGTAAATTTGCGGAATTTCTGCATTTTGGGGATTATTTTGAAGACGGAGCAAGCCACATGTCCCAAATTATCCAATGGCAGCTAACATGATTATTGCCAGGCATATGTCCAGTGGGGCCAAGCCTGCCTGGCTCTTCAACAATGGTGGCAAACTGCAGTGGGCCTGCTGTAACTCAATGGTGTGGTTCCTACAAAGCCTTACCCGTTCACCCGCTTTCCCTTGCACGAAGCATACTCCGAGGGAGAGAAGCCAATGGGGTGAGGGGTATGTCCAGTGGGGCCAAGCCTGCCTGGCCCCACAACAATGGTGGCAAACCACAGTGGACATTATGTAACCCAGTACCCCCATCGCCTTCTCTGGACGGTAGAGACAGTGGTCTGGTAGCCGAAGCGGTGCAGGAGCCAGCGCTGGAGCCCCTCCATAATCCTGCGCTTTCGGCGCCGCACATGATAGGTGCCAGGGGGGAAATCATCGTACCCCCTGGCCAGGAGGTACTGTGTGGCATACATCTGCCTTACAGAACTCGCCATTGTGCAGGCAGAAGGTTCCGGTTCCTCGTTTTTATGGAAATCCTTGTTTTTACGGAAATCCCCGTTTTTACGGGAATCCTCGTATTTTCGAAAATTCCTCGTTTTTTAAAATTCACGCTAGCGGACTGTAAATTTTAGGTAATATAGGCATTGATACGTGTTCTTAAGGTCATTACCCAGGTCCCTGAGTGATTAAGTGTACGTTACCAAGGCTATTTAGACCACTTTTAATGCAGATTTTGCCGAACTTTAATTTTAATACGTTTTAACGGGTCCGCTCGCGGATTTTCGAAAATTTCGAAAATCCGCAGATCCTCGCGTGGACCAGATTTTTCGAAGTTTGGACATCTCTACCCACTAGGAGCTCTGCAGACTCCATATAGGACTTTGCCTCCTGTCTCTCCCCCGGGAGAATTTTGTCATGCTCAGTACAGACGTCCTCCCCCTCCATCTCCCTCCCTCTCCCTCCCGTTTCTCTCTCCCTCCCCCAAGCACAAAACCCCTTTTCTGTAGTGTAGGGCTCCCTCCCCCAACCCCAACCGCCATATTAGTTTCACACAAAACACCCCCGATCTGTACTTACATCACCTCTTTTCCCCCGTCGATCTGCACAGCCAAATCTGCCTCTCAGCCAATCACGGACACGGCTGCCGGTCCGGCCCCCTGCTTGCAGTTTCATGCAAGCAGAGGGCCGTGACACATCGACGGGGGAAAGAGGTGATGTAAGTATAGATCGGGGGTGTTTTGTGTGAAACTAATATGACATTTAGGGTTGGGGGAGGGAGCCCTACACTACAGAAAGAAGTTAAAAAAAGGGGTGGAAACAAGGTTTCCATCACTGCTATATAGGTACTGGCCCTAGCAGCCCCATAGAGGAAGTTTATCAGTCCCTGTCAGTCCCTGTACACAGCAGTGAGACAGAGGGTAACAATGTCCCCCCATGGAATCTCACAAGAAGAAATGGGATCAGTATAACTTACAGTTACTCCCTCCTGCTCTCTATGGAGATCACAGCACAGAAGAGTCATGGACCATGCAGCAGACATGCCCTGTTTGTCTTCTCTATCTAGGTATGCAGTATTGCAGGGAATTTTTTTTCCCTTCCTCTCGCTCTCTGGGCCCCTCCCAAGTCCAGGCCCCATACTGGAGTAACCCCTTCCCCCCCTGATGGCGGCCCTGTAAGGCGATGTACACATGGGTCACCCAGTCCACTGCTGCAACTGATATTTTGGCAGATCAGGCTGAAATATTGGCCATAATTACCAACGCCCGAGTGATCGGACCTCTCAGGCATAATATGTTGGAACAAGTGATCGACCTGTAAATAATGGTCGATCCTGCATTCTTTAATGAATCACAAGTTTGATGGGGTTGAATTCCTGAAACCTGTGGATATATTTTTTTTCAGCCAGTATCTTTTTTCATGCTTTGTCTTTTAAAACAATGGCAATGAAAAAAAAAGATATTTGTCTTTCCCAACTAATATTTTAAATATGGCATATTTAGTATAGGACTTGGATCAGTTTAATGGGAAGTGGGTTAGACTGTTATTACAGGAAGTACAGCATCATGTGCCATCCATCTTTTGCAGATTTTAGCTTGAAATTTGCTGAAGGTTATGCGGCTGTGGATGGGATCATTGGAAAAGTAACAGACTTTCTACTGAAGAATTTGATCCAATCACTCAAAATAATTAACTTTGCCTGTGTAAGAGGATAAAGATAAGTGAAGTGTTTAACTGAAGTGGAAGATTTAACTGAATTCACACATTTTCTTTTAGAACGCACTAAGAGAGACAAGGCATGCTTGGGTTACTCTCTTAGGGTAACTATGGTCTCCATACAAGTTTCTTTTATTAAAAAAAGCATCATCATAGGCTTCAAACAAGCCTATGATGATGTATATAGCTTCTATGGACTATAGACTACCCTGTCCCTGTGACAGGCATGTGTTATAAGCTGTGTCCCACCCAGGGGTGCCCTTACCATGAAGCAAACTGAAACATTTGCTCAGGGCGCACCACGCCAGAACACTTAAAGGTTACAGTTAAAAAAGTCCTCCTTCCTGCAATACCGCATTTTATCACCAGTCCATCAATCAGTGTTAAGTCAGCCCTAAAGTCAGTGTTAAGTCAGCCCTCCAGTTCACCTGTCATTGTAACTCAGCCCACCATACCAACCTCCACAAGCCATGCCTATGTTCCATGATGAAGTTACTCCCAATTCACGTGTCGCAACCCCCCTCCCCCGTCTGCCGAAAGATGGCAAGTGGTTTCATGTGTCAAAACTCTAGGAACACCCCTGGTCCCACCCCACCCCCCCAAAATAATCGAACCAAAAAAAGTTACTGACATGCAACCATTCTCTGTCAATTCCTCTACCTATGGCTGGGTACACACCAGCAGATATTTCTGGCAGACTGAGTGATAGTGCCATGTATCGGTCGGTCGGAAATTTCTGATGGTGTGGGGCGGCTGGCCGTGACTGAGCTCGGTCACCTGTTTGTCCGAATCGGGTCTGTTTGGGGACTGTTAGTAAATCACGGACTATCATACAGTTCCCTATGGGACCGCACTATCATTTGTCCCGACAGAGGGTTTACTAGTTGCAAACGCTCAGTCGGGACAAAAACTCGGCTGGTGTGTACCCCGCCTATGGACACCTTTAGTGTCTGGTGATGTCACAGCTCACAGTTTTTAGCAGGAAAAAAAACTTTTACTGCTGTAACTTTGGAAAGAATGCAGCTAGAAGCATGATCATGGAGTCATTTGAAAGGTGGGAGTGTGCCCTTAATAAAGTCCCCCTTTAATTAGTTTCTGGACTGTAAGTCAGGTAAAATATGTTTGTGGCATGTTTCATTCTTTGAATTCTCTGCTCTAGTGAAATAAATTATTCTTTAGGGGAGATTAAAAAAAACAAACAGGAAAAGTGTTTAATTATTTATTCATATGACAGTTTGGAATGGTTAAAATTTGGAGGCATTTACTGTATTTGGATTGTACGCGTATGTATGTTTATTCATTTTATTTGCACTGTATTTATTAATTAAAATGGTCAAATCCTCACAGCCAGTTTGGTTACCATGATTCACTTTCTCTTGCAATTTTGTTTACCTAGTTTTATGAAAAATATTAAATTCAGTCACTGACATTTTCATTTATATTGCAACCTTCACTTTATTTCAAAATCTTTCCTTTAATGATTAGCCTCAAAGGCTTTTAAAGCACTTGTTTGGATTAGATGCAATATTTTGCAAGAATTTGGTTTGCTCGCAAGGTCAGGCTAGAGTCTAGTTCAAATTTACAGAGTTTATAGAGAAATGGGCTTAGACAGAGTAGAATTGTGGTATTATGTGTCTCTATTCAGCCATAACCACAGATATATCGCTTGCTTTCTTCAATCAAAGCATTAATTCAAGCACATTCATTATTGTTATCTAGGAGGGACACATTCTTGGTACAGGCTCTGTTTTATCCACCACAGTATATTTTTGACTAATAGCACCAGCTTATCACTACATAAGTTGGATCCAATGATAAAAATTACAAGAATGAAATATTATTTTGAAACAAGAAGCAAAGCTACATTTAAAGGACATCTGTATGAACAAAAAGAAACTAGAAGAAGAAATCATTTTAAAATTAGGTTGAAAAAAGTTCTAATGTCAAATATAAGCTGCTAAAAGTAGCCCGATAAAATATTTGCACAACAGGTTGTTTATAATTACAATTAAATATTTGTGGGATGTCTTTTTTAAATGTGTACCCCACTGATGTCGGAACTAATTATTACTTAGAAATATACCCCCTCAAAAGATAAACATTAAATATATTACCTTTACATAATATAATGTATGGGACATGACAGAGTATGTAGGCTTCTAATGCCATAGTAATATTAAAAAGATGTTTTTCAGAATATATAGGCGTTTTAGCAGAGCCACCTAGATGTATTTACGTGTTCTCATAATCAGAAATAAAAGTTTAAAAACCATATATACTGCACATGAATTGTTGTACAGTGCCAAGTTTTGTTAGTGTGCCTACGTTCTATCCCTGCCCTCCGCACAGATTCCTTGTATTGGGGCAACCGTGTCCGGTAAACATTAGGGTATCAGTGCTGAGGAGATACTCAGGGTATTGTGGAAGCATTACACTTTCTCTCTTAGAAATCCCCAGGAGGATATAATATTAGCCTTTTAAAATATACTGTCATGTTCTCTCTTGCAAATTTGTTGCAGGCCTCTAACTTGCCTGTCTTAGCACCCCATGGGAATAAAGCATGCATCTAAGGAAAGAAAGTCAGGTTAGACCAAGGCTAGCTGTCAGGTCTGCAAACTTGCAAAAGTCATAGATATACCCACAGAGGAGCCACTTATGGATAAGTAAAATTAATAAACAATGATTGAGATGTTCTTAATTATTTGCTTCAGCTAAGGGTGATTTACTGGGCATGCTAAAAAAACAACAATTAAATAAAAGAACTTATATATGTTCTCTCATATGAAAAATATGTCCATCTGTAATTATTAGTGGACAAGAAGGTAAAATTAATACATATATTACAGTAAAGTGAAAAAGAATATATAACACTAAAAACACAAATAGATAAAACACCATAGCTAATAAAGATCATGCTCACGTGCTACAATCGTGCTGTGTATGGGCGCTTTGCCTGGCGAAATGACTGTTCAGTTGGGTCTTGGTGATCTGCCAGGCGTATCTGTCAAGAGGCCTGACCAGTCATGCATTTCAGCCAATGCAGCGCTCATTAACCAATGGCCAAAACTGATGTTCACACACATTGTCCGGCACAGGCAGGCCCCACAATCGCACATGTGTCTCTCCTTCTGACTGACAGTTAGAGCTTGTTACCAGTTCCCAACAGCAGCAGAGGAGATTTGAACCTGCAGGTGGGGAGGTTGTGTTGGTAAGTATGATTAGGTGCATCGGATGAAAAGGTGACTATTGGAATACTTAGGTTGGGGGGTCCTGCATTTAAATATACATTAATATTTCCATGGTGGACAAGCCCTTTAATAAAAGAAAATGCTAATTTTTATTTCAATGATTACACTTTCATTATTAATTAATAAAATGTTTACTGGACGGAGTGAAAGTGAAATCACAGAGTGAAAGAATCCATGTAGTGAGTTATTTGAAACTTGTTTCTAAAAATGGTTGTGTTAGTAGTGGTGAAAGAAAGCAGGAATTGGTGGGAATGGCCAAGAACTGAGATCCCACAAGAAATTTGCTGTGGTAACAGAGTTACCACAAAAACATAGTTGCTCCATAAGCAAGTGGTCAAAATAAATACTGTTATTCTGCAATTCCTGGTTTAAATGTGATCCTTTTAAGGGATAAGTAAAACAAAACAATGCTCTGCAAAAGTCTGTGGTGGTTAAGGGAGAAGAACAAAGGGGCAAATATAAAAGTTTAAGAGAACATAAGGCAGCAATCCAGTATTAATTATGCAGACAGCCGGTGGAACTGGTCTGTGCTTTAACCAGCAGATCCCGATTGCCTGATCGGGGCTCGTATGGATGAGAGGCACTGCAAATCAGCCTCTCTGACTAATTATAAAACGTCATAATTGCTTAATGTAGAATAAATTTAATATGTAGCCTTTAGTTCTTTAAACATAAGTAATTTCAGTTATTACAAAATAATAAAGTTTTGTAAAGTGATTTGTAAAAAAAAGTTGCAATATCTTACTGGATGTGGAAAGTTTTGAAATCTAAAATCTACGTACTTCCCAAAAAAATCTTCATGCACTGCTGCTGTTTTAAGTAAAATACAGCATGACCAATATGTTAGATTAACATCTTTCATTCATGACCTCATTCTTCTAAAAGCATAGTTTTACAGTTAGGAGAGGGGAGCAAGAGGGGGTGGGGTTAATAAATTCACCGAGCCTATACAGTATTGTATAATGTGTCTGCTATATAAACTAGAAACCTTCAGAATTAAGGGACAACTAAAGCGAAAAAACAACCTGGGCTAGAAGTACACATTGCATTGTATACAATGCACCTAAGAGTGACATCAGCCCAAAGACCCTAAAGATATGTGGTTTTAAAGTTGTACCATGGGGGCTCCTCCTCCTGTACCCACTGGGAACTATCGCACATGATTACATATCAGAAATAATTAAAGGATAACTGTATAGCCTCAATGCTTTTTTTTTTATAATTGCTTTAAAAAGAGTAAAAGGTATGCAGCCCTCCCCATATATTTTTTTCCTGATTTTGAACCTCTCTCTGCCTTCAATTAGCCATGCGGTGGAGGGGGCGTAACGATTCTGTCTGCCTCTAACTGTCATTCAAAGCTAGCATGCGAGAGAACATTCCTCCACCCCTCCTTGATCAGCTTGATTATGTAGGCTGTATCCCAGCAACAGGACATTTCAAGTTTGTTTAACTGGCAGAGGAGGATGAGGCGAGAGGTTGTAACAGACATTCCCACCAGCCAATGACAAGTGTTATGTTAACCATGACCCTGGGCTGTCTAGGAGGCGGGCTTTTAACGCTCATATTTGCTGTGTGATATCTAAGAGAGGGCAGCACAGCTGTAAACGTGAGTAAGTGATTTCAGCTGCTGGAAGTGTGGACATGTAATGGGGGTGATGTTATTTTTTTTTTTGATATTGTTGTCCTTTAATACTGTGCAGTCTGCACCTACATTAGATTAGATATAGTAATGTACATTTTATGTGCACTAAAACTGTGCATATAGATTTTAAAACAGCAAACTTGCCAAACCCTGTTTAACCTGAATATTTATATAATATAGTTATAGATGCTGGTTTTTCTTCTAGGTAAGCTCAACAAAACAACCCGTTTCTGGGAAGCGCTAAGGTCTGAGGCACTTGTTTTCAGGTTAAAACATACTCTCCAACGATTACCTTTAAAATGTGCTGAAATGTCTGTAACCCTGTAGTTTATTCCCTCTCTGCACGGGAAAAGGCACGGAAGACTGGCAGAATGCAGCGAGGTAACGAAGGCTGATAAGTACATTTGGGGAGAGCTTTCAGATATATAAACCTGTTGAGGTTTGTGCCCATTTCCTACCACATATTACATTTTTGTTTGGTGGGTGGACATACCCTTGTAATTTGGTTGGATAACCCATTTAATTACTTATTTAGGCTGAGGCCAAACATGCGATCTGATTAATGGATTGCAGCACAGCGAGTGAGGCCAGTCCAATACTTTATCATGCAATCGGGTAAGAATCGTGTTAAAACGCTGGTGGGGCCTAGCGCTTAATAAAAATTTAGGGAAGAAATGAATATGTCTCTACAACACTTTTTTTCATTGTCCTGGTTGATGGTTGAGCTACACCTCCCAGCATCCCTTGCTAGACAGTTACTTAAATGTTAACAAAATCACATCTTTCAGGAAAGCAATAAATAGGTTATGAGAACACTATCAGGGAGATTCAATAAAAGTTATCATTTAAAATATTTAACATATTTAACATATGAAAGCTAACATCTGATTGGTTGGGGCAAAATTAGCACCATTTTAAACGATAAGAACTTTTAATGAATAACCCTGATTATCTGGTAAGAAATGCTGAAAAGTGTAGTTCAACCATTAACTGTTGTGGCGTTTTTTGTTGCACTGAATGATGCCGTTTATATATCACTTTGTTTGATAATGGATGATGTGAAGTGTAGTTCAACCACCAACCAGGGCAATTTTAAAATAGTTACTTAAGTGATATAAAAACGGCATATCTTAGGACAGCACATTATTTACAAGAAAAAGTTTAACTTTGGGAGTGAACTATTCCTTTAATGTATTGATTGAAGCCTGGGAGGTTATGGAGCTATGCCTTACCTCCCATTCTTCAATCAATAGATCAGGATCCGGCAATGAAGATTCAAGTAACTTACCTTTTGCACCACGGCCACAGTGAAATCTTTGACCGCTTCCTTGTTCTGTACAGTTATAGCACGCATTATTGCGCATGCGATAACGCGCTATTGATTGAAGAACAGGAGGTAAGACATAGCTCCTTAAGCTCCATTAAAGTAGTAGTTTACTTTGGGAGTGAACAATTCCTTTAATAAATAAATAAAAATGTATTTTTCAGTAATGAAAAGCTCTAATTTGTTGCCTAATGGCTAAACTACAGGTCCCACCATCCTTTCTCACCATCCTTTCCCACCTGATTAAAGGCATAATAATTAATTGTTATACATACCCTCCAGCATTCCCTTTAAATATGTACACTATTGAGAAATGCATTTCACAGAGCTGTGCTAAAACCAGGTTCACCTTATTACCCTCCCCTTGCAGCTGTGTACTATGTTTTTTCTATAAGTGTAACTATTAAAGGGGAACGTTGGAGGGTACGCATTTAAGGTTCATGTTTTAATTAAAATTAAATTGAGAGATTGTAAATTCAAATCTAGACACCTTAAAAAATGAAAAAATTAACCAACACAAGTGTTGAAATAAATAACATTCTACGATATACATACATTCCCTTTAAAACCTGCAGTCCATCGGTACATCGCTTATGTCAGTAAATTACAGCTACTTTGGCTGGGATGAAAAATTGTGTAATGTGTATTAACCCTTACAATCTATATCATATGAAAAGATAAAATGCCCCTGCATTTTAAGGGTGCTATCTGCCAACTTGGTACACACTGGCCAAGTTGGGACAGATCATTTCCACAGAGAAATCAGTAATCTGGCTGTTGAAAATAAAATGACGTGACACAACACTGGAACGAGGAAACAGTAGTCTAGTGAAAACCCAAAGTGGGTGGAGGTGCACTGGATGCAATTACTAAATATGCATCATAAAATAGGAAAGAGATCCCAGGCACACTCCAAAATAGAAATATACAAAATTACTTTATTCAATACATTGTTGAAGAATTCATAATATACCAAAATAGTTAAAAACAAAAAAAACATGCATGATTCTGCCATGAACCCCAGACCCTATAGTATAATAAGATACTATAGACCTTCTAAAATAATATAGGTAGTCACAAGATGTAGTAAGAAACAAGTATAGAGTAAATGCTGACCAAATACAATAGAAATCAGTCAGAAAATGTCTGAACATAAGCACAAATATTGACCAGGATTGCCAAGGCAGCCAGGTAAGTGAAAAGTATAGGCAGAGGGGGACTAAATAAAACATGGACGCTCCCACACGTGGGATGCTGGACGCATTTCGCTCGATGAGCTTTCTCAGCAGCATGTTAAATTTACATGGGCAATATTTGTGCAGTCTATTAAAGACAATCAGGCTTTATTTACCAACACGTCCAATTGGCTGCCTCGCTCCACTTCTTCCTTCAGTCACTCAGCCAGACCAATAGGAAGATGCACTGTGCAAAAAGCATGTCTTACTATTAGTGGTCTGACCCTAGGCTGAATGGGGGGCAGAGTGAGATAAGGCGGCATGGATATTAATTGTGCTTTACAAATTGTTTGTTCAATATATCACCATTGATTACCTAGCTGATTAAAACAAAATGTTAGCCCAGGTTCTCAATCAGACCGAATATTAACCTGTATATTCCAGCCCAACTCCTGTGCTTATAAGCTATCTGCCAGTGGGTTTCTAACCCAACAAAATGATTCACTGCCTTAGGTTTGCATTACTCTAATGGAATGTCTACATTTATTTTGGTTTTATGAATTTCAAGTTATAGACACACAGTATAGTGTTGCATTGGCATTTGGCTCGTGACTCATCACATTGCAATCAGATAAAACAGTAGAATGATTCATTTCATGGTGGTTTTATTGCACTGAATCTTTTCCTGCAGCTTGGAGTATTGAAGGTAGTGATGTCCGAATATAAAATTTGAATGACCCAGTAATAATTTTAACTTTAGGTGGGGCTCTAATTATTTTAAATTTATAATTCACAAGTTGGGAACACATTGTAAAGTTGTTCCTAACATGGTCAAGACATTATTAAAATTACAAATAAGCCTTTCTAGGTTTAAAAATTGTAAATAAAAATTAAAAATTCTAAATAGTTTTATGCTACAATATTTGCCCTACATGAAATAAACTGCCACCCTCTCTCATCAACATGTGCTATAAAATATGGATGCCCAAGTGCATCTAATGCTTAATATACACCTTTATTACAAGAAACTTAAAACCTTTATTAAATCATACATAAACATATAAATAATATACGATAATACAATATACATACTATTCTACCTGCAGGTAATGAAGTGAAGTGGAGATACCAACCTTAATATTATCCCAACTGGTACCACTTAATGTAGGTTAACCTTCTATATTGTATGCAGGTGCGTAACTACCAGGGGAGCTTCCGCAAGGGGGTCTGGGAGCCATGGGGGTTCCATCTTATTTTTCCTATGACAGATATAGCCTCCTCCCAGAAAACCACTGTGGAGGAAGCACGGATAGGGGCCCCATCATAATTTTGCTGGGGGGCCCAGTGATTCCTAGTTATGTCACTTATTGTATGCATAGAATATAAATATAACATTAAGTAATCTATAAGTACAATAAACATCAAATGAACAAAGGGGCCATTCCCTAGTATTGCCAGGGGATTCAAAGAAACCAAATGTACCATATATATGACCATAAATACTCAAATATAAGTCGACCCGAGTATAAGACAAGGTTCCTAATTTCACCTAATAAATTAGTAGAACCTGATTGACTCGAGTATAAACAGAGGGTTCAAATTATGATCACTACTGCCTTCTGTTTCTGTATTGTTCTGAGGCTTTAGTTGCCCTTTAAATGGACAGCATAATTCCCATACAGTAGTCCCATACAGTAATAGCCATAATACTGCCATACTACTGTATGGGAATCCTGCTGTCAATTTAAAGGGCAACTAAAGCCTCAAAACAATACAGAATCAGAAGGCAATCTTTTTAACAATAGATATCATCCTCCTGATTCTGTATTGTGTTGAGGCATTAGTTGCCCTTTAAATGGACAGTAATCCCATACAGTAATGCCCAATTCCTTGGCACTCCAGATGCGTGTGTTAGTTGTTGAGAGTTGTAGTTTCCATACATCTGCAGTGGCAAGGAATTGGGGGCTACTGTATGGGATTACTGTCCCCCCCAATCTTTGATCCAGGTAAAGTCACTTACATCAGTGTGCAATTCGGCATATGCTGCCTGACGTCACTACTCGGCGCCAGAAAGTGAGACATGCACCGAGTAGTGCTGAGTAGTGACGTCAGCCGGCAGATGGGGAGCGAGCGGCAGATGCGGAGCGAGCGGCAGCCGGATTTCACAATGAGGTAAGTTCACAAATTCGATTTTGCATTGCGAACAGGACATTTACCCAGAACGATAGCGTTTCTGGGTAAATGAGCCTGTTTATATCACTACCTGTAATTGTCTAGCATTGTGGGATCTGCTAGGGCTCCTGTCTGATGTTAAACAGCATTCCAGAAACCAGTAATGGCGCTGGTTTGTGCTGTGTTTGTTTAAAAAAAAAAAGTTTCCAACTTTACCCTTCTTATGTGTTTGTGTCGGGTAGAGGATCTCGGATGGCCTTTGGTGGCACTAATTTACCGTCATGTTCGATCACCTGTACCTCAAATCTGGCAGCGACCACAAAAGCGCTGCACAATGTACTGACACCTTCCAAGGACGCAGAGGCAGGCTAGATATATGGGCACTTATGTGTTTTTCGCCACCTCAGACTTTAAATGGCTGAACTAAATACAACACTTTATTGTTATTCTCTATATATAATGGAGTGGTTATCAAAGCAATAATCAGCAATTATACAAATGGCCATTGTGACGATAATGGCGACAAAAAGTTAACAAACCTTTATAAATATGCCCCTTCGTGTTTATAGTGTTGATATAGTTAAAAATAAAAGAACGTAAAATAGTTATTGTTACAAAGGGAATTTACAGAACTGGGTATATTATGTGATTTTGGACAAACACAGTAATAAAAGTAAAAGAACATTCTTGTTACCCTTGACAAACCCTTGACAAACAGTAGCCCCAAATTATTGTCCCATTGCTCCTTTTTATATGGGTTCTAAGGCATTTTACATGTGTAAACTTACACACAGTAGAAGGGCAGTGGAAGGGCAAAGGGTGTTCCAATAGCTTTTAAACAAAGGTATGACGTGATCAGTATAGCAGAAACATGGCTGAATGATTCAGGTGATTGGGCAGTAATTATGGAAGGATTTAAACATGACATAGTTAATTAGAAAGGTGGAGGGGTATGTATGTAAGGTATATAGTAATTAAAACCAAATCTAAAAGATCAAAAAGATGGGGGTATAAACAGTATGGCAGAAACAATATGGGTGGAGCTGTGTACGGGAAGCAAGAAGGTGGGTAAATAAATTGTTGGTGTATGTTATAAGCCACCAAATGCCACCGAGGAGGTGGAAATTAATCTCCATATGCAGTTGACAAGGGCTCCTGGTATGGGGCATGTCCTTGTTATGGTGGATTTCATTTAATATAGGTGAACTTGGGGGATTTGTTCTTAGGTAAGGATACTGAACAGACGTGGACTGCTTTTAAAGAGGTATTAATCATTTCTAAATTTATACATTTTGGGTAAAAAAAATTAGGTCCACTCCTGCCTGGAAATGGAAAAATGATAATGGCTTTTAAAATTTTGAAATCAGAGAGAACAGAACAGGGACTGTAATAATATGAAGGGTATAAATGAGGAATATTCACTGGCTAACAGAGGGTATGGTACAGAAGCAATTAAATAGTTAAAGGCTATGTCCACCCTAAAAATTAAAATTTTATATGTTGTTCCCCCATGTCCCCCAGCCCCAACCGCGTAATTTTTAATTTCAGAAAGCCCCCCAAACTCTACTTACCTCCCCTCTTTCCTTCGCTGCGCTCCCGGCCCTCTGCTTGCAAGGAAATGCAAGCAGAGGGGCGGGACCTGCAGCCGCGTCTGTGATTGGCTAAGCGGCAGCCAATCACGGACGCGGCTGCCGGCAGCTCACTTCCGCGTAGGAAAGCGGAGAGGTAAGTAAAACATTGGGGAGCTTTCTAAAAATAAAAAGTATGCGGTTGGGGCTGGGGGACATGGGGGAAGGCTGTGTTAAAGGGAAATAACGCTAGGGGGAGGGATAGCAGCACGGAGGAGAGGGAGGGAGAGGGAGGGGGAGGGAGGGGGGAGAAGGGCTGCAGCACGCATGGCAGAAATCTCCGGGAGGCCAGGTAGCAGGCAGTGTCCTATATGGACCTGCTAGCCTCCTGGTGGTCAGTTTTTGGGACTTTGGGGGGGGACTACAGGAGAACCAGATGGAGCTGGGATGTGAGGTAAGGATTAAACTACACTACATGGTGGGGCCAGTAGTTGGGGGGATTATAGTTTTGGCGGTGGACATGCCCTTTAATATCAATAAAGCCCCAGGACTGGATGAAATACATCCTGAGAATTCAAGAGAGCTTAGTCCAGTTTATCTAGACCAATGTTTCTTATCTTTTCAGATTCTCTTTTGTCTGATGATGTGCTACTGGATTGGAAAATTAAGCCAATGTAATACCAATATTTAAAAAGGTTTACAGACTGGTAACTATAGACATGTACAAGCCTAACATTGTTAGGCTTGTACAACAATGGTATTGAAGGATCTGGAAACTTTGTTACGGGATCATATCCTTGACTTTGTCTCCCAAACTGATCTGATCTGTAGTAGTCAGCATGGTTTTATGAGAAGTAGATTGTGCCAGACTAATTTCATTGGTTTTTATGAAAATGTGAGTAAGAATTTAGATTCAGGCACAGCAGTGGATGTAGTATACTTGGATATTGCTAAAGCTTTAGATACTGTGCCACATAGGCGACTAATATATAAACTGAGGACTGTTGGCCTAGAAAAAAACATTTGTACATGGATAGAGAATTGGTTTATGAATCACAAACAGAGAGTTGTGGTTAACAGAGCTAAATCCATGTGGACTAACGTACATCAAGGTTCTTTACTGGGGCCATTAAATTTTTTTTATTTTTTATAAATGACTTATGATGTGCAATTGCTGCAAGCAGACCTATATAGATTATCAAAATGTGCATAACAGTGGCAGAGATGTAATACCTTTGTGTTAAGTGTATCTCTAATGCAAAAGGATTTGGGGGTTCTGGTAGATAACAGACTTAGCTATAGCAAACAATGCCAAGCAGCCACAACTAGAGCTAGCAAGATATTGTCTTGTATAAAGAGAGAACTAGATTTAAGGGAGAAGAATATTATTCTCCCTCTTTACAAGGCACTGGTAAGGCCTCATTTAGAATATGCTGTGAAGTAATGGAATCCCAAATACAAAAGGGACATCTTGGAAATAGTTCAGAGAAGGGCAACTAAAATAATAAGGGACATGGAGGGGGCTTTACTATGAAGGCAGATTGGACAGTTTAGGGCTGTTTAAATTGGAGAATAAACATTTGCAGAGTGATATAATCACTTTATACAAATATATTTATGGGCCATACAATAAACTCTCTGGTGCATTGTTCACTAATAGGTCATATCAGAGGATTTTTTTGAGGTGTGTTCTTCCATCCTGTGCCATACCTCATTTGTTTAGAATGGCTCAATAGAAAGATATTTAAACAACAAAATGGCAAGTTTAAACATAAAAAACATTTGATTATCTATGATGTTTCCTGGTTCAAAATATTTGTTCTTACACCTGCAAGCTGCGCACAGAGAAATTCATACTTGAGTGTTAATGAGTGCAGCTGCAGCCAGTCTTACATTCGCCACTTATTAACTGAACTATTTTAAGTGCCATTATCACAATATTGATGGAGCTATTTCTAGGACCACAAAAGTCTGAATCTTAACAAGGCTCCTATTATGCCTCACTAAAGCTGATTTTTCTGCAATATCCTGGCATGAAGCCATTCTTTGTGTTAAGGAGCCAGGTGAAGAGCCCTTTAAAGTAGAAGGGAATATGCCTATACAGACAGATTAAATAGGCACAAGCAGGTCCAGATGTCAAGCACCACCCACACCTAATCTGTCCCAGAGTCATCTTTTTCCATTTACCACATGGAGGATATTTTCAAGTTCTTAGCCCTGTGTTCATATATAGAAAACTTGGGGAAAGGAACTGATGCCAAGCGCTACATTTATAGTAATCTGCACTGCAGATAAAAATAACTTATTGGCACCAGACTGCATCAATGCCGTAGGGAACATTTATCCATGTGTTGCAGTATTGATATTCCCACAAACATGTCTCCTGACCATTAATAGCCACATTGTTTCAGAGAATGCAGCACTAATGAGCCCACAGCAGTGCCATTGGTAATATTATGTGGCTGTGCACAGCAAGCACTAAGAGGCTGTTAATGAGATGTATATTCCCACAGAATGTTTTGGCTAGATAAAAACGAAATCTGTGTGTGCATGGTGATCACAACAGCAGTGCCCACATGTCTGCAAATACTGAGTTTACAATGCCAACAGAGACAGGAGTCTACAGATGCCACTGACATAATGCACGCCAGTGAACCAAAGGTAAAAGACACTATAGAATGTATGTTTCATTCTACAGAAAGGTGTCACATTTATATTACATCAGCTTTAAGCTGCAAAGATGTGCAATATCATTGATATACAAATACATCAGTTGACTACAATGAAATAAAGTAGAAATTGCAGATCCTAATATGAACAAGACCTAGATTGCTATTTTATATTAAACCAAACCTGAAATGGAGACATGATACGTGAAAATTCAACAGACAGTAAACACCATCCACTGTCCTTAATTAGGACTTATGGTTTTTCCGCTTTGATTCGAGCATTATGTACACCTATAGTCTTTGTCAGTTTTGATGAAAATGAAATTAATGTTTCTTTCTCCATTTCTACAAAATCATCTCTAATGGGAGCACAATGGGATATCATGGAGGGCTTCTGGGGATGGTTTTTACATCCTTCTGCCTTTTCACACAAAGAACATAGAAATAACCTTGGCAATGTCCCAAAGTTGTCTTAAAAAGTGCTACATTTCAAAAAGGAGCATTGGTGCTCTCAGACGGCAGCATCGGTAGAGATGCAGAGATACAAAGGTCACATCTTTTTCAGAATTAATGACAAACCTATTCACTAAATACTTACCATAAACCATGAGATTACAGACACATTATAGTCAAAGAGATATCTAAACATAAGTAATATTAATCTCTATAACCACATGTAATGCCAAAAAATTAACAATTAGTGTACAACTTTAAAGGGGAAGTTCAGTGCAAATACATATGCTTTTCAGAAAAAAGAGCAGTATTTTTTAGTCCCAATGACATTAATCTGCCAATTCAGCATTGTGTCTGTGTATAAATAAATGCAACCGAAATACTGACTTCCTGTTTGTAGAACCCCTAGTAGAGACCATTATGGTCTTGCCCTTGACCCAGCACCTGGGTTGATTCAGTTGTTCAGTAGAGATCTGAGCATGTTTGACCCAACAGCCAATCAGTAGAAATAACTGTTAGGAACATTCCAAGGATGTGGTGCATCCTGGGAAGAAGGACCATTAGAACCTGAAATGTCAGCTCCCTTATGTCAACAGCAGGGAACAGAAAAGGGTATGAAATCAACTGATTTTTCAAAATGGAAGAGAATATGTAGAATAACTAGGTATGCATTACACAAACTAACAATTTAACAGATATTGATAATTTCCACTGAACTGTCCCTTTAACCACATGTAATATACTATTTATTATGTAATTTACATGAGTTAAATCATTTTTACAAAGACACCTTTTCTAAGATTGAAATTTAAAGAAAGCAACCTTGACGTGGTGACTGGGCTTAAAATAATTTGGCCAACTTATTGAACTAATTGCTTTTATTTATCCAGGGTTTAGCAGACTGTTTGTAGTAGCAACCTTATGGAGATAGCCAATATGCAATTAGAATTGTTTGTGCACTAGAATTCTGTTTTTTGTAAAGATTGAAATTTAAAGTGTCAGACACCTTTGCGGACAGCTTTTCCTCAGTTTACTAGGCAGGACTTCAACCAAAACAAAAAAGTGGATTATGGGACCTGATCCCTAGTATACACAGGTTAATTTCATAAATCACCCGGCAGGCACAAAAAGGGGAGAGGTGAGACACAGCTTGTGTATCATTGTGAACGTGTTCAGTCTTTTGGGACAATGTTGACTGGTGGCTTCAGTTCCCCATTAAATATACAGTTGACAAGACTGCAATTATACCATTCACCTGGTAAGCTTGGGCTGACAGTTTCCCCACTGTTCCCCACCTTGTTCCTTTATTTGTTTTGTAAGTGGTACACATCTGCTAGAAGGAGGATAGCTGGAGACAGGTCAGAGAAACTCAGCCACAAGCACACCTGAAACAAACAGCTGATTTTTCTGAATCTAAAAATGAAATGGTGGTAGGATTACTCATTCACACTTTTCCTATTAATGTAAAAAGAGGGTATGATGTTTCATTTTTAACTAAAGGCTTAGCAAAATGGTATAGAGAAAAGGTAATTTGCAGTTACGTTATCTCTTAGTACCCAGTATGTTTACTGTTGATTTTCTATCAAGTATTAAAGGGGAAGTTCAGTGCAAATACATATGCTTTTTAGAAAACAGAGCAGTGTTTTTTTATCCTAATGACCTTAATCTGCCAATTCAACATTGTGTCTGTGTATAAATAAATGCAACCTAAATACTGACTTCCTGTTTGCAGGACCCCTAGTAGAGACCGTTATGGTCTTGCCCTTGACCCAGCGCCTGGGTTGATTCAGTTGCTCAGTAGAGATCTGAGCATGTACAAACATGGAGGTCAAAAAGTGGCCCCCGAAGGCAGATCCCCCAAAAAAATCACTGACAATAAAGGTCAAAAATAAACAAAGCGTTTAATGGCGTCCAAATGTGTTATATAATGTACCCCTATTATATAGTAAAGTGCAAAACAATGTGATTAAAGGACAGCATTATACCCTATAAATATACACACACATGATTAAAAAATCTGGTGTCTGGGCGTCCCCAGAGACCAAACACTAAGTGAATCCGACTCCACGCGTGCTTCATAAAGAAGCCATAGCGCTAGGTTGCGCAGTTGGTGATTTACGCAGTAGGTTGTTTACAAGATGGAGTGAGACGACGGCGTCCACGCGGCAGTAGAAGTGGCAACCATAGCAAGGAGTGTTTCCAAGGAATACGATGATGCACCAGTCCGAATCGGGTGAAGAGTGTGGTCCGTCCCGTTAGGGGTCCTGGCTTCTCACGTAAGTCCCCGAAATAATATTTCTCATAAGGTTAGGTGTCGTCATTAGGATCAACAGTAACTGATACCTTGGTATTTCTCCACTATTAAGTCTGAATTGGACTGAATTTACGACTGGGCTGTAAATATAGAAGGATATGCCTTGTTTAGGCAGGACAGAAAAAAAAGGAAAGGGGGAGGAGTATGTGTATATGTTAAAAAAGAATTGAAGCCAAATTTAAAAGAAGAGATAGCTGGTGATATGGATGATAAAGTGGAGGCAATATGGGTGGAATTAGGCAACAGGAAAGGGGGTAATGTCATTGTTGGTGTCTGCTATAAGCCGCCAAATGCTAGCAGAGAGGAGGTGAGTCAACTTCATATGCAGTTGGCAAGGGCTGCAAGTTTGGGGAGTGTGCTCATTATGGGGGACTTCAATTACCCTGACATTGATTGGTGTGGTGGAACTGCCATCACAGAAAAAGGCGATGAGTTCCTGAATTTGCTGCAGGATAATTTTCTCTCACAGGTGGTTGAGGTTCCTACTAGAAAAGGAGCTCTGTTGGATCTGGTAATATCTAACATTGTGGAGCACATTATAGATATAAAGGTAACTGGAGGCTTAGGGAATAGTGACCATGAAATAGTGGCATTTGGACTTTGTTATCGAAAGGAAAAGTGCGCTGGGTTAACAAAGACATTTAATTTCAGGAAAGCAAATTTTCCCAGGTTAAAAGCAGCTCTTCAGAATGTCAACTGGGATAATGTATTATCAGGTAAAGGTACTGAACAGAAGTGGACTGTGTTCAAGGGGATTTTAAGCCAGTTCACATCTAAATTTATACCCTTGGGAAATAAATGTAAAAAAAATAAATCCGCGCCTATGTGGCTGAATTCTGATGTAAAGAGGCAAATGGTAAGGAAGAAAAAGGCATTTAAAACCTTTAAGGCCGAGGGAACGGAAAGGGCCTTTAGGGAGTATAAAAACTGTAACAAGGAGTGTAAGAAAGCAATCAAACTAGCTAAAATTAATAATGAAGTTAGGATAGCTGAAGAAAGCATCACTAAGCCTAAACATTTTTTTAAGTATATTAATAGTAAGAAGATGAGGACTGAGAATGTGGCACCATTAATTAATGCGGATAAGTTAGTTACGGAGGATGGCGATAAAGCAAATGTCTTGAATAATTTTTTTTCCTCTGTATACACTATAGAAGATCCAAGTACAGATATCATAGAGTATAGTAGCAATAAAGGTATACAAGATTCAAGTTCACTTTGGTTAACCGAGGATATGGTACAGAAAGAACTAAATAAGGTTAATATTAGTAAATCTCCTGGACCGGATAAAATACATCCTAGGGTACTTAGGGAGCTAAGTTCAGTTTTATCTAGGCCATTGTTTCTTATTTTTGCTGATTCCCTCATGTCCGGTGGTGTGCCTCTGGATTGGAAAAAGGCTGATGTTATTCCAATATTCAAAAAAGGTAGACGTTCACAGCCGGGTAATTACAGGCCTGTAAGTTTAACTTCAGTGGTGGGGAAGATCCTGGAAAGTTTAATAAGGGATCATGTTCTAGAGTATGTTTCAAGGACTGACATTATAAGTAGTAACCAGCATGGATTTAGGAGGAATAGATCTTGTCAAACTAACTTGCTTGGCTTTTATGAGGAAGTAAGTAGAAATTTAGACTCTGGTATAGCAGTAGATGTAGTTTACTTGGATTTTGCAAAGGCTTTTGATACAGTCCCCCATAGGCGACTAATGAATAAGCTAAGGTCTGTTGGTCTGGGGAGTCACATTTGTACATGGATAGAAAATTGGTTAAAGAATAGGATGCAGAGAGTAGTTGTTAATGGGGCTTCATCATTATGGACTAAAGTGCTAAGTGGGGTGCCACAGGGTTCTGTGTTGGGGCCGCTTCTATTTAATCTATTTATTAATGATTTGGAAGTGGGTATTGTCAGCAAGGTTTCTGTGTTTGCTGACGACACAAAACTTTGTCGACCATTAAAAACTTCAGAGGATGTGCAATCATTGCAAGGGGATCTAGATAGATTATCACATTGGGCTGCTAAGTGGCAGATGAAATTCAATGTTGATAAATGTAAGGTGATGCATTTTGGACTTAAAAATACTTGTGCTACTTATACTATAAATGGCTCTGTGTTAAGTGAATCCCTGTTGGAAAGGGATCTTGGAGTTTTGGTGGATAACAAACTTAAAGGTAGCAAGCAGTGCCAGGCGGCAACAGCCAGAGCCAGCATGGTATTGTCTTGTATAAAGCGAGGTATGGATTCAAGGGAGGAAAATGTAATTCTCCCTCTTTACAAAGCATTGGTAAGGCCTCATTTGGAATATGCAGTGCAATTTTGGAATCCTGTGTACAAAAAGGACATCTTTGAAATGGAAAGGGTTCAGAGAAGGGCAACTAAATTAATAAGGGGATTGGGGGAGCTTGAATATGAAGAGAGACTGGAAAAGTTACAATTATGTACGCTGGAGAAAAGGCGCTTGCGTGGGGATATGATTACTGTGTATAAATACATTAACGGGCCATACAATAAACTATCTGGGGCATTGTTCACCAAGAGAACATGTCAAAGGACACGAGGACATCCCTTAAGACTTGAAGAAAAAAAGGACTCAGGACTGCTTTTTTGTCCACTGCACGCGTGGAGTCGGATTCACTTAGTGTTTGGTCTCTGGGGACGCCCAGACACCAGATTTTTTAATCATGTGTGTGTATATTTATAGGGTATAATGCTGTCCTTTAATCACATTGTTTTGCACTTTACTATATAATAGGGGTACATTATATAACACATTTGGACGCCATTAAACGCTTTGTTTATTTTTGACCTTTATTGTCAGTGCCTTTTTTTGGGGGGTCTGCCTTCGGGGGCCACTTTTTGACCTCCATGTTTGTACAAGTTTACTCATACCCCTTGAGGCACCGCTAGATTGTTGGCGTCGACATATGGTCTTTTAATAAGAGCTTTTGTGCCACACCAGAATAATAGTTATTAGAGATCTGAGCATGTTTGACCCATCCAACAGCCAATCAGTAGAAATAACTGTTAGGAACATTCCAAGGATGTGGTGCATCCTGGGAGGAAGAAGGACTGTTAGAACCTGAAATGGCAGCTCACTAATGTCAACAGCAGGGAACAGCAAAAGGTATCAAATCAACTGATTTTTCAAAATGGAGATAGAGAATATGTAAAATTACTAAAAACACAAATTAACAATTTAACAAATATCGATAATTTCCACTGGACTGTCCCTTTAAGGGGTCATAGAACATATGTGTATTTAAAAAATTGAAGCCCATTTTAATGGTGAAACTTGTACACAACTGACCATCCATTTAATTAGGGGGGAAAAATTGTGTTTCTGATTCCTCAGTTAGGGCTAGGCCACACTATCGCGATTTTGGTGTTTCTCTATCTCTAAAGAAAAAACTCGCAAGCGCAAACACATCAAAATCGCACACGAAATCCCATGCATTTACGGTGCAGTGTGACCTTGCCCTTAGGCCTGCTTCATCTGAATAAACTCACAGGCATACACCCACTCACATTAATTTAGCAGGATCATTGGTCCCATAATGTTATCACTATCTTATTAAAACATAACAACGCGTTACTTTTTTATTCTGATTTGTTCAACAGCCCCGTTAACCTTTGCCAGATATTGTTCTTTCACTCACCCTATTTCTCTTTATAAGAGGCATTCCATATTTTCTTTAAACATTCTATTCTAGCAAATAAATATATGAAGGCAAAAAAAATATTAATCAAAAAAACTCTCTAAAAGGTGTGCTGGAGCAAGAATAATCAGATTTGCAAATACATCAATAATTGGCAGACATTGGTGCGGTTCTGATATAGTTATATATAAAGTTATTGAGACAAGTAACATTTATGCGCAATTAGATTAGACTTTGCATAAGTTAATTAGGTATTTTTTAAGCAATACTTTGCAACTACATCACTTCTTTGTCTGTCTTTCTATAGTATTAGCTGCTCAGCTGTGCGGCCTTTCTGTTTTATATTAGTGCACCTGCAAGTCTTGATATCCAAGATAACAAAAGGACAGTTGTCCAGGCAGGTAACTGATTTCTCCTATTTCTGGGTTCCTGTAGATTTGTGCTCAGGGTCACTGCTCAATGTGCATTATAAGAAGTGTAGAGCTGGGTAACTGTACATAGTCTCAGATATCTGAATTCGTTATTTAAATTTAAAGAACTTAAGAAAGCTTGTCTTTAGTAATGGACAGCATGCTTTACTTCCTATTAAACTACAAATCCCAGAATTAATCTTATCTGTAATGGCAGGATGTGTGCTAGTGACAAATAATCTTATTAAAAATAAAAAGGAACCAAAAAATAAGATGTTACCATAGATGAGGTACTCCTTGATGAAGTGCCTTAAGGACACTCAATGGGAAAAAAAGTGAAAGTGGAACATTTGCATAAAACAAAAATACAAAAAGAATATACAGCAAAAAAAATGTAAAAAAGAAAATTCTAAGTCCCAGTCCTCCTAGTATGAAATACCCGGTATCACTTAGTTTGGACTTAACAATTAAATAAATGAATTCCTGCAGTAAAAGAAAGTCACCTTCAATGTATTTGCTGATGACACCATTTAAAAAAAAAATGATAATCATTGTTATTACAGCAAATGACTATGCTGAACACACGCTGAACCTTAAGAGAAAAAGCTTGGCTCAGCTGGCTGTGGCATTTCAATATTTGAAGTGCATTCAACCAATTTTGACTATTTGACTAGCTGAGTACATTTGCCGTATTGCAAACAGATGCCAGCTTAAGGCAGCTAAGGTACAAAGCACCATGCTCGGGCCCTTTCTTTCATCTCAGAACAAACATTATCCCAAACATTGAATTACAGTCAACATTGGTTATTGAAGTTTTGGAAACAGAACAATAAGCACTTGGCACTTCCTGTAGCTTGAACACACCTTTTAAACTTATGAGCACACTCACAGGAGTTGTGCAAGATTTTGTTTCTTTGTTCTGCAGCTGGAGCTATCCCTTATTTCCCTTAAAATCACAGTCCATAAATAAGATAAAATGCTTCTATGTTCAGTTGGTGGAATGTTATAGAATAAAAAACTGAAAGAAACAATGCTAAAAAAAAAGTAGTAAATATATTAACTTATGATGAAAGTGCAAATTATAGTAAGAATATGTTTGCTACAACATATGTGGGATATACACTACAGCTGTAAATTATAAGAATATTAAACTGATGAATTCCCTGAACATATAAAGGGGCAAGGCAGTAATTTAGAAATTACATGTGCGATGTTATATTCAAAGAAACACATTTTACCTTCCTGAGATCCCTTTGCAAGATTTACTGCATTGTGGGATCACGCTCAGGTAAGATTTGATATACTGCATATCGGGATTGTGGTCAGGTAAGACGGGCAGCTTTGCGCCTCCATCTTAAAGACGCTAAAGGGTATGCACATTGTAAATTCAACTTAGTATTACTAGCTAGCTTAGGCTTTAAATGTAAAGTGCATTGTTTTTTTTTTGTTCTAGGACCTTCCTATACCCTAAGTTGCTATCTTCTATCTTCTGCGTCGCTGCGATGTGCTTGGTCATAGCATGATTATGTCAGTGCTTGCACGCTTGCGCCGACATCACCACAACTGCACGTGCACACTGAAGTCGCACACACAGTCATGCCAGGCGGGCACTCTACGGACGGGAACACTCTTTCCCTGGCAAAGGGATTTGGCCAATCTCGATTTTCAACTTTCGATAAGTATTAAAGTTACTATTCCAGCCCAGTTCTTTATAAACACAATCATTAGTTTGGTCCTGAAAAATATGATTGTATATAAAAAGGGTTATCTTAAAACAAAGGCACAGTACACCTTTCTAACAATGTTATGTTGTCTTGTTCTTTGTTATAGAAAAGCACGCTGTTGGCATAGGAATAAGAGAAGACAGTCCATTATATTCGTTAAATGATGTTGAACCATTTATAAGATTATGGAAATGGTATTCTAACAGACAACTATTTTAGTTTGTATCCAGGGCCGTCCTTACCATGAAGCAACATGAAACAAATGCTAAAGGCAGCACCCCTGGGTAAAATCTAAAAGGCGTCTGTCTGACAGTCTCCCGTTCTTTTTTGCTTCCCCTTTAAATCATGGCCGCGTGCGGCGCCTTTAAGTACCTGGCTGTCTGTGTCTGACTACTGTCATCTTCAATATGGCCCACCCGCACCTTCCCTGGCTGTGTCCTGCCTGTGTGCCGGTGTAAGTAGGAGACTTGCATCGTTGTGCGCCAAGAGGGGCGGTACCATTTGTATCTGTTTAACACAATTGGTTGCGCAAAAAATAAAGACAAAGCTTTGACTAAAATCAGTAAAATCAGCATCCATTGTCTTTATTGCACAGAAATAGAATGGCAACTTATTAAGGAACTGATCTGCTCTGTTGGTAAAATACTATTGTAAAATAAAGTATATATTGTACTATTTATTGTACCATAAAATAGTAAATTCCTGGCAATATTTCGATATTATTATGTTTACTAATGAATTTGTGAATGTTCTACAACATAGTGTATGTAATTGTCATGTCTTTTATTGGTCTTAATATAAAAAAAAAATGATGCTAGTGAAGACACTATATATAGTTTAGTATGCATTAGATAAGTTTCATTTGATTATTGAGATATTTATAATAAAATGAAAATATGATATTCAACTTAGGAATAAAATATTAAATGATAGTGAAAATATATATATGTATCCAAATAACTTATTTATAGTACCACTAGATGGCAGCCAAATTCCCATTCCCAATCAATTTATCACATCTTGAAAATGACCTACAGTATGTTAGATTTAAAACTAAATGCAGCCATTTTAAGTTAAATATTTCTGAATTGCATTACTGTAATGAAATGTTCTGCTCACTGTATTTTAATGATTTCATTTTTGACATGGAACAATATTATGTAAATAAATAGGTCTGAAAAATAATTGTTTGTAACTGGGAGGGGTCAGCTGTTTTTTCTTACATGTTTGCAGCATGTCAGTGTAATACACCTCTCAATATAATAAGGGAAATCCAATAATATTTTATATACTGGTAGGAAATAGCAGTTTAATGGTGTCCATACATGGACCGATATTATTAGGAAATTGCGGACAGTAATATTGATCGCACACAGGCTGAATTCTTCAGTGGACACCGCACATGGAGCTATTATATCGATACGTGTATGGCCACCATTGACAATACCAGTACCAACAGTCTGCAGAATATTAACATTCTTGGTCAATTAATTCATTCTACCTTATGCTTTTTTCCCCATAACACTTTTTAAATAGGGGCTGTTCCATGCTGTTATGCCTTTAACACAATTTCACTCTCAATGAAATTTTTCCAGATTTTCCATCTTTGGTGACAGCTGTTACTATTGTTCTTAATATAAAAAAAAATAATAAACTTGAATTAACCTCCTATTCCTGACATCTGCAAGTCCTGCCTTCACTGTTGAAGGCAAGTGGGATTCCAGAATAAAAATGATTTTAAGGTTAAATTACATTATAGAAGAGAAATAAAAACAGGAAAAAAAGAAAATAAAAGGTGGAATTAAGGTTTGGTCAGGAGTGTAGAGACTATACAAATAGGAACAGGGCACAAGGCTGTATATCGCCCCCTTGGGGTGGAGGCGCACAAGATAAACACAATCAATCTATGAATGAAAAGAAAAAAGTATCTGACACACTCCAAATAGTGTCAAGCAATAAAAAAAAACTTTATTTTTTATGTATTATGTGATGGGGTAGACAAAAAGGACATGGAATAGTGCAGTGCTGTGCAGTGTAGAGATTTATATCTGATGTTAAATGTCTGATTGAGAGATGACAATATGGCTAAAAGCAGAATGCCTGTATTTAAAAATTACCTGACCACTTTCCCTTACTTGAGCCTATATGAAAAATTGCAAGTGAGCGAGGTGAGCGAGTCTTTCAACTTACCCTATGTATATTAAAAGGCTGTTACAATTCCCATTATTCTTATATTATCAGAATTACACTTTAAGTTGGTTATTACATATACTCAGACAGATGCAATATCACAACTCCCGCTACTTATCTTTACACGATCCTACGATACAATAGTGTACATTAAAGAGATTATGTCTTGTATTGCATTGTGGGATTGTAAAGGTAAGAAGCCGGAAGATGCATGAGTTTAAAGCCCCATACAACTACAAGATGGTGCAAAACTAATTGTATCAGGTGCACTGGGCTATTTCATGAAACATTTTGAAATGCCACTGTGCCCTAAAATAAGGGTAAAACCCACATTAACCTGATATTATATCAGGTTAAGGAGGGTTTTACCCTTATTTTAGGGATACTGAATCTCCCTGTTTATGTTTGGTTCAACATTGCAGTTTTAACTATTTATAATCTCCACTGGACAGGTTTATTACTCAATAGTATATAGAGCTGGTCAGACGATATATACATGCAAGGGAAGTATATTTTTCTACTGATCAGGAGACACCTTGTGGAGGGGAAGAACAAAGGACTTCAAGTATTCTCTTTATCATTGCATGGGGGGGTCTAGCAAGGCGTAGGGATCTTGATCACTGCTGAAAGTGACTTTGCTGGCAGAACACCCTTACCAGTAGTTACTTATTATTTATATAATATATTTGACAGCTTATAGCCTATGTAGAGCTAGTATGACTTTATCAATTGTTATAAGTTATAATATAGAATGGGCTTCCTAGTTAGGTATTTGAAATAGTGGACAAGATTTTAGAATTATGACAAGCTGCTGCTGTGGAGGGCACAGTAAAGTAATCTTCTGAAGCAACAGAACTGAGAAGATATATACTTTTCTTTTGTATATTGATGCTCAGACCCAGCTTTGCGCCCAATGTTGGGCCCAGCTATTTATTGGAACAGGGGTTAAAATTTTTTTAAGACCATAAAACATCTTGTTCTTTTAGTTATATTGTATTCAAGAAGGCCTCACAATTGAAAAATTAAAATAATGTGTAACGTTCTTGTGCTTTTAGGCTAAATTACCTTGAGAAAATGTGTACGGATATAGAAAATTAATATGAGCTTTTGTCATAAAGCACTCTTCAGCTGAGCTTGTCTTTACACTGTCAGAGTCATAAATCTTGGCTTGGTACTGGAAATAACACCATTGATCCTTTTAGTGCCACTTTGTATTTCACATACACATTGCAAAATTTTATTTAAATAAATGAAAGATTTATAACTGATCATATTGTAGCATTCAGGGAATGTTAATTTAATTAATTAACACTTAGATATTAGATCTTGTAAATTTCTCATTGGCTAAATATTAACACCACTGGGATTTAACTTGCCACTGGTTAAAAAAAAAATGAATGCACATATAATACCCAATGGAAATAAACCCAAACTATGATAGTGGATAAGCCCAGATATGTCCCATTATAGTCCTTACAGTATTATACTAATTAATACTATTTACCTAAAAATAAGACATAGCACAAATAATTTATAAACCAGAAAATTATTATTACCTCTTTATTGATTTGGCTCAGGGGAAACAATACACACAAGGAAAGTCTCTGTTTAAAAACGAAGTTCTGAGAAATCTTAATAAGTTCAGAATATATTTCACTTTTTACAAACCAGAAATATAGGACATTGCTTTACAATCATAGAGGTCCTTCTCCTTTTCAAATTTGAAGAGCAGTCTGAAAATGAGGTCTTCTCAACTTGCAGACAAACTTTTGAAAGAAGACCTATGTGGCTTTAAAGCAATTATTAATCTGCTAATCTGTGAAACTAAATTTATATTCAGCATATTACGAACACTGAAATTAGTTCAGAGTATTGGAGGAGGGTTGATCAAGAACTCGCTTTACCTGCATGTACTGTATCCTAAAACACATCACATAGAGAGGAATGAGTGATCTCACTTTTATTAGCTCCACTTATAGTTTGCTTATTTAATTCCAGTCAATAAGGGTGAACTAGAATTCAAACCCAAGTTCTAGACAGATTTTATGAGTTTGTACGAATTTGGATTTTTTCCGACTGTTCAAACTACGAACTTTCATACTTTTTGAACTCGCTGATTTATTTTCACTAATTATCAAAAATTCCATAACCCTCGACTCGAAATGCGGCGTCTGGTAACCCCCAAATTCAGGGATACAAGGCACCACTATGCCTCCATCCCAGGGTTTACCTTTAAATCCAGAATGCTAAAGAAAGTTGCAGAAGTGAAGCTGCTTTGTTCTGCCCCCCATTTGACCCAAGGAATACATGCTTTGCAAGGTTTAGATTCTTGCCAAGCATACCATTCATTGGTGGACCCACTGGAGGGTGTTTTTTTGGTCTAATTAACTTTATAGGACAAGTATAGTCTCCACTAAACCCCACCTACCCCACCCCCACCTCTCAAAGAATGCTAAGATTTAATCATAGTCTAGGTCTATCCCCACTTCCTTCCATAGTCCAGCACTTGCTCGGTGGAAAGATGTGCTCTGCTAGAAGTGCGTCTTCCTATTGGTTAAGACCCAGACCAATATGAGCTATACTGGTACTATGATTGAACCTTCAGAGCGCTGGGATGGTGGATGGATTCAAAATCTAGGAGTGAAGACGTAGTTATTTAGGTCCCCACTCTAGGTACTTTTAGGGGGAGGAGGTGTATTTTGCACAGTATAATTCCATTCAAATCAAAACGTTAAACATTTTGTGAAATCTGAGCTCCAGTTTACAACAGGGTCATGTTTGCGATACAAAAGCCAACAGTACAAATTATAAGTGACTCACTGATTATTTGTTCCATTAGTACTACCTGGGCCAATCAATCTTTGAACAGATATCAGTAGATCAAGGCATACTTGGCATACTAACTACAGACACCAATACCATAATTGACTTATTTTGCTAACAATAAATAGACTTCCTAAAGTTGATTTACTATTTAGCAAGTTGGAGGAATCATTTTTTGGTAGATTTGCCATTAAATTTGGCAAATAAAATCAAAATGTGTATGGCCAGCCTAACTTTGTGCTGAATATAACCAATAAAATAGACCTTATTAGGACTGATTGTGCAATAAATACTCCCCAGGACATGATTACTTACATATGTTTCTGGTAATCATTTTCTCTGGACAAAAATATCCATTTAAAAAGACTTAAACAAAAAGTGCAGTTAAGTGAAAGGTATGTTTTCTACTTTAATGTGAAAAGTCTAGTAAAACATCCTTTAACAATTATTAGTTATTATGTATTCGTGCACATAGAAAAAAGTTAATAAGCCTAGAAGTTTGTAGAGTGCTTTTGCGAGGGTGACTTTGAGATATTGATTCTTGTGCTAGTAAGGTGCCAGTAATGTGCTGCATACCCTACTTCAATAGTGATGCAAACAGTTTTCTTGAAAAATGGATTATCTAGCATAAGAGGACAGTGTGAACTTGACCTTTTGTGCTACACTTTTTCCAAATACAGCTGAAAAACTTTATTAATACAGTATATCTATCCATCTATCTATCAAAACTGTACCTAGCATAGCACACATATTAGACAAGAACCTAGAAGAAAAAGGTTAAAGTTTTACTAATCATTTGCTTTATGAAGTACTCCATCATTTTCAAAACTGCAAATTTATGGTAAGGTGTTGAATTTAAAAAATCCTTAACTGCTGCGAAATCATTTTCCTGTGTCCACCGCATTGTGACAAGGATGTATCATCTGATAAATGTAAAACAAAAATGTAACCTTTCTACTTCCCTAAATAGCAAAAGAAATGTGTAAAATAAGAGCATTTATATTTGTGAATGTAGTTGGTTGCACCAGTAACATAGTAACATAGTAATGGAGGTTGAATAAAAACATATTTCCATCTAATCCAACTTTTATAACCTACTCATTAACCCTACATAGCTGTTGATCCAGAGGAAGAGGGGGGAGTTCTTGACTCCAAATGGAAATGGGAAAGTATCCTTGAATCAACTAAAACTACAGTATACCGTATGTATTAATACCAGTAATTCCCAATATTTTTTAGTTTAAAAAACTTGTCCAGCCCACTTTTAAAGCTACTCAATTATCTTGCTATTACCACATCTGCTGGAAGACAATTTAAACGTTCTTACTTTAAAGAAACCTTTCCTTACTAAAGATGAAACTTCTTTTCTTCTAATCTTAAAGGGTGTCCTAGTGTCCTCTGAAATGTCCTATGAGTGAACAATGTATCATAGAGTTTATTATATGGCCCATTAATATTTTTATATAAAGTGATCACATCATTGCGTAATCGCAGCTTCTCCAATGTAAACAGTCCAAACTTGTCTAATCTGTCTGCATAGTCAAGACCCTCCATTCCCCTTATTATTTTAGCTGCCCTTCTCTGAACTCCTTTTTGTATATGGGACTCCAAAACTGTGCCACACATTCCAAATGAGGCCTTACCAGTGCTTTGTAAAGAGGTAGAATAATATTTATCTCCCTTCAATCTATTCCCCTCTTTATACAAGACAATATCTTGCTAGCTGTAGCCATTGCTGTCTGACACTGCTTGCTACAGCTAAGTGTGTTATCTACTAGAACCTCCCATTGACCATTACTCTCTGAATGACATTTTTCTGCACAGAGCCATTATGCTGTAAGTGGCACAAGGATTGTTAAACCTCAAATGCATCTTACCTAACATTTATCAACATTGAATCTCATCTGCCATTCTGCTGCCCATCTAGGTCATCTTGCAGCAATTACACATCATTTGAAGTTTCCAAAGCTCTGCATAGTTTTGTTTCATCAGCAAACACAGATCTTTCTCTCAATACCCACTTATAACTTTAGCCGACAAAGATGTAGCTCCATTGACCATTACTTTCTGTATGCGATCCAACAACCAATTCTCTATCCATGTATAGTCCGCAGTTTATACACAAGTTGCAGCTTTTTGCAGCTTTTGCAAAATCCAATTTTAATACATCCACAGCTATAAATTCTTACTCACCTCTTCATAAAAACCAAGCTAGTTAGTCTAACAAGATCTATTTCTCATAAATCCATTGGATGAATGGCTCTATACCATTAAGCAATATTGCATGTTACTGTGCCAGCGGTTCTGAACACAGGACATAAAGGAGACACTTTGTATGTCTCTGCCCATTTCTCTGGGAATGCCGGGAGATACCCTGTGTCATCCAGAGTGAATATTCCTCATTTATGCCCTTTGTATTATTACAGTTCCTGCTATAAGAACTAAGATACCCTATAGTGTATACAGAGGGGGGGAAAGGTTTAGCACATTAGCTTACTAAATTTAGAAATGTAATAGTTTAATACCCCTTTAAAAGCAGTCCACTCCATAAGGAGCTCAAGGTTATTAGATATTACCAAATCCAACAATACATCCTTTCTAATAGGAACTTTTACAAAAAAAAAATTCATAAAGCAGATTTAGGAATTAGGGGTAATTGAAATCCCCCATGACCAGAACATGCCCCATATACAGTATGCAGCCTATGTCATCTCCAAATGAAGATGAATTTCCACCTCCTCACTGGCATTTGGTGGCTTATAACAGACCCTCACAATTCATTTACCCACCTTCTTGCTTTCGTACACAGCTCAACCCATA
This sequence comes from Hymenochirus boettgeri, assembly GCA_019447015.1. Lineage (NCBI taxonomy): Eukaryota > Metazoa > Chordata > Amphibia > Anura > Pipidae > Hymenochirus > Hymenochirus boettgeri. The sequence goes on from CM033472.1 coordinate 149,132,634, forward strand.
TTGTTTCTGCCTTATCGTTTATCCCCCCATCTATTCTTAATCTTATAGATTTGGCTTCAATTCTTGTTTAACATACATACCCCCTTCTTTCTTATTAACTTTATATTGTCTAAACAAGGAGTATCTTTCCAAATTTACTGCCCAGTCATGTGAATCATTAAGCCATGTTTTTGCTATACTGATCACATCATACTTTTCTTTTAAAGTTTTTCCAGACAGACTTCTTGCATTTGTAAACATACATTTTAGATTATCATTTTATTTAATTCCACTCTTTGATATGCATGCCTTCCTATCCTCTATGCTCTCCCCTCTCCTCCCTCTATTATCTTATTAGCCCTCTGTTGTCCCCTTAGCGTAGCTTATGGCTGCAGTAGTATTTCTGAAAATACTACCCTGGAGGTCTTTACTTTTAACTTGGCCTCTAACTCTCGGAAGTCATTTTTAAGGACCTATCTACCTCCTCTTACATTGTCATTGGCTCCAATGAGGACCAAGACCACTGGGTCACTCCCAGCCCCACCCAATTATCTTTCTACATAATCCACCTCATGTCGAACCCTAGCTACAGCTAGGGAGCATACTGTTCGGCATGTAGAGACTTGTCGGTAGATAACCTTATATACATTTCTAATAATGGATTTCCCTAACACTACCACCTGCCTAGCCTTTTTTTCTAAGGCGGCACTCAGTGTAAGAACAAAGGCAGCACCGAGTCAGTAAAGGAAAAAAAGCCCCCAAAAAATGAAACTTGCGATTGCGTGTGTGCAACTGAAGTATCTTCTGCAGCGTGGGCAGCAATCAATAACACATTCGGACTCATGGCTGAGAGTCTGTCTATGTGGCTGAGAGTGTGTCGGTGTGGCTGAGAGTGTCTTGGCATGAGAAACATTAAGGGCTCATTCACACTACAAACATTTTTGACACAGGAACGTGCATTGCGGTACATTTTTTAACAGACCAAATTGACCCAGTCCTTTAAAAAAAAACCACACTGCTACACGCATTTCTAATTTAAAAATAGGGAAAACAGACCACTACAAACAGACCAAAATATTTGCCTGCCCCTTGTGGTCCGTGTGTTTTGTAAACTAGCCCTAAGTATATAATTAAAATAATCACAAATAGGGAGATAGCTCCCTTAGAATCCCTCAAAGCATACATACACACTACAGTCAAATATGGACTGAGGGCATCATTTTATTTTTTGACAAATATTCCGCTTTACTGATGTATTCATGGAAACCGCAAGACTCGGCTGGAAATAGCTGTATGTTAAACTGTCAGTTTTATCATAATTTGACTACATGTTGGCTCACTAAAAATACAGAAAGCTTACAGTAATAAAACAGAGAGGCGCACTAAAGCTTTTACACGTTAGTGATTCCCTAAATGATTGCAAGGGTTTCTTTGTATTAAAGGACAACTACACTGTAAAAAATAAACTTTTTAAAAATTAAAAATATATGGGGCAGGGAGGTAGAATTGATTATTCTTAACTCCCAGTATTCATTTGTTGAGGTACAGTTTTTCATCTGCCAGGTTAGTGTTCTGGGCCTTCCTATATTAAAGATATTGCTGAAGCCAAGAGGAAGCCTGGCAGAAGCAGTTTTCTTTGTGCTTTTGCTCCTCATAGACACAATATTGGGAGGTGGGAATTATCACCTCTTTTTTGTTTAAACTTTATATGCACTATAGTTCTCTTTCAAAATATGAGCTTCAGGGTGCTCATTTATTAGAACTTACCTGTCGACCCATTCACATTCTTCTTCACGACTGACATACGATCGCAAAATGAATGAGCCAACCAGGACCTCATGATCATATGTCAGTCGCGAAGGGTAAAAGGCGGTTCTGGAAGAATTGATTGAATGTCAATGAATCGGTCAGCAGGTAAGTTAAGGTGGCCATACTCATCAACGATATTTAGAAAATCCTGTTGGATCTGATATGTTCATGGATAGGTCACGATACTGACTTTGTTAGTTCATCAGTATCGTGACCGAACAGAACATTTCCTTTAAATCATTACTGCCTGCCTATACTGCAGTCTAAGGAGCCGATAACATTGTTGCCGTGTATGCATTCAAGAAACGAATGTTTAGATAGATTGCTATATATATATCAAACACAAAGAGTTTGTAACATGAGTGCAACAATAAAGTGCCAGGAGTGTGCTATTTATAGCTATTAACGTTAGCTTTGCAACCACTTGATCTACTAAATTGTCATCTGTGGTATTACAATTCTTATTACACACATGTTGTTCTCTTTAATTTGTTTCTATAATGAGCATCAAGAATGAAAATGAATGTAGACTGTGATCCTTTTAGGAATTCTCTGCGTATATATTATACAACCTGTAGAACACTGGCAGCTGTTACAACTTCAATTGTTTTAACAAGAATGATTATAAGTGGGCCTGGAACATATACATTTAAACATAGACATTAAAACTATAAATGAAGAAAGAGCCAAAGGAGACTATCTTAAAATAGCTATGTAAGTAGGGATGGTGGATAAGCAAAATTAAAGTTTCATGAGCACACTTGATGCCACACCTGGTGGATCAACAGCGCCCAACGAATGGCCACACACATGCAACTATTGGTCGAAATGGGCATTAATTACCTGCTTGTTCATCGCAACATGTGGTATTGAGCATGTATGGGACTTAATTATGCACAAATGCACTAGCCTAATACAAGGTAAACTACAACTCCCAGCATTCCTTGGTTGCAGGATGCAAACAAGAAGTTTGGAAAGTTGTAATTATCAAACATATGGGGGGTTGCAGTTTGGGAATCCCTGGGCTAATAGATGATATTGAGATGTAATTTTGATAATTCCATATTTAACTGCTACTGGTATCATGTTCACTAATCTATTTTTACCTAAAGGGATAAGTCATGAGGAATAAAAAAGTGAATGTTATGCTAAATAGTGTAGCATAGAGAACTACTACATTTTGGAAGACATATTTATCTACTGCCTTGTATTTGCTGAATATCTTGTTGAATTGTTATGTAACTGTGTTGTTATAGCCTGTTGCTCTGCTCATTCTACTATTACCACTTTTTCATGGTGTGCCTTACTCAAGGTGCCTCATTTTCCGAGAGCCGCTGCAATGAGTAAAGCTTTATTTAATAATGCATGTGCTGTCTGTAAATGGGTAGCCACATTCGAAAGTTATCTGCTAAACCGCTGGTGTTGAGTTTCTGGAAATAACAGCGCAACAGCCACATTGAACTGCGCTGCGTGGTTAGTGAAAATTGGTAGGCAGGAATCAATAATGATTTTTAGCCCAGTGGCTCTCCATAAATGAGGCCCTTTATGCTGCATTGCCTAGATTTATTTAGAAGGTGATTCCTGTGCACCAATCTCTACATTGTGAGACAGACCAATTATCTGAGGCTGTGCCCCACACAAATGCTGTGTCCAATTTAGAAGATATTTTTTAGTTTAGTTTTATTTACAAGAAAACATTACTTGCATCTATGTTCATTTACCAAAATGAGTCACAGGAAAATAAATGATCATTTGGAGATACAATACAAGGAGCCCAACAGTAGTGCTGGACATGGTGAGCAGCATGGATAAAACAATACAGAAGCTATCCCCCAAAAGTAATGCTAATTGATCTATAAGCACCAGCCATGACAATTACTCTTTAACACCTTTAAACATTTGTTACTGCTAAAATCTGCTTGTGCAATATGAAAAGTATGCAGAGCATGCAAGCAATATTGTCAGATTAAAAGATTAGCCGGAAATTTATAACTAACACATTGTGGATATTGCAGGTTCAATTTCTTCCTGTAAATCTTCAGAAAACGTGTTCTTTTGGGGGGAAAAACTGTCAAAATTTTGAATGTCAGATAAAATTAAAGCCTCATTTTTTTTTTGTTTGACAACTGCAGTACAGGTTTTGTAGAGCTGATGTACAGGGAAGGATTTACAGTAGCTTGAAAGGAAAAGTTTAGTGACAACGATTAATAATACATATTTTAGTAATTCTAAATAATCCGTTCAATTTAAAAACAAAACAAAAAAACTTAATTTGATTAAGTTTGAAACTTAATTGATTAAGTTTAACTTGAAACTTAATTGATTTCATGCGCTTGTGCTGAAATTTTCCTTTTTTGAGTCATTTGTATCTCATTGGCTGTTGGATGGGTCAAATATGCTCAGCTTTCTGCTGAGCAATTGATTGTCCCAGGGAACCATAGCAAGCACAGGGAAACTGCAAAAGGAGTTGTCATTACTAGAATCATTTATTTGGATTTGGATAGGCAAATTAATTTGGAATGATAAAATACTCCTTTTTGTTTCTGAAAGCATGTACAGTATATGTATGCCCCCCCACACACAATAATACCCACCACCTTCACCACATTTTTTTTTAAAAAATAGCACAGTAATTACACATTCACGATTTTAGTAGAAATTCTAATAAACAAATTAAATCTCAAATTCTATTGAATTAATAAATACAGTGATTTTATATTTTTTATTTTCATTAGGCATGGTAAATTGCTATAGAATTATTAGCTCTAAATAATAACGTTCTTATTCTAACTAACAGATTGCTTTATCTCTCTCATCAGCAGCACTGTGGAGAAATCATCTGATCTGTTTAATTCTACAGGTTTCTGGCCTTTACAGAGTTGGCCATAAATCCAGACACATGGTTGTACAAGCTCAGGAGGGCTGCAGAAATGTGAAAATGCTATAAACATGAAGTAGTACATTTTCCACAAAGCTACTCATTTTGAGTTAGAAATAGTAGAATCTATTAAGGTGCATTTATAATTTAGCTTCTGATCTTATAATGTTTTTAAAGGGCATGTTCACCACCTTTAAAAACTTTTAAAACAAAGACTAAGCACCCCCTAACCCCCATTTTATCAATACTAACCTGAAGTTCTCCAGATGTATAAATGGTAGCCGTCAGAAAAAGCCATGATGGTGACGTTACAGCCAAAGACTTATGATGGCTGCCTAAGCTGATTGTTTTACACATAGTCGGCTGCTTACATAGAGATCACAAAGCCATAAGGGAGGCGCCAGAGAGCAGCGATTGATCGGAGGACTCCAGAGATATCTTGACTCCTGAGCGCTGGGGGGAAAGCATGCTTTAACTTTTTAAAGTTAAATAAGTAGACGTTACATGGGGAAACACCAGAATATTATTAGTATTTTAGTTCTAATGTGCAGTGCTATAGCATCATATATTTCATAGCTTTCCAGACTAAGGATTTCTCATTTTTTTTTACCACCAGTATCATATTTTTCCCACTGTTTTTTTGTTTTTTTTTGAGGGGGGACATTTTTGTGGAAATTCTTCATCTCGCAAATAATGATTGGGTAATGGCTTTTTCCACTGCCTGAAACCAAAGTAATAACCAAAAATGTAGATAGGGAGGATGTTTGGTTAGATCTTCATAAAATCTAAACACTTTTTCTTTCAAGTTTTAATGATGTGTAAAGAACATTCCCCTCCGTTTAGAATTTATTGCCTCCTGAACAACAAAAACTGACCCTATTTCCTTTTTTCTTAAACCTTTCTTTATGTTGTTGGAACATATTTCTTATTTTTATGAACTCATTTTTATGCATACTTAGGTAATCCCGGTGCCTAAAATATTGTTTTATGAGGATTGCTGTGGAACATTAAACTTTAAAATGTTTTAAGTGGGGAAAATAATGCTGTGCCTCTTGAACAGCTAATTAACATTGCTTGCAGGAAAATTAAACAAGAACACCACCTGCTGTAAAAGGAACTGTTTTACACTGGAAAGAATGGACCTGTAACAATTTATGGAAAGGAACAACAATGGAGGTAGGGCAATCAGAATTGTATTGTACTGCTGTTGGGTATACAGGCCACGTTCACTGAGGATTGCCAAAAGACATTTTTTTTTACCAGAAAAGGATTTGCACTAAAAATAATGTAAATAAAATTGATGTGTGTTTTTTTTTTTTAAGCAAAAATAGAGTCACAGGAGAAGACAGAGCACAAAAACCCCAGCTGTCCTAGCCAGGAGGTTTAGGAACTTGTAGCTTGGTTGGGAGGGGGTATGAGAAGACACACAAAAATATCAGGTGGTAGGCATAACAACCAGTATCATTTATTTTTAGCATTTTCAAGTGAAGATGTTGAATTTTGGTTTGAAATAAAAACTATTTGTTTTCTCTCTCTTTATATATATATATATATATATCTAAAGATAATCATAAGTCTATATTGGGGTTTTACAGTTGTGTGAGGTAGACTTTATATATTAATCCAGTTTAGGATGTGTGCTACAAACACCCAATAGCAATAGCACTTATCAACACAATGCATCCTTTTAAAAAGAACATTTCCTACCATTGCAATCCATTAAATCATATAAATCACTTGCCTAACATGTCCTTTCTGTAGCTAAACTATTCACATACAATACAAGAATTGTAGAAGCACTCCAACTAGGCTAATTTACAACTACATTTAGTGGAAGTGCTACTGATCTGGTCAAATATTTATACAAACATAGAAAATATAATCAATGCACATTCCTAGGCCCCATACAATATCATATTATCTGCACACTGGCATACTTTATAAACAAAGGGGTTTTAGTATACATTACTGTGATCACATGAATGAAAAGCCTTCCAACCACGTCAAGGTAACCCCAGTCTGGAAGGTCCTAACATCTAACCTTTTCAATTTCTTTTACTTCAGTTACGATTAGCAAACATTTGCATTTCTCATTCTTACACACTGGATCCATATAACAGGCTCTCTCCCTTCCCCCTCAGCACTTTGGCTTTTTAAAATGAGGGAAGAGGCCATCCAGTGCTTTATATTAAAGGCAAAGGACCTCCCATAAAAGGGACGTGTTGGGGGTGCTATTACCACATGGAGGCTTGACCAAGCCTCCCAATAAATACACACAATACAAGAATTGTGGAAGCACTCCAATTAGGCTAATTTACAACTACATTTAGTGGAAGTGCTACTGAACTGGTCAAACATTTAAACAAACATAGAAAAGATAATCAATGCACATTCCTAGGCCCCATACAATATCATATTATCTGCACACTGGCATACTTTATAAACAAGGGGGTTTTAGTATTCACATAGGCTGCTAAAATCACATAAAAAATACAAGTGAAGCATAAAAGCCTGAATGAAACATTTAATTTATTCCTTGTAAGACTTATATCATGTTTGTTACAATTGTGATTACATAAAAATACATTCATAAAGGCTGAGGCCACACTGCAACGCACAGGAATCGCGAGCGTTATCGCATTTGCGTTCGCGTTTTGTGCATGCGTTTTCGTTTTGCGCATGCGTTTTCGCCTTTTTGCGTTATGGAAACGCTGCGTTAACGCACCAAAAATGGTGAACGCATGCGTTACCAAAAACGCGAACGGACGCACAATCGCATGCGCATCGGAAATGGCGGGATTTTTTGCGTTCCCGTGATTTCCATTTTAGCGAAAATCACGGGCGCAATCGCGAGCGCGAAACGCGGACGCAAACACGCGAAAAACGCGCTAGTGTGGCCTAGCCCTTAGCAGCATGATAATCCAACATGCCTGAGGATGACAGAAGTTTATGTCACAACTCACAACAACAGCATTAGCCTGGTGGTGCTACTGAACTAAGAAATAGTTAAGAAACTTTTTAATAAATGTTCCTGTTTAGCTTCTCTTCTTTGTATCATGTAAACTACTCACTATTAAAGAGGAGATCCGGGTCCCACTAGAACTCAGATCTGACACGGAACTGCTCTGTTCCGAAATCCGAACGCTCCATTTGAATCGAGCAGATCGTTCAGATTTCAGGTTGTCGAAACGTATTTTCGAACCGAATGTTCGTTGGATAACCCTCGAAAATATATGATTGGAAACTGCTTTTGATGTTCCAATTGTATTTTCGGGGGTTATCAAATGTACAAGGTTATTTTCAAGGGCTACCAAAAATAACCTTGTACATTCGGTAACCTTTAAAAATACGTTCGGAACATTCCGATTTTGAATTTTCAGATCTTCAGGCTTTTCCCCTTAGTTACTTAAACCCGGAAATTGAATGAAACTTCCGAGTTTCGGACATCTTTACTCCCTATCTTATTTCCATTAACTTTCCAGGGAGCATGGGCAGTTAAGAACGGCTGGGACAGTTAAATTGGCTGTAATGTTTAACTAGTGTATGGCTACCATTAACATTTGTAATTCACTCCTCTTTAAGTTAGTTAGTTTTAATAAATATAATTTGCTTATGAGTATTAGAATCCAACACAAAAGAACAGGCAACATCGTTCCTTCTGGATCTCACAATAACCCTGGAAGTCTGGACCACCTGCATTTTTGGAATGGTGTCACCTGATCTTTTGTATTGGATTGCTGTAGTGGGAGTGGTCCACAAGGAAGCACATGTGTGAGACAAATCGACAAGTTATCAGACTAGAGACGCCATTGATAAGAATGGCAAGAATGCAAGTTTACAATCCTTTTAAATAGATTTAAAACTTTTACACAACAGGATTTTAGTTCATACTTACTTCCCACAAACAGGACAATGCACAGAGAGCCGGCTATTGGCAATGCGGTGCAAACAGCCGGCGATGATATATGCCGATAACGGCTTTCAGTGCATAAGTTGACCCTCTATAAGGGAACGCTGGCTCACCTTAGTTCAGACACTCACATTCATTTCTTTACAAGGAACCCACTTCATCTTTAATGCCCTACACAAATTTGTTTTTTACTGGTTATTCAATTTAAGATGAATTGACTTGGCAGAATGTCTGGCCACCTTATTTGATTGGATTGAGGACAACTAAAAACCCAACACAACATTTATATTTCTTGGTTTTCCTGTCTTTCCGTTTTTTAAAAGCGCAGTTTGCTGACCATGTTACATTTCTTTTTATTCCAATTCTCTTATAGGTATAATCCTGTGCAACTAAAACCTCATAAATTCATTCATTCCTGTGCACAGGCATGCTTTTTTAGCCTCAGTGATGGAATGGACAGCTCTCTGTCACATCAATTATGTATAAAACTTATCTTCCTTGTGATTCCCTTGATTTTTTTTTCTCTTGACAGTTCACCTTGTACCAAACCTTCTGTTTTAACAGAAGCTCTTGCTCAAAAAAAACCAAAGCTGTAGTTGTTTTCTCTATCTGGACATGACAGACAGCAACTCCTTGCAGTTAGCTCCCGCTTGGCCCTGAGATACATCTATTTGTTTCAGATAATATTTTAATGTTATTTTTAAGGCTTAAAATGAAGGAAAAGATTGGTACACTTTGAAAATGTCATTTAAATGTGGTGAAAATATACCGTAATTGTATTTTATACTAAAGACATGGTACGTGATCTAGGGCAAGCCCAGGGGTGAGGACCCCTCTGGTTACTATTAGGGAAGGAGCTGTTTTGGGGGCCTATAGGAGACTGTAGTTCTTATTTAAGTTTAATTCTCAATCTAATGTACTCACTTGGTACAACATGGGGAGGAAAGTTTAAAGACACAGACTGTTTCATTTATCTATTCTAGAACATATGTTACTGGAATTGTGTTGAAATATTTACAGGTTAAAAGCATTTGCTAATCTTATTAATAAGAAATTCACAGTCAGGAGTGAATTAATGAGATTTACCTATGTTAATCCTACCAATGAGTGCTGTGGCATTGTAAAATTGTGTAAATGTTTGTCTGATGATTTTAAAAATGATTAATTTCTGCTCCTTTCTGTACCACTCTCCAGGATACTGAGGTTGGGGTGTGTGACAGGGAAAATGCAATGGCAGACAGGGGAAAGCACTGATAGTGCCAGGAAAAGGTGTTGGGTCAATACATTATATCCACCTCTGAGATCAGAATCATATTGTAAATAGGGATGGCCGGTTCGCGGATCCGAACCCGGATCCGCCGCGGATTTATGCCGTTCGCGAACGGCGATTTTCCGGATTTTCCGCCTCCGTCAGTTCCGACTTCCGATACTGATTCGATTTTTCGTATTTTCAAAATTTTCGAAATTACGAGTTTTCACGATTTTCGAAAATTTCCGGAAAATACGGGAAAACATGTATTTTCGAAAATTTTCGAAAATACAAGGGTTTCTCTTAATTCCTAACTACGTATTTTCGAAAATATTCGAAATTACGAGGATTACTTTACTTTTCGAAAATACATGAAAACGCGTCATTTCGAAAATTCCCGAAAATACGTGAAAACACGAAAAATCTCGTTATTTCAAGGGTATTTTTATTTTAACGGGTCCGCTCGCGGATTTTCGAATTTTCGGATTTTTTCGAAAATTCGCGGATCCTCGAGCGGCCGGATTTGCGAAGTTCGGACATCTCTAATTGTAAACACTTTTAGCTTTCATCCAGATTAAAACACAATGTATTACAAAGCAGCCACAAAGCATTGGTATGTTCTAAGTTGTTCATGCATTTTAAATGTATAGCCTATGTTTTTTTTTCTCTGTAGTTTAGACAGTTGTGATTATGAAGATAGTAGATAGGCCCTGTTTACTTTCACCTACGTTTTACAGTATGTAGTAAATCAGCCATATACTTTGTTATGTTTCATAGGCACCTTTTACTGTTTGCCTTAGCCATCAGCTTGAGATGCACTGCTGCATGAAAGGATGGGTCAGCGGTTTTTTATTTCCTCCCAACTCTTGCTAATGAAAAGCATATGTGTCCAGTAAATCTTGACTTTTCCTTATTAAGCTATAAGATGTTCCTTATTAAAGTCTAAAGCTGGCAGTGTAAGAATCAATAAGATGATTTGCTTTCTTAATCAACAGGCTTTCTCTTATTTTACACTAAATTAAGTACCATGGAAATGATAGAAGACTTACATGATTTAATTAATACTGGTTAGCAGATACATTTTATGTTTTAATTTCTACAATAAAATGTTGAGTGCAGAGCAGCGTTTTTCATCTTAGAACTTTATATTTTTTATGGAAACGGAAGGACAGACCATATTTCTTAATCCCCCTAGTAGTTTTTTGGTGTCAAGCTTGTTTATTGTTTATTTAGGCCACATTCACACTACATCTGGATGCACAAGCAAGTGCACAGGGAAAAAAGTAATGTCATATCATTAAAAAGTCAGTCATATTTTGGAGAGTTTAAAGAAAAAGTTCAGCCAAAAACATTTTCATTGACTAGAGCATATTAAACAATGTATCACTTTCCCTTGCAAGTAAATTATAAACTAATACATAGGAATTAAAATAAATCCCACCAAAAAGCATAGGAGTAACAAGCTATTAAGCGTGGGTGGTATAGTTGTAGAAACGACAAATATATTTACAAAGGTAAAGTGGGTCAAAAAATAGCCCTTAGTCACCCATTTGACTCCCCCTAAGGGGAGTCACTCCTCCGAACAAGTAAAAAGGGGAAATAACCAAAATAGTTTGCTCAAACTTTACTAGGGCCAACAATAAATAAACTGTACCACCACATATCACACTTGATCCTCTGGCCGCGTCCTCTTCCTGCTGCTCAGTATTAGATTCCATCAGTCTCTCTGACACTGCGGATACCGACGGATCTTCAGAATCAATTCCCCACCGTTACTTCAGTCATGTTCAGCCAGTGCGATAATCTCGGAACAGAGACTAAATAGAGCACAGTCTGTGGAATGGTGGGGAATTGATGCAATGTGTTTAATTTACACATGTACATATATATCTATTGTTAGGAATGTGTCTTTTAATCAGAAGTTTCGGGATTATTGTTTTTACGTGAACTTCCCCTTTAGAGTGAAAGGTAGTTTGTCTTTTTCTGTTACTTTGATATTTATAAAGTTGCAATGGAATAGTCACAGAATAGTAGAAAGCCTGTAATGTGTAGTTACTTCTGACAAACCTCTAATTGGCTTTAACATCTAACTGCCCAGCCGTTCATATCTGCGACATTCCCGTTACGTACACAATTCACTTTACGGTCAACATTACAGCTGTGTTCCTATTGAGCTATTTAGCATTTTTTTAAAAAAAACGCCAACTATCCACCCCACCCCCACAATTTGTATTATGGATTTTAAAGGTCAATTCATTTATCAAAAAGTTGACCAAACTCTTGAGGAAGAGCAATATAATTAGCTGGACATGGTAATGACCAAACTGGACACAGTCATATTACCAACTGCATCACTGGAAAATTGTGGTCCTCAGATGAGAGCTCATGAATTTCATGAATTTTTAATTAATGAAATATTAATATATTTAATATTTATAATTACTGCAACCAGGCTTTATGCAATTCCCTGTGACCAGAATTTTAAAATTACAAAGCCTGTCTGGGATTCCTGAGAGTGATCATCACCAAACTGATTCTGAAACAATGGAATCTCCAAACTTAATTCTTGTGATTGTTGCCAATTTAGGATCAAGCTGTATTGTATCATATCTGAGTAAAATGTTGGCTGCTGGATGACATTACTGGAATTCTGTGAATTAAATGTCATTTTAAGTGTCTGGCAGGTTCTTGAATAGAAATTTATTGTAGTGTATAAATGAGCAGTTACACAACACATAACTTCCTGCTCATCATTTCTGGCACATACATTAAAGAACTCTTTTCATTGTTTCCTTTCTCAGTTATCTGCTGGGTTTTTAACTTCATAAATCATAAATAAAGTGAATTATCTTAGTGAGTGCTTTTTGCAAGAATTAAAATTGCTTTTTAAAAATTCATTACTCGTTTTTGGGTTAAAGGGCAACTGTGGTCTCAAAACAAGTTAGGGTTAAATGAAAGCCTGCAGTATTTCCTTTAAAATGAGCTGACAATCACATCTTTGGCTGGAGCCTGTGAGAAATTACACTGGGGTGAATGTTCAAACTTCCTGCTTCCAGTAGATTAAGTGACATCACCTGACCTCTGCCCCGCCTGTCCGCCCCGGGGGAGAAGCATGCTCAGTTAAGACTTAATGCTGTAGAAATCAGGAAGTACCTGGGGAAAAAATTGACAGTTGAGAAGGGGAGCCTATTAATGCAGGCTGAGGCTTGTCACATGGCTGAAAAAAAGGAAGTGTTCATGCAGGAAGTAATATTTCTGAAGGTTTCCAGCAATAACTTCTCACAAATTTTGTGTAGAAATGTGATTTAGGTTTTATATTGAAGGTATGATGGAAGGCTTTTTATATAATTCTTACTAGTTTGGAAGAATTCGAGATCACAGTTACCCTTTAAATGGCAAAGAAATGCATTCATTTGTGTGTTTTTAAGCATTTTTATGCAGTTTGCATTTTTCTCTTTTCTCTTTCCTAAGACTTTGAGTGCATTATCACACAAAGAATGAATAGTCCTAAATAACTAACTTTTCTAATAATTAAAATTTCTCTGCAGGACAGACACACAGTTTGCTAAAGGATGCTTTCCTTTCACCAGTTTCATTCCTTTCTAATCAACATTGAATCTCATCTGCCACTTTGCTGCCCATTTCAACAATTTATCTAGGTCTACCTGCAACAAATGTACATCATCTGAATTTGTCCTACATTGTTTTAAGTCATCAGCAAACACAGACACTTTGATTTCAATACCTACTTCTAAAACATTGACCCTAGTATAGAACTCTGATGCACCCCACTTTGTCCACATAGATAAGGCTCCATTGACTACTACCCTCTATATGAAATCTATCAACCAATTCTCTACCCATGTACAAAGGCCAACAAACCTTAGTTCATGCATATTTCACCACCAGTATCAAAAGCCTAGCAAAATCTAATTATATCACATCCACTGATAATCCAGAATCCTTACTCACATCTTCATAAAAACCAAGCAAGTTAGTTTGACAAGATCTATTTCTCATTAATCCATGCTGATTAATAGTCCAGAATATGATCCCATTACAAAGTTTCCAGCATCTTCCCACTGCTGATCTTATAGTTACCAGACTGTGAACAAATCCTATTTGAATATTGCTATTACTTCCAATCCAAAGGCATGTCTACATACAAAAGGGAATCTGAAAACATAAGGACCAAAGGTCTAGATAAAACTGAACTTAGCTCTCTTTTTATACTAGTATGTATTTTATGCAGTCCTGGGGCTTTATTGATATTAACTTTGTTTCTATACCATGTCCTCTGTCAGCCTGAGTGAAAATTCTTATTTTATACCATTCTTATTACTACAGTCTTTGTTATTTGAATGTTTTTTGTTTACCTTAAAACCCACCTCTTCAGGCAAGCATATAACCTGACAGGTAAACGATGGTGGAGGTGCACTCTTTCCAACTTGTGGGTGCAGACACCCCGTGGGTTCTTCCATTGGGAACCAGCAGTATCACAGAAATTAGGAAACTGAGGGTCGCACTCAAAATGATAAGTCAATTTATTGTGAACCACACATTAGACGTAACACAACGTTTCGGATGGTATCCCCCCGAAACGTTGTGTTACGTGTGATGTGTGGTTCACAATAAATTGACTTATCATTTGGAGTGCGACCCTCAGTTTCAAGCATATAACCTGACCTAGATACAACCCCTCCTACTACCCAATATGATCCAACCCGCCTTTCTCACTCCACTGTTAATCTATTTACAGCCTACTGATTCCCGTCACCTTATGTCTCACTCCCATTTCCTCTAGATTGTAAGCTCTCAGGGCAGGGTCCGCTCTCCTATTGTATCACGGTATTGTTGTAAGTAACTGATCACTGCATGCTCATATTATGTATTACCTGTGTATGTAATATGTATGACTTTGTATAGTATGTAATAATAATAATAATAATACTATATGTGTGTTAAGAGAAATCCACAGTGGAAATGTGCAGGTATCATTCTTAACAGTGATCCACTGTGAAAAGCTTAAGAATGAAAGAGGTGTTTTTTCTGCAATATCTAATCCATAGGTTACCTCCGCACCACCCCGATAGGTGAGGAATTCCAACAGCTCTTTTGATATATTTAAAAACTTTCTGGTACACCGTTAGTTTATGAGTAAGGGCATGCAGCCCGAAACATGTAAAACTATGTGAAACCATTGCTCATTTTAATGCTCACTTTTTTTGTGCTAACGCTGTACCAGAAATAAAGTTTTTTAAATATATCAAAAGGAGTTCCTCACCTGTCTGGGGTGGTGCAGAGATAACCTATTTATTGAGATACTACAGCGAGAGATGAACACTCTGAGACCTCCAGCACACAGATCGTGTAACTGCCTTCCACCAATAGGAGAAAGGTAAGACCTAAGCTGCAAAGATTGTTTTTTTTCCTGCGGTGCTACTGATTTTAGAATAGTTGAATGGTTGCGAATTACAGAATAATTCAGGCTCACTTTGGTTTTAACTTAAGTTTTTCTACTTAGATTGTAAGCTCTTCGGGGCAGGGATCTCATTCCTAATGTGTCATGGTTGTTGCACTTGTATCAATTTGTACATAATTTATATATATGCTTTCTTAACCGATGTATTACATTGTATTTAATTACATTTTTATCTATCTGTATAATGGCTTGCACTTATCCGCATTGTTTGTGTACTCTGTATTTTATAATGTACAGTGCTGCGTACCCAAGTGGCGCTTTATAAATAAAATTATACATACATACATACATACAAAGCAGCATCCACATCCAAAAAAAATTTAAAAAATTAGCTTTTTTGGGCACAACATTTTGCCTGTGTTCTTAATCTGCAGTTACCATTCAGATCAAATGTAATACGTAATGCCAACTACATTCAAAATGTTATTTATTTTCATTGCTAGTAGATTAATTATATAATGGATAATGCACCCCTTACAGTGTAATATAAGGATACTACCCCACCAGGGAGTTCCCTGACCATATAGAAGCATGAGGCCGTAATCTACTACTAATGAAAATTGGGTTTTGTGCTGTGCCTTTAAAACATAATAATGTTAAATTTACCAAGAAGTTTTTTTATAAATGTCATGGAAATCTAATATTTTTATATTTTGCCGCAAAGAGTTGATTATTCTCCTTCTTCTGTTACATCCAGTTATATACAATTGATTTTGATATAATGTAGTGCCATTAAACTCAAGTTTATTTTTCTAGGTAAAATCAAATCCTTTATAGTAAGTATAGTAAACGCAGTCACTTCAGGGACTGATATTTCTTGACTGCAACAATTAATTACAAGGAGAGTCCTAAATAGCCCTTGCAGTCATAAAATGATTTAACACTTGTTACACTGTGAACCACAGCAAGAAAAAATATGCTGAGTGCTCCATTTCTGTAATGCCAAACATCAATACTCAGATGTAATAGAAGGATACGGTTCTTTAAAAGGACTATTGACATTATTTGACTAAAACATTGCAATGGGAATTTTTAATACAAGGGAATTTTTATACAAGAATTAAGGCTTTAGTGATTTGAAAATCATACATATTCTTCTTCTGTCATTGTCAGACCTGGAATATAACAGCTCTCTAATCGAACCGAAGTTATGTTAATGTGATTGATATTGACTTTGGTGATTTAATGGGTAGTATATTTGCAATCCTTAATTGTATGACTTGGAAATGTGCCTAAAACAGATAATGCGATTCAGATTAATTTCCCTCTAGATAGCAAATTAGTCTTTAGCTGTAGATAAAAAAACACATTAAGAAGAGTACCTTTTGAGTGAAGTATCTATATTTAAAGAATGCCACCTCGAAAAACTAGCCCTTAATAACAATTTTTTTAATTGTATTTAAAGTGAAACATCTATATACAAACATACAACGTGTTATTTGTTCCATGCTTTGGCCTATTACACTGCTGCATTGTCCTGCATTGTTTCTTTTTCTAATTCCAAAATTAATACTTTATAAGTACAAATAGATCTTTTCTTGTGTGTAGCATTATATGTGAAACATTCCTTCTTTGTGTTGTCTTGCAAAAAGTGTATACATTTCATTTAATGACACACTAAAAGTTTAAATTATGTTATCATGATCTCAACAATGATGGGCAGTTTACTAGGTATGCAAGGTGCTGAGGTTTATACATTTGCGCATGTATAGTGATATGAAGGTGTGTAATCAAAAACAGTAATGGACAGGCACCCTCAATCACTCACACACCTGCTGGTTATCTCCGGTGCTGCTCTGTTCAAACCCCATTCCAAAGGGCCAATAGTCACTGCAACGTTTTGGGACAGATCCACCCCACCCTGATCCCTGAGGCCACAAGAAATGTTGGATTCTTTGCATGTGTTGCCCATCTCACCCATAAAGAGCGAGGGCAAGGGGGGTAGCACCAGAGGCATTTTGTTTCAGATGCTGTTACCCCTCGAAGCACGCCTTGATGATGAGCAAAGTGTATTTCATGTTTTAGCATACTCAAACATTATTGTAGCTCGAGGCTAATGTACAGTTTTATTGTTTTTACTGGAGGCAAATTTACTGCATAGAAAAATCAAAATTATTTCTAGCAAGCAGCATGACATTTAGCAGCTACAAATCTCTTTTATGATAATGTTCTTTCCTGTGGGAATATCTGTTGCTGAATAGGTTTGTAAAGATCTATCATATGAAGATAGCTATGGATTAATCCTATCCCTCTTCTCTAATATAAACAAAGAGAAGTTGTCCAGAACGATAATCAGCCTTGCCAAAACTTCCGTAAATCCTGTATATATCTGTTTAGCAATGGGATGCCGCCTATTTGCTATACAAGGCCTTACAAGGAATTTTAAATATGCAGAATTATACTGGTTAAAATGAAAGATTGTTTGAAAGTAAATTAAAAAATAATCCAAATGAATAAACCTGGAAACCATGAAACCAATGAATTGCAGTTACATAAAAATTAGATTCATGCTTCTAAAGCTGTCCCAGTATCCAATAGTGTCCGCTTTTTCCACCTTCAAGGGCTAGGCCACACTGCTGAATTTTTTGCGTCTGCGTTTTTTTCATATCATTGAAAAGGTGGCAACGCACCGAAAACGTGCGTTTTCGGGTGTGTTTCGATTGCAATTTGCGTTCCGCATTTTAAATCGCAATTGCATGCGTTTTTCAATACTTAATGAAAAAACACATGCGCAAACGCAACAAAATCGTATATGCAATCGCATGCGATTTCGTTTGCATTGCAGTGTGGCCGTGCCATAATAATACAAAAAAAAGCTGATGCCTCATTCACAAGATGTCATGGGTGTCATTTTTCATGTCAGCACATCATTATGGGTAAATAGAAGTATTGGCTTGGTTTTGACACAATAAAGCCTAAATAATAAAGTCTGCCTGAGCTCCTACACCACTGATGGAATGTATGGAAGGACTGTTTTTTTCTTGCTATTTTATTTTTTCGGGGGAATGGTTGTTCTATAAAATAAACAGATCACAAAACGATTGTACTAATGAATTGAAAGCCTATTGCCTACATTTCACAAGAAAATAGTACAATTTAAAATATGGGCTAAAATATTTGTGTCATTGATTTTCTTTATTAGATGCTTACCGTATATACTAGAGTATAAGCCGAGGTTTTTAGGTTTAAAAATTAACCTAAAAACCATGACTCGGCTTATACGCGAGTCACAAGGAACTTACCTGCAATCCAGAGGCAGCCGCGAGTCGGCCGGCAGTTCCCAGTAGTTCTTCGCGGTTGCGCGATGACGTCATCACGCACGCTGGCGGGATGACGTCATCGCGCAGCCGCGAAGCAGTATGGGAACTGCCGGCCGGACTCGCGGCTGCCTCTGGATTGCAGAGACAGGAAGACTGAAGACCAGGTACGGGTAAGTGAGCTGGGGGGGACTGGGGGGAGGGCTGGGGGTACTGGGGGAGGGCTGGGGGGACAGTATGCCATGCAGACACCCACATTACCTTTTTACTAGGTTGGAAACTACAACTCCCAGCAACCAAGCATGCTGGGAGTTGTAGTTTCCAAACATCTACAGTGGAAAGGTATTAGGGTGGGGGACAGTATGCCATACAGTAACCCCCAATACCTTTCTACTATAGGTGGTTGGAAACTACAACTCCCAGCAACCAAGCATGCTGGGAGTTGTAGTTTCCAAACATCTACAGTGGAAAGGTATTAGGGTTACTGTATACCCTCGGCTTATACTCGGGTCAATCATCTTTTCTAATTTTTTAGTCAAAAATGGGTGCCTCGGCTTATACTCGAGTCGGCTTATACTCGAGTATATACGGTATGCCACCTTTGTGCAGCATTCTATTATAACAATGATACAGACATAAAGAACATCTGACCTACTGCCTTTACTGTACATAACTACAGTAATGAAGGTTTAGCAAATATTTTAGCTTTATTTGAAGGGGGACTAGAAAAGGCTAAATCTTCTCTCGTTTTAATATATTATTATGAAGGATTCTGTAGCTTAAAAATCTCTTCCCTCAGTGGATGTTGTTCTCATAATAGTTAAGTGCTCCCTGAAGCAAGTAGGCTGTTTAAGCATAGTAAATTCTCTTTTTCAAAAATCATTCTACATTAAAGTTTCATGCTTGTCCTCAGCAATGCACAAGTCCCAAATATTCAGCTGTGGGGGTGTTTATATTTGTGGAACTCTCTTGAACCTTTGCCATGGCTCTCTAACAGCTGGTGCTCTGAAGCTCTGGGAATACTAAGTTCATGAATATTCAGGTGTAGCCACTGGAATGAACAGCCGCTAATAGAATAAATGCCTAAACAGTTGTGTAAGGCTTATTAAGACCTATTGGGGCTGTGATAATAAATTCCCATAATGACATGTTGCAACTACTGTAGTTTAAACATTTTGGACCACCCTTTCAGAACAGAGAGAACGTGATGTTAGTTCTGTAGGATAACACAATGAAACACCTGGAAGGTTTGGCACTTGCACTATACTTGGCAAGGATGTTTTCATATGTTAACTCATCCTCACTGAAATTAGGGCACAGTGTTTTGTGATAGTTGTCAAGGTTGTCTAAATTGCTCACAATCTGGAACAAGCACAGAGGTTCCATGATGAAAAACAATATCTTAGCTGCTAAGCTACAAGTATAAGGACTGGCAAATTGAGGGGGGGGGCCTGGCAAGAAAAGTATGTATCAGTGTATTAAATGATAAAACATAAAATTAATAGTATCCATTTGACTGCATCCGCTAAATGAAACTATTAAATAATTTTCAAGGACTTTTTAGCACAGCAAAATGAAGACATTGCCTGTGAAATTCAACATGTAAATATATTTATTATTTCATTATCAAGGGTCATTATCAAGGGAGGCTTAGATTATCATTATTACTATAGCAGTAATAATGATAATCTAAGGCTATTCCTGCAAGGTAAATCTGTTGAATTTCGTAGATGTACATCTTTATTCAACCATTAGTGTTAAAATCTGTCTCTGAATGCAAAAACAAATTCCTACTTCATTTTGTATATAGACCTGTCCCTATATCAAACTTACCAGTACTTTTTAGTCTTCTTAAAGGATATATACACTGGGAATTTTTTTTTTAAGTTGCCCATTTCTGGAAACTATAATTGTTCCCAATGATCATTGTACATTTCAGCTGTCAATCAAGTGCCTTAGTATTATAAACTCTTCTGTTATGTAGTTTTGTTGTAGCTGGAATTGTTACAGTTGGTATATAAATTGCATGGTGGGAAATCCCATATCCCAATGCTGCCTCATAGGAATTACTGAGCATGCTTGCCGTCACAGGGTGTCTGTCAGGGGGCTGGGGGACTGAGCTTGAGTAAAACAAGTACTGGATTGAAGTAATAAAGCAACACAAACACATCAGAGTAAGTGATGCTTATGTGTATTCATTTATAGAATGAAATTAGGAAAATAAATTTATTCTGTGTACAATTCCTTTAAAAAAAGACACCCTTACAGTATATACTCATTAATCTTAAAAAACATTCAAACAAAATATTTTCTGCTGTATTTTGCCTCTGTAATAATTCCAGTTATTTAACTTCCTATTTGAATATTGGAGACTAGACCACTGGTACTGCTGATTAAAACAATTATCACTGTAACAAATTCGGATTTCACAGGTATGCTTTCAGGAGGAGACCCAAGTCTGCAGGTTTGACTCTGGAGCAGATGAGGGTGATGGGAGTTGTATGCAGGATACTGGCACTACTGGAAACTGGATACCAAGGAGAAGGAACTGGAAAGGAAAGTCTCTGGAACTGGTAAGGTAAGTCTCTGGAACTGGAAAGGTAAGTCTCTGGAACTGGAAAGGTAAGTCTCTGGAACTGGTAAGGTAAGTCTCTGGAACTGGTAAGGTAAGTCTGATATTGTAACAGGCAAGGTAAGTCTTAGATATTGGAAAGGTAAGTATAGACTGTAGCATGAAGATCACTGGAAACAGGTGAGGTGAGTAGAACTGAGCCAGGGGTAGGTAACGCTACAACCGGGCGCTGGGTCCAGGAGGACTGGCTTTTGAATCCTTGCGGCGTGCGTGCCAGTGTCGTGTCATGACGTCTATGACGATGCCCACCCGGATGTGCAGAGCAGTGCGGTACCGGAGCGGCAGGTAAGTTTGTGACAGTACCCCCCCTCTACGGGGGGCCATGGGACCCAACGGACCAGGTTTCTCTGGAAAACTCCTGTGAAAAGCTTTGACCAGACAAGGAGCATGCAAGTCCGAATGTTTAATCTTTCTTCTGGACCAAAACCTTTCCAGTGGACCAGATACTGAAGAGATCTTCTACAGAATCTACAGTCCAAAATCTTCTCAACCTCAAATTCTTGTGAACAATCAATGGAAATTGGGGCAGGAGGTAGTAGAGGTGTGGAATATTGATTAAAGCATACTGGTTTGATGAGAGAAATATGAAACACATTAGGAATCCACATGTTAGAAGGAAGCTGGAGGCGAACAGCAACTGGACCCACTAATTCCAGAATAGGGAAAGGACCAATGAATTTGGGTCCAATTTTGGAGGAAGGGACAGGTAGATTAATATGAGCAGGGGAGAGACACACTTTATCTCCAACAGAGTAAAATGGATGTTCCCTACATCTCCTATCTCCTATCAGAGCAGACTTCCAAAGGCAGATTTCCATAGAATGCCAGATAGCTGACATCTGGGCAGCTGAGTCATTGGCAGTGGGTACTTGTATGAAAAGGAAATCTTTGGGAAAACATCTAGGATTAGTTCCAAAGACACACAAAAAAGGAGATTTCCCAGTAGAGGCATGAGGTGCATTGTTATGGGCAAACTCAGTCAGACCAATCATCCTGAGTATAGGAAATGTAACAATGAAGGTTTTGTTTAAGAGACTGGTTAGTGCATTCAGTAGCCCCATTGGACTGTGGGTGGTAAGCTGAAGAAAATAGAACTTGATATTCATGGATTTACATAGAGCTCTCCAAAATTTGGAAACAAATTGAGTACCTCTTTCAGACACTATTTCAAAAGGGAATCCATGAAAGCGGAAAATACGAGAAATAAATAGTTGTGCTAACTCCACTGAAGATGGTAACTTGGGAAGGGGAACGAAATGAGCCATTTTGCTGAAGCGGTCTACCGTCCCCCAAACAACTGTGTTCTTCTTGGAAGTTGGAAGTTTAACAATAAAGTTCATAGATAGATGGGTCCAAGGTCTGGGCGGAATGGGTAGGGGTTGAAGAAGACCACAAGGTAGAGTTCTAGAAGATTTAGATTGAGCACAGCTGGTACAAACTTGAATAAAGTCTTTAACATCTTTCCTCATTCTACACGACCAAAGGGAAAGCCGTTTTCCACCTTTGCGTATACAGATTAGGTTGTATGCCCCACGAAGATCTACTTTGGTGAATATCTTTGCCCCTTTGATCTGGTCAAACAGTTCTGAGATGAGAGGATAACGATTCTTAATATTGATCTTATTTAGACCCCTTTAATCAATGCAGGGACGTAAACCTCCGTCCTTTTTTTTAACAAAGAAGAAACCTGCTCCAGCAGGGGAGATGGAAGGTTTGAATGAACCCCCGAGACAAATGTTCTTTGATGTACTCTTTCGTGGCTAGCGTTTCAGAGGGGGACAATGGGTATGTGCGTCCCCGAGGTGGCATAGTACCAGGAAGAAGATTGATGGGGCAATTATAGGATTGGTGTGGTGGTAATTTCTCAGCTCGTTTTTTACAAAAAACATCAGAAAAGTCAAGATAACATTCAGGGAGATTTTCCACAGATTTATTTTTACCGTTAATGGTGGAATAATTAATGAATTGGGGAAGTAGGAAGGCAATTATTTTTCTTCGAGAGAGATGGGTGCCGCCAATCTGCATAGGCTCATCTGCAGAGGGACTATGGGTGTAGAGGGTAGAACAGGATGAGTTAAGCTTTTAGGAGTGTTGTAGCGAGCTGTAGATCTCTCTGTCTCATGGAAACAGGTGTCTATTTGAATACAGACGGTAATCAGCTCTTCTAAGGGGGCAGGCAATTCCCTAGAAACTAGGTCATCTTTCAAGCGATCAGAGAGTCCTTACACAAAGGCTGCAGTAAGTGCTTCTTTATTCTAAGACGTCTCCACAGCAAGAGTACGAAATACTATGGCGTACTGTCCCACAGAACGGGAGCTTTGACGGTGTTGCATCAAGTGGGACGAGGAGCATCGAAGATCTTGCGGAAAATATCCAAGAAGGTGGTGATATTGTTGAAAATGGGATCGTCTTTCTCCTATAAGGGGGAAGCCCAGGCCAAAGCGTTACCTTCAAGCAAGGCGATGTTATAATCCACCTTGGCCCGGTCAGAAAAAAATGAGATGGCTGAAATTCAAATTGAATCCGGCACTGGTTTAGGAATCCTCGGCAGGCTTGGGCATTACCATCAAAACAGGAAGGTGGAGGTATGCAAGGTTCTCTATGAAGTGCAGGGTCGGCAGGGCCAGGCGGTATCGGAGCTGGCGTAGGAGCGGGAGCCGGGGGAAGCAGATGAGGCTGATGGGAGTTGTATGCAGGATACTGAGGCACTACTGTAAACTGGATACCAAGGAGAAGGAACTGGAACAGGTAAGGTAAGTCTCTGGAACTGGTAAGGTAAGTCTCTAGAACTGGAACTGGTAAGGTAAGTCTTTGATGCTGGAACAGGTAAGGTAAGTCTCTGGAACTGGTAAGGTAAGTCTCTGGAACTGGTACTGATAAGGTAAGTCTTTGAAATTGGAAAAGGCAAGGTAATGTCTTAGATATTGGAAAGGTAAGTATAGACTGTAGCACGGAGATCGCTGGAAACAGGTGAGGTGAACTGAGCCAGGGGTAAGCTAACGCTACAATCGGGCGCCGGGTCCAGGAGAACGCGGCTTTTGAATCCTTGTGAATCATGTCTACGTCGCCGCCCCCAACCGGATGTGTAGAGCAGCACGGGACCGGAGCGGCAGTTAAGTCCGTGACAATCACCTGCCTTTACTAAATAACTCATATCTTGATACACTTGTGTGACGCAATAAAATTTTTCAGTATTTTGTTTTTCAACAAAAGTATTTTTTTTGCCAATTTGCAACATAAAATCCACTACAGGTATTATACGTACAGTTATATAATACTGATTAAAATTATGCATTGACCTGGGTGTCAGAAAAATAAAAGCTTTTTCAGAAACTTTCCGGTTTATTTCCTACAGAAAGAAACAGATGGAATTAATTCATTATTCACCTTAGTTTTAAGAAGAAAGTTATATACTGTATATATATATATATATATATATATATATATATATTATATATATAAGAACTAGATAAGAACTAGCAGTTGTACCCGGCGTTGCCCGTGTACACGTGTACACAGGCAGAAAAAGTGCACAGTTGGTAATGTACGTCATGTATTTAATAGTTATGAGTTGAGGAGGTGATATTGCTTGAGGGACATATAGCACATATGTTTATTGCAAAACCTCATATACAATGTTATCGGTTTTTCCACTTGGAGCGTAAATATACAAATGTTGTGGCGAACCTACTCTTGAACATGCTACATGGAATTTGCCGTTGGGAAAACGTGTTGATTGCAACTGAATATCGCAGCACTTGAGTGACTGACGGGCGTCAGTGCACTTCTTTAACGACCGGTATTTTTCGATAACGACCGGTATTTTCCGATATCGAGAAATACCGGTCGTTATCGAACAATACCGGTCGTGATCGGAAAATAACGGTCGTTATTTTACGATAGCGATCATTACTTTTTCGATAACGATAGCGATCTTTTATAAATAGGGCCCATAGTCTTCGGAAAATAACGGTCGTTATTTTACGATAGCGATCATTACTTTTTCGATAACGATAGCGATCTTTTATAAATAGGGCCCATAGTCTTTCCAGGGTTTATATTTGTATATAAATGTAATTCATATCACCAATAATAACATAGTCTTTCCAGGGTTTATATTTGTATATAAATGTCATTCATATCACCAACAGTAACACAGTCTTTCCAGGGTTTATATTTGTATATAAATGTCATTCATATCACCAATAGTAACATAGTCTTTCCAGGGTTTATATTTGTATATAAATGTCATTCATATCACCAATAGTAACATAGTTTTTCCAGGGTTTATATTTGTATATAAATGTCATTCATATCACCAATAGTAACATAACTTTCCAGGGTTTATATTGTATATAAAGTCATTCATATCACCAATAGTAACATAGTTTTTCCAGGGTTTATATTTATATATAAATGTGATTCATATCACCATAGTAACCTAGTCTTTCCAGGGTTTTATTTGTATATAACTGTGAATCATATAACCAATAGTAACATAGTCTTTACAGGGTTTAATTTGTATATATATGTCTTCATATCACCAATAGAGATGTCCGAACTTCGCAAAATCCGGTCCGCTCGAGGATCCGCGAATTTTCGAAAAAATCCGAAAATTCGAAAATCCGCGAGCGGACCCGTTAAAATTAAAATACCCTTGAAATAACGAGATTTTTCGATTTTCGAAAATTTTCGAAATTACGAGTTTCACGTATTTTCGGGAATTTTCGAAATTACGAGTTTTCATGTATTTTGGAAAATATGTATTTTCGAAATACAAGTAATCCTCGTAATTTCGAATATTTTCGAAAATAGGTATGTTAGGAATTAAAGAGAACCCTTGTATTTTCGAAATTTTCGAAAATACATGTTTTCCCGTATTTTCCGAAATTTTCGAAAATACTGAAAACTCGTAATTTCGAAATTTTCGAAAATACAAATCCGCGAATCGGAAGTTCGGAAGGCGAAAATCCGGAAAAATCCGCCGTTCGCGAACGGGATAAATCCGCGGCGGATCCGGGTTCGGATCCGCGAACCGGCCATCCCTAATCACCATAGTAACATAATCTTTCCAGAGTTTATATTTGTATATAAATGTCATTCATATCACCAATAGTAACATAGTTTTTCCAGGGTTTATATTTATATATAATGTGATTCATATCACCAATAGTAACCTAGTCTTTCCAGGGTTTATATTTGTATATAAATTTCATTCATATCACCAATAGTAATATAGTCTTTCCTGGGTTATATTTTGTATATAAATGTCATTCATATCACCAATAGTAAACATAGTTTTTCCA
Organism: Hymenochirus boettgeri; assembly: GCA_019447015.1. Taxonomy (NCBI): domain Eukaryota; kingdom Metazoa; phylum Chordata; class Amphibia; order Anura; family Pipidae; genus Hymenochirus; species Hymenochirus boettgeri. The sequence goes on from CM033472.1 coordinate 149,159,136, forward strand.
GGGTTTATATTTGTATATATATGTCATTCATATCACCAATAGTAACATAATCTTTCCAGGGTTTATATTTGTATATAAAGGTCATTCATATCACCAATAGTAACATAGTTTTTCCAGGGTTTTATTTTATATAAATGTGATTCATATCACCAATAGTAACCTAGTCTTTCCAGGGTTTATATTTGTATATAACTGTGAATCATATAACCAATAGTAACATAGTCTTTACAGGGTTTATATTTGTATATATATGTCATTCATATCACCAATAGTAACATAATCTTCCAGAGTTTAATTTGTATATAAATGTCATTCAATCACCAATAGTAACATAGTTTTTCAGGGTTTATATTTATATATAAATGTGATTCATATCACCAATAGTAACCTAGTCTTTCCAGGGTTTATATTTGTATATAACTGTGTGAATCATATAACCAATAGTAACATAGTCTTTACAGGGTTTATATTTGTATATAAATGTCATTCATATCACCAATAGTAACATAGTCTTTACAGGGTTTATATTTGTATATATATGTCATTCATATCACCAATAGTAACATAATCTTTCAGGGTTTATATTTGTATATAAATGTCATTCATATCACCAATAGTAACATAGTTTTTTCCAGGGTTATATATTATATATAAATGTGATTCATATCACCAATAGTAACACAGTCTTTCCAGGGTTTATATTTGTATATAATGTATTCATATCACCAATGAACATAGTCTTTCCAGGGTTTATATTTAAAACCTTCCAGGAGTAATTGTGATGTCTTACAGACCTTAAGGGCACGTCCACACTGCACCGCCAGCGTGATTGCACAGATTGAACGGAAAGGCAATCGCACGTGTTGCCGCATTGCAATGTTAGCAAAAATCGCATGTGTAATGAAAAAAAAAATTGCACTAGTGTGGCCTAGCCCTAAGGGAAATGTCTGGTTCGCTCTGTTATAGAAGCTGTTGTTATGTGTGTGCAGCTCTCTGATTTGTGTAGCCGTACATTACGCTGTTGTTATGTCACTGAAGTAGAATCTGTGTCTGTGTTCTTGAAGATCATCTGAGTTACTGAATTGAGGAATCACACTCTGCAAGTGACATGCAGGCTTTTTATTGGTCAAACTGGACTTCATGGGCGTTGCCGTTATGTTGAGTCATTCAAGGGTGTGGCTGTGTGGTGAGCACATACATACATACATACATACATACATACATACATACAAGATTTATGCTTTATATGTAACAAACAATGAAAAAGGTACCTTCATTCTAATAATATTAAGGCAGCTACTGTTCTGCATCATGGAATATTTTTAACAACTTGGTGGTTTCTAGGTTATTGTCTAAACAAATAAAAGTGTCCAAGTCTGCAGGAATAAATATTGTTTGAAACCATAATCATAAATGTATCGGTCATTAATGGTTCATAAACACATTTAGAGAAACTACACACACACTATTCTTTGTACACTGTAAGACCACCTGCTCATGCTTGAAAGGATTAGTGTCTAGTGGAAGTTGGTGATGGGACTCAAAATATCTTGCAGCATTTTCCATACATTACTGTTAATAGGCTGTTAGTCCACAGGAATACCAGTACATTGATATTTCTGATTCTGTTTAATGGTGATACATTTAGAGGCAATACATGCAAAATCCAAAGTAGAGTATACTGTTAATTTCACAGCTCTGTCCCATCTGTAATAAAATTAGTCTAAAAAAAAAAAATCCTTTAACCATATAATAATGGGAAAATATGGAAATATTTTTTTTTCTGGGTCATAATAACAGACAATTGCAGGAATGACCAATGGGCACACACACCCTCTTGCAGGAGTGGTGTGGGGCAGGTCCAAAACCAGCCTTCAACCTTTTGCTCAATTAGGTAAGACCCAGGGGCAGTGTCGGACTAGTGTTGGGGCCCACCAGAAATCTGAGACCAGGGGCCCACCAGGACGAGTTTAGGGGCCCACTTTAACATTTCATACCTCTATTATCACTTATTTACATCTAATTACTTCTACTGACTCCATTTTTTATTAATTAATTTTTACTGTACCTTTGGCTCTGGGCTTCTGGGCTGTGTCTTCATTATATGGATGCTGTTTTAGAACTTCACATTTTTCTGTAATGTTTTCTAATTAATATACTATACATTGTGACCACAATTATAAAATTCTTCATGCACTATAATTAATTTCCATCCATGTGTACACTAAAAGTATCATTCATTTTTATTATTCAAAGCATAAAATACAGTAAAAACAATGACCTCCTCCCTGATTTAGTGAAGATTAAATACTCAGGATGACTTTGAGTTTCACAATAGACCTAATGTTTTTGTTATCCGGTGTAACATGCAATCATGGACTGGAATCTGACTCTAGTTTCTGCTTTTGAGTTTCTGTTCAGACAACCGTTGAAAGGATCTAGTCGTACATGAAAGATTTTTAAGCTGTAGAAATTTAGCCCAAAGAGAAACATAACCATATTGTCTGCATTAGCAGTTTTCATATATATCACATGAATTACATATAGGTTTTACATTATTGTTTTGTTTAACGATTGTACAATATTTGACTTTCAATCACACACCTGCAGATTTTTATATTTGATTTATATTCCAAATTTATAAAAAACATTATAGTATGTTTGCCCTGGACCTGTAGGTTATCTGGGCAGCATGGGGGCTGGTGGTTAGCACTGATGCCTTGCAGCACTGAAGTCCTGAGTTCGAATCACCCTGAACACCCATGAAGCACTCCGGTTTCCCCCACAATCATAAAGACATACCTATGGTTGTATGTGTCAAATATGTGCTTAGATTGTAAGCTCTTAGGGCAGGGCCTGATGTGAATGTATACATGTAATTGTAAAGCTTAACGAAGATGTTGGCGCTATAAAAATCCCAATAATAATAATAATCTAGTGGTAGAAAATGTAGGCTTGATATACATGTATCTTTTAGAACTGAATTATTGCATCTGTCAACATGCTAGATGTTTAATGGTATCTAAACCTTATACAGTGTGTGAATATATTATATATATATATATATATATATATATATATTTATTAAATTGCATTTATAAAAGTTTCTGAGAAATCATCATTTGAAATCACAGCACAGGGAAAGACCTGTCACTCTAGAAGAAGAAATTAGAATTTGTGTCCTATCCCTGACTTCTTACTAGATCTTTGGCCCCAGAAAAAAGAAGGCAGGAGAGGGGGGGAAATGTCTAAGCAGTGAGTAAGGAGAGTGGGGAGAATTAAGCACTCAATAAACATAAATAATTTAATGACAAAGCAAGCACAGATAAATATGTGGTACGACCATTTTACTTCTCTCAAATTTAGATAATGTTAGTTGTTCGAGTGAATATAGTGACCCTTTATGTGCAAAAGATCAATAATGGAAGTTGAGAGGTCTGTTGAAAAATAACTCACAAAGTTAACAATATATTGTTACTGTGATCCTATAGTACTCAATGAAATCGCATGTATTAATGCTCTGATATTGCATGATTATAACCATTGAGTAGTTGCTGTGTTTGACCAAATATTTTTAAAGTTTAGAAAAAGTCTAATATGCATCTATGATGATGAGAAATTATACTACGGTCCAATTTTTCAATTTTTCAAAACAACCTTCAGTTTGATCTACTATGTATTTATGGGGGACAATCATTGTGATTTTAAGTCACTTGATATGTAGGAAATCCTCCACTTAAGCTTTATGAGAAATTTGTTGGATTCGTCTGCTTTTGAGCTAACAAGAATAAATATTCAGATTTGAAACTGAGCGTTTCCATGCCGATCCCACTCTATTTATGACTAGTGATACAAATACGAGCACTCTTTCGCTCTATCAATCAGCCCATGTGATTAACTTTAGCATTATAAAACAGCAAATCGAAATGGAAAAATATTGAAAAAAACAGCAATAGTTTTGTGTTCATTATTAGAAAATTTTGTGCTTTCTGCCTTCATAGACCTGCAGCTTCTGGAAGCTGATTGAAACAGTGAAGTAAATAGCTTCTAAGAGGTGACAACAGAACTATTGTGTAAATTCCTTTGATAAAAGCGGAAGTCCAAATTCCTGTGTCAATGTGTTTATAGTAGAAGTCTTAACGATGGCCTGGGCTGTGACACCTGGACCAACGAACGATGATGGTGAGTGTTTAACCTCCATTTTTAATAACTTTTAAAACTTATCATATCTATTTATGGGGACTGGTAGACAACGCAAGCTTTACGGTGTGAGTGTGAACTCGGCATATGCACCCGTCTACACTCACAGGTAAGCTTAACACATTGTCATTTTTGTCTAGAATTGAAGCAACGTGTTCACGGGGGCTGTAAAGGGAACTTGTAAAGGGGCATTTTTTTAATGTGATACCTTATCTTTTGAACACTTTTGTGTCTTTTATTTCCAGAAGAAAGGTTCTAGTAACATTTTAATGTTTTCCCCAAGAATGCAAAAATACATTTGAACATTAATTATTTCACTTTTCAAGACAATTTATAGTGGGGGAAGATTGTTGTTTTTAGCAATGCTATCCCAAAATCAGAACACAGTTTCTTAAGAACCCCATGATTTCTTCACAGGCCTAAAGGTAGCTTTCTCATGTACACTAGCTGCATGCAAACATGGATGGAGGTACCCAACGAAAGTTCTATATTCCTTGTATTTTTCCCACTAGGTGTCCCACAACACCTTCTCGAACCATCAGAAACAAAGAATTGAGGTGGAAATGAACACTTTCCCAGGAGCTGTGAAAAGTGCAGTTTTATTAGTGTACACATCACTCATTTTTTGAAAAACAGTGTGTCCTTTCTCAAGTTTGTTTTTTTTAACTGTACACTAGCTGTTTCGACACCGTGTCTTGTTAATAAAATATCAATCACCCATGTTTGATATCAGTATTCCTGTTTGTGTTTATAATTTTTTGGGGGCATTTACAACATGTTTTTAAAAGAACAACTGTCTTCAAAGTACTTAACCAACTGTATTATCATCATTTCGAACACTACCTGGTTGCCAAGGTTGTTAAACCTATGCAAGCCAGGAGGAAGCCAGGAAGTATGCGATATTCGGTCAGACAGACCCAACCAAAATGACAGTCGGTCAGGAGCGAATTTTTGTATCGTGTGTACCTAGCTTTACTTTACAGTCATATACAATGATAATACATCTCCTTTACCCTATATCATGTTGCAATGAGTCTGGTTTGTCATGGTATATTGGGATCCCAATCTTGTACTGCCTGTAGCAAGTGCTAGAGGTTGTCCAAAATGATCAATATTTGTGCTTTTAATAATTTGTGCTTTGGACTGAGCTACTTCCTAAATTCAACACAAAGTAAAGCTTGCTCATCCGGACTAAGCTTCATTTGATAGGGTTGCATAAGTGAAAAGCCACTATTATTAATTGATGTACAAAGTGTGAATTGGCTAAATGTGCAAACATTTAAAATAAGAATAATGATTGTAATTTATCACCTAAGAAATAAAAAGGTATTTTCATTCTCTCCATTCATCTGACAATCAACAGAACGGTTTCTTGTAGCTTAAATAATAAAGGCAGAAGGTGTTATCAAAATGGGTGATTGATATTTTTATTTAACAAGACACAGTGGGCTATACAGCTGGTTTACATCATCATCCATCATGTATAAAGTCTCATAAGAGATATTGCTCAGAGCCGATGTGACTGTAATTCTGCATGTTAAGGCCCACTAACAAATTGAAAATAACATGCAAAAGCCGCAAGGATTTCTACTAGAAAACATTTGCTGTTGAATTAGAAGTGCGCAGTTACCATATAAAGCACCATTAACACCAAATAACACCTTTCATTCATCAAAAAAACATTTTAGAAAGCTCTTGAACAATTTTCCCATGTAAAAATCAGTTCTTGTACTGTTTAATTACATTGCAATCATCTACAGTGGGCTTTTACTGATAATTGGCAGGAACAGATAATTAAATAGCAGATGAGCGATAATGTTTTGAAGCGTAATATGTTTTTCAAGGTTTAGAATGATAGTCAATATAAATACTCTAGTAACCCTTTCTGCAATTGCCATCATCATGATTGTATGATCCACTGTTTCTGTGTTTCAAATGTCTATTGCAAAGATTTGATTGTTTGTGTTAAATAGAGTAGCATGCTGCAGCATAATGATTTATTTATTATCATACTGAAATCATGAAAAATCCGGTCCAGGTCCAAGGGTAATAACATACTGTAGGATGCTACAACAGATTAGCAAAGTCCTTATATTTGATGTTAAAATTGAGATTTATAGGGCAATTCAAAATCTCACTTAATAGTACCCAGAGTGAGGACATAAACCACCATTGCACGTGTATGAGCCTTTAGGATAAGAATAACGTAATAACATAATTTTATTCCCTCTTAAGAGTTTAACCATACTCTGAAGGTGTGCAGAAGGCTCTAAGCCATGCAGCATGGGCTAGGATGACACTATGCCCTACTATTTACGTTTTCCTCTTGAATAAATGATTGACAGAATTTACTTCTCGACAATACTGATTGGTTTATTCGGGGTGTAAGGTGGAGAGAAAAAATCAGATTGGAAAATTAGATAGAAGATAATGTAAGAACCCAGGATCTCTATTTTAAATTGGTTACACACATGGCTGATAACTAACCAATCCCCATCTGTTGCTATTGCCTCCTGCTTTAAGTTAATGTAACCAATAGCAATATTATGATAATATATGAGAGGGGGTCATCACATGAACTACAGTATGTCATGTATTATTGATTGGTCTTGTGTTTTAATTTTTTTTTACTTCTAATGCAAAGCTTTCTCTCCAGAACACCTATACATTGTAAGATTCTTCTCTGGTAAATTGCATTTAAGTTACAGTATATATTCTGTAACTAAGAAGGCTTCCATGTTATTTTCCATTACAACGGCTTATATTGTCTTTTTTTTGCTTCTGTTTCTAGCAAAGGAAACTTTCTTTTGTACCATTATTCTTTCTGGTGCAACTTATAAATACCATGTTTTAAGAAACACACAGCACATGAGGTAACAGGTTCAAATTCCCTCTCTTAGTTAATTTACATTGTTTTTGTATGAAAATGTAAAGTTTACGTATGTACAGACATATATATAAAGCTCTGTTGCATTGGATAGTGGTAGAAAGCTGTGCTTTTAGCAAGACAGAGTACAAGTTGAAGGTTCGATTACTCAGACTAACTTTTTTTTACTTTTAATATATATATATATTTTTTTTTAACTAAAATGCTAATATTATGTTTCACATCCATGCTAGCAAAAATTATCTACAAAGATTACTTTTCTTTTTGGATGAAAAGCAAAGGAATTTATCATTGTAATGCATTTAAATATGTTTACACAAAAATGGCACTGAAATCTCTGTAACATGAAGAGGAGGGATGACCTCTAAGCTGTAACATGATTGGCTGTCAATTTCTAGGAAGAAAGGCTGCCTTTCTCTGTAAGTGTACAGCGCACTTTGCTGGTGTGCCTGCAAAGGTGGATTATAGAAGCTCTCCACAGGTTAAATTCCTAAATCAGCCACAGCCACGGCAAAGGGAGGAGTAATGCTATCTTTATGAATCTCTATTAGAGCATTTCTATTATTGAGGCTTTGGTTCCACTTTAAGGTGCTTTACAGTTTAGGAATCAATATATTGCATCTGCCAATCTAGAAAACTGCATTTCTCAAATTTAATCTCATTTGCAATTTTGTGCCTTGTCGCCAAGTTTATCATATAAGTTATGTTTATATGATGCATCATAGCAAGGTAACATTCTTACAGTTTTACTTTGATTGCAGCCAAGATATTGCTCATATTCCATGTCACACATTATGGAAATGAATCAGTAACAAATAATATAACATGATAAAGTATAATGATTTTTTTATCTTTCTCTGGTTGTTCCACAGATTGTTCTAATGTACAGTATAGTACACACCAATAATAAAATGGTTTTGTATAGCTCAGTTTTTCTCCAAACTCTCCATACCAGGCCGTTACCCAAGATAATACAATGAATAACACATAACAGATAAATTTTATTTAGAACATAAAGAAGATCTGGAATTCTTAAGAATGCAGAGACGACAGTTATCTACTTCCAGGAACATAAGAGCAGATTTTTCCTATAAGCATTGTGACTTAGAGTGATAACTTCATCACTCTTTTTGTAAGCTAATTAAAAAAAACCAAAAATCTGAATTCTGATGTGGCATGGATTTCTGATGTGCGCAGCGATATTGCGGTCTGTTGATCAAACCCCAAATGAAGGGCCCACAATTCAAATATGTTTGTTACCTGCACCTACTAAAGATTTGCCATTAGTGAAGCACCTAGGTGTGTTAAAAACCGGCATGTAAATTTACAAGATCAGTGGAGCATACTCGAAGTTCTACAGCTTAATGTGGTCATGCACTGAAATATCTTGCACATTGCCCAGAGATAACCTCTCCATAATGTTGGATACAACGCTAACCTTAAAGAATTAATGTAACACATAATCATTCTTTATAAAGTTTATAAGTTAGCAGTTTGTTTGGGTTTAATCTTTCCGTGCCTCAACTTTATTTTCTGTTAAAATCTAATGTTGCAGGTCTATCACCTTCCAAATATTATTGTATTTTGACTGAAATTGACCGATCTTCCAAGATTACTGATATCCATGTAATGATCATGAGCAATGGTTGTTTTATATGAGAACATTGGGCCAATATAAGTAAGAATGTCCTTCTCTCCTTCTCACCTAGTTTTAAGCTTTCTTATCTCTTACTTTTCTTCACATCTTTACCATGAAGAGTTAACATTCATCCTAGATTTATATGTGGAGTTTCAACATTTTTTATAGGTTGATCTCTATTTTTTAAACAAATTTGGCAACATTTAAATTAGGAATACATAGAAAAGTCAAGACTTCAAAAACTGCCATTCACTAATGCTCTTAAAAATATTATAGATATAATTATTACTATGCGGGTTTTTTAAGCGTTGTAGGCTCTGAGGATTCGGAAGTCCAGATCAGTAACACTTAATGACCTTGTGTAAATCACTGTGCATTCCATGTAACCTCGTTCAGGAAACTGGAAAAATAGCTTGGAATGTGCCCAAGTCTAATGATTTCAGCCAAGGAAATGCAGAAAAGAACCAAACTAAAGCTTGCACGTATATTATGTTTGCAATATCTCTAATCAGTTAACAGGGTTTTTTTTTTGTTCCAGGAGACATTTGTAACTGTTTCACCTTAAAAAGATTTAATTATACCATAATACAAAGATACAGAAAACAGTTTGCTCATTGCATTGGGGCAACATGATGAATTTTGTTTAATTCCAATAAACCATATTGAGAAATGGTCATATAAGGTAAATTAATGCAAAACTATTTCCATTCAGGCTCTTACATTACCTCTTGTATCTTAGTAATAAATGTCCAAACTCGTATATAATCGTTTAGAATTTCAAAATAACCTTGTTGCTGCAACAAAACAACTAGAAAGAGCAGAGACCAAATGTCTGAATCATTTTATGTTGTCATATCAACTAAATATTGTTTTGCCACACATGTGTGATATTAAAAACAGATTACAACACCAGAGCATATTTCTATTTACGGAGGAAATCCTGTAAGCATAGACATGCAGAGCTATACTTATAAATATATATTTACCATTCCTGAAGCAATATCATTTATACTTATCCATTTTAATGACTTTGTGGTCTGTAATGCTGCAAGCCATGCCTGGCCAAGGAATGCTGGTGCAGTTACATCCCTAGATGCTGGATGAATTTTGTATGTAAAACAGTTTTATTTTGATGTCTGTATCCTCTATGATATACATATTTAAAGGGCAAGCTCACCCTTAAATGAAAAATTGCATATAGGTAAATTTGCAATAGTTGGAAAGCTGAGAGATGTAAGTGTAAAGGTTTTTAGGGTCCTTATCTTATGTATGAATTTCTTTGTGGGGTGTAGTATGCTCCTTTATTTAAGAGAAGATGGAGCTTTTCGCCACTGCATCAGTATAGAGTTCCTTTAAAGGACATCTATAGCTGTCCATGAATTCCATTATTATCAGGAATTTCAGTTTTTTTTCTACCTTCTATCACTGAAGCACTGTCTGCAGAGAAGCTGGAAGCCACAGGAGAAGGGAGTGCACATACTGGAAACAGTGCATTAGTATAGTATATGAGGTTAAACAGATGCTTTTTAATATGTTTTTATGTCAAAGTTCTCCATATCCATTCTATATGCACAATTTAAAACATTGATTGTGTACCTCTTTTTTTTATTCGTGTAGCTAAACTAAACCTATATTTATTTCACCAGGGTTTGGGAAAGAAAGGGTACACCCAAAATGGTGAAAGATATTTTGCATTTCAGGTTGGTAATGAAAAAGTTTTAATAAATTCATTGCCTTGGGCAGGGCAGGTGCCAATTAAACATGTTCATTTAAGTAATTATCAAAATATGATGTATATAAGGGGAATGGGGGCAGGGTTTGTGTAATAAAATGAGTAGAAATACAAGAAAACAATGAACATCAGTATATGCACTGCTGCTTATTATCTAAAATAAAGATTAAACGTATTAAATTTAATCCAAATGTATTCCTATAATTGAATTTTTGAATTTTTCTATGAAATGCTGAAATTAAAAATACATACATCTTGTTTATATGGGGCATTTTTTACAACCATATTAGTTATTTGGGACCTACCACGAATACCCAGATGGGGTGTTTGCAGTTATTAAAAGCCTATTGTAAAATGTCGCAATGATAAGCCAATGGAAAATACTTTACAGTCAACCAGTTGTTGGTGTCAGTATTTGCTGATTTAGCTGGTAGTGGTGGATCTTAAAATATCGACTCTGTATTACTAATTTGCTTTGATACTAGATTGGCGACATTTTCATTCAGATATTCCACAGCTTTAATGCCTACACTGGTAATAACAATGCACTAGAGTCCAATGCAGAGGAGGCTGTAAGATGGCACTTGATGGCAGTAACATTTGAAAGCTAACATCTGATTGGTTAGGGCAAATTTAGAACCACTTTAAACGATAAGAAACTTTTATTGAATAACCCTGATTGTATTTATTGATTGGACACTTTTAACATAAGGATGGGAATATAGTAAGAGGGACATTTTCCTTATGGTACTTTTGCACAAATCACTTTATTGGAGTATATAATACAAGCACAAGACACTTTGCATTTTTATTTTGGACACACGATAATGCAAAAAGGAAACCGAACATTTTACTTATGTTAACATTTTAATTATGGGATCACATGATTGTTATATATAGTATATGTTTTATATGCACAACATAAGATGTTGACTATGGCTAATTTGAGGTAAGGAAGTGATGTCATAAACATACCTGTTATATTCTGCTGTAAGAGGTGGTGTGGAGAGTTTTTTTTGCACCTTGAATAAACAATACCACTTTTGGTTTGTTATAAGTCCTTGTATGAAAATCTTCTTACAGCCTTTTTATTGAGGCAGTAGAAATACGTGAAACATTTGGATTCCAAAATAGATTCAACCACTAAACTTCTCTTGTAACACAATTATCACTGTGGCCACAGCCGGGAGACCAGAGGATCAAAGCAGTAAAGTGATCCCTTAACATGGATACCATGTGATTCGGATGTTTTAGGCATTGTAATGCTTTAATATTTCCTCAGACATTGCCAGTGTTTGACATGTTTTGTTACTGATTTACTTGGCCTCTAATGGGCCAAATGTCCAGTCAATTTTAAACCACAGCCCCAAAACCCCACCCCATATCTTACATAATAAAACACAGACAATTTAGTTTTAAGGCCACAGCTTTATTAAACAGGCTAATAAACATTTTTTTAAAATCACAAAAAAAGCAGCTTTCGCATCCATTCAACAGGTATGAAAGAGTTTTTTAAAACACCGCCTGGGATGAGCCCACCCAGCGGCAAACGGCTTCCTCCTTTTGGTGGTATAACTCCACAATTGATCCAGATCTGTCCTGACCTGCCCTCAATGCATATTTCACTATCCCCTGGAAAGCTGTGACATACTGTACATTTCTAACTTACAAACAACATATACCATCACCAACAGAACTCATAAGGGAAGTTTTTTTTAAATATAGTTTTGATGTAACAACATTGCCCTTGTTACTAACCCACAGCAACTTTTCAGTGGTACTTGCCATGTTCTCAGTTACAATGTATGCTTGTTAGCACTTGTAATTATAGCAGAAATGTGTGAACATAGACGTAACCTCAGGTAGGTTTTATCAAATTTCCGTCTCCTCAACACATGAAGTAGATTCCCAGTAGCAAAAAGAAAAATCGCTTAGTAACAACTAGAGATGGACCCGAATCCGAACCCAGTTCCGAAGTGGATTTCATGGATCTGCTGGAACTTGGAATTCTGCCATTGCTTTTTATACCTTATTCTAGGTGGAACTTTTGTGTTTTAACTTCAATGGGTCCACTTGGGATTTTAGAATTCTCAGATTTTTTAGAAAAAACAAATCTGCAAGCGGAACAGATTTCATTGAGTTTGGACATCTCTAGTGAACATCAAAGATTTAAAGACCCATTTGTGGGAGTGTTGTAATAATAGCCTGTGGTGTCCTAACAACAAAGTATGTATCTTTAAAGGACAACAATCCCTTTCCCACTCCCATTAAAAGGACCCATGGTGAGGAACTAAATCGCTCACACCTCACCCCTGGGTTCAACCTGCATAACCCAAATGAACCTTTATAACTTACCCTCCTGTGGTCACCTCGATTTCGATTTCGGTAACCCTCGAATGTATGTGCCGTTTCGCCAACCCTCGAATGTACAAGCTGATTTCGGTAACCCTCAAATTTGTGATATCGGTAACCCTCGAAAGTAATGTTCGATTTCGGTAACCCTCAAAATAGCCCGCAAAGCTTGAAACACCCCGATTGTGAGGAAAGATAGATTTTAAATTAATTTTACTTATATTTACTGTCCCCAAACCATTCCCCAGGTCCCTGTGTTATTTACAGTCCCTACTATTACTATTTCACCCTTCAAATTGATAGAAACTTCCAATTTTTTTCTCCAATAGACTTCTATGGTTCGTTTTCGAATCTTCGAATTAAATTTGAAAATTCGAAAACGGGACAAAACTCATCATTTTCGACATCTCTAATTTTCAAATCTTCAATGAAGTCCATATATAAATTTTAAATAATATATATAAATAATGCTGTATTTGACAGGCACTCACGTTAACTTAAGATGTTAACTTCACTGTTTGCAAATTATGGCTTGAGAAAGGCCGTAGAAAGAAGGCTGAATGTTTTGCACAGTTTATAATTAAGCAAGAAATGCCATGATTGACATATGAATCCGGTAATGAGGCCTTGTTATTTATAAAGGGGTTCACCACATTCCTCATATTGTGGAAGGGGCCTAGGATATGGCGTAGAAATAGAAGGTATGTTGGGGATCCATAAATAAGGAAATTACTAGTGTGAAAGTTTTTGGGGTAAAATAAGCGTTAGTTCAAATTTACTAAACTTCCACAACATAATATATCATCAATGTTTTTTATGATTAAAAAAAATGGGGGCCATAGAACATTATTTTAACAATTCTACATCTTTCACACATGGAAGCTATGAATGCTATTAATAAGCTTACAGACAAGAGAAATCTATACCATGTTCCAGCACCTGCTACCCTGATACTATCCATTTCACATCTTGAAGTTTTGCTGTTTTGTTGATAAATGTTAGTTAAAATTTTGATATTGTTTTTTGTAACACAGATTCTTACAGGCAACGCAACTATCCAACACATTTGTAGAGTGACAGTAAAGTACCGGTATATCTATGACTATTACAGTGGCCCTAAACAGAGAATCGTAATATGTGGTACATTTATTTGTGTAAAAATGTCAATTTGTGAAAAAGCTTTTTCAAATATTTATTTAAAAATGTAGACGCTATTGAGAAGGCATGCACTGTGTAGAGAACTCTGAGGATTATACAATAAAAGTTTCAAAGTGTTCCAATGCTATTATCGTTGCAACCAATAATATGTAACCCATGTAAAAGCTAATATTTGATTGCAAATAATAGCACGGGTAAACATATGTACCCTATATGCTTCCATATCCAAACATTGCACTTCTACTGCATCAGGGCTTAAATCACTGAAAAATGATATACTTGAATATATTTACCTCTTATTAAGTCCTGTAGCAATACAGAAATCTTAAAATGACACATTGAGACATTCCTTATATTTTTATTATACAAAATGAAAATGTTTCTGATTTATCACATATCGTAAGTTTGCCAAAATCAGCCTGACTGAATGATTTTTTCTCTTTAAAATATTGAATTATGATTTTCTCATTCAAGGCATGTAGAATATAGCAGTAATACATGGTAATTTGACAATACATGCAAGAGTTGTCAAATAATGTTTGTAAATAGACTAGCATGAGAGGTTCTTATTATCAAAGCTTACTACAGCATGCTGTGTTTTAATTAGATTGTTTTAGCCACAAGTGATCCTTGCCACTCCAATGCTGGAGGATTCTGCTTTTACTTCATGCTGTGGGTCCACCTGTCTCTGTCAGCTTCACTGCCCTGATGGTCTTAAAGCTTTCAATAGCCTAGGTGCTTTCTGCAGAACTTAAGCAAATACTGATGGATGCCAACTACAATCAAATTGCATGCTTTGATAGTTTTCTATGTCTGTCATGAAGAATAATTTAACTTATTAGCTTCAGGAGAATTCTATTCTGATCAGTATATAATTATTTGTATACCAATGACATTTTCAACACAATCTGGAAAATTAATTGAAGAACTCAAGTTGTAGATCCATAGTAGCTATTTAGCTATGTCCTTAAACAGGTCAGCCTTATTTGGAGAAGACTGGACAGTCAAGTTTGCAGCATTGATAAAAACTTATATATACTCTATAAACCGACCTGAAAAACTAGTAAAACTGATTGACTTGAGTATAAGCCAAAGGTAGAAAGGATCACACTACTGCAAACTAGAGATGGACTTGAACTCAAAACCAGAGTTGAATTAAGCAAGTCCGAACGGACTTGGACTTCTCGAACTATCCTGAACCCGGATTTCTCTGAGTTTGAACTTTCCAGACTTTCGATATTATCGAATGTCATCATCGCTTTTTCGAAAATTATCAAATTTATAGGCCTTCGCTAACCCTTGAATGTATCGTTCACTAACCCTTGAAGTATTGTTCATTTCACTAACCTCAAATTTATGGTTCTATTTTGAGTACCCCTTGAAAGTACTGTTCGGTACCCTCGAATGGGCCGTAACCCTTGAATGTAGCTTCCAAACCTGACAATTGCCAGCTTGTGTTTAAGAAGTGTTTTTAACAAGTTTTTGGTGATAGTGACTCGTTCCCCAGACCATTTCCAGGTGCTACATCATTTACAGTAGTTACCATTGTTAGTTTAGCTGTAATCACCCGAACTTTTGAACTATCACTCTCCCCGTTGACTTAATGGGTCCTAATTCGAAATTTCGAACTTTTACTGAAGTTCAAAAGTTTCAAAACAGACCTAACTTTATGAAGTTCGGCCATTTCTACTGCAAACCTGTAATTAGCTTAAGTGAAAATGAACATGCAATAACAAAAAAAAATGCTCCTGCCCACCACTCTAAACACTCCATAGACCCCAAGGCCCAAATCCAGTAACCCCCAATTTCTTGGCATTGGCATTTCAGATGTTTGGAAACTACAACTCCTAGCATGCTTTGATGGGCGTTGTAGTTTCTAAACATCTGGGGTGGCAAGGTTCACAACAGTTAAAAGCATTAGTACAATTATTAGTCCAGCATACTAAAAAGAAAATGCTACTGCCCACCTCTAACAGAGAGTCAGAGGTCAATGCATGCTCCTCCATGTAGGGCTGGTTATTGAGTGAAGGTGCAATGTACGCAGCCTACTTGCGCATGCTACCTACCACCCGCGTTATGTACCCGCAATTAATGCCTCCTGACTGCTCCTGGTCTCCTACATCCTCCTCACTACATTTGCGGCTGAAAAGAATGGCATCAAACACTGTGAGTACCGTAAGGACTGTAGATCCTTGGCTCCGTGTCTCCTGTATTGTAAACTTTGTGACACAAAATATAAGCTGAGGTTTGCTTTTAAACTTGGCTTATATTCGAGTTTATATGAAATCACTTTGTAAACAAACTACGCACTTATCCCCCCCTAAATGTATTGAAATGGAAGACTGTTATAAATTACAAATCACCATATCACTGAAGGTGGCCATAACTACAAAAGGTTATATGATCATGATTGTGTCGTAACACTTACCAATACTATGATAGAAAGATGACAGTGTATTGTACGTAGATGTACCCATAAATATGCTTTTATGGATCGGTCCTCTACATAATGAAAGTATTTGTTTTTCCATTACTGACTGTCTATCTACTCTCTTTGTTCTGGGTCTCCCCTGGCTAGGTTGTCACAATCCCTGCATTGATTGGCACACTTATCATATTTCTTAGTGGAATTCCTTTTGTCAAAACAATTGTCTTCCCTGCCAATTTCGCTGCCATCAAGGATTGTCCACTATAGTGTATTCATTAAAGACTCTCCTCTCGTATTGCTCCTATCCTTGCCCTAATTAAAAAAGGTGTAGGCCTAATTCCTGGACTTCACAGGCCTCTTCGGCCCCAATTCCTCAGTCATGCCAATCCTCTTCTTCCTTTATCATTGAAGTATAACCGCTTCTAACTCCGAGCCGTGCTATCCTATCACATGCTAGAACAGATGGAAACTTCATCCTGTGCCTACTTTTCCAAAAAATGTTCAGCCTCAGAGCTGAACTACGATGTGGGCAATAGAGAATTATTAGCCACAAATTGGCCTTGGAAGAATGGCGACATTTATTGGAAGTTCCCCCCTATCTGATTATGATATATACCACCACAGAAACCTAGAATACATCCAAACTTTCAAAAGACTTAACCCTCGCTGTCTCTCTGGGCACTTTTTTTCTGTCATTTTAAAGAGCATGTCCACCCCCAAAACTAAATATAACCCCATACTGGCCCCACTATGTAGTTTAAAAAATCTTACCTTCCTCTACTGGAGGTTGCCCTTTTTTACAGTTTTATGGACACATCTCAGCTTTTCCTCAGGACTTTCTCCTTACAGATGTCCCTGAAGCCATGAATAGAGCGCAGCCCATTGTCGCTATATGTAATGTTATCTTTGAAAAAAGCCCTTCTCCCTCTTATTCCATTGGAGATAAAGTATGGCTTTCCACCAAAAACATTAACCTCAAACTCTTCTCTCCCAAACTGGACCCAATTCATTGGCTCCTTTTCCTATCATTGAAGTCCCTACAGATTTTCATTTATAGCACCCTCCTGAGATGAGATCCCAATATTTTTATGTCTCGCTTCTGTAATCTGTGTCTACTAACTTTTTTTTCTTCCTCACAGCCCTTTTCAGCTCCATTAGAGTCAATGATCAACAGAATACGAAGTAGAAAAGACCCCGACTCCAGTTTCTCCAGGGGTACCTTGCAATATCTCATCCAGTGGAAGGGCTTCAAGCCTGAAGAATGTTCCTGGGTCAAGCTCTGGATGCTCATGCTCCTCATTAAATTGAAAAATTCTACAGCTTTCCATCGAAACCAGGTGTTGATGAGCCCCCCCCCCGGGAATTCTCGCAATGCGCTTGACATCACGGAAGGACACCGATGTCATAGCGCAATGTGCGTGATTGTCACAGAAATGTGCCGGCAGAGCAAAAATTCAAATTGAGCAGGATTCTTTGCCCTGATGCCCCAAAATCTTTGCCCCGATGCTTTGCTTAAACTGCTGTGCTGGGTTCTTTGTTCCTGTTTTCATTGTTTCAAGTTCCTTATTCTTCACCTTATTCTAGTTCCTGCCAAGTATCTTCTCCTTGTATCCTGTTTCTGGTTTCTCCTGCCTGTTCATGCCTTGTACCAAATCTTGTCATGGTTTCTTTTGCTGGACTTTTCGTACTTGGATTACTCCGCCAATAACTGTACTTGTTCCTGCCTGACTCCTTCCTTCTTTTTCGTGATATCATTCCTCATAATCGCGACTTTCTTCCGTGCAGGTAAAGCCTTACACAATCAAGGGAAATATCTACTTGAATGTTGGATTGGCCTGTGTATACTTAAAAAAGTTACAGTAACAGCCTCATGAAGTTTAAAGGAGAATTGGTCCTAATAGTTTCTATGTATGAAAAAATCAGAAAATTAAATAAATGTTGTATGTAATTCTTCACATTCCTTTCCCCTCTTCTCAGGGCTGTTTTGCAGGTGATACCATGATCTCACTTGTTTGAAAAAGAACCAATAACATTGTGTTTTCCAGAGAGAGAATAAATAAAAAGTGGCTTAGGTTATATACTTTTTATGAAGAAAAAAAAATTACTGAAGCCATTCTTCTTAACATTTTCCAGCACACCAGCTATTGGATTGTAATTAAAGATGCTGTGGAGCTATTTATTGTTAATCCAGCTTAACATTGTAACATTTCTGATATGCTTATTATTTTTTACCATGAATGCTGTTATAACTACTTAGATTCATATAACACTACTGTACAACTCTCAACTCCTACATATTCCCCCAAACCCTCCTCTTCTTCTAAGCCAGTCTCATAAAAGTGCATACACGGCAAGTATTTTGGTTGGATTGGGCATTGATCGCTATGATTTTCCACAGCCCCAAAAGTGATTGACTAAGACGCGATGTCTAAGCCAATCCTTGGCTGCTGGTTGAGCCCCTTCTGCTGCTTCCGTATACAAAAAAGGCACTGGAGACCAGCATAGGCAGCGATGGAAAGAGGGTGGTAAGTATGCCCAGCGGCCAATTTGAAGAATAAACCAAAGTCTAGGTTTGGGGGTTCATCTGATATACAATTTATGTTGAGAATGTGGAAATGCCCTTTAATAATTATAGTCGGCATTGCAAATTATATGTAACAGTACATGCCAATTAATTAATATGTAACTATTATAATAATCTCAACAAATCAAAAAACAGTAGTAATATAAATTATCTTCTCTAGATCAACATTACATGTCTTTTTACAGAAACACATTATGGTTACAAGTACATTAGGGCTGGGCCACACTAGCGCTTCTTGGTGCTTTGCGCATATGTTTTCACTTGCGATTGTACCCGCGTTTTTACTAAACCGGAATCGGGGACACAAAATTCCAATCATTCAATTGGGTGTGTCCTTCGTGTTTGTCGCTTAACATTTTTTCACGCAATCGCATTTGTTTTCTCTATGTAAATAGCGAGAACGCATGCGCAAACACGAAACAAAGCACGTGAACGCACACAAATCACTCATGCAACACTCACGATTTTGTGCATTATAGTGTGCCTCAGCCTAATACCGTATATGACTAGAGTATGGCCGAACTTCCTGAAGTTCGTTTTCGTTTCAGAACTTCAGTAAAGGTTTAGAGGTTGAGAGAGGTTCGAAGAGACAATAATTCGAAAAAGTTCAGATGAGATTACAGTAAAATGACAATGGTTACCACAGCCATTTACTTGGGCAATTGTGTTATGGCCAATGTGTGTAAAGTGTTTAGGCCAATTGGAGGATTGCCGAACAATACATTTGAGGGTTCTGAAAACAGACATTACATTGAGGGATTTGTAAACTAATGATACATTCGAGGTGTAACCAAAAACAAGATTACATTTGAGGGTTACCAAAAACAAAGATTACATTCGAGGGTTACCAAAAACAAGATTACATTCGAGGGTTACCGAAAACAAAGATTCATTCGAGGGTTACCGAAAACAAAGATTACATTTGGGTGTCCCAAAACAAAGATTACATTGGGGGTTACTGAAAACGAATGCAAATTCGAGGGTTACCGTACAATCCATTTGAGGTTATCGAAATATGTCCGTGGGTTCAGAAAACCGAACAAGCTTGGAGGTACACCTTATATAAGGGTGTCCTCCAAGCTTTGTTTCGGTTTTCTGAACCCACGACATATTTTCGATAACCCCTCAAATGTATTGTACGGTAAACCCTCGAATGTTGCATTCCGTTTTCAGTAACCCCCAATGTATCTTTGTTTTTGGTAACCCCGCAAATGTAATCTTTGTTTCGGTAACCCTCGAATGTAATCTTGTTTTTCGGTACCCTCGACATGGTAATCTTTGTTTTTTGGTAACCCGCGAAGTAATCTTTGTGTTTTGGTAACCTCAATGTATCTTGTTTTTGTACCCTCGAATGTATCACATTAGTTTTAACAAATCCCTCAAAGTAATGTCTGTTTTTCAGAACCACCCTCAAATGTTATTGTTTCGGCAACCTCCAATTGGCCATAAACCCTTTTACACACATTGGCCATAACACAATTGCCCAAGTAAATGGCTGTGTAACCATTTCATGTGTTTATTCTGTACTGTCATCTGAACTTTTTTCGAATTATTGTCTCCTTTCGACCTCTTCCTCAACCTCTGAACCTTTACTGAAGTTCTGAAACGAAACGAACTTCAGGAAGTCGGCGACATCTCTAGTCATTGACTGGATTTGGCTGCGGCCACACTATAATGCACAAAATCGTGACGTGATTGCATGATGATTTGTGTGCGTTCTCACGTTGCTTTGTTTCGTGTTTGGCGCATGCGTTCCGCTATTTACATAGAGAAACAATGGCGATTGCGTGAAAAAAATTGTTTAAGCGCAACACGAACGTGACACAAATGAATGATTGGAATTTCGTGTTCCCCCCAATTCCTCATTTCCGTTTATAAAATCGACGGGTACATCGCAAGTGAAAAACATCTGCCGCAAATGCACAAAAGAGAAGCGCCTAGTGTGGCCCCGCCTTGAATGTACTTGTACACCATATTGTTTTCTTAAAAGGAGACAATGTAAATTTGATCTAGAGAAGAATAATTTTTATATTACTGACTATGGTTTTTCTGGAATTTGTTGGAGATTATTATAATAGACATACTTAATTAATTTTGCATGTCCGTTTAACATATAATTGCAATGGCCGACTATAATTATTAACGGGCATTCCAACATCTCCCAACAAAATTTTTATAGTCTTGAAACCCCCCAAAACCTAGAACTTGGTTTATTCATTTCAAATTGGCCGCCGCTGGGCATACTTACCAACCATCTTTCGCTTGGGTTCCGCTCGACATAGGATTTCCTATGCTGGGGGCCAAAGCAGTGCCTGTTTTTGTATAACGGAAGCAACTAAAACGAAATAAGGGGCTCAACCGTCAGCCAAGGATTGGTCTTATACAATCGCGTCTTAGTCAATCACTTTTGGGGCTTGCTTGAACAAGCCGGATCAATGCCCAATCCAAACCCAAATCAGGATACTTGCCGTGTATGCCTTTGTGAGGTGAGACTGGCTTAGAAGAATAGAGTTTTGGGTGGAAATATGTAGGTAGTTGAGATTAGTAGGTAAGCTGTTTATACCTGAATCTAGTAGTTATAACAGCATTCATAAGGTAAACAATAAATAAGCATACGAAATGTTACAATTGTTTAGTGCTGAGTATACATAAATAGCTCTCCACAGCATCTTTATTAACAATCACTAATAGCGGATCGTGCTGGAAAACTGTTAAGACAGAAATGGCTCAGTAATTTTTTTTTTTTTCTTCTAAAAAGTATTAACCTAAGCCCTTTTTATTCATTCACTCTCTGGAACACAATGTTTATTGTTTTCCTTTATGTCAAACAAGTGATATCATGATCACCGTGCAAAACAGCCCTGAAGAAGAGTGGAAAGGAAGTGGAAGAATTTACATACAACATTTTATTAATTACTAGCTCCTAGATATTTTCATACATAGAACTATTAGGACACAATTCTCCTTATAAACTTCATGAGGCTGTACTGTACTTTTTTAAGTATAACACAGTGTCCCAATCCAACATTTCAGTAGATATTTCTTCTCTGATTGTGTTGTAAGATGCTCGGAGGTTGTACCTGACATGTGAAATTAGGTCTGATCGTATTAATGAGGACTGATATCCACGCAAGAAGGAAGCGGAAAAGTCAAGGCATGAGAACAAGTACAGTATTGGCGGAGTAATCCAGTACGAAAGTCCAGCAAAAGAACCATGAACAAGATCTTAGTGTCAAGCGATGAAAGGCAGGGAACCAAACAGATACAAGGAGAAGATATCTGGGCAGGAACTAGAATAAGGTGAAGAATAAGGACTTGAACATGAAAACAGGAACCAAAGAACCCAGCACAGCAGTTTAAGCAAAGCATCTGGGGCAAGAATTTTGGTGGCATCAGAGGCAAAGAATCCTGCTCAATTTGATTTTTCTCTGCGGCACATTTCTGTGACATCACGCACATTGCGCTATGCTCTGTCACCCTTCTGGTGATGTCAGCAGCGCATCGTTGCGAAATCCCGGGGGGTGGGCTCATCAACAACCTTCGTGTTTCCGATGTAAAGCATCTGTATAGACCATTTTTCAATTTTAATGATGGAGGCATGAGTCCATCGCAGCAGAGCGATCTGACCCAGACCTTCTTCAAGGCTTGAAGCCCTTTCCACTGGATGAGATATTCAAGAAGTCACCCCTGGGAGCCTGGATCCGGGTCTTCTTACTTACTTCGTATTCCTGTTTGATCATTTGACTATAACGACGCTGAAAAGGGCTTTAGGAAAGAAAATGGTTAGAGACACCAATTCAGAAGCGAGACATTAGCAACATATTGGGGATCTTCATCGTCAGGAGGGTGCTAATAAATGAAAATCTGTAGGGATTCATAGATAGAAAGACCATAATTTGGGTCCCAGTTTTGGAAAGAGAGTTTGAGGTTAATGTTTTTGGTGGAAAGCCATACATTTATTCGAATGGAATAAGAGGTGTAAAGTGGCTGGTGGGTGGTGGTTCAAGATAACATTACATATAGCGGGACATGTGGCTGCCATGCTTGGTATCATTGGCTTCAGGGACATCTGTAGACGGGAAAGTCCCTGAGGAAAGCTGATGGATTTGTCCCATAAACTAGTAGAAAAAAGGGCAACCTTCCAGTAGAGGAAGTAAGGATTTGTTTAAACTACCAGTTGGGGGCCAGTATGGGGTGTAGTTTTAGTTTGTGTGGGTGGACATAGCCTCTTTAAATGACCGAAGAAAAGTGCCCATAGAAGACAGCGGCGGGTTAATCTTTAAATTTGGTGTTATTCTAGTTTCTGTGTTCTGGTATATATCATATCAGATAGGGGTATACTCTTCCAATAAATGTCGCAAAACTCTCTCCAAGGCCAATTTTGCTAGGCTAATAATTCTTCTAGGCCATCAACCCAATCGTAGCTTCAGCTCTGAGCTGACTTATTTTTTGTAAAAGTAGGCCACAGGGGATAATTTCCCATCTGTATCTAGGCATTGTGAAGATAGCCCGCTCCGATGTTAGAAGCGTTACTTCAAGATAAAAGGAAGAGAGGATTTGGCATGACTGAGAATTGGCCTAAGAGGCCTGTGAAGTCCAAATTAGGCGCTACACCGCTTTTTTAATTAGGGCAAGGATAGGAGCATACGAGAGGAGAGTCCCTTTCATGAACTCCTATAGTGGACAATCCTTGATGGCGAGCGAACTTGGCAGGGAGACAATTGTTTTGACAAAAGGACATTCCCTAAAAATATGATAGTTGTGGCCATACAATGCGGATTGTGGACAAACCTAGCCAGGGGAGACCCAGTAGACAAGAGGATTAATAGACAGTCAGTAATGGAAAAACAATACTTTCATTATGTAGAGGACCTGATCCATAAAACATATTATGGACATCTTAACCGTATCATTAACAGACATGTACATCTTTCTATCATAGTTTTGAAGTGTCTACGTCACAATCATGATCATAATAACCTTTTGTATTTATGGCCACCTTCACGTATATGTGGTTTTGTAATTTATAACAGTCTTCCTTTCAATACATTTATGGGGGTTATTGCCGCTAGTTTGTTTACAAGTGATTTCCAGAAACTCGAATTAAGCCAAGTTTAAAGCAACCTCGCTTTATATTTGTGTCACAAAGTTTTACAATACAGGAGGACATCGGAGCAAGGACTACGTCATTAACGAGTACTCACAGATGTTTGATGTCCATTTCTTTTCAGCCGCAAATGTAGTGATGGAATGTAGAACCAGAGCATCAGCGAGGCTAATTGCGGTACACTGAGCGCGGGTAGGTAAGCATGCGCACGTAGGCTCGCGTACATTGCCACCTTCACTCAATAACCAGCCTACCTGGAGGAGCATGCATTGAACCCTTGACTCCACTGTTAGAGTGGGCAGTAGCATTTTCTCTTTTAGTATGCCTGGACTAAGACTTGTACTAATGCTTTTAACTGTTGTCTGAACCTGCAACCCCATAGGTTTTAAAACTACAACCGCCATCAAAGGCATGCTAGGAGTTTGTAGTTTTCCAAACATCTGAAATGCCATGCCAGCAAATTGGGGTTACTGGATTGGGCCTTGGGGTCTATGGAGTGTTTAGAGTGTTGGGCAGGAGCATTTTTTTTTGTTATTGCCATGTTTCATTTCAGCTTATCTAATTACAGGTTTGCAGTAGAAATGGCCGACTATAAAGTTAGTTCTGTTTTGAAACTTTTGAACCTTCATAAAAGTTCGAAATTTCGAATTAGACCCATTAAGATAGTCAACGGGAAGTGAATAGTTCGAAAAGTTCGGGTGATTTACAGCTAAACTAAACAATGTAACTTACTTCGTAAATGGATGTTAGCCACCTGGGAAATGGTCTGGTGAACGAGTCACTATCACCAAAACTTGTTAACAACAAAAACCTTCTTAACAACCAGCTGGGCAATTGTCAGGTTGTTGGCAAGGGTGCTCTTCACATCGGGTTACGGCCATTCGGGGTTACCGAACAGTTACGTGTTCACAGGGTACCAGTTAGACATAGTAAGCAAGGCATGAAGTAAATACTTGAGGGTTTAAGTGAAATGAACATAGTTCAAGGGTTAGTTGAACGATACATTCAAGGGTAGCGAAGGGCCTATAATTTTGATAATTTTACGAAAAAAGCGATGATGAACATTCTATATTTCGAACGTCTGAACGTTTCAAACTCAAAGAAATTCCGGTGTTCAGTATAGTTCGGAAGTCCCAAGTCCGTTCGGACCCCCCCCCCCCTTTTTGGCTTGTAATTCAACTCTGGTTTTTGGTTCAAGTCCATCTCTATTTGCATATTGTGACATTTCTCCCTTTGGCTTATACGACAGACAACAAGTTTTACAGTTCGTGTTAGGATCCATGATGGTATAAGTGTCAGAGGCTTTAGTATAAGTTGTTTTGTACAATGGCGCAAACTGTCTGTCGCAAGTCTTCCTCCAAATAGCTACCTGTTTAATGCTAGCTAAATAAGCTACTATGGATCATACAACTTGACGTTCTTCAATTAATTTTCCAGATTGTGTTGAAATTCATGGTATACACATAAATTATAATACTGATCAGAGATAGAATTCTCCTGAAGCTACTGAAGTTAAATATATTCTTCATGACAGACATAGAAAACTATCAAAGCATGCAAGTTGCATTGTAGTTGGCATCCTCATCAGTATTTCTTAAGTTCTGCAGAAGCACCTAGGCTATTGAAAAAAAAAGCTTTTAAAAAAAGAGCCATCAGGGCAGTGAAGCTGACAGAGACAGGGTGGATCACACACAGCATGAAGTAAAAGCAAAATCCTCCAGCATTGGAGTGGCAAGGATCCTTGTGGCTAAAACAAATCTAATTAAAACACAGATGCTTAGTTAAGCTTTAAGATATTAATAACCCTCTCATGCTAGTTCTATTTACAAACATTATTTGACAACTCTTGCCTGTATTGGTCAAATTTTACCATGTATTATCTGCTATATTTCTACATTGTCTTGAATGAGAAAATCATAATTCAATATTTTAAAAGAGAAAAACTCATTCAGTCAAGGACTGATTTTGGCAAACTACGATATGTGATAAATCAGAACACATTTTCATTTTGATAGGATAAAAATTAAAGAATGGTCTCAATGTGTCATTTAAGATTTCTGTATCTACAAGGACTTAATAGAGGTAAATATATTCAATGTATATCATTTTTCCAGTGATTTAAGATCCCTGATGCAAGTAGACATCGTGCAAATGTTTTATATGCAGCATATAGGGTACTATTTTTACCCGCTTTTATTTGCAATCAAATATTAGCTTTTTACTGGTTGCATATTATATGGTTGGCAACAGAATTAATAGCATTGAGCCGCTTTTGAACCTTTTATTGTATACCCTCAGAGTTCTCTCCACAGTGCATGCCTTCTCAATACGTCTATCCGTTTTAACTATAACTATATTTTAAAAAGCTTTTTATTTCAAATTGACATTTTTACACAAATAAATACCACATATTACGATTCCTCCTGTTTAGGGCCACTGTATAGTCATAGATATACCGGTACTTTTACGTCACTCTACCAACATGTGTTGGATAGTTTGCGTTGCCTGTATAGAATCGTGTTACAAAAAACAATATCAAAATTTTACACTAACTTTATCTACAAAACCAGCAAAACTCAAGATGTGAATCATGGATAGTATCAGGTAGCAGTGCCTGAGGAACATGGTATGAGATTTCTCTTGTCTGTAAGCTATTCTAATCATTCGATTGAGCTTCTCCAGTGTGAAATGATGATAATGTTAAAACTAATGTTCTATGTGGCCGCCCATTTCTTTTTATATCTTGAAAAAACCAGTTGGATGATATAATATGTTGTGTAAAGTTTAATGTAAATTTGAACTACGCTATTTTATCCCCCCAAAACTTTCACACCTAGTAAAAATTTCCTTTATTTATTGGATTCCCAACATACTCTTCTATTTCTTCACGCCATAATAAACATAAAAAGAGGCCACCTTCCACAATATGAAGGAATGTGGTGAACCCTTTATAAATACAAGCCATCATTAACCGATTCATATGTCATCATGGCATTTCTTGCCTTATATTAAACTGGCAAAACATTTCAGCCTTCTATTACTACGGCCTTTCTCAAGCCATAATTGCCAAACAGTGAAGTTAACATCTTAAGTTCACGTGAGTGCCTGTCACATACAGCATTATTATATTATTATTGTTAATTTTATGGACTCATTGAAGATTTGGAAGGATAAATCATTCAAGAGAATGTTTCCGAAACTGATGAGTTTTGTCACCGTTTTCCGAATTTCATTTATTGAAGATTCGAAAACGAACCCTAGAAGTCTATTGGAGAAAAATTTGGAAGTTTCTAATCAATTTGAAGGGTGAAATAGTATATATGGTTAGTTACCTGTAAATAACCAGGACCTGGGGAAGGTCTGGGAACCGTAAATTATAAGTAAAATTAATTTAAAATCTATCTTTCCCACAATCGGGCTGTTTCAAGCTTCGCGGGGGCTCATTTTTGAGGTTTACCGAAATCGAACATTACTTTCGAGGGTTTCGATTCACAATTATTGAGGGTTACCGAAATTCAGCTTGTACATTCGAGGGTTGGCTGCGAAATCGGCACATACATTCGAGGTTACCGAAATCGAATCGAGGTGACCACATGGAGGTAAGTATTAAAGGTTCATTTGGGTATCATGTTGAAAATATGGTGTGAGGTGTGAGCGATTTAAGTTCCTACCTGTGGGGGGTCCTTTTAAATGGGAGTGGGAAAGGGATTTTGTCCTTTAAAGATACATACTTTGTTGTTTAGGACATCCCACAGCTATTATTACAACACTCCCACAAATGGGTTCTTTAATCTTTTGATGTTATCACTAAGATGTCCAAACTCACTGAAATCTGTTCCGCTTGCAGGATTCGTGTTTTTTCCTAAAAATCTGAAGAATTCTAAAATCCCCAAGTGGACCCATTGAATTAAACACTCCAAACGTTCGCACCTAGAATTAGGTAGAAAAGCAATGGCAAAATTCACAAGTTCACGAGATCCATGAACTCCACTTTCGGAACTGGGTTCGTTTCGGGGTCCATCTCTAGTTGTTACTAAGCGCATTTTCTTTTTTTGGCTACTGGGAATTACTTCATGTGTTGAGGAGGGACGGAAATTTGATAAAACCTACCTGAGGTTACTGTGATATGTTCACCAGTTCTTGCTATAATTACAAGTGCTAACAGCATGAGAAGGGTTGTAACATGATGACATGGCAAGTACCACTTGAAAAGAATTGCTGTGGGTTAGTACAAGGCAATGTTGTTACATGCAAAACTATAATTTAAAAAAAAACTTCCCTGTTCATGAGTTCTGTTGGTGATGGTATACGTGTGTGTCTTGTATTAAGTTATAATGTACAGTATGTCACAGTGTTCCGGGTGGATAGTGCACTATTCTTGGGGCCGAGTCAGACGATTCTGCTCAATTTGTGAGTTTAGACCACCAAAAGGAGAAGCCTGTTGCCGCTGGTGGGCTCATCCAGGCGGAGTTTTAAAAGACTCTTTCATACCTGTTTGGAATGGATGCGAAAGCTGCTGGGTTTTGTCTTTGTTGATTTTACAAAAATGTTAATGAGCCTTTTAAAAGCTGTGTGCCTTTAAAACTAAATTGCTGGTGTTTTATTTAATTTAGATATAGGGTGTGGTGGTTTGTGGTGCTAGTGTGTTTTCAACAATTACTGGTGAAACATGGTAGTGGGGGCGCCATTAGAGTCCTAAGTAAATCAGTAACAAAACATGGTCAAACACTGGCAATTGTCGAGGAAATATTAAAGCATTCATATGCCCTAAAACATCCGATCACAATGGTAGCCATGTTAAGGGAGGGGGTGAAGACTTTACTTGCTTTATCCTTCTCCTCTGGTCTCCCAGGCTTGTGGCCACAGTGATTTGTGTTACCAAAGAAGTTTTAGGTGTTTGAATCCTATTTGTCGGGAAATCCAAATTTTCTTCAACTGTATTTCTTACTAGCCAGTCCCAAGTAAGTAAAAGGCTCGTAGAGAGTGAGTTTTCCATCAAGGACTTATAAGCAACAGCGAAAAGTGGTATTTTTAATTCAAGGGTGTGCAAAAAAAACCTCAACCCACCACTCCTCTCCTTACAGCAGAATATACCATCACAGTATGTTTATATGACATCACTTCCTCTACCTCAAATTAGCACATAGTCCAACCCATCTTATGTTTGTGCATATAAACACTAGTACTATATATCTAACAATCATGTGATCCCATAATTAAAATGTTTTAACATAAGTAAAAATGTTCGGTTTCCTTATTTGCATTATCGTTGTCAAAATAAAAATGCACATGTCTTGTGCTTGTATTAATTACTACCAATAAAGTGATTTGTGCAGCTAGTACCATAAGGAAATGTCCCTCTTACATATATGCTGCACCATCCTTAATGTTTAAAAGTGTCCACAATATACAATCAGGTGTTTTCAATAAAAGTTTCTTATCGTTTTAACAGTGTGTATCTAAATTTGCCCTAACCAATCAATTTTAGCTTTCTAAATGTTACAAAGTGCATCCACCGCCCTCGCAGGATCTAGTGCTTGTTTCCATTCCATTTTGTGGATATCTATGAATTCCCATCGTCCCAATTAGTTACAAGTCGATTTTAGAGACCCACCGTCCCTAACGCAATCTTGGCCAACTGGTTGCTGTAAAGATTTCCATTGTTACATTGCGACAGTGTTCACTCATATAGAAGCTGTGCTGTACGAATCACTGAAACAGGCGCCCACGATCTCGTGTAGTCCAATAACAAATGGTTAGTAATAGACATACACTCGCTACTACTATTCAGATGTATTGACATTTGTTAATAGTCAGGCAATTCACACTAGATACCAGATACTGTCGCACTTACTAAATCAACCACTTATTGAGGAAGTATTTCCATTGGCTATCATTGCGACATTTAACTAGATTAACGTGATATGAAAACCCTCTGGTATAAAACTCTTAAAGGAGCTCCAATCAACGCTAAAGCGAGATGTCTTTAAACTGATGTTCATGATCATAACTCGATGTGTGATTTCTATCATTTGATGTAGTCTAGGTCACATTAAGCCTAAGCCTGGGCTCCCTAATACACGCATTTGAGGACATATATTATAGAACCTTCTTGACTATGGGACTGCCCTGCCCGGATTACACTTATTAACTTGTTCTTCCAACCTAAATGCATAATCGTCAACCCAGCGTTTGCACTTTTTCCGGACTGTTACGAAATAACTGCGTTTAGTTTAGCGTAACGAAAGAAACAGGTGGACACGAACATTGTTTTAGATGGGGCAGATAGAACGGGCTGGATATGCTGCAGCTTTTGACATACTACATGCTAAGCACGTCCATCTGTTAACCATATACTATACTACCCCAGTCCCCGAAGCAGCAGACGTGTCGGATGCGACGTAAATAAAGGGGGGCACTCCTCCCTGGGCTCCATCTCGGGGACGGGGCGAGGAAAGGGGGCAGCAAGGGGCAAGGGGCAGACATCTTTCCGAGGTGGACCCGGTGAAACCATAAACCTGAAACGGATATTTTTCCTAGAAATAAAAATGGAATCAGTGGGGAAGCATATAGATGTAAGGAACTCTTGACTTATGCATATATGATAAAAGCCTCTTCCTTCGCTAGAGAAAAGACATACATCCTCGCGGCCCCAAGAAATCATCAAGGGCACCTACCTCTCTCGGGGCACAGCTTCTGCAGACACTGCAGTCTCAGAAGAGAACGAACTTCGGTCCGGTAACATGACAGCTATTGTCAAACTCTAGACTCCGTGGAAGCATCCTGTAATAAGTCAACTAACCCAAGTTCTACATTAAGGAACTAATACCTACCGCAGCTTCAACAGTCAACCTATATCAATTTAGTAATGTGCCCTTAATAGCATAGAGATACCAGACTCAAAATAAAACTGTTGTTACATACAGAATTCATCCGCATCTAGGGATGTAATCTGCCCAGCTTCCTGGCCAGGCATGCGCTTGCAGCATTACAACCATCACACGTCAATTTTAAATGGATAAGTGATAATGATATTGCTTCAGGTAAGGTAATAATATTTATAATATATCCTCATGTTGCATGCTTCCACGTATCTATATCCTCCATAAATAGCAATAGCTCTGGTGTTGTACTCTGTTTTTAATATCACTACATGTTTGGGCAAACAATATTTAGTTGGGTATGACAACAAAAAATGATTCAGACATTTGGTCTCTGCTCTTTCTAGTTGTTTTGCTTGCCAGCAACCAAGGTTACTTTTGAAATTCTAAACGATTATTATACGGTTTGGACATTTAATCTTACCTACTATACAAGAGGTAATTTAAGACGCCTGAAATGTAAATAGTTTTGCATTATTTACCTTATATGACCATTTCTCATATGGTTTATTGGGGTAATTAGACACAATGTCTCATGTTGTGCCAGGAGGGACGCAACATGAGCAAACTGTTATGCAAAAAAACCGTTTTCTGTATTTTGTATTATGGTCAATTAATCTTTTTAAGGTGAAACAGATTACAAACTGTCCTCCTGGGACAAAACACCCTTTAACGTATGAGAGATATTGCAAACATATATACCTGTGCAAGCTTTAGTTTGTTTCTTTTCCTGCATTTCCTTGGCCCGAAATCATTGACTGGGCTACATCAGCTATTTTCGCAGTTTCCTCCGAAACGATTACTGGAATGCACTGATTTTACACAAGGTCATTAGTGTTACTGATCTGGACTCTCCTAATCCCTCAGAGCCTACAACGCTTAAAACAACCCGCATAGTAATAATTATCCTATAATATTTTTTTAGAGCATTAGTGAATGCAGCATTTTTTTTGAGTCTTGACTTTTCTATGTATTCCTAATTATGGTAATTGTCCAAATTTGCGTTAAAAATACAGATACAACCTATAAAAAAGTGGTGATCCTTAAACTCACATATACATCTAGGAGATGATGTTAACTCTCTCATGTAAAGATGTGAAGAACGAATAAGAGAATAAGAAAGCTTAAACTAGTGAGAAAAGGAGAGAAGGACATTCGTTACTTATATTGGCCCAATGTTCTCATAAAAACAGACCATGCTCATGTATCATTACATGATATCAGTATCTTGGAAGATCGGTCCAATTTCAGTCAAAATACATATAATTTTGGAAGTGTATAGACCTGACAAATTAGATTTTAACAGAAAATACAGTTAGGCCGGACAGATTAAACCCAAACAAACTGTACTATAAACTTTAATAAAGACATGATTATGTGTGTTACATTATATATCTTAAGTTACGTTGTAATCCAACATTGGAAGGTTGATCTCTGGGCAAATGTGCAAGATTATTTCAGTGCATGACCACTTAGCTGTAGAAACGTATCTGGTATCTGCCACTGATCTGTCAAAATTTAGGCATGCCGTTTTTAACTACACCTAGGTGCTTCACTAATGGCAAATCTTTATGTAGGTGCAGGTACAAACCATTTTGAATTGTGGGCCCTTCTTTGGGGTTTGATCAACAGACCGCATATCGCTGCGCACATCAGAAATCATGCCACATCAGAATTCAGATTTTTGGTTTTTTTAATCAGCTTACAAATGATGATGAAGTTATCACTCTAGTCACAATGCTTATAGAAAAAAATCTGCTCTTTTGTTCCTGGAAGTAGATAACTGCGTCTCTGCATTCTTAAGATTCCAGATCTTCTTTATTTCTAAATAAAATATTATCTGGTTATGTTTATTCATTTCTATTATCTTGGTAACGGCCTGGTATGGAGAGTTGTGGAGAAAACTGCGCTATACAAAACCAATCTGTTATTTCTATGAAGGCGTACTATACTTGACATTAGAACAATCTGTGGAATACAACCAGAGAAAGATACAAAAAATATTATTCCCTGTATCATGTTTTATATTATTTGTTCTGATTCATTTCCATATGTTTGACATGAATATTGAGCACTATCTTGGCGGCTGCAATCAATGTAAACTGTAGAATGTTTACCTTGCTATGATGCATCATATAAACATAACTTATATGATAAACTTGGCGACAGGAACAAATTGCAATGAGATTAATATTGATAAATGCAGTTTTCTAGATGGGCAGATGCAATATTATTGATTCCTAACCTGTAAAGCAACTTAAAGTGGAACCAAAGCCCAATAATAGAAAGTCGCTGCTAAAGTAGATGTGAACGATGAAAGCATACTGCATTACTACCTCCCTTTGCCGTGCTGCTGGCTGCTTTAGGAATTTTACCTGTGGAGAGCTTCTATAATCCTACCTTTGCTAGGCCACCCAGCAAAGTTGCGCTTTACACTTCACAAGAGAGCGAAGCCTTTTCTTCCTTAAATTTCAGCCAATCATGTTACAGACTTAAGTAGGTCGATGCAAGTGCCCTCCTGGGGATCATGATTACCAAGAATATCACAGTGCCATTTGTTTGTGTAAACAAATGATTGAACGGAAATAGCATTACAGATGAGAAATGTCCTTTGCTTTTCATCCAAAAAGAGGAAGAAAGAGATCTTGTGGAGATAATGTGCTTTGACTACCATGGATGTGACCCTTGAATATTACGGCATTTTAGTTTTAAAAAGAACAATATATATATATAATGTAAAGGTGAAAAGAGAAAAGTTAGCTGCAGTAATCGACACTTCAAACTTTTGTACTCTGTTACTTGAAAGCACAGGCTTTCTCACTATCCCATGCAACAGAGCTTTTATATATAGTCCTTACATAAGCCTAAACTTTACATTTCTCAACACAGAAATGTATAGATTAACGTAAGAAGGAGGGGAATTTGAACCTGTTACAGTGCGGTGTGGATATTCGTTAGGTTGCTATAACAGGTCTTTATAATTTGCACCAAAAGAAGAATATGGTACATCACAGAAAGTTTAATCCTTTGCTAGAAACAGAACAAAAAAAGACAATAATAAGCAGTTTGTAGGGAACATAACATGAAGCCTTCTTAGTTACGAATATAATACTGTAACTTAAATGCAATTTACCTAGAGAAGTAATCTTACAATGTTAGGTGTTCTGGAGAGAAACTTTTGGCATTAGAAGTAAAAAAAAAATTAAAACACAAGTACGCAATCACGTGAGGCATGACATACTGTAGTTTCATGTGATGACTCACTCTTCAATATATTATCAATAATATGGCTGATTGGTTAACATAACTTAAAGCAGGAGCCAATAGCACAGATGGGATTGGTTTAGTTATCAGGCCATGTGTGTAACCAATTTAAAATAGAGATCCTGGTTCTTACATTATCTATCTATCTATATTTTTCCAATCTGATTTTTTTCTCTCCACCTTACACTCCGTAACCAATCAGTAATTGTCGAGAAGTAAATACTGTCAATCATTTTTCAAGAAGGAAAACTAAATAGTAGGCATAGCGTCATCCTAGCCCATGCTGCATGTCTTAGAGCCTTCTGCACACCTTCAGAGTATGGTTAAACCTTAAGAGGGAATATACTTTGTTTAAATTACGTATTCTTTATCTAAAGGCTCATACACACTGTGCAATGGTGGTTTTTGTCCTCACTCTGGGTACTATAAGTGAAGATTTTGATTTCCCTATAATGCTCAATTTAACATCAAATTAAGGACGTTGTCATCTGTTGTAGCATCCTTACAGTTGTTATTACCCTTGGACCTGACCTGGATTTTTCTAGATTGATTTCAGTACTGATAATAAAATAATCATTGAAGGGGGGGGAGCTGGCAGCATGCTACTCTATTTAACACAAACAATCAATCTTTGCAATAGACATTTGAAACACAAAACAGTGGATCATCAATCATGATATGGCAATGGCAGAGGGTTACTAAGTATTTATATTGACTATATCGCTACACTTGAAAAACATTTACGCTTCAAAACAACATTATCGGCTCATTCTGCTATTTATTATCTGTCCTGTCCAATTAGTCAGTAAAACCACTGTAGATGATTGCAATGTATTAAACAGTACAAAGACTGATTTTTAATTTATGGGAAATGTTCAAAGAGCTTCATAAATGTTATTTTTTTAATGATGATGAAGTGTTTTTTGTGTTATGGTGCTTGCATATGGTAACTGCGCACTTCTAATTCCTCAAACAGCAATTTTTTCTAGTAGAATCCCTGCGGCTTTTGCATGTTATTTTCAATTTGTTAGTGGGCCTTCACATGAGAATTACAGTCACTCGGCTCTGAGCAATATCTCTTATGAGACTTTTAATACATGATTTGATGATTGATATAAACTAGCTGTATACTCCCCACTGTGTCTTGTTAAATAAAAACTACATCACCCGCCATTTTGATACACCCCTCTGCCTTTTATTATTTATAAGCTACAAGAAACCGTTCTTGATTGTCACTGAATGGAGAGAAATGAAATACCTTTTATTTCTTCGAGGTGATAAATTTACATCATTATTCTTATTTTAAATGTTGCACATTTAGCACATTCACCATCGTACACTCAATTATCATATTGGCTTTTTCACTTCATGCACCCTAATCAAATGAAGCTTAGTCCGGATGCAAGCTTTACTTTGTGTTGAATTTAGGAAGTAGCTCAGTCAAAGCCAAATTAATTAAAGCACAAATTTTGATCATTTTGGACAAGACACTCTAGCATTTTGTCTACAGCAGTACATGAGATTGGGATCCCATCATACCATGAACTAGAAACAGCACTCATTATTAGCAACATGATTAGGGTAAAGAGACTTGTATTATCATTTGCTAATGACTGTAAAGTAAAGCTAGGTACACTAACTACAATTAATTCGCATCTGGACCGACTGTCATTTCTGCGTTTGGGTCTGTCTGACCGAATTAACTCGCATACTTCCTGCTTCCTCGGCTTGCATAGGTTTACACTAACTACTTGGCAACCGTAGTGTTCGAAATGATGATAAGACAGTTGGTTAAGTACTTTGAGACAGTTGTTCTTTTATAACCAATGTTGTAAAATGCCCCCACAAATTTAAACACAACAGGAATACTGATATCAAACATGGTGATTATGATATTTTAATATACAAGACACGGCGAACAGCTATGTACATTAAAAAAAACCACACTTGAGAAAGGACACCTGTGTTTCAAAAACTGAATGTGTGTACACTAAATAAACCGTGCACTTTTCACAGCTCCTGGGAAATGTGTTCATTTCCTCCACCCTTTCCATCAATTCTTGATTTCTGAGGTTCGAGAGTGTTGTTGGGACACTAGTGGGAAAAATACAGGAATATAGAACTTTTCGTTGGGTACCTGCCCATCCTATGTTTGCTGCAGTCTAGTGTACATTGAGAAACATCAACCTTTAGGCTGTGAACGAAATCATGGGTTGCTTAAGAAACCTTGTTCTATTTTGGATAGCATGCTATAAAACAACATCTTCCCCACCTATAAATTTGGTCTTCGAAAAGTGAATAATTAATGTTCAAATGTATTTTTGCATTTCTTGGGAAACATTAAATGTTTACTAGAACCTTCTAACTTCTCTCGGAAATAAAGGACCACAAAATTTGTCAAAAGATAAGGTATCCAATTAAACAAACTGCCCTTTACAAGTTCCCTTTTAAGCAGCACCCACTCCTGAACCACTTGACTTCATTCTAGACAAAAAGAAGCAATTGTATAAGCTTACCTGTGAGTGTAGCCGGGTGCATATGCCGAGTCTCACACTCACACGCCGAGCTTGCGTTGTTCTACCAGTCCCCATAATAGATAGATAAGTTTTTAAAATTATTTAAAAAGGAGTAAACACTCACATCATCGTTCGTTGTCCAGGTGTCCCAGCCCCAGGCTATCGCTTAAGACTTCTACTATAACACATTGACACAGGAATTTGGCTCCGCTTTTATCCAAAGGAATTTTACACAAATAGTCTGTTGTCACCTTCTTAGACAGCTATTTAACTCTCACGGTTTCATGCACTTTCCCAGAGCTGCAGGTCTATGAGGCAAAAGCAACAACATTTCTAATAAATGAACACACACTATTGCTGTGGTTTTCAATTTTTTCCATTTCGATTTGCTTTTTATATGCTAAGGTTAATCACATGGGCTGAATTGACTAGAGCGAAAGAGTGCTCGTATTTGTATCACTATCATAATAGTCAAGATGGGATCCGGCTGAAACGCTCAGTTCCAAAATCTGAATTTTATTCTTGTTAGCTCAAAGGGCAGACTATCCAAACACATATTATCTCATAAAGAGCTTAAGTGGAAGGATTTCCTACTATCAAGTTGACCTTAAAATCACATATGATTGTCCCCCCCATAAATACATAGTAGATCACTGAGGTTGTTTTGAAAAATGAAAATTGGACGTATGTATAATTTCTCCAATCATCAATAATGCATTTTAACTTTTTCTAAACTTGTAACAAATATTTGTCAAATCACAGCAACTACTCAATGGTATTACTGCAATATCGAGCATTTTACATGGCGATTTCATTGAGGTACTATACGGACCCAGTAACCAATATATTGTTTAACTTTGTGATTTATTTTTCAACAGACCTCTCAACGTTCCATTATTGATCTTTTGCCACCGTTAAAGGGTCATATATTCACTCGACAACTTACACATTTCTAAATTGAGAGAGTTAAATGGTGTCGTGACTCACATATTTATCTGTGCTTGCTTTGTCTTAAATTATTTAATGTTTATTGAGTGGCTCTCTTAATTTCTCCTATCTCCCCAGCTCCCTTACTCACTGCTTAGACATTTCCCCCCTCCTAATCCTTCGCCTTCTTTTTTCTGGGCCAAAGATCTAGTAAGAATCCGGGATAGGGGACCCAAATTCTAATTTCTTCGTCTGAGAGTGCAGGTCTTCCCGTGCTGTGATTCAAATGAATGATTGCTCAGAAACTTTTTATAATGCAGTTTTATATATTATTAGTATATTTATATATATATATGATATATATTATATATTATTCACACACTGTATAGGTTTAGATACCATTAAAACATTCTAGCATGTTACAGATGCAATAATTCTTCTAAAATACATGTATATCAAGCCTACATGTCTATACCACTATAAACAAGATATTATTATTATTTGTGGATTTTTTAAGTTCGCCACATCTTCCGTAAGCTTTACAATTCCTGTATAAATTCACAGCTCAGAGCCCTGCCCCTAGAGCTTACAATATCTACAGCACATTATTTGACACAGTACAACCTATAGGTTGTCTTTATGATGTGGGGGACCCGGAGTGCTTCACTGGGTGTCTATTGGGTGGATTCGAACTCATGGACTTCAGGCTGCAGAGCATCAGTGCTAACCACCGAGCGCCCCATGCTGCCCGAAACCTCAGGTCCACAGGCAAACATACTATACTTTTTTTTAGACAATTTGGAATATAAATCAATATAAAAATCTGCAGGTGTGGATTGAAAGTCCAAATAATTGTTACAATCGTTAATACAAACAATAATGTAAACCTATATGTAATTCCTGTGATTATATAGAAAAACTGCTAATGCAGACAATATGGTTTATTTTTCTCTTTGGCTAAATTTCTACAGCTTAAATCTTTCATGTAAGACTGATCCCTTTCAACGGTTTTGCTGAACAACACTCAAAGCAGAACTAGAGCAGATTTCCCAGTCACATGACTTGCATGTTACAACACCGGATACAAAACATAGGTCTATTGTGAACTCAAATTCATCCTGAGGTATTTAATCTTCACTAAATCAGGAGGAGTCATGTTTTTACTTGTATTTTATGCGATTTTGAATAATAAAATGAATATACTGTTTAGTGTACGACATGGATGGAAATTAATTATGAGTGCATGAAGAATTTTATAATTGTGGTCAACAATCTGTGATAGTATATTAATGAAAACATTACAGAAAAATGTGATAGTTTCTAAACAGCATCCATATAAATGAAGACACAGCCCAGAAGCCCAGAGCAAAGGTACAGTAAAACTAATTTTAATAAAAAATAGGAGTCACGTGAGTACTTTTAGATTAAAAAGTGATAATAGAGGTATGGAAATGTTAAAGTGGACCCTAACACCGTCCTGGTGGGCCCCTGGTCTCAGATTTCCTGTGGGCCCCCAACACTAGTCCGACACTGCCCCTGGTCTTACCCTATTGGAGCAAAGGCTTGAAGGCTGGTTTTGGACCTCCCCACCCACCTCGCTGCAAGAGGTGTGTGTGCCCCATTGGTCATATCCTTGCCAAGTTGTCTGTTATATAGACCCAGAAAAAAAAAATATTTCCATATTTTCCCATTATTTATATGGTTAAAGGATTTTTTTTTTAGTAACTAAATTTTTTATTACAGATGTGGACAGAGCTGTGAATTAACATTAGCTCTACTTTGGATTGCTTGTATTGCCTCTAAATCGTATACCCATTAAACAAATCAGAAATAATTCATGTACTGTGTATTTTCCTGTGGACTATTACAGCCTATTACAGTAATTCATGGAAAATGCTGCAAGATAATTTTGAGTCCATCAAAGGGTTTATATTTATATATAAATGTGATTCATATCACCAATAGTAACCTAGTCTTTCCAGGGTTTATATTTGTATATAAATGTCATTCATATCACCAATAGTAATATAGTCTTTCCTGGGTTTATATTTGTATATAAATGTCATTCATATCACCAATAGTAACATAGTTTTTCCAGGGTTTATATTTGTATATATATGTCATTCATATCACCAATAGTAACATAATCTTTCCAGGGTTTATATTTGTATATAAAGGTCATTCATATCACCAATAGTAACATAGTTTTTCCAGGGTTTATATTTATATATAAATGTGATTCATATCACCAATAGTAACCTAGTCTTTCCAGGGTTTATATTTGTATATAACTGTGAATCATATAACCAATAGTAACATAGTCTTTACAGGGTTTATATTTGTATATATATGTCATTCATATCACCAATAGAGATGTCCGAACTTCGCAAAATCCGGTCCGCTCGAGGATCCGCGAATTTTCGAAAAAATCCGAAAATTCGAAAATCCGCGAGCGGACCCGTTAAAATTAAAAATACCCTTGAAATAACGAGATTTTTTCGTATTTTCGAAAATTTTCGAAATTACGAGTTTTCACGTATTTTCGGGAATTTTCGAAATTACGAGTTTTCATGTATTTTGGAAAATATGTATTTTCGAAAATACAAGTAATCCTCGTAATTTCGAATATTTTCGAAAATAGGTATGTTAGGAATTAAGAGAAACCCTTGTATTTTCGAAAATTTTCGAAAATACATGTTTTCCCGTATTTTCCGGAAATTTTCGAAAATACGTGAAAACTCGTAATTTCGAAAATTTTCGAAAATACGAAAAATCCGCGAATCGGAAGTTCGGAAGGCGGAAAATCCGGAAAAATCCGCCGTTCGCGAACGGGATAAATCCGCGGCGGATCCGGGTTCGGATCCGCGAACCGGCCATCCCTAATCACCAATAGTAACATAATCTTTCCAGAGTTTATATTTGTATATAAATGTCATTCATATCACCAATAGTAACATAGTTTTTCCAGGGTTTATATTTATATATAAATGTGATTCATATCACCAATAGTAACCTAAGACTTTCCAGGGTTTATATTTGGATATAAATGTATTCATATCACCAATAGTAATATAGTCTTTCCTGGGTTTATATTTGTATATAAATGTCTTCATATCACCCATGTAACATAGTTTTTCCAGGTTTATATTTGTATATATATGTCATTCATATCACCAATAGTAACATAATCTTTCCAGGGTTTTAATTTGTATATAAAGGTCATTCATATCACCAATAGTAACATAGTTTTTCCAGGGTTTATATTATATATAAATGTGATTCATATCACCAATAGACACTAGTCTTTCCAGGGTTTATATTTGTATATAAATGTGATCATATAACCAATAGTAACATAGTCTTACAGGGTTTATATTTGTATAATATGTCATTCATATCACAATAGTAACATAATCTTTCCAGAGTTATTATTTGTATATAAATGTCATTCATATCACCAATAGTAACATAGTTTTCAGGGTTTATATTTATATATAAATGTGATTCATATCACCAATAGAACCTAGTCTTTCCAGGGTTTATATTGTATATAACTGTGAATCATTAACCAAAGTAACATAGTTTTACAGGGTTTATATTTGTATATAAATGTCATTCATATCACCAATAGTAACATAGTCTTTACAGGGTTTATATTTGTAT
Organism: Hymenochirus boettgeri; assembly: GCA_019447015.1. NCBI lineage: Eukaryota > Metazoa > Chordata > Amphibia > Anura > Pipidae > Hymenochirus > Hymenochirus boettgeri. The sequence goes on from CM033472.1 coordinate 149,200,474, forward strand.
ATATATGTCATCATATCACCAATAGTAAACATAATCTTTCCAGGGTTTATATTTGTATATAAATGTCATTCATTCACCAATAGTAACATAGTTTTTCCAGGGTGGATATTTATATATAAATGTGATTCATATCACCAATAGTAACACAGTCTTTCCAGGGTTTATATTTGTATATAAATGTGATTCATATCACCAATAGTAACATAGTCTTTCCAGGGTTTATATTTAAAACCTTCCAGGAGTAAATTGTGATGTCTTACAGACCTTAAGGGCACGTCCACACTGCACCGCACGCGTGATTGCACAGATTGAACGGAAAGGCAATCGCACGTGTTGCCGCGATTGCAATGTTAGCAAAAATCGCATGTGTAAATGAAAAAAAAAATTGCACTAGTGTGGCCTAGCCCTAAGGGAAATGTCTGGTTCGCTCTGTTATAGAAGCTGTTGTTATGTGTGTGCAGCTCTCTGAGTTGTGTAGCCGTACATTACGCTGTTGTTATGTCACTGAAGTAGAATCTGTGTCTGTGTTCTTGAAGATCATCTGAGTTACTGAATTGAGGAATCACACTCTGCAAGTGACATGCAGGCTTTTTATTGGTCAAACTGGACTTCATGGGCGTTGCCGTTATGTTGAGTCATTCAAGGGTGTGGCTGTGTGGTGAGCACATACATACATACATACATACATACATACATACATACAAGATTTATGCTTTATATAGTAGACAAACAATGAAAAAGGTACCTTCATTCTAATAATATTAAGGCAGCTACTGTTCTGCATCATGGAATATTTTTAACAACTTGGTGGTTTCTAGGTTATTTGTCTAAACAAATAAAAGTGTCCAAGTCTGCAGGAATAAATATTGATTTGAAACCATAATCATAAAATGTATCGGTCATTAATGGTTCATAAACACATTTAGAGAAACTACACACACACTATTCTTTGTACACTGTAAGACACCTGCTCATGCTTGAAAGGATTAGTGTCTTAGTGGAAGTTGGTGATGGGACTCAAAATATCTTGCAGCATTTTCCATACATTACTGTATAATAGGCTGTAATAGTCCACAGGAAAATACCAGTACATTGAATTATTTCTGATTCTGTTTAATGGGTATACATTTAGAGGCAATACATGCAAAATCCAAAGTAGAGTATACTGTTAATTCACAGCTCTGTCCCATCTGTAATAAAAAATTAGTCTAAAAAAAAAAAATCCTTTAACCATATAAATAATGGGAAAATATGGAAATATTTTTTTTTCTGGGTCATAATAACAGACAATTGCAGGAATGACCAATGGGCACACACACCTCTTGCAGAGAGTGGTGTGGGGCAGGTCCAAAACCAGCCTTCTAAACCTTTTGCTCAATTAGGTAAGACCCAGGGGCAGTGTCGGACTAGGTGTTGGGGCCCACCAGGAAATCTGAGACCAGGGGCCCACCAGGACGAGTTTAGGGGCCCACTTTAACATTTCATACCTCTATTATCACTTATTTACATCTAAATTACTTCTACTGACTCCTATTTTTTATTAAAATTAATTTTTACTGTACCTTTGGCTCTGGGCTTCTGGGCTGTGTCTTCATTTATATGGATGCTGTTTTAAGAACTTCACATTTTTCTGTAATGTTTTCTAATTAATATACTATCACAGATTGTTGACCACAATTATAAAATTCTTCATGCACTATAATTAATTTCCATCCATGTGTACACTAAAAGTATCATTCATTTTTATTATTCAAAAGCATAAAATACAGTAAAAACAATGACCTCCTCCCTGATTTAGTGAAGATTAAATACTCAGGATGACTTTGAGTTTCACAATAGACCTAATGTTTTGTTATCCGGTGTAACATGCAAGTCATGGACTGGGAAATCTGACTCTAGTTTCTGCTTTTGAGTTTCTGTTCAGACAAACCGTTGAAAGGGATCTAGTCGTACATGAAAGATTTTTAAGCTGTAGAAATTTAGCCCAAAGAGAAACATAACCATATTGTCTGCATTAGCAGTTTTCATATATATCACATGAATTACATATAGGTTTTACATTATTGTTTGTATTAACGATTGTACAATATTTGACTTTCAATCACACACCTGCAGATTTTTATATTTGATTTATATTCCAAATTTATAAAAAACATTATAGTATGTTTGCCCTGTGACCTGTAGGTTATCTGGGCAGCATGGGGGCTCGGTGGTTAGCACTGATGCCTTGCAGCACTGAAGTCCTGAGTTCGAATCCACCCATGAACACCCATGAAGCACTCCGGTTTCCCCCACAATCATAAAGACATACCTATAGGTTGTATGTGTCAAATAAATGTGCTTAGATTGTAAGCTCTTAGGGGCAGGGCCTGATGTGAATGTATACATGTAATTGTAAAGCTTTACGGAAGATGTTGGCGCTATAAAAATCCACAATAATAATAATAATCTAGTGGTATAGAAATGTAGGCTTGATATACATGTATCTTTTAGAACTGAATTATTGCATCTGTCAACATGCTAGAATGTTTAATGGTATCTAAACCTTATACAGTGTGTGAATATAATAATATATATATATATATATATATATATATATATATATATATATATATATATAAAATTGCATTTATAAAAAGTTTCTGAGAAATCATCATTTGAAATCACAGCACAGGGAAAGACCTGTCACTCTAGAAGAAGAAATTAGAATTTGTGTCCTATCCCTGACTTCTTACTAAGATCTTTGGCCCCAGAAAAAAGAAGGCAGGAGGAGGGGGGGAAATGTCTAAGCAGTGAGTAAGGGAGAGTGGGGAGAATTAAGAGCACTCAATAAACATAAATAATTTAATGACAAAGCAAGCACAGATAAATATGTGAGTACGACCATTTTACTTCTCTCAAATTTAGATAATGTTAAGTTGTTCGAGTGAATATAGTGACCCTTTAAGGTGGCAAAAGATCAATAATGGAAGTTGAGAGGTCTGTTGAAAAATAACTCACAAAGTTAAACAATTATATTGTTACTGTGATCCTATAGTACTCAATGAAATCGCATGTATTAAATGCTCTGATATTGCATGATTAATAACCATTGAGTAGTTGCTGTGTTTGACCAAATATTTTTAAAAGTTTAGAAAAAGTCTAATATGCATCTATTGATGATGAGAAATTATACATACGGTCCAATTTTTCAATTTTTTCAAAACAACCTTCAGTTGATCTACTATGTATTTATGGGGGGGACAATCATATGTGATTTTAAGTCACTTGATATGTAGGAAATCCTCCACTTAAGCTTTATGAGATAATTTGTTTGGATTCGTCTGCTTTTGAGCTAACAAGAATAAATATTCAGATTTTGGAACTGAGCGTTTCCATGCCGGATCCCATCTCTATTTATGACTAGTGATACAAATACGAGCACTCTTTCGCTCTATCAATTCAGCCCATGTGATTAACTTTAGCATTATAAAACAGCAAATCGAAATGGAAAAATATTGAAAAACACAGCAATAGTTTGTGTTCATTATTAGAAAATGTTGTGCTTTCTGCCTTCATAGACCTGCAGCTTCTGGAAGCTGATTGAAACAGTGAAGTAAATAGCTTCTAAGAGGTGACAACAGAACTATTGTGTAAATTCCTTTGATAAAAGCGGAAGTCCAAATTCCTGTGTCAATGTGTTTATAGTAGAAGTCTTAAGCGATAGGCCTGGGGCTGTGACACCTGGACCAACGAACGATGATGGTGAGTGTTTAACCTCCATTTTTAATAACTTTTAAAACTTATCATATCTATTTATGGGGACTGGTAGACAACGCAAGCTTTACGGTGTGAGTGTGAGACTCGGCATATGCACCCGGTCTACACTCACAGGTAAGCTTATACACATTGTCATTTTTGTCTAGAATTGAAGCTCAAGTGTTCACGGGGGCTGTAAAGGGAACTTGTAAAGGGGCATTTTTTTAATGTGATACCTTATCTTTTGACACATTTTGTGTCTTTTATTTCCAGAAGAAAGGTTCTAGTAAACATTTTAATGTTTTCCCCAAGAAATGCAAAAATACATTTGAACATTAATTATTTCACTTTTCAGAAGACAATTTATAGGTGGGGAAGATTGTTGTTTTATAGCAATGCTATCCCAAAATCAGAACACAGGTTTCTTAAGAACCCCATGATTTCTTCACAGGCCTAAAGGTAGCTTTCTCATGTACACTAGCTGCATGCAAACATAGGATGGAGGTACCCAACGAAAGTTCTATATTCCTTGTATTTTTCCCACTAGGTGTCCCACAACACCTTCTCGAACCATCAGAAACAAAGAATTGAGGTGGAAATGAACACATTTCCCAGGAGCTGTGAAAAGTGCAGGTTTATTTAGTGTACACATCACTTCATGTTTTGAAACACAGGTGTCCTTTCTCAAGTTTGTTTTTTTTAACTGTACACTAGCTGTTTCGACCGTGTCTTGTTATATAAAATATCAATCACCCATGTTTGATATCAGTATTCCTGTTTGTGTTTATAATTTTTTGGGGGCATTTTACAACATGGTTTAAAAAGAACAACTGTCTTCAAAGTACTTAACCAACTGTATTATCATCATTTCGAACACTACCTGGTTGCCAAGGTTAGTTAAACCTATGCAAGCCAGGAGGAAGCCAGGAAGTATGCGATAATTCGGTCAGACAGACCCAAACGCAGAAATGACAGTCGGTCAGAGCGAATTATTGTATCGTGTGTACCTAGCTTTACTTTACAGTCATATAGCAATGATAATACAAGTCTCCTTTACCCTATATCATGTTGCTAATGAGTCTGGTTTGTCATGGTAATATTGGGATCCCAATCTCTGGTACTGCCTGTAGACAAGTGCTAGAGGTTGTCCAAAATGATCAATAATTTGTGCTTTTAATAATTTGTGCTTTGGACTGAGCTACTTCCTAAATTCAACACAAAGTAAAGCTTGCTCATCCGGACTAAGCTTCATTTGATAGGGTTGCATAAGTGAAAAAGCCACTATTATTAATTGATGTACAGAATGGTGAATTGGCTAAATGTGCAAACAATTTAAAATAAGAATAATGATTGTAAATTTATCACCTAAGAAATAAAAAGGTATTTTCATTCTCTCCATTCATCTGACAATCAAGAACGGTTTCTTGTAGCTTAAATAATAAAAGGCAGAAGGGTGTTATCAAAATGGGTGATTGATATTTTTATTTAACAAGACACAGTGGGGCGTATACAGCTAGTTTACATCATCATCCATCATGTATAAAGTCTCATAAGAGATATTGCTCAGAGCCGAGTGACTGTAATTCTGCATGTTAAGGCCCACTAAACAAATTGAAAATAACATGCAAAAGCCGCAGAGGATTTCTACTAGAAAACATTTGCTGTTGAGAATTAGAAGTGCGCAGTTACCATATGAAAGCACCATTAACACCAAATAACACCTTTCATTCATCATAAAAAAATACATTTTAGAAAGCTCTTGAACAATTTTCCCATGTAAAAATCAGTTCTTGTACTGTTTAATTACATTGCAATCATCTACAGTGGGCTTTTACTGATAATTGGCAGGAACAGATAATTAAATAGCAGATGAGCGATAATGTTTTGAAGCGTAATATGTTTTTCAAGGTTAGAATGATAGTCAATATAAATACTCTAGTAACCCTTTCTGCAATTGCCATCATCATGATTGTATGATCCACTGTTTCTGTGTTTCAAATGTCTATTGCAAAGATTTGATTGTTTGTGTTAAATAGAGTAGCATGCTGCAGCATAATGATTTATTTTATTATCAGTACTGAAATCATAGAAAAATCCAGGTCCAGGTCCAAGGGTAATAACATACTGTAAGGATGCTACAACAGATTAGCAAAGTCCTTATATTTGATGTTAAAATTGAGATTTATAGGGCAATTCAAAATCTCACTTAATAGTACCCAGAGTGAGGACATAAACCACCATTGCACGTGTGTATGAGCCTTTAGGATAAGAATAACGTAATTAACATAATGTATATTCCCTCTTAAGAGGTTTAACCATACTCTGAAGGTGTGCAGAAGGCTCTAAGCCATGCAGCATGGGCTAGGATGACAGCTATGCCCTACTATTTACGTTTTCCTCTTGAATAAATGATTGACAGTATTTACTTCTCGACAATACTGATTGGTTTATCGGAGGTGTAAGGTGGAGAGAAAAAATCAGATTGGAAAAATTAGATAGAAGATAATGTAAGAACCCAGGATCTCTATTTTAAATTGGTTACACACATGGCTGATAACTAACCAATCCCCATCTGTTGCTATTGGCCTCCTGCTTTAAGTTAATGTAACCAATAGCAATATTATGATAATATATGAAGAGGTGAGTCATCACATGAACTACAGTATGTCATGTAATTAGTGATTGGTCTTGTGTTTTAATTTTTTTTTACTTCTAATGCAAAAGCTTTTCTCTCCAGAACACCTATACATTGTAAGATTCTTCTCTGGTAAATTGCATTTAAGTTACAGTATATATTCTGTAACTAAGAAGGCTTCCATGTTATTTCCATTACAACTGCTTATTATTGTCTTTTTTTTGCTTCTGTTTCTAGCAAAGGATAAACTTTCTGTATGTACCATTATTCTTTCTGGTGCAACTTATAAATACCATGTTTTAAGAAACACACAGCACATGAGGTAACAGGTTCAAATTCCCTCTCTTAGTTAATTTACATTGTTTTTGTATGAAAATGTAAAGTTTACGTATGTACAGACATTATATATAAAAGCTCTGTTGCATTGGGATAGTGGTAGAAAGCTGTGCTTTTAGCAAGACAGAGTACAAAAGTTGAAGGTTCGATTACTCAGACTAACTTTTTTTTACTTTTAATATATATATATATATTTTTTTTTAACTAAAATGCTAATATTATGTTTCACATCCATGCTAGCAAAGAAATTATCTACAAAGATTACTTTTCTTTTTTTGGATGAAAAGCAAAGGAATTTATCATTGTAATGCATTTAAATATGTTTACACAAAAATGGCACTGAAATCTCTGTAACATGAAGAGGAGGGATGACCTCTAAGCTGTAACATGATTGGCTGTCAATTTCTAGGAAGAAAGGCTGCCTTTCTCTGTGAAGTGTACAGCGCACTTTGCTGGGTGTGCCTAGCAAAGGTGGATTATAGAAGCTCTCCACAGGTTAAATTCCTAAATCAGCCAGCAGCCACGGCAAAGGGAGGAGTAATGCATATCTTTATGAATCTCTATTAGAGCATTTCTATTATTGAGGCTTTGGTTCCACTTTAAGGTGCTTTACAGTTTAGGAATCAATAATATTGCATCTGCCAATCTAGAAAACTGCATTTCTCAATATTTAATCTCATTTGCAATTTTGTGCCTTGTCGCCAAGTTTATCATATGAAGTTATGTTTATATGATGCATCATAGCAAGGTAAACATTCTTACAGTTTTACATTGATTGCAGCCAAGATATTGCTCAATATTCCATGTCACACATTATGGAAATGAATCAGTAACAAATAATATAAACATGATAAAGTAATAATGATTTTTTTATCTTTCTCTGGTTGTTCCACAGATTGTTCTAATGTACAGTATAGTACAGCCTCATAGAAATAAAATGGTTTTGTATAGCTCAGTTTTTCTCCAAACTCTCCATACCAGGCCGTTACCCAAGATAAATAGCAATGAATAACACATAACAGATAATATTTTATTTAGAACATAAAGAAGATCTGGAAATTCTTAAGAATGCAGAGACGACAGTTATCTACTTCCAGGAACAAATAAGAGCAGATTTTTCCTATAAGCATTGTGACTTAGAGTGATAACTTCATCACTCATTTTGTAAGCTGATTAAAAAAAACCAAAAATCTGAATTCTGATGTGGCATGGATTTCTGATGTGCGCAGCGATATTGCGGTCTGTTGATCAAACCCCAAATGAAGGGCCCACAATTCAAATATGTTTGTTACCTGCACCTACATAAAGATTTGCCATTAGTGAAGCACCTAGGTGTGTTAAAAACCGGCATGTAAATTTACAAGATCAGTGGAGCATACTCAGAACTGTTCTACAGCTTAATGTGGTCATGCACTGAAATATCTTGCACATTGCCCAGAGATAACCTCTCCATAATGTTGGATACAACGCTAACCTTAAAGATATATAATGTAAAACCATAATCATTCTTTATAAAGTTTATAAGTTAGCAGTTTGTTTGGGTTTAATCTGTCCGTGCCTCAACTTTATTTTCTGTTAAAATCTAATGTTGCAGGTCTATACACTTCCAAATATTATTGTATTTTGACTGAAATTGACCGATCTTCCAAGATTACTGATATCCATGTAATGATCATGAGCAATGGTTGTTTTATATGAGAACATTGGGCCAATATAAGTAAGAATGTCCTTCTCTCCTTCTCACTAGTTTTAAGCTTTCTTATCTCTTACTTTTCTTCACATCTTTACCATGAAGAGTTAACATTCATCCTAGATTTATATGTGGAGTTTCAACATTTTTTTATAGGTTGATCTCTATTTTTTAAACAAATTTGGCAACATTTAATAAATTAGGAATACATAGAAAAGTCAAGACTTCAAAAACTGCCATTCACTAATGCTCTTAAAAAATATTATAGATATAATTATTACTATGCGGGTTTTTTAAGCGTTGTAGGCTCTGAGGGATTCGGAAGTCCAGATCAGTAACACTTAATGACCTTGTGTAAAATCACTGTGCATTCCATGTAACTCGTTCAGGAAACTGGAAAAATAGCTTGGAATGTAGCCCAAGTCTAATGATTTCAGGGCCAAGGAAATGCAGGAAAAGAAACCAAACTAAAGCTTGCACAGGTATATTATGTTTGCAATATCTCTAATCAGTTAACAGGGTTTTTTTTTGTTCCAGGAGACATTTGTAATCTGTTTCACCTTAAAAAGATTTAATTATACCATAATACAAAGATACAGAAAACAGTTTGCTCATTGCATTGGGGCAACATGATGAATTTTGTTTAATTCCAATAAACCATATTGAGAAATGGTCATATAAGGTAAATTAAATGCAAAACTATTTACCATTCAGGCTCTTACATTACCTCTTGTATCAGTTAGTAAATAAATGTCCAAACTCGTATATAATCGTTTAGAATTTCAAAATAACCTTGTTGCTGCAAGCAAAACAACTAGAAAGAGCAGAGACCAAATGTCTGAATCATTTTATGTTGTCATATCAACATTAAATATTGTTTTGCCCACACATGTAGTGATATTAAAAACAGATTACAACACCAGAGCATATTTCTATTTACGGAGGAAATCCTGTAAGCATAGACATGCAGAGCTATACTTATAAATATATATTTACCATTACCTGAAGCAATATCATTTATACTTATCCATTTTAAATGACTTGTGTGGTCTGTAATGCTGCAAGCCATGCCTGGCCAAGGAATGCTGGTGCAGTTACATCCCTAGATGCTGGATGAATTTTGTATGTAAAACAGTTTTATTTTGATGTCTGTATCCTCTATGATATACATATTTAAAGGGCAAGCTCACCCTTAAATGAAAAATTGCATATAGGTAAATTTGCAATAGTTGGAAAGCTGAGAGATGTAAGTGTAAAGGTTTTTAGGGTCCTTATCTTATGTATGAATTTCTTTGTGGGGTGTAGTATGCTCCTTTATTTAAGAGAAGGATGGAGCTTTCTGCCACTGCATCAGTATAGAGTTCCTTTAAAGGACATCTATAGCTGTCCATGAATTCCATTATTATACAGGAAGTTTCAGTTTTTATTTCTACCTTCTATCACTGAAGCACTGTCTGCAGAGAAGCTGGAATGCCACAGGAGAAGGGAGTGCACATACTGGAAGACAGTGCTAGTATAGTATAGTATATGAGGTTAAACAGATGCTTTTTAATATGTATTTATGTCAAAGTTCTCCATATCCATTCTATATGCACAATTTAAAACAATTGATTGTGTACCACTCTTTTTTATTCGTGTAGCTAAACTAAACCTATATTTATTTCAACAGGGTTTGGGAAAGAAAGGGTAGCACCCAGAAATGGTGAAAGATATATTTGCATTTCAGGTTGGTAATGAAAAAGTTTTAATAAATTCATTGCCTTGGGCAGGGCAGGTGCCAATTAAACATGTTCATTTAAGTAATTATCAAAATAATGATGTATATAAGGGGAATGGGGGCAGGGTTAATGTGTAATAAAAATGAGTAGAAATACAAGAAAAACAATGAACATCAGTATATGCACTGCTGCTTATTATCTAAATAAAGATTAAACGTAATTAAATTTAATCCAAATGTATTCCTATAATTGAATTTTATAGAATATTTTCTATGAAATGCTGAAATTAAAAATACATACATCTTGTTTATATGGGGCATTTTTTACAACCATATTAGTTATTTGGGACCTACCACGAATACCCAGATGGGGTGTTTGCAGTTATTTAAAAGCCTATTGTAAAATGTCGCAATGATAAGCCAATGGAAAATACTTTACAGTCAACCAGTGTTGGTGTCAGTATTTGCTGATTTAGCTGGTAGTGTGGGATCTTAAAATATCGACTCTGTATTACTAATTTGCTTTGATACTAGATTGGCGACATTTTCATTCAGATATTCCACAGCTTTAATGCCTAACACTGGTAATAACAATGCACTAGAGTCCAATGCAGAGGAGGCTGTAAGATGGCACTTGATGGCAGTAACATTTGAAAGCTAACATCTGATTGGTTAGGGCAAATTTAGAACCACTTTAAACGATAAGAACTTTTATTGAATAACCCTGATTGTATTTATTGATTGGACACTTTTAACATAAGGATGGGAATATAGTAAGAGGGACATTTTCCTTATGGTACTATTTGCACAAATCACTTTATTGGAGTAATATAATACAAGCACAAGACACTTTGCATTTTTATTTTGGACACACGATAATGCAAATAAGGAAACCGAACATTTTTACTTATGTTAACATTTTAATTATGGGATCACATGATTGTTATATATAGTATATGTTTTATATGCACAAACATAAGATGGTTGACTATGTGCTAATTTGAGGTAGAGGAAGTGATGTCATAAACATACCTGTTATATTCTGCTGTAAGAGGTGGTGTGGAGAGTTTTTTTTGCACCTTGAATAAACAATACCACTTTTGGTTTGTTATAAGTCCTTGTATGAAAATCTTCTTACAGCCTTTTTATTGAGGCAGTAAGAAATACAGTGAAACATTTGGATTCCAAAAATAGATTCAACCACTAAAACTTCTCTTGTAACACAATTATCACTGTGGCCACAAGCCTGGGAGACCAGAGGATCAAAGCAGTAAAGTGATCCCTTAACATGGATACCATGTGATTCGGATGTTTTAGGCATTGTAATGCTTTAATATTTCCTCAGACATTGCCAGTGTTTGACATGTTTTGTTACTGATTTACTTGGCCTCTAATGGGCCAAATGTCCAGTCAATTTTAAACCACAGCCCCAAAACCCCACCCCATATCTTAACATAATAAAACACAGACAATTTAGTTTTAAAGGCCACAGCTTTATTAAACAGGCTAATTAAACATTTTTTTAAAATCAACAAAAAAAGCAGCTTTCGCATCCATTCAACAGGTATGAAAGAGTCTTTTTAAAACTACCGCCTGGGATGAGCCCACCCAGCGAGCAACAGGCTTCCTCCTTTTGGTGGTTATAACTCCACAAATTGATCCAGATCTGTCTGACCTGCCCCAATGCATATTTCACTATCCACCCTGGAAAGCTGTGACATACTGTACATTTCTAACTTAATACAAGACAACATATACCATCACCAACAGAACTCATACAGGGAAGTTTTTTTTAAATATAGTTTTGATGTAACAACATTGCCCTTGTTACTAACCCACAGCAACTTTTCAGTGGTACTTGCCATGTTCTCAGTTACAATGTATGCTTGTTAGCACTTGTAATTATAGCAAGAAATGTGTGAACATAGACAGGTAACCTCAGGTAGGTTTTATCAAATTTCCGTCTCCTCAACACATGAAGTAGATTCCCAGTAGCAAAAAAGAAAAATGCGCTTAGTAACAACTAGAGATGGACCCGAATCCGAACCCAGTTCCGAAGTGGATTTCATGGATCTGCTGGAACCTTGTGAATTTCTGCCATTGCTTTTTATACCTTAATTCTAGGTGGAACTTTTGGATGTTTTAACTTCAATGGGTCCACTTGGGGATTTTAGAATTCTCAGATTTTTTAGAAAAAACACGAATCTGCAAGCGGAACAGATTTCAGTGAGTTTGGACATCTCTAGTGATAACATCAAAGATTTAAAGACCCATTTGTGGGAGTGTTGTAATAATAGCCTGTGGTGTCCTAACAACAAAGTATGTATCTTTAAAGGACAACAATCCCTTTCCCACTCCCATTAAAAGGACCCATGGTGAGGAACTAAATCGCTCACACCTCACCCCTGGGTTCAACCTGCATAACCCAAATGAACCTTTAATACTTACCCTCCTGTGGTCACCTCGATTTCGATTTCGGTAACCCTCGAATGTATGTGCCGATTTCGCCAACCCTCGAATGTACAAGCTGATTTCGGTAACCCTCAAATTTGTGATATCGGTAACCCTCGAAAGTAATGTTCGATTTCGGTAACCCTCAAAAATAGCCCGCGAAAGCTTGAAAACAGCCCGATTGTGAGGAAAGATAGATTTTAAATTAATTTTACTTATATTTACGGGTTCCCCAGACCATTCCCCAGGTCCCTGTGTTATTTACAGTAACCTACTATTACTATTTCACCCTTCAAATTGATAGAAACTTCCAAATTTTTTTCTCCAATAGACTTCTATGGGTTCGTTTTCGAATCTTCGAATTAAATTTGAAAATTCGAAAACGGGACAAAACTCATCAGTTTCGAACATCTCTAATGAATTTCAAATCTTCAATGAAGTCCATATATAAATTTATAAATAATATATATAAATAATGCTGTATTTGACAGGCACTCACGTTAACTTAAGATGTTAACTTCACTGTTTGCAAATTATGGCTTGAGAAAGGCCGTAGAAAGAAGGCTGAAATGTTTTGCACAGTTTATAATTAAGGCAAGAAATGCCATGATTGACATATGAATCCGGTAATGATGGCCTTGTTATTTATAAAGGGGTTCACCACATTCCTTCATATTGTGGAAGGGGCCTAGGATATGGCGTAGAAATAGAAGGTATGTTGGGGAATCCATAAATAAAGGAAATTACTAGTGTGAAAGTTTTTGGGGTAAAATAGCGTTAGTTCAAATTTACATAAACTTTACACAACATAATATATCATCAATGTTTTTTATGATATAAAAAAAATGGGGGCCACATAGAACATTATTTTAACAATTCTACATCTTTCACACATGGGAAGCTATGAATGCTATTAATAAGCTTACAGACAAGAGAAATCTATACCATGTTCCAGGCACCTGCTACCCTGATACTATCCATGATCACATCTTGAAGTTTTGCTGTTTTGTTAGATAAATGTTAGTTAAAATTTTGATATTGTTTTTTGTAACACAGATTCTTACAGGCAACGCAACTATCCAACACATTTGTAGAGTGACAGTAAAGTACCGGTATATCTATGACTATTACAGTGGCCCTAAACAGAGAATCGTAATATGTGGTACATTTATTTGTGTAAAAATGTCAATTTGTGAAAAAGCTTTTTCAAATATTATATTTAAAAATGTAGACGCTATTGAGAAGGCATGCACTGTGTAGAGAACTCTGAGGGATTATACAATAAAAGGTTCAAAAGTGTTCCAATGCTATTAATCTGTTGCAACCAATAATATGTAACCCAGTAAAAAGCTAATATTTGATTGCAAATAAATAGCACGGGTAAAACATATGTACCCTATATGCTTCCATATCCAAACATTTGCACTTCTACTTGCATCAGGGCTTAAATCACTGAAAAATGATATACATTGAATATATTTACCTCTTATTAAGTCCTGTAGCAATACAGAAATCTTAAAATGACACATTGAGACATTCCTTATATTTTTATTATACAAAATGAAAATGTTTCTGATTTATCACATATCGTAAGTTTGCCAAAAATCAGCCTGACTGAATGATTTTTTCTCTTTAAAAATATTGAATTATGATTTTCTCATTCAAGGCATGTAGAAATATAGCAGATAATACATGGTAATTTGACAATACATGCAAGAGTTGTCAAATAATGTTTGTAAATAGAACTAGCATGAGAGGTTCTTATTATCTAAAGCTTAACTAAGCATGCTGTGTTTTAATTAGATTTGTTTTAGCCACAAGTGATCCTTGCCACTCCAATGCTGGAGGATTCTGCTTTTACTTCATGCTGTGTGTCCACCTGTCTCTGTCAGCTTCACTGCCCTGATGGTCTTAAAAGCTTTCAATAGCCTAGGTGCTTTCTGCAGAACTTAAGCAAATACTGATGGGATGCCAACTACAATGCAAATTGCATGCTTTGATAGTTTTCTATGTCTGTCATGAAGAATAATTTAACTTAATTAGCTTCAGGAGAATTCTATTCTGATCAGTATATAATTATATTGTATACCAAATGACATTTTCAACACAATCTGGAAAAATTAATTGAAGAACTCAAGTTGTAGATCCATAGTAGCTTATTTAGCTATGTCCATTAAACAGGTCAGCCTTATTTGGAGAAGACTTGGACAGTACAGTTTGCAGCATTGAATAAAAACTTATATATACTCTAATATAAACCGACCTGAAAAACTAGTAAAACTGATTGACTTGAGTATAAGCCAAAGGTAGAAATGATCACAACTACTGCAAACTAGAGATGGACTTGAACTCAAAACCAGAGTTGAATTAAGCAAGTCCGAACGGACTTGGACTTCTCGAACTATCCTGAACCCGGATTTCTCTGAGTTTTGAACTTTCCAGACTTTCGATAATTATCGAATGTTCATCATCGCTTTTTCGAAAATTATCAAATTTATAGGCCCTTCGCTAACCCTTGAATGTATCGTTCACTAACCCTTGAAAGTATTGTTCATTTCACTAACCCTCAAATTTATGGTTCTATTTTGAGTACCCCTTGAAAGTACTGTTCGGTAACCCTCGAATTGGCCGTAACCCTTGAATGTAGCTTGCGCAAAACCTGACAATTGCCAGCTTGTGTTTAAGAAGTGTTTTAACAAGTTTTGGTGATAGTGACTCGTTCCCCAGACCATTTCCCAGGTGCTACATCCATTTACAGTAAGTTACCATTGTTAGTTTAGCTGTAAATCACCCGAACTTTTCGAACTATCACTCTCCCGTTGACTTTAATGGGTCCTAATTCGAAATTTCGAACTTTTACTGAAGTTCAAAAGTTTCAAAACAGACCTAACTTTATGAAGTTCGGCCATTTCTACTGCAAACCTGTAATTAGCTTAAGTGAAAATGAACATGCAATAACAAAAAAAATGCTCCTGCCCACCACTCTAAACACTCCATAGACCCCAAGGCCCAAATCCAGTAACCCCCAATTTCTTGGCATTGGCATTTCAGATGTTTGGAAACTACAACTCCTAGCATGCTTTGATGGGCGTTGTAGTTTCTAAACATCTGGGGTGGCAAGGTTCAAGCAACAGTTAAAAGCATTAGTACAAGTTATTAGTCCAGCATACTAAAAAGAAAATGCTACTGCCCACCTCTAACAGGAGAGTCAGAGGTCAATGCATGCTCCTCCATGGTAGGGCTGGTTATTGAGTGAAGGTGCAATGTACGCGAGCCTACGTGCGCATGCTTACCTACCCGCGCTTATGTACCCGCAATTAATGCCTCCTGACTGCTCTGGTCTCCTACATCCTCCTCACTACATTTGCGGCTGAAAAGAAATGGCATCAAACACTGTGAGTACCGGTAATGACTGTAGATCCTTGGCTCCGATGTCCTCCTGTATTGTAAACTTTGTGACACAAAATATAAGCTGAGGTTTGCTTTTAAACCTTGGCTTATATTCGAGTTTATATGGAAATCACTTTGTAAACAAACTAGCGGCAATATACCCCCCTAAATGTATTGAAATGGAAGACTGTTATAAATTACAAATACACATATCACGTGAAGGTGGCCATAAACTACAAAAGGTTATTATGATCATGATTGTGATCGTAACACTTACCAATACTATGATAGAAAGATGTACAGTGTTAATTGTACGTAGATGTACCATAAATATGCTTTTATGGATCGGTCCTCTACATAATGAAAGTATTTGTTTTTCCATTACTGACTGTCTATCTACTCCTCTTGTTCTGGGTCTCCCCTGGCTAGGTTGTCACAATCCCTGCATTGATTGGCACACTTATCATATTTCTTAGTGGAATTCCTTTTGTCAAAACAATTGTCTTCCCTGCCAAGTTCGCTGCCATCAAGGATTGTCCACTATAGGTAGTTCATTAAAGGACTCTCCTCTCGTATTGCTCCTATCCTTGCCCTAATTAAAAAAGGGTGTAGGCCTAATTCCTGGACTTCACAGGCCTCTTCGGCCCCAATTCTCAGTCATGCCAATCCTCTTCTTCCTTTTATCATTGAAGTATACGCTTCTAACATCGGAGCCGGTGCTATCCTATCACAATGCCTAGATACAGATGGGAAACTTCATCCCTGTGCCTACTTTTCCAAAAAATGTTCAGCCTCAGAGCTGAACTACGATGTGGGCAATAGAGAATTATTAGCCATCAAATTGGCCTTGGAAGAATGGCGACATTTATTGGAAGGTTCCCCCCTATCTGATTATGATATATACCAAACACAGAAACCTAGAATACATCCAAACTTTCAAAAGACTTAACCCCTCGCTGTCTCTCTGGGCACTTTTTTTCTGTCATTTTAAAGAGCATGTCCACCCCCAAAACTAAAATATAACCCCATACTGGCCCCACTATGTAGTTTAAAAAAATCCTTACCTTCCTCTACTGGAAGGTTGCCCTTTTTTACAGTTTATGGACAACATCCATCAGCTTTTCCTCAGGACTTTCTCCTTACAGATGTCCCTGAAGCCAATGATAGCGCAGCCCATATGTCCGCTATATGTAATGTTATCTTGAAAAAAGCCCTTCTCCCTCTTATTCCATTGGAGATAAAGTATGGCTTTCCACCAAAAACATTAACCTCAAACTCTTCTCTTCCAAACTGGGACCCAAATTCATTGGTCCTTTTCCTATCATTGAAGTCCCTACAGATTTTCATTTATAGCACCCTCCTGAGATGAAGATCCCCAATATTTTTAATGTCTCGCTTCTGTAATCTGTGTCTACTAACCATTTTTCTTCCTCACAGCCCTTTTCAGCTCCAGTTATAGTCAATGATCAACAGGAATACGAAGTAGAAAAGATCCCCGACTCCAGGTTCTCCAGGGGTACCTTGCAATATCTCATCCAGTGGAAGGGCTTCAAGCCTGAAGAATGTTCCTGGGTCAAGCTCTTGGATGCTCATGCTCCTCATTAAATTGAAAAATTCTACAGATGCTTTCCATCGAAACCAGGTGTTGATGAGCCCCCCCCCCCGGGAATTCTCGCAATGCGCTTGACATCACGGAAGGACACCGATGTCATAGCGCAATGTGCGTGATGTCACAGAAATGTGCCGGCAGAGCAAAAATTCAAATTGAGCAGGATTCTTTGCCCTGATGCCCCAAAATTCTTTGCCCCGATGCTTTGCTTAAACTGCTGTGCTGGGTTCTTTGTTCCTGTTTTCATTGTTCAAGTTCCTTATTCTTCACCTTATTCTAGTTCCTGCCAAGTATCTTCTCCTTGTATCCTGTTTCTGGTTTCTCCTGCCTGTTCATGCCTTTGTACCAAGATCTTGTTCATGGTTTCTTTTGCTGGACTTTCGTACTTGGATTACTCCGCCAATAACTGTACTTGTTCCTGCCTTGACTCCTTCCTTCTTTCGTGGATATCATTCCTCATTAATCGCGACTTCTTCCTGTCAGGTAAAGCCTTACACAATCAAGGGAAATATCTACTTGAATGTTGGATTGGCCCTGTGTATACTTAAAAAAGTTACAGTACAGCCTCATGAAGTTTAAAGGAGAATTGGTCCTAATAGTTTCTATGTATGAAAAATCTCAGGAGCTAGTAATTAATAAAATGTTGTATGTAATTCTTCCACTTCCTTTCCCCTCTTCTTCAGGGCTGTTTTGCAGGTGATACCATGATCTCACTTGTTTGAATAAAGAAACACAATAAACATTGTGTTTCCAGAGAGATGAATGAATAAAAAGTGGCTTAGGTTAATACTTTTTATGAAGAAAAAAAAATTACTGAAGCCATTTCTTCTTAACAGTTTTCCAGCACACCAGCTATTAGGATTGTAATTAAAGATGCTGTGGAGCTATTTATTGTATAATCAGCACTTAACATTGTAACATTTCTGAATATGCTTATTTATTTTTACCATGAATGCTGTTATAACTACTTAGATTCATATAACAGCTTACTGTACTAACTCTCAACTCCTACATATTTCCCCCAAACTCCTCTTCTTCTAAGCCAGTCTCATAAAAGTGCATACACGGCAAGTACTTTTGGTTGGATTGGGCATTGATCGGCTATGATTTTCCAGCAGCCCCAAAAGTGATTGACTAAGACGCGATGTCTAAGCCAATCTCTTGGCTGCTGGTTGAGCCCCTTCTGCTTGCTTCCGTATACAAAAAAGGCACTGGAGACCAGCATAAGGCAGCGAGGGAAAGAGGGTTGGTAAGTATGCCCAGCGGCCAATTTGAAATGAATAAACCAAAGTCTAGGTTTTGGGGGGTTCAGCTGATATACAAATTTATGTTGGAGATGTGGAAATGCCCTTTAATAATTATAGTCGGCATTGCAATTATATGTAAACAGTACATGCAAATTAATTAAGTATGTACTATTATAATAATCTCAACAAATTCAGAAAAACAGTAGTAATATAAAATTATCTTCTCTAGATCAACATTTACATTGTCTTTTTACAGAAAACACATTATGGTTACAAGTACATTAAGGGCTGGGCCACACTAGCGCTTCTTTTGTGCATTTGCGCATATGTTTTCACTTGCGATTGTACCCGCGATTTTTACTAAACCGGAAATCGCGGGAACACGAAAATTCCAATCATTCAATTGTGTGTCCGTTCGTGTTTTGCGCTTAACAATTTTTTCACGCAATCGCATTTGTTTTCTCTATGTAAATAGCGAGAACGCATGCGCAAACACGAAACAAAGCACGTGAACGCACACAAATCACTCATGCAATCACTCACGATTTTGTGCATTATAGTGTGGCCTCAGCCTAAATCCAGTAATGACTAGAGATGGCCGAACTTCCTGAAGTTCGTTTCGTTTCAGAACTTCAGTAAAGGTTCAGAGGTTGAGAAGAGGTTCGAAAGAGACAATAATTCGAAAAAGTTCAGATGAAGTACAGTAAAAATGACAATGGTTACCACAGCCATTTACTTGGGCAATTGTGTTATGGCCAATGTGTGTAAAAGTGTTATGGCCAATTGGAGGATTGCCGAACAATACATTTGAGGGTTTCTGAAAACAGACATTACATTTGAGGGATTTGTAAACTAATGATACATTCGAGGGTTACCAAAAACAAAGATTACATTTGAGGGTTACCAAAAACAAAGATTACATTCGAGGGTTACCAAAAACAAAGATTACATTCGAGGGTTACCGAAAACAAAGATTACATTCGAGGGTTACCGAAAACAAAGATTACATTTGGGGGTTACCAAAAACAAAGATTACATTTGGGGGTTACTGAAAACGAATGCAACATTCGAGGGTTACCGTACAATACATTTGAGGGTTATCGAAAATATGTCCGTGGGTTCAGAAAACCGAACAAGCTTGGAGGTACACCTTATTCTATTAAAACATTTACATTTTTGTTAGTATGATATTATCTTTATTAAATTTTACAGTGCTTAATATACATTCATTTTTTTTTTACATTGGGCAGCATGGTGGATCAGTGGTTGATTGATGGCTAAAATCATTGAAACGCTAATTATGGTATAATGTGCCCCTTGCGGTGTAATATATATGAGATAATGTGCCCCTTACAGTGTCACCAAGGAGTTCCCTGACCATATAAAAAAGTATTTTTAAGCACAATTGCTTTTATACAGTGCAGAGAACTCTGGGGTGACCTTATATCCTTATATTAAATTAAAATATTAAATATAAATTATAATATTAAGATGACTTAAAGTGAAAGTTCAGTGGAAAATATCATTATTTTTAAAATTCTTAGTTTATATTATGCATACCTAGTTAATCTACATATTCTCTTCCATTTTGAAATATCAGTTCAATTTATACCCTTTGCTATACCTTGATGTTGACATTATTGAGCTGACATTTCAGGTTCTGTAATGGTCCTTCTTCCCAGAATACAAACTACCTTTGAATGTTCCTTACAGTAATTTCTACTGATTGGCTATTGGATGGGTCATACAATCTCAGATTTCTGCTGAGCAACTGAATCAACCCAAGAGCCGAGTGATGAGCAAGACCATTACAGTCTCTATTAGGGGTCCTGCAAACAGTAGTTTAGAAGCATTTATTAATGCACAGACAAAATGCTGAATGGGCAGGTTCCTTAAGTTCCTTAGGATGGAAAAATATTGTTTTTTTCCCTGTGAGTTCCGTGCACTCTCCTGCTTGAGCCTCAAACAGTAATGCTTGTGAGTTCCGTGCACGAGCAGCTTCCAAATGAACATAACTTGATTTTACAGTGCACTTATCCTTTAAAAGTAAATGTGTTTGCACTAAACTTCCCTGAATGTCCTTATATTAAATGTAACAGAAGGGTGTGGGAGCTGCAGTGGAACATTTTCCTATAATAAACATCCAGTGACATAGCTGAGTGATTATTATAAGAAAATAATTTAGGGCCAGGCAGTTGTACAGACATCTGTTTAACATTGCAAGAACATTGGTTAGGAAAAGATTGTTTATGAGCACCTATGTTATCTCTTGTATTTATGATCCTGGATTCATTGTAAATGTAGGAGTGTGCATTTTTTAACAGAGGCACTTGTATGGAGACTAGGGTTGCCACCTTTATAAGCATGAAACAGGCTGCATAGATGTTAGTGTAGCCATAAAGCATTGCATTTATTGAACTGTGCTTAGCCTTTCAGCATGTAGATTTTATAAGTGTTCAGGTCTAAATTTGGGTGGACACACAAACACTAAAGGGATGATACTGTTGATCCGATGGTTTTGTCCCTTTATTCTAAGCATGTGTTGCGCATTTGCATTTCCAGTGAACTTTTGGCAGCCTCAGGAGTGCTCGGAAATGCCCGAAAATGCTCGGGACTGGGTATAGAGGGATCTTTAGAAAAGAGAATCTTGCAGACAGACCCTAATTGAGACTGTAGTTTCCCTTTAATCTACATAATTGAGTTACTGAAACCAGCAAATACTGTATTTCACTATTGCTTCCATTGTTGGGCCACTTAAGAAGTATAAGAAAACATACATAAATGGCATAAACTTTTTTTAAATTATTATTTTTTTGGGAGGTATTATTTTACAATGTCATATTCATCATTAGGATATTTTTTTTTTAAAAAAAGGTCAACTGTGATCGCACACTTGATGAACTGTAAATACATAAAATGAGTTAAAATGTTCATTTCCTATTTGCAAGCTGCAGAATAAATTGTTTTAACAAGAATTAAACCTACACATATGGAAATAGTTCTGTAATTTAGGACACGTAAAAACCAAACCTTAATGAGAAGTTCATGGATAAGGCTTGAGATCCACTAATCATTACAAATCCTCTTCCTACGAGAATCTCTCTTTATCGTTTAGATCCAAAGAATACTGATTACTTTTCACCCAATAAGCCCATATTATTCACTTTCCTATAAAGCTTATATAAAGCTCTGCAGGTTGTTTAATTCAATTCACTCATTCTTAAATGGGTCCTTGTCCAAAGCCTCAGTATTTTCCCCGTTGTTTAAAGACACACATGCAGTTGAAAAATGCTACGGAAAAAACCCCCATCATTTTTTCTTGGCAACAAAGCTGCTAGTGGTGAAGTACCAAGCAAAGTGGTAAAGAATATCTCTTCTCACGTTCCCTACTCCGTGCGCTCCCAAATGCCAGATGGTGCTTTTGGAATCTATTTCACGATGTGTGATATTACAATACTTGTGTATATTGGTAAATAATGCATATTCGTTTTAACAGACTGACACAGGGACCATCTCATGGAAAGTAAAACTGTCACAAGTCAGACATATAATAGAAGCAGACGTGTCCACATAATGTTAAGAAAAACAAAATATATATTGTAAAGTTTAGTGACATTAACATTCTCAATTTGCCAAAGAACAGATTGTAAAATGTATGTACAAGTTACTGTGGCAAATTTATATGTACCAGTCACACTCACTGTGGGCAAACTTGAATGTACCTGTCACTGTGGGCAAATGTATATGCACCATTCAAGGCAGATACTGTTAGGTCAGCCCTCCAGTACACCAGCCTGGGCTGACCTAACAGTGCCTGCTGAACTGGAGGGCTGACCTTACATTGTCTGGTGAACTGGAGGGCTGACCTAAAAGTGGCTGGTGTACTGGAGGGTTGAACTAACACTGGCTGATGTACGGGAGGGCTGACCTAACATTGTCTGGTGAACTGTAGGGCTGACCTTACAGTGTCTGGTGAACTGGAGGACTGAACGAAAATTGTCTGGTGAACTGGAGGAATGAACTCAAAGTGTCTGGTAAACTGAAGGACTGAACTAAAAAATTCTGGTGAATTAAAGGGCTGACATAACAGTATCTGGTGAACTGGAGGGCTGACCTCACAGTGTCTGGTGAACTGGAGGGCTGACCTAACAGTGTCTGCTGAACTGGAGGGTGCCTTAACGATGGGCACCTTAAGTCAGTGAAAAGTGTCTTTAAATTCTCTAATTGAGTTACATTTGTACTATATATACTATACTATACTGTATATATCAATGATCAATGTGTTGTACCTATCAAATGGTTTCTAAATGTAAATACTGATCTGTTTTGCCAGTCACATCCATTTAAGTTGAATAAGAATGTGTTTAGACAGTAAATATTTTTGCCATTATCTTAGGCACATGACATAAACAGCCATAGCTTAGATCAGACTGATCAAATGACTGATACAGTATTAACATGTTCATGTAGAAAAGCAATTGTAGCAATTGTAGAAACCTAACTGGGCAAAATGTATAGAACATCTCACTTTGTCATTTCAGAAAAGAGCCCCATCGTGAGATTCTGGTTGCTGAGTGATGCTTTGTAGTCTATACCAGACAGATCCACAGTACCAGCTGTTCTGGCAGGTAGCTGAAGAGCAGAGAGATAGCTGCCAGACTATGCTATACAAAGGATGGTGTGCCAGAGAGAAATAAAGCTTTGCATAGAAAGACCTTTGATCCCTAAAGCAGCATGGATTCTATATTCATCACTTCCAGACAATCACATCTTTCATTCCAGCACAAACAATGGCCAGAATGGAGACATCATTGGAAGCATTTGTTAGTTTACATTTCTCATGGAACTGATCACTTAATCTTTTGTATGAAAACAACAATATTTATTCACATTTACCCTTTTGCCATATCTTAATCAATAGCAATTATTGGTGCTATCGCCCAAAGAAGAGGGTTTCATAGGACAGGAGCAATGCAACCAAATGTTTTATAAGGGTAACTTAAGCAAAATAAGGATATTGCAATTCTGATAACATTTTCCCTCAGTTTAATAATACATATAATTAAGGGGCATACTTATAAAGGTTCGTTAAACTTTTTGCTTTCTTTAACACTGCCTTTTCTCCAAATTTGGCCTTTTCGCTATTTATAAAGCAGCGATAACCTGTAGCGAAAGGTCATTACGGCTACATTTTGCTTTTCGCCATACATCGCTGCGGTAACCACTCAAGCATATTTATAAAATGGCGAAACTTGTTTTTTTTGCGTTAAGTTCAGCCATTCCAATTCGCCAAGTCTGAGGTGGTGAAAACACATAAGCGGCCATTTATTTAGCCTGCCAATGGGTCCATGGAGGTGTCAGTATATTGTGGAGTGTTTCTCAATACTAATAAGTATTCAGGGGGGTGTTAGACAATTTTTTTTGTTTTTTTGCGTTTGCGCTTGCGTTTTTTCACATCAATGAAAATGCGGCAACGCACCGAAAACACGCATTTTCAGGTGCGTTGCAATTTGCGTTCCGCATTTTAAATCGCAATCGCATGCGTTTTTCAATAGTTCATGAAAAAACCACATGCGCAAACGTAACAAAATCACAAATGAAATTGCATGCAATTGTGTTTGCGTTGCAGTGTGGCCGTGCCCTAAAACTGGTTAATACACATTGAACACCTATTTATAAATAGCTTTAAATTAAAAAAATACAAAAATATCTCTGAAATTACTCTAGAGAGCAATCTCTCTTTTCGCAGTGATACCACACTTAATGCAATGAATAAGGGGAAATCTATCGCCACACATCGCTGCAGCGTTACTTTTCTGCAAAGGCGAAACGAAAACGAGCAGTATTATAAATAAAACGAAAATAGCTCTATTTGTCATTGCGATGTCCTGCGATAGCGAAATGGCGAAAAAAGCGACCATTTAGAAATATGCCCTTAAATCAATCAATGATTTTATGACATGGTTAGACTTTTTACTTATGAGTTAGAAACAATAATAAAGGAATATATGTTTTATCAAAACCAGGGAGAATGCATACAGATCTCGTAATAGATGTAGGGATAAGTAAACCATGATACCAACAACTATATCTCATCTGTATATATATATATAAAAGCGTAACTAAAGATGAGAGCATTCCTGGGTCTTCTGAACAAACATTTATTCTGTGTAACACATATATATACACACAGGTATATACACATATATATACCATCCAATTAATGCAGCACCCAGAATTCTGTCCTGGGTGCTGTATTAATTGGATGGTCTATTATAGGAGCAATACAGCAAAAGCTCATCCAATTAATACAGCACCCAGGACTTTTTATATTGCTTTATTGTGTTAACATGCTACATACAGTATAGTGTGTATATATATATATATATATATATATATATATATATATATATATCCCTTATTTTATGTAAGTATATTTATATCTTCATAGCAGATTGCATTGAGTTTTTAGGAGCTACCAATGAACTGGGGGGGTATAGGATATTATATATAGGAAAGTTGTATATGTATGTGTGTACTATCTCACTATTACCATTTAAATGACCATCAGTAAATATATATAAAGAATAGCACTGACTTATATTAGGTACAACACAAAATATACAAAATATATAAACTTACTTACAGAGCTGAGATCCCTATTTGAACATGGTTTGGTCAAAATGGGAGGTTAAACCACACCCCTGTGCCTGCTCCATGTGAAAGGAAGTGTAATCCCAAAAAAGTTTCTGTCTGCTACACAGGATGTGATGTGTATTGTAAAGGACATATACACCAAGGCTCCTTATATACCACCTCCAGCCTGCAGGTGGTATCAGTGAGTGATAAAGGACAAGACAAATATTGTGGTGTGTGCTTTGGAGTGATATTGACTGCAACACAAGATCCTGTGTATAAGATCCTGTTACCACCTATTGGGAAGACAGATTATTGGAAGGACAATTTACCTTATTAGATACAAACTCTGAGATAACAGATAAGTATACACCAACTTACAAGGACACACAATATACAGGCCTGGTCAATATTCAAAGAGGTGCACCATAGACAGGGATACCCCTGATTACTGCACATGTTATGTGGGGAACCTGTTTATGTGCTCTGTCCCACATATATATATATATGAGCTCCGTCGCAGTGTCCTTTTGTATGAAACTGGGGCCATCTTGCCCTGGGAGTTTCCAGAAACACATTGTTGAGGGTGGGTCCATATGAGGATGCTAGTTGGAGTATGGAAAGACAGACAGACAGTGCTGTATATTGGTATTGTGTGGGAATTCAATAGCCAGCCTTCCTGCCAGCTCATCAGTCATTTTCCAGCCAGTGAAACAGCCAACATTTGTTTGCCTCTATATTTGTATTTGAATGAATGAAACTGGTGAGCATTTCCACTTAACTTGTTGAAATTATAAAAATCTGATTCAAACCTAAGTGAAGTGGTTTTTTTAAATGGGAAGGAGCTGCCATAATGTTTCCTTTAGATGATACATTTGGGGGCATATTTATAAAGGTTTGTTCATTTTTTTGCCACCATTATCGCCGCCTTTTCTGCAAATTTGGACTCATCGCAATTTATAAAGTGCCGATAACGAGACGCGAAATGTCATTACCTCCACCTTTCGCCATTTTGTTCTTCCCTATACATCTCCATGGTAACCGCTAGATCACATTTATAAAATGACGAAAAGTGTTTTATTGTGTTAAGTTCAGCCATTCAAAATTGCCAAGTCTGAGGTGGCAAAAACTCATAAGTGGCCATTTATTTAGCCTGCCAATGGGTCCATGGAAGGTGTCAGTACATTGTAAAGTGTTTCTCAATACTAATAAGTACTCAGGGGGGTGTTGGACCATTTTCCAGCATTTACTGTGATACAATCTTTATATATTATTAATAGGACACATTTTTTAGTATTACTATAAAGAAATAGTCATGTAAATGGAACATTCCATTAATTTAAATAGCCAATTTTTTGATCATTCCCCATAGATGCATTTATGCTACCCCAGACAAAAATCCACATTTTGGCACTTTAGAAATATCGCTTTGATTTTCGTTTAATGCTATGAAAAATGCCTTAATGATGTTTGGTGAAAAATCTGGAAAAACTGCAAAAAATACTTTTAAAAAGCAAGAAAAGGTGAAATTTCACTTTATAAATAGCATTAAATAAACAATGTCAAAAATAGCTCTGAAATTTCACCTTCTCTGCTTTATAAATATGCCTCTAAATTCAACATATACAAGACCCCCCCTTTAATGTTGGCAAATTTTTGCTTGCAGTCCTGGTCTGGTAATGGCTTACGCAAGAGAGCCACTTCTCTTTTCGCCGCAATATCAGACTTAACGCAATGAATAAGGCGGAGTTATCAGTGCACATCGCCTATACTACCACCACACATTGCTGTAGCGATGCCTTTTATATATAAGGCAAAAATAAAGCTCTTTGGTATTGCAATGTCCTGCAATAGCGAAAGGGCAAAAATAGCGATCATTTATAAATATGCCCCATAGAATAATAAATGCCTTCAATACATTTCACCAATTAAACTTAGGTTTTGTAAAAATCTCCCACAAACAATATTTAGCAGTTTAGTCCATATCTATAGGTGAAAGCCTCTGTAAATTAAAGCACACCTGATGCCTCTCAGTACACCTGTCTTCTTGTGTGCTTGGGAGACTGTCTGTCCTTTTCCCCCCTCAGTATGAGGCTAATGAAATTTGCAGCTGATTAATCTCAGAACTAAGTCATGATCCAACCAGGGAATGCAGCTGTTTGACACTTGTAAATTTTAAACAAAAAAGACAGCAACAAATTATGTAGAGCAGCGTCAGAATGAACAGACTGTCATGATGGTAGTAGGGTTTATAATTATCAGTCAGATTAGAATTTTAGACTGCTATAATATTTACAATGCTGTTCAATCTGCTACTGTTGTTACATGCATCTTGTTGTCTTCTTTGTTAATAGATAATGGGATTGTTAATTGGTTGGGGTAGAGAAAAACAACACAACACTTTTTATATTTTTTTAAATATTCATTTTTCTCCTTTCTAAATTCAAAACCAGGAGCCAATCTAGAATATAACATTGGGAAACATTATTGCACATGACAGCAGGAAAATGATCACCAATGATATTGATGAAACAACTACAAGAAATAATAATAAAAAAAGTAATTCACAGGCAAGGAAGGTTAAAACAAATGTATATAAAAAGGTATTTCAGATCTGAGCTTAGCTGTAGGGCACCTTCATAAGATGTGATTAAAACTTTGTTTACGTGTGTGAGGGATCTGTAAAGTTATTTGTAAAGAAAATAAGACGAATCTGAACAGGAACCCATCTGCATGGCTTCCAAACTACCGTGGATTTTAGTTATGGTTGTGATAAAATCTTTTTTTACGAATCAGAAATATCTCCCTGCAGAAGGACATTTGTTGCAGACTGTATTTTCAATATTACTCTAACTCTAAAGCTAGCCATACATGGCTTGATTGATTGACTGCACGATAGTACAATCCATCAATACTTTTAATGTACCACATTCGATCTTCGGCAGATTTCAAGATGTTGCGGCCATGGGCAAGATCTCAGAAAATTTACTGCTGTGTCTGTAAACCTGCACAAAATCATAAAGCAATCTTTTGTTTGGAAGGGTGAACGGGAATTAATTTGTCGGCAAATTAGATCAAGTCAATCAGAAATAGCCATCAGTGTATGATCTGTTTAAATTATCCTTTGAAAAGTTAAAAACCCAATTTTTCAAGCTTTATAATGATTATAAAATCTGACATTTTTTGAGGGATGTCTACTCCTAGAATTTGGTAATGACCCGAGATGAAGTCACTTTTAGTCCAAATTGTAAACAATTAGCAGAATATATAAAATTGTGGAAAGAATATGGAGAACCAATAGAATATGGAGTATAGAGATGAACAAAACTGTTCATTTTGTTCTGACATTGGTTCTGTGCAACTTATTGAAGATTCTGAAAATCCAAAATGATCCCAATTGAATTGGAATTTTTGATAACATTTTTGAATTTTTGATAGTAATTTTTGATTTTTCTATAAGAATTTTTCGATACAAATTTTACATTTTTGAATGAAATTTTGATTTTCAATTTTATGATGAAAAGTTCAGAGTTTTGCAAAATTTTATACAATCCTTTAGATATGCAGATTTTTAAAACAGCCTGTTCTGAAGCTGAAGATCATTGTTGAAAGGTAGAAAAGAATACAACATAAATAATTTTTCCTCATAGAAATAGCACATTTAAAAAAAAGTGGGTAGGTTGTGCCTTAAATGGGACTTTAGTGCCAAATTTCTCCCACCTTTAAAAGTACATTTGCCAGAGATTAAGGAGACCATACTACCATTTGTTATTTAATCCAAGCTGGATTTGTCAAAAAGCCACTTGTGCACCAGCTGACACCTCTTCAGCTTGTATCATAGTATTACCCTCCCTCTAAAACATGCACATTGTGACTTAGGGCCATATTCATAAAGGTGTGGTATCTTTTTTTTTAGCAAAAACGTGCCTTTAACTGTTGGTTTAATGATTGGTAAACCGATTGCTAATTTCCGATCGGTTTAGTTATTTAGTTAATTTATGATCATTATTGTAAATTAACGATAACGATCGTAAATTTCGGATATCGATCCTAAATCTGTAATAACGCAATCAAAAAATTTATAATCCACATACAATAACTCGCTAACTCACTAACTCGCGATATCGCACGTTTATTAATTTAGCCCAGAGTTGGAGAAGTAAAGAAGTCAAAACTGGTGGTAGGAGGAAGAACAAGAGAACTGTCAGCTGCTGTACAACAGCTCATTGCTTGATAAGACAGCAAAATGGGAGGTAGGAGTGCAGTCTCCCACAACCCTGGCAAATGTTGTTTAATTAGCTGAGGAACTTGATCTTTCTAAAGATGGGTACACACATGAACAAGAATGGAATGATTCCGTCGAATCCAATGGAATCGCCCCTTTCTAGGCTATGCGTGCATTGCTGATGACGTGCATGAACGTGCATTCGTGCATGACGATCATTCGTTGGTGTCGGAAATGCTTGTTCGGAAAATTTCCTTTGCAAGTGATCTGCCCCCTGTGCCAAATTATAGGGAGTCGTCTTGGAAAACATTACAGTCAGAAACGTTTTCCCTATACGGTGTATAAGGAGAATGCTCAGGACAGCGTGTACCCTCATCTTGGCAGATGTCTCTCTGTCATTTTCCAGAGATTGGTATTGTGTGTACCCAGCTTAAAGGTCTATTAAAGTGTTTATATCTCTTGGTAAATGTGGGTTTGTGAGGTCCTACCCACGTTGGGGCTTCTATCTTAAAACTACACAAAAAATTAGCTGTTGCTGAAATCTTATATTAAGCATGGATCTGTATGTGCACATTTCCATGGGGATAATAAAGGTACTAATTTCATTTGCTAGCTTGTTAGACATTTCTTTCTTGTTAAGCCGACCTACAAATAATTTATTACAAGCATTCTAATGCTGTTTTTGTTTTTGATATTAATAGTGAAAACAATGCCAGACAATGCAAAAGATTAAGAGAGAGCGACAGAGAATATATGTATAAATGCAAATTCTCAACACTAGCCAACAGTAGGCTAAGAAAAGGATTTATTGTGTTGGTCACATACCGTAGTAAATGATCAGACGTTCAAACATATGTCGTACGCAGACACTTTTCCTTTAAGGAAGAGATGCTGGGTCTGTTTTGCTTGTCACTTTCCATGCTGCATACATTGCTCAAAGCAGTTTATGATTCCGATGTTTCACATATGGTATGTTTAGACCATGAAATCTGCCACTGCATTGTTACCTCTTCTAAATCACAATATATTATTAACGGATAACTGCAAACATATTTCTGGGTGAGCTTGTTTGCGAATATACTCATGCCATGCGTATGTACTTGATACCCTGAAGTATATCACAGATTTAAGATCTAATTATATGTATTTCACCCGAGCTACCATTTCAATGGGGCATAATCTTTATCCTTTTCTACATGCTAAATGCCCTACTGCTGCTCAATAAATTCTTTAGTGTCTCAGTGAACAACAATGTTATGTTTTAAATTGTTATTGTCTTTTATGACAAAGTTAATACATAGATAGACCTTATTTCTTAGATTTAATAGTGAACAAAAGCTTTAGAACAACATGTGTTCTCATACATCATACCGTTTTCCACAGTTTTTCAGTGCATGCATTTGCTGGCATTAAACATTGGTTTGTAGATTGCCAAGTGCTTAGAGTGTTTTGGGAGTGTCATTAGTATACACAGTGGATAGATTGATAAAAAGGATTGGGTTTAATCTTAGTAAATCACTAAATCATCTATTAAAAATGGTATGTATTACGGTATTTATACCTGACTGCTGCTTTTGTGGCCCCTTTTGCCACCAATCCCCCATAAGTGTGAGAACGTGCCCCTATAGACTTTTATTGAAGCGGTTTTGTTATGACAGAAATGCAACTGTGTGTTATATTATCCTTATATTATTGGACACATTTTAACTGGTTTGATTTCACACAGTTTTAAAAGGCGAGAATTAATCCTTTAGCATCTTGGATCAACCTTCTTTACTGTGACTGTTTATTTTTACATGATGTACTTTTGTATTTACATTTTGCGCTCAAAGAATGTGTGTGTAAAAAGTATATGGGTGTGATACTGGGTTGGAGGCTTTATGTAGCACACACATTAGATAATTGTTGCTGGAACATCTGATTAATAGCTGTGTACTTGTGTACAGGCACTTACCAACATTGCTTAGTAATCTATCCTGGATGATCACTTAATAATGTTAGGGAATGATGCCTTTGAATGCTTAAGTTTTTAAATGGTTTTCTTATGATTGCTCTTTTAAATATAAATATCGTTTCTATATTTGGAATATAAAAATGTTCTGTGAGTCCTTTAAAGAAATAAGCTGAATTGCAGCTATTAAAATCTTACAAACCTTCTTAAGTGTTTTAAATTGCATTCTAAGTATGGTTTTGCCTGAATTTACTTTTAATTACCCTTTTTTTTTTTACATTTTTACGTTTTGAGTTCTAGTTCTATTTACCTGTGTTTCTCAGTCTTTCCCATTAGCTTGTGTTTTATTCTAGGGAAAATTCAGATCTACATTACTCATATTTACCGAGTAGATTCTGTTTTCAGTAAGTTATGTTTAACACAATATCCAATGACATGGGCTTCCAGGAGGTATATCATTTATACCCCAAATCTCCATTTCAGAAATGTCCCATTTTCTTTTGGTCTTGGAATTTTGGAAGTTGATACACTAGGAAGAGAAAACAGTTTCCCCAGCGTCCATTCTCTCTCTGTCCTTTGAATATCCGATTGATTGATTGATTGATTTAAAAGATATAAAAATTAAAAGGACAAAGAGATTTCTCTCAACTGCTACTGTCAGATTTCATCTTTGATGAATGCAAATTAACTACTGTACTGTGGATAATAAAATGCTATTCAATTGCATATTATGTAATATGTAAATATGTTATTATGTAAT
Source organism: Hymenochirus boettgeri (assembly GCA_019447015.1). NCBI lineage: Eukaryota > Metazoa > Chordata > Amphibia > Anura > Pipidae > Hymenochirus > Hymenochirus boettgeri. The sequence goes on from CM033472.1 coordinate 149,232,859, forward strand.
ATTTTTATCTGCATTATTTTATGGCAGCAGAAGTACCATTGTTGTATTCCATTGGAACTGGAACAAGGCACTAATCAGAAACACCTTCTATTAGTCCCATGTATCCTGCCCTAGTATTTTTTTATTTTTTGTGCCAAAGACACAGTATGGTATTTACTATAGTAAAATGCCACTAACAACAACTTCACAGCATCTAAATACTCTGCAGTCTTTCACAGATTGTCCACAATGAACATAAGAAATGTTTTGGTCTCAAGACCAAACTAGTTTCAGGAATCATTGTTACCATTGTTACTCTTACATGTGGATGTTACAGGGTTTACAATAGAGATGGGATCCGGGTCCGACACAAACCCGGATCTGACACGAAACTATGAATGATCCGTCCGAATCCGGACAGATCTCCTAGATTTCGGGACTTCAGAGCGCATTTTCTATAATTTTAGAATGTACTGAGCTATTTTCGATAATTTTTGAAAATAGCAACAAATGTTCGAAAATCCTTGAAAATACGATCGGAAACTCGAAAATGGTCTCTGATGATATTTTTGAGAATGTTTAAGGCTATTTTAAAAAAAATTAGTAATAAAAAAAAACTCAGTACATTCGAAACTTATCGAAAATTCTTTTCGGATTTTCGGATCTTAAGGATTTTCCTGAGATCCAGGAATCAGAAAACGGAACAAAACTAGTGATTTTCGGCCATCTCTAGTTTACAATCCTGATTAATAGAACTTTTGCATACAGTGTTTTGTCCCTCAATGAATGTATAGTTTTCTAGGCACCATGTACTAGTGCTGCCAATTCATTACATCGTTATTACATTACATCAGCATACTAATTCAAACTGAAACTTTAGAAGCCAGGATATGAATCCCTGATCTCTGTATCCTGGCTTCTATGTATAAGAAGTGGTATACTGTATGCATAAGAATATATAAAATAAGTATCACCATGATAAAATACACTGTAGCAAGTACTTAGCTTTGTCTGAGATTTTACATTTTATTTCACCCTGTTCCCCTCATTTGTTTCTCTATTGGGCTATGTGGTTTCAACTATTACTTTAGGTTTCACTTCATGTTCATTTTATTCATTGCTTCTAAATTGATATTACATGAATGGCACTGCAATAATAGATAGAAGTAGGATCACTCCTGTCTGCTTCCTGAGGGATTCGGTGGTCATCTGGAAGGCCTTGTTTACATAGCCTGGCCCTATGTTATATTCAAACTTGTTTTATTTGTCATTTGTTTCCATTCAGTGTCACAAAAAGAGCATTTAGGGCTAGGCCACACTAGTGCGTTTCGAGCTCGCGTTTGCGCCCGCGGTTTTCGCTAAAATGGAAATCGCGGGAACGTGAAAATTACCGCGATTTCTGATGCGATTGAGCGGCCGTTCGCGTTTTGGTAATGCATGCGTTCACCATTTTTGGTGCGTTAACGCAGCGTTTCCATAAAAGGCCAAAACGCGAACGCAAACGCGAACGCACAAGAAAAGTGCGCACAACCGCGTGCGATTACGCTCGCGATTTTGTGCGCGATTCTTGTGCGTTGCAGTGTGGCCTCAGCCTTAGGGCAAGGCCACACTGCAACGCAAATCGCAATCGCAATAGCATGAGATTTCATGTGCGATTTTTTTGCGTTTGCGCTTGAGATTTCTTAAATAAGTATAGGAAAACGCATGCGATTAAAAATGCAGAACGCAAAACGCAATCGCACCGAAAAACGTGCGTTTTTTTGCATTGCAGCGTTTTCAATGATTTGTAAAATCGCAAACGCAAGCGCAAACGCAAAAAAAACTCAGCAGTGTGGCCTAGCCCTTAGGTTGTTTTTTTTCTAAAACAATGACTTCATTATGCAAATTAATTAATTGTAAAAGTAGAAGTCAAAAACATGATTTGCCCCCAACGTATTTGAATTTGCTGTATGTTAGGACTAAATCGGGTGAGGCAATACAGAAGAACAGATTATTAAGAAAACAGGAGGTAAATTTGCATTTTTGGGTGAGACCAAATGACAACGTGCAAAGAAAACGCAACGCACACAATCGGAGCACATGTGATTGCGAAATAAATGGTGATGGCATGCACTTTGTAAAGCAGATCACAGCACAAAGGACAGCAGCGCCCCTAGTGTGGCCAGACCAATCGGCCAACAGCAGTGTGCACTTTTAGATCACACGTTAAAATGCACTAGTGATACATTTTAAGATAATTTGCTGACAGTAGTAAATGTTGAAGTGGCCTCCACACACCAGTTGGGACTGTGGTGCTGTTAAGCAAGCTATACACCTATTGACCGGCCTTGGACCAGTAGACCAGTCTACCTACTATTGTCTTACACATTTCACTGCAGTTTACACATTTTATTTGTTTATTTCCTCTCTACGTTTTTACATCCTGTGTTAAAAAAGGAAATGAAAACGTATTTGAAGCTATCTTCTTAGAACAACAAACCCCCATCCATCTGTAGTGCATAAAGACAGTTATATAAGCAAACACATATTTATTAACACCACATGATTCTTGGGATAGGCAGGTTTGCCACAAAAGAGTAAATTTATTTCCAGATGGATTGTATTAATTATTTTATTAGAACTGAAATTTGCATTTCCTGTGCACATTATTGTTATAATTACACATCACAGTGCTTTTTAATTGAATAGTTTGGAAAATGTTATCTATCAACAGGTTTCAGATGCTGAGATATTCTTTGCAGGTCTAATTGTTTAAAAGGGTAATTTTTATTCATAAAACTGCTTTATCAAATCAATAGAAATGAGCCCCAAAAAAATACCTGCTACTGAATCACAATAGTTTTGCATGAAGTCGCATCAAGTACATAGCAGGTGTATTCATTGACGTTTTACATATTATTGTAATAATTAAAACACCTACAGGGAGATTCAATAAAAGTTCTTATTGTTAAAAATTTTGCTAATTTTGCCCCAACAAATCAGATGTTAGCTTCAAATGGTAAATAATATCTGATTGGTTGGAGCAGAATTAGCACCATTTTTAATGAACTATTATTGAATTTACTTGCTATTCTGCTAAAAACAGCACTCAAAATGTGCTTTAGTTCTGTGCTATACTCAAAGCTCCATTTAAATACAATCTTACATTTTTTTTGTCTTTGGTCATTGACTCACTGCTTTTGCAGTTTTCCAAACTGAGGTTGTTGAAAGGTTCGCTGTAATACTTACCTTCACGCTCCTCTTCCTGCTGAGTTCTCATGATGCAGTACTCACTTAGCGTGGAACGAGGCAGGCAAGGAGCGCGGAGGTAACAGCACCATTGAAACCATCATTTTTGCGTTACAAAGTAGCGCTAAAACAACCTTTTTTTAGGTTATGCATCGGGTGCCTGTGCTGTTAAAAGTAAATAGCGCAGGCCCCGGAAAAATGGAGTTGACCCCACGCAAACCCGATATAACATTGAGAAGCGTGAGGTTAACTCCATTTAACCCCCGAAAGCTTAATATTACATCTCCCCCTTAATTTTAAAGTTATACTATTCTTTACCTAAATCAGGGGAAGATAAAGTTCAGCGTAGTTGCTTTTCAATGTCTCATCCCGAACAGAGCTTACAAAAAAATGCGTACAAATACCAAAATGAGGCATTTTCTGTGCTGCATATTACCGATGAAATAGAATTTGCCATGATTACAATAAACTGGTTTCATTATTTCTTACATGTTTGAGTTCTCTGAAACAAAAACAGCTCTTTAATACTGAATGAGTAAAGAAATATTTGTCAATATCACATGGTAATGATACAGTAATGATATTGTCTGTCAGGTGAAAAATAATGTAAATACAAATTATTTATGTTGTATAAAGTATAAAAAGTTTGTAAATTTGAAAATGTAACCAAAAGTTATATTCTTATGATTTTGGTGTGCCACAGAGTAAACATTACCAGTGATTGACAAGAGAATCATATTGGGATATACAGGTAGATTCAATAAAAGTTCTTATCGATTAAAATGGTGCTAATTTTGCCCCAACCAATCAGATCTTATTTAACATTTGTAAGCTTACATCTGATTGGTTGGGGCAAAATTAGCACCATTTTAAATGATAAGAACTTTTATTGAATAACCCTGATATTTTTTTGAGCAGCAATATCTTTTCACCATCCAAAAAGCTCAACAAAAAATAGCAATGTCTGATAAATATGCCCCAACATTTAAATATTTAATATTTATATTGTATATAAATGGAACACCATACAATCCAAAAACAGAACATGCTTTAGGAACCATTGGAATGAAGCTCTTCAAGAAAGCCCCCCCCAGATATGAAGGATATTAAAGAACAAGGTGAGTAAGTCTAAAATATTACCTTAAGTGAAAGTGTTTGAAAAAGTTATGCAATGTTAACCTCCATATTTAATCATAACAAATGGTGCTATTTAAAGTTTGAAAAATCATAAATAGATAGTGTCATCCCAAGCAAAAAATAAGCTTTTGGTTTTTAAAAGTGAAGGTGTGACAGGTGCTATTGTACATTTGCATCTGGTGCAATTAGTGGCTCAAACTTTCCCTTTCAGAGCAGTGGTTGAACTTGCTAGATATCAAAGGGAAGACCATGGTCTTGTATTGATTCTCTGTTAGTAGCCTTTACTTTATATAAAAAACAAGCCTAGTAAGATCTGTTTATGTTGTTAAGGGGAGTTGAAAGCTGAGGTATTTGGTGGGTTTCAGATACTGAGTTTTACAGCTGTGGGGGACATTTTCAGGGGAAACAGGCAAGGATACAGATATAGTCCTACTAATATCCTTGTCTCTTTAAGTAAGTAATAATTTGTTGCATTTTTCCATTGTGCCTTTTACTTCTGAACTAAAGCTAGGTACACACATGCAACTGTAGTCACAAATTACATGGCAGATTCTGTTGGAATCCCATACTCTACATGGGTCAGTGAATATACATTACAATTATCACTATTGGTTTGCCAATTATTGTGCAAATGTTTTCCCACAATTATAGTGGAGTGGTAAATTAAAGAAGAACTAAACCGAAAATGTTATACTCCATAAGCTGGAAGCATCCCACCTACAAACCTCTCGAGAAAATAGAATTAAAGAGCATGTCCAGCTAACTCAATAAATGTATATTCTGCAGAAAATCGCACCAAACCTAGTCTTCGCTAGACTAGCCCTCGTTCCCTCAGCTACCTTCTGCTGCTGCTTCTGAGCACTAAAGCAGCAGAATGGTCTGGACAGGAAACCACGTCAGTGATTTGCTGAGATTGGTTTGGCCCCTTATGCTGCTTCCATACATGGAAACAGCAGCTGAAGGCAGCCGAGGGAATGATAGCGGTATATTTATGAGCCGATTTGAGACATTTCAACCTCGCAAAGTCTAGGTATGGAGGGATTACCTGCAGCATATATATTTTTGCCCCATTTGATGGTCCATGTGCGAAGGCAGCAGCAGAAGGCAGTTAGAGGGAGGGGGGGAAACTCCATTGAACATGCCAGAAACCACTCAGAGGCACAGTTAGAGGCAGAAACAGATTACACCAGGAAAGTCTCCTACTCTTCTGTTTCCTGTACTGTATTTCGGCCATGCAGGACAACCATATTCAGCAGAAGAGAATGTTAGGGGTCATTTAACACCTCCTAACTTCAGTAATAAGTTCCCTTAGAAGAATTGGCTAAACTAGAGACTACTAGTAGGCGTGACCTCCAGTAACAAGTTCTTGCAGTAGTAGGTGCTGGAAAATAAGGGTAGAAGGGCAGATTTCCCAGCACCATCATAAAAATTAGAGGTGAGAAAAAGATTACTGCTTTGTATCAATGTGCCCAGCATCCTGATTCAGGATTTATTTAATTAGAGGTGTAAAACCAACTCTTAGGCTGTGTACAAGCCATGCAAAAAAATTGCATGCTTTTGTGGCTATCTGTGACCGCCCGAAGCGTACGAATATGCGATTGGATGTGTTGGACAGCCATAGGCCATTGTGCAATCCCTTATAGACTGTGCGCTCTGTCGCCCATGACTGACAGTGATTCGTCCCTGCTGACCGCTCGCTACAGGTAGTAGAATTAGAGGTGAGTACCCAGCTTTAATCTGCAGGATGTTTCCTTTTACCTGGTCTACAAAGTTCAAAACATCTTATGACTTCTGATTATTTACTGCAAATGAAAATCAGTGTTGTTGAACCTTTTATTATATTATTTCCTATATAACTATTAGCAAAATGCTATTTTTGATTCTGACAAGGGTTTATGAGGGAAAAATGGATGTACTTTCTCTTTTGGTGACCTATTGGAAATGATTATTCTGTAAAACTGTTGAATATATGCAGTTTAAGTTACACGGTGCTGATAACTGAAGGAAGTTTAACCAGACAGTTTAATCCTCTAATTTCCTGTCCTCTAATCAGGCTTTGACTGATGGTCTTAAATTAAAAACACATCACTGCTATGTTCAGTGCAGGTGAAGGAATTTTAGAAGGGAAAGGAAAAACACATGTTAGATTCAAAAGTCAACTGAACATCTACATTTCAAAACAGACGATTGGGTAAAATAATTTAAATAAATAAAACAACCTAAGGGGACCTACATTTGTAATGTCAGATTTCTAAATACAATACAGTAACTCACAGCTGTAAATCACTATGCCCCATCATACAGTTTTTTTAATGCTGCACATTGCATTTTTAAAAGTTTATTAGTGGTTGTAGAGAGATTAGAACTTGGACCAGAAGATCTAAAACTCACACAGTAAAGATATTAACAAATCCTGTCGGCCGACGGCCATGTGTGTGTATAAAATTTCCAGCATCTGCTCCCTATACAAAGCTCACAGTAAACGCTGTGTTGTTAAAGGAACCACCCTATCTCCTCTGTACTCCACAGTGCTCCATAATATGCATGCCCCCTGAATAATGTGTGTTCATTTAGCTTTTGCTAATAAACCTGATGGTTACAGTGGTTTATTGGCCTCTCCAACCTATACACACCAACTTACAATATAATTGGAACGTTAGAGGATCACTTCTAAGATTGTGCATTAAAGGACAATAATACTTCCCTACTCTCCAGTCCTCTGCTTTGTACCCAGGGTGAGGTCCTTAACTGCTAGGTCCTCACCCATGGGCTCTTTGTAGTTACACTAACATACTTACTTAGCGCTGCTCCGCTCCTTCTTCTGCTTCCGGGGTGCGTCCAATAGGAAGACCCACCCCTTGCAGAGTGGTTCTTCCTATTGGTCTCCTCGGCAATGGTGAGGGGGTGCGGAGCTTACCGGAGAGGGAGCGGAGAAGCGCTAAGTAAGTATGTCAGTTTAACTACAAAGAGCCCATGGGAGGGGTAAGAACCTAACAGTTTAGGTCCTCACTTTGGGTAAAAAGCATAGCTATAAGAAGAGGAGCGGGGATGAGGTAAGTATAATGGTTGTTTAAGACCACAGATTGTTCATATGCAATATAGGAACACTATCAGACTCGCTGGGCAAATATATGGAAGTCGTGCTAGCCGGTTCGATACCAGTTAGTTTATGCAAAAATCACTTGCGCATACAAAGCTTGTGATTCGATATTGTGTTTGCGCTAGTTTAAGCACTGGACTTTAACACCAGCAAATAGCTGGCATTAAAATCCCGCAGTAGGTAAATCCCTTCCCAGGATTTACCCAGATTTGCAAATGCGATATTGAATAGCGAAAGGAGCATTTACCCACAGTGATAGTGTTTCTGGGTAAATGAGCCTGTATGTGTGTGGCCACCCGAACAATCCTCCCTATACATAAGGAAAGTGGATCAGAACTGTGTGTATCCACATCTGTAGCAGATCACAGACAGAATGAAATGGAATCTGTCTGTGACCTGCAAGAGGCTGATACTGTGTGTACCCAGCTTTAAGAACATGCTGAATGTACTGATAAAAGCAGCATGTGATGTGATTGCTGCTTATCAGAAACCAGACCTGCACATATCACCACATAATTGCAATACAATAGAATAGGAAATGAATACAAGGTTACATACATGTTTTACTTCCTCCTATCAGCCTCAGTGATGGTGACATGAAAAGAATCCCTACTGTCTAGTGCTTTAGATAGCTACAAAACTCATTAACAAATGAGAGAGTAGTGTGCACTCTACCTTCAGGTGATTTAAGGGCCTGGGTACTGCTGTAGATTCCTTAGACATCCAACCATAAAGAAAATTGCAGAGCACTCACAGGACTTGAGCAGAATTTTCAACTTTATTTCATGTGCAACAAACAGGTAGCGACGTTTCGGTCTTTGTCTTAGACCTTTCTCAAGCTATACAAAACCCATTAGCTGCATTTCAATAAAGTTGACCAACTTATATACTATATATATAATATATATATATATATATATATATATATTATTTATATATAATATACTAAAGGTAGCGACGTTTTGGTCTTTGTCTTAGACCTTTCTCAAGCTATACATAACCCATTAGCTGCATTTCAATAAAGCAGTGTTATTGTTTTTATAAAATATGGTGCAAACTGTGGCAGACCTGAGAATTTGTGTTGCCGCCAATTTGCTACATTGCATTGGAAACTTGTCAAACCTGAACTTTTACCTTACAAGTAATTTAACATGGAATAATAATAAAGAATCTGAATCATACTATTTTATGAGACATAAACTTTGTAAGAGTATGACTAAGGACTGCAGAAGGTCCGAAACGCGTCAGGCGTTTCTGTACATGGAGGGGTCGGAAGGCATAATAAAATATGTGTAATTGAAATTCAGTAGACCGCATGTCTGTGACTTACATCGAGTGTGCGGAGTCCTTTTAATTGTATTACATAAACTTTGTAACTAACGCTTGGTAAAAACATTAGTGATAAAGGGTGGATCCCGTTGGTACGGATGGGTTTGGGATTTTTTGTGTGCTGGTAAAATGATTGTTTCCGATGCCAGTAAACATTCTCCTTGTAGTGTACAGTATATGGAGCCGGGCACAATTGTTAGGTGTGTAGCAGACCTGAACTATCTTCCTTATACTTTAGTATCGTGACTGTGTGTATGAATCTTACTGATTCGCTCTGTTATCTTCTAAAGATTGGTACTGTGTGTGCTTTAGACAATATCTCAATTTTTATGTGTACAGTTGTTGGTATAAACAAATTCACAACGAAAATTTACCAGTCTCTGGAATTTGTTAACCACAGGAGACATGACAATTACAATTTGTCAGATGCCAGTGGTGGCCTTTACAAAGCTATCTGACATTAATGTTAATTTTTAGATTATGGATTAAGTCAGATGGCACCTGGAGATTAGTCATATCATTGTTGGGTAATTTCCTACATTAGGGCACTATACTAAACAATGTTTAAAAGTTCTTTACAGTCTAATATTGAAGTCTATCAGACAATGTTCCCTTTTTTTACCTGCTGTGTGCACATAGATATATGATCTGTGCAGATATAAAATACAGTGGTTGCACTATTTACTGCAGTACCTAAATTCTGCAAGATTTTTGTGTGTGCACTATTTTAACTTGCACGCACAGACCCAAAGAACTGTGTGCATACACAAAAGCACTGAGCTTAGAGGAAACAATGCGATTGGAATACCTTTACATTTGACTAAAGTCTGTACACACAGTTGATAATAGCGTTAGAAATACAACTTCAGACAACAATCTAGCATGTGTGCAAGGCTGTTAGCAACATAAATCCGTGATCTGTCCTGGCAGATAACTGAACGATGTCAGGGATGATGCCTTCATATATTTTGCTTTTGAAGGTCTCCTGGTCGTTCCCTGCTGCATGTAATCAAAACAGGCTGCTCAGCCACTGCCAAGCAGCCTGTCTGTACAGACAAGACAATTATCTCACATGTCTACCTATTTTAAGGGTGTAAAATGAAGATGTGTAGGCAGAAGACATGCTAGAAGGAGAGGATGTCAAAAAACTAAATAGAAGGTGATTGCTTTTAATTTAATATAAGGTAAGTAATGCTATACTGTAAATGGTGTTCAGTACAGTGGTCATGTTTTACTTACAATTATCTTAATTTTATCTAATAATGGATGTAACTTTTGAATTACTCCACTCTATGTATTTTAGAAGCCACACAGTGGGGAGACATGTAGGGTTAGATCCCACTACTGTATGCGTGTTCCATTTCATTTTCCGTGCGTTTTGCTAATTGCAATGTAATTTAAAATATAATGAAAATCACGAGAATCAGTTCTCACTGTATAATTGTGTTCCGAACATATGAGGTCCGTTGTTTATCCGCATGCGTGCATGACTTTTGGTGTATGTGTGCCAGAATTGCACTTAGTCTAATAGTCTGTGGGAACGCTACAAAAACACAGACACATGCAGACAAAGTTTTTTTGCGTTTTCTATGGTATTTTCTGTTGATTTTCCAAAAACTGCACACAAATGCAAACGGACCGGAAACACGGATACACGCATGTCTGTTAAGTTACAAATGGGCTGGAATGCGGAAAACTACATTGTGAACCACTGGTCAAATGCCTAAGGGGCATCCCTATAACATCAGGAGCATTCTCTTAAATCTTTATGATTACCTTTTCAGCACTGGGGGCATCAGCATAGACATAAATGATTTTTGTTTGACATTTTTTCTATCTAACCATAGAACAAGCCACAGAGCACTCATAGGACTTGTGCAATTTTTTTTGATCTATCTATCTATCTATCTATCAAAACAAATAGTGTGTACTCTAACTTCCAGACTTTTTCCAGTCTTGCCTGGGTGCTTCCAATCACGATCCCATAATGCATAGCAGTACACAAAGTATATTAGTGCACTCACAAGTCTTGTGAAAATCCATAAGTGTATTAATCCATACACACAGCAAGTGGTAACATTTCGGTCTGGTGCTTAGGACCTTTATCAAGCCATACCTACCTTCCTATTATATCTATCGATCGATCGACCAACCTACCTACCTGCCTATCTACCTACCTACCTATCTATCTATCTATCTATCTAACACATCTTAACAGACTTCACAGAAAATATATTGCAATATATAAAACGTTTTGACATAACCTGAGCAGATGTTGGGGACTCCATGCATTTGCCATTGAATTAGGCACAAAAAGGCTACTTTTGGATAAACGGCAGGATCGAATAGATCCAGATATTTGCTGCTAGAGAAACGCTACATTCTCTATCGGTGACCGTCGGGGAACTGCTCAGTAAACTTTTAGCGAATGGCAACCTGACATTCATCTGAAAGTAGCCTAAGTTGCCTGTTTTGATGTTGAGGGTTAAGTTATGTTGCATCCAAATATGTAGAATTTGCCTTTAGATCAACATAACCATTCCTGTAACTAGGATCAACACTACCAAATGTGCTCTCAGTTTCCAGTAAGTCTGAAGCTTATATCTTGCTGGCACTCAATAGGTTAACTAGCAGGGTTTTGGAAAGATGTATATATAATAACCATAAACTTTAAACAGATGCTCTGAATGAAATAAAATCCCAATTCACCTTCAACTGCTTAGTTCACATAAATAAACATAGAGGGAACTACCATTTCTTTTATAACATGGATTCTCATCATTGTTCTTCATTGGGTTAGGGTGGAAAAAAGATTATTTTAATATGAACCAGATAACATATTGTTGAGAAAAATAACACAGCTGCACTTATCTTGGTTTTTAATAGAAGACCGGAGACCAGAGAGCATATGACTTGATTTAGATTACTCTGCCTTTGGGAAGGGATTCTATTTCACAAAAAGAGTTCCACTGATAAAAATACATATGAGAAGATGTTTATATGATATTTTCAGCACTGATGTTATTTAACATAATGCTTGCAGTTGAAGGAAATATAACACAGACTTCAGAGACTAAGCTTGAAGGAAGATATTACAAAAGTGAAATAGGGTACTGTAAATGTATGTTTAAAGTGAGGGACAAGCAATTTCAAATAAAAAAAATAATCTTATGAAACTGTCACAACTGTCAAAGATGTATCATATATATATATATATATATACACTATATGCATGTCATGAAATACTAGGTAGAGTGTGATACACTGCTCCTTTTTAATTATGCCAGATTGGAGATTGGAAAGTGGATCTTATGTTACGTCCTGGGTGGTATTAAAGATTAGTTTAATGACATTATGTAACATTGATTCATTTTATTAAGCTGTCATTCAGGTTGATTCCAAATGCAGGGTGGGAATAGTAAAAGAGATTTTATACAATATATGAATACATACACATGCCATTGCATTAAACATTTTACTTAAATTGTTTAGAAATGGCAAAATATTGGTTTCTAACTCTACATTTAAAAGCAAAGTATTTAGGGATCTAACTCACAAAGTAAACGATACAGTACAAACCAGTTATCAGTAGTGTATAACAGGGACACAGCAATATAGAAATGCCAGAACAGATGGGTTTTAATGTTGTCAGTTTCAAAGTTACAGTGCAATCAACTTGTAGCATTCAGCAGTGACCACTGGATATTATCAATAGTCACAGGAACAGTGTTACTTACTTAGCAATGTGTTTGTAGTTCATTAACCCTTCATGTGCTATGAAAAATGTGGCACAAGCTTCAGACATGATTTAAACCTAATAAATAATAGTTCAAATATCTAGCAATTACTACAAACCTGCATGATCATACTAGGCTTCTACATAATACCTTTACTCCAAGCATTAAATAAACATTTTAACCAAACCTGCTATAAATATTTCCTCCCCCCCCCATATTTCATAGTATTGCAGGTAGCTTTATAGAACAGAGCAAAATTTTCTCCTATTTTTTGTTCATAACCTCCGAACTAAGTACTATTTACAGTGCAATGATAGACACCAAGGAAGTTCAGTCAATTAAGAAAAGCAAGAGATCAATTTATACATTTTTAATAAAGTTTCATTTTTGAATTTGCATAGTCATAAATGTTTTAAATTCCATCAATATACTAAGTATGTTAAGTTCATTTCAGTTATATATTAATTCATATTTGTGATAAACTTTTTGTTACAAGTTGTTTCTACAAATACACACACCTAGCTCCTCATTCATTAAAAAATATTGATTAAAATATTAAATGTTATATTAAGCAATACATTTTATATTCTGGTTGTGGTGAAAAGCCTGTCTGTGTCTCATTGGTAAACAATGAATGCCTAATTAGTCATGTGGGACAATTATACACATTATACACAAAAGTGCCAAGCATTACATTATACTGGAAAACACACACAAAAAATATATAACACAGAAATTACAGTGAACTACATTTTAGCAGATATGATAAGCAGAAAATTAAACAAACAAAAAAAAGGAACAGACACCTTGTAAAATCTAAAATGACAAACCTTCACTGGTTGAACAGAGGAAACATACAGTGAATAACAAGCCATCCAAAAATAGCCTTTAAACTTGAAGAAACGAGAGGTATATAAAAGAGAGCTACAAGCTTTAGACAAACAGAAATAGTCATCGGTATTTGCCTCAGAAACATCTTCATCATCATCAGGATTCCAACAGAAAGCCCAGTCCGAAGGGTATGATACAATGAAACCGATCAAGCCTTGCTTTGTAATTCCACTCACCAGCCTTATTTTAACTGATATCTATGTGAAATGAGTTGAGTTCACGGTCTAGTTAGGAATGAATAATACGCTCATTGTGCTGGCAGCAAACTTTCTCTCTCACTGAAAGAATTCACGCTTGCCACAAGAATAATAATTACGGCAAACTCCAACTGGAACTGCTAACGAATTAATCCCCTAACGGACAACAACCTAACAACTAAGAAGGCCCAGTAATGATTTGAATATTCGCTTCCTCACAACAAGACGTGTATCCGTGGGTACAATGAGCTATTGTGCATCATCCTCATTCTGTTTATACCTTGCATAAATTAACCGTGTCAAAGGTTGCCTGGCCTGACTGACCAGATCATGTGAGTTAACTTCAGCACACAGTGCCGGAGGTTTAGTAAAACTTTTACTTCAGCGAAACACATTATGAGAGATCTGTAACCCATGAATGTAGATCATTACTGTACAATAGCCTTTTGTTAACAATTAAATAATAAGTTGAAAATAATTGATGATGAATGACAACAAGTTTAGTGGAATAACAAACTAAAATCTTTTTATTTTTAGCAATGTTTTCTTGGATGTAAAGTAAATAAACAATGGAAATTCTAGCTAGAAAAATGTATTTTCTCTGCTAGCAGAAATCCTTTACTTTCTTTCCTAAAGAAACAGCAGGATAGGGCATTAACAGCAGGACATCAATAGTTCCTTGTTAATAAGTGGCACAGAGGAAATCAAGTGGGACAAGTGTGAGGTGAATTCATTGAAGAGTGAGAAAAAAATCAAATGTTAATTTGATAAATGTGAGGTCTGGGACTTTTTGTCAAAGAGGGAGGGAAAGTAGAAAAGAAAAAAAAAATGCAGTCTTGCTGCCAACTCACCATCCACCAAGTTCTGGCCGAGATGTCGTAGCAGAGCTGCCATTTGATGGAGCCGTCAGAAGTTTTTCCTGCCATTATGCTGTCAGCAAGCTTCATCTGATGCTAACTCATGGGAGATAAGACACCTAATTGAGAAAACATTTGCACTGGCATGTTGGGCAACATGTAGCCTGGTCCATAGCATATGGAATCATGGGTAAAAAAAATCTCCTTGACAATGAACCAATCTCTCAGAGACCCAGTGGCAAGGTGAAGTGGAGATGAAAAGTCATCTGCTTTCAGCTATGTCTTCCTCTCTCCCCCCTGTTCTTTTCTTTCCTTTTTTTTTTTTTTTAAATAAGAACCCACTGCTCAACATCAAAGTGAGGCGGTTAAAATTAGGGCTTCATCTCTCAGTTGATTTTAGACTGCAATGTTTTCTCTCTCTTTTTTTTTTAAGTAGAATGAAGAGATTGTATGGGACAAAGGCAGGTAGTGGACTGCGGAGAAATTAAAAGAGAGAGAGAGAGATCGCCACAGGCTATTAGCCTAAAATTTCTACTTGACAGATGGAACTGCTTAGAGACTATCATGCAACGTGTTTTTTCCCCCTGACTTTCAGTCTGATGCAGTATCTGTGTATTTGCAGCCACTTTTAAAGCGATCAAAACTAGTAGCATTATGCAAAACGTATATTTGCATTTTAAATAGGATTTTGATTTTAGCTAAGTAAACAAAGAATCAATATTGTTTTCTTTAATTTAATGCTAAATAAGCTTTTTTTTGGTACAGTTTGTATTTCATCATTTAAATGTCACATGTCTATTATCTAATGTTTCTGTAAAAAAAAACACAAGTGATCTATGTTATTTTATTATTTTTTATTATCTTTCTGTTTTTTTATGCTGATTTCCACTTTTAAACTGAGTGTGGTTATTATTTTAAGCCTAACCTTCTACTGATTATGTGTACTGTACTTTTCATTGCGTTGCTGTATTTGTAGTACTGCGCATTAAACTTAATTATTTTTTAATCATGCAAACACATTTTTAAAATGCATGCTCTTAAATGAGAACTTCACATTTATCTAAGCACCTGTTAAAAAGCCAGAGATTCACATCTTTGCCCAGATATGTACTTAGTACACTTTCATTACCAAATCCAACTCTGCTCAGGGTTTCAAGAGTTAAATTTCAGCAGGAGTTTAGAAATAAGAGTCCCTGCACAAGATAAAACTACTGTGTGGTCAGTGTTTAGTCACTTTACATTATTAATGGTTCGTTAACTATTCCCCCCCTCTCCTTGGAATTTAATGTCTGATAAACATCTTTATTAAAATATATAGGAATATAAGTGGATATTTCCTTTATCTTTTAGCATCATGTCTTCCCGCCCCTGCCACCCAGATTTTACACTGAGTTAATCTCCTTTCTCACATTCTCGTTATCAGCCACATTCTGAGGTTCAGTACACTGCACTGAACACACTTACAAACTGCAATACCAAGAGACTTTTGGGGTTAAATAATGTTTGTTGGTAGCAACAGACAAGGAGGTAGATTATTAAGCAAATTTGAGTCAGTTTTAACATGTTGTAAAAGACTATCAGGGAGATTCAATAAAAGTTGTTATCGTTAAAAATGGTGCTAATTTTGCCTCAACCAATCAGATATTATTTAACATTTGAAAGCTAACATCTGATTGGTTGGGGCAAAATTAGCACCATTTTTAATGACAAGAACTTTTATTGAATAACCCTGAATATTACTACAAAAATAATCTAAAATTATTTACAACATGTTAATGATCACATTAGTTATCTGTCTGACATATTGCTGTTTGTTGTGATCATCATTTGTGATTTGAAGACAATGTTATCAAATAACCTAAACAAAAATGTCACCAATAATACAAGCTCTCTACACCTGTAAATAACAGATGTAAGAAACTTTGTAAAGATAAGGTTAGTACTGTTTAGTTCAAAGATTTAAGTTCCGTAAATTGGAACCAACTAATTAAAGATAAATCATTGGGAGGAAAGAAACAAACTTGTTAAAAAATTATTTTTTATTAAAAATAAAAACTTTTTAACTCATGGGCAGACTGCAAAGTATTAATTAAATTTTTTTTTAAACAATTAGATAATTTTGTCTTGGGGATAGATAATAAAATATGGTAATTATAATAATAACTATAATATATACTGGAAATGTTACAATATAATTTACTTTTTACATTCCTCCTCTTGATTGTTGACAGATGCTTTATCGAAAAGAACAATCCACATAGCCTCCTGTTGAAAGGAACTACTGGAAATAGTGTTTGGAAGATACATTTGCCAAACTTTTGCTTATAGATATAATGGCTTTCTTGCTGTCGTGTGGTATCAAAAACACACCCTTGATTATCTGAAACAAACTACAGGGCACCATTTTATATGTCATTGAAAATAATTGTAATGTAAAGGATGGAAAACATTTGTGTTATTAAATTGGTTGAGTGTTTCTGTGTAGTTGTTGATAGAAGAAATGGTTTGTTTTCAAACAGCATTCAGCCTCAAGCAACTAACGAATATGCTTGCCAGTCCCTTTTTCCTAAGAAGAACGCAAAGAATCCGAATATATTTTGCTTAATTGTTGGGTTATCTTTAAGGAGCAAAGAGCCAAAAAAACAGTGTGAATGGACATTTAATGGACAATATGATTACTTTAGGTTTCTGTTAATAACCAACTTAATAATACTTCAGTTGGTGGGCAAAATTTGTTTGAAGGTGTAATTTAATTTAACAAGTAGAAATATCCAGAAAACAAGCAAGTACAATGTATTTTTTGGTAACCCTAATGGGGGTACAAGGAAGAGTCTACTAAAGATGAAAAACAACTAATGAACGCGGATCTGTTAAATGCTCAGTAAACTATCTTCTCTTTCCCTTCATTACAAATGCATACATGCAATAACATATTTCTCACTTGCCCCTCAGAAAAATAAAGGTGATAAAATGGCTGAGGATTTTGGATTTGAAATGCATTCTACATCTGTTGTGTTTTGATTATGTGTTTGGTATGGGAACAGATGATATGCACCGGCTCTAACTAATATAATTTCCGATTAATGTATTAAAAATGAATACACTAGGCCCTGTTTATAAAGGTGAGGTTGAACATTACATTCTCAATTAACCGATTACCATCAAACAATTTTTACTTTTGAAGCCAATTTTTTTTATTTAGAATAGGATAATACATAAGGCACTAAAGAGGTTATGATTAATCTTTAATACTTTTTTAATTTTAACCCTCTATGTTGTGCAATATGGTAGGAGACAAAAAAGCAGTACTCCTTCTAAGTGCTATCAGATATACTGAGTATTCAATGGGTCAATGGCAAATTAATAAATCAAGATTATTGTTCTTAATGGAAAAAAAACAGTGTTTTAAGTTAATATATAAGACACAAAGTAAGTTTAACCTTTAATAAAAAATTCTCCCAGACTTATAAAAAAGGCACTCTTAACAAATCATGGGTTGATCCAATTATATGGTTCCTTTTCCTTACAATTTGGGTTGTAAAGCTAGGTATACACAGTACAGATCAGTGAAAGATGACAGACTGGATCTGCAAGATCCTGTCTGTCATCTTTGAAAGATCTGCATACACACAGTCCCAAGCGTTCTCCCTATGAACTTCATAGGGAGAACGCTCGGGACTGTGTGTTTCCATCGGCTGCGCTGGACTCCTCTCTAAGGAGTCTATCACGGCCATTGGAAATTTTCGGTCTTTCCCATGCACTCGTTCAGGAAACGAAGGTACACACAATACCGATAAAGCCCCGATAACTGCAAAAATTAGAAGCCTAGTGTATGTATTTGTATATATTGAAATAATTTGGTCTCTAGTTGCACTCTGCGTGGATGTATACTATCCCATTTCTATATATATTAAGCCCCGATACCGTCGGTATTGGGGGCTTTATCGTTACTGTGTGTACCCAGCTTAAGTCCATGGAGCTGAAGCCAAATTAATATTTGGCTGTCTGGAAGATATTTCTAGCCACAGAGGTGCAATACCTACAATCACAGCAATATTTAGGTGACTAATAGGTGAATGTTAACAATTAAAGTGGATGTAAATGGTTAAAGGGTATGTCCACCCTAAAATACATATTTTTCTTTAGTATAGCCTCCCCCCTCCCAGCCCCAACCGCACTATCTGTTTGTAAAAAAAAAAAAACAGATCACTTGCTTACTACCCTTCGTTCCCGCGAAGGAACTAACATTAACAGGTGGTAATGGCAAGTTCATTGAATAACTTTAAAAAAGGCCTGGATAAGTTTCTAAAACTAAAAAATATTGAGAATTACTGGTATTAATGCATATAGATCTGGTTGATCCAGGGATACTTTCCGATTGCCGTTTGGAGTCAGGAAGGAATTTCCCCCCCCCTTTTTTAGCTGGGGTTTTTTGCCTTCCTCTGGATCAACTGTTAGGTAGGGTTAAAAAAAAAAGAAAAAAAAAAAAAAAAAGGGAATAGGTTGGACTTGATGGACGAATGTCTTTATTCAACCTTAATTACTATGTTACTATGTTACTATGTTACTATTAGGAGCTAGACCAGCAGCCGCATCTGTGATTGGCTGCGTATCCCACCAGCTTTATAAATCGGGAGGGGTTAGACAATACAAAATCTGCAATTTTTATGCCAGATTTACATTAATCTAATAAAGTTTAGGGGTGCATAGAATGGTGCCTATAGTGGTACAAGTGACACTAAAATGTATTTCCAGGCACTGTATTTGCAATTCATTTTGTAGTTTGGCTGTCTACTCACGTGTACAGTATGTACATGGACATTAGATATCTGCTCATTTTAAAGGTGTGCAACTATCTTTCTGTATATGGCAGATGGATTCCTTGTACCATTCTGAAATTGCAGCTAAATTTTTTAAATACATTGTCTAACATTAAAAAGCTCTGTGCAATAATTTTACTATTTTAAAAGAAGAATTCAAGTAACTTATCAGTGACTCCATCTGTGATCTCGGCAGGTGTATGTTAAAATGAACCCACTCTGAGACATTCTATCCAGCAGTCAAAGACTTGGTCTACAGATCATTGCCAATATAACAAGACAAAAGCTTTCCTATTGCACTCAGTTTCACTGGTAAATGATGGGCTTTTATGTGAAGGTCCAATCTGGACTTTCTCTCTGCCTCTCATTGAGCCTACCTTAATCCCTCTCATATGTACTTGTCTTTCTCTCCAAGCAAAGTAAATTACAGCAATTTGTTTCACTGTTGAACTCTGTGTTGCTATTCTATATTGCAATGTGATTGGAAGCCACAAGTTTACATGGAGAAAATAACATTCATTATTTTCTTTTTTTTTTTACTGAGATAAAGAACAGGGTGAATTGGTATATTGTAAGACAAGAAATATTTACAAATACAGTAGGTTTTTTTAATCTTACTCGATGAAAATTCACTTTCATGAGGTGAATTCTATCTTAAATTCTATTTTCATGCCCCTGATAATTGCTTTGTTTGCAACAGTCCCTTTCGGTACATGTTTGTCATTTGACACATAATTTGCAAGAACAGATGTGCCCTGACTTATGCATGACATAGTATGGAAGTAACAGGTCACTCAGTGACTGAAGGTGTGAGTAACAGGTCACTCAATGACTGAAGGTGGGTGTAACAGGTCACTTAGGGACTGAAGGTGTAAGTAACAGGTCACTCAATGACTAAAGGTAGGTGTAACAGATCATTCAGTGACTGAGGGTGTGAGTAACAGGTCACTCAATGACTAAAGGTAGGTGTAACAGATCATTCAGGGACTGGAGGTGGGTGTAACAGGTCACTCAGAAAGAGGAGTAACAAATCACTCAATAACTGAAGAGGGGAGTAACATATTACTCAAGTAGACAGAAGTAGGAGTAACAGATCACTTAATGACTGAAGGGAGAGTAACAGATCACTTAGTGACTGAAGTTGGGAGTAACAGATCACACAATAACTGAAAGGAGAGTAACAGATTACTCAGTGAATGAAGGTAGGAGTAACAGATCACTTAATGACTGAAGGAAGAGTAACAGATGACTCAGTGAATGAAGGTGGGAGTAACAGATCACTCAATGACTAAATGTGGAAGTAACAGATAACTCAAATACTGAAGGGTAAGTAACAGAACAGTCAGTGACTGAAGATGGGAGTAACAGATAACTTGTGTGTTTCACCAATGGGATCTCAGTTTTATTGCTATGGTTAATATGACTTAGCATTTTGGAACATCAAGACTTGGTGGAGAATGTGGGGCACTACATATTAATGCAATGTTATTACCGTACCTACCATTATATATTGTATATATAACAATATTAACATACTGTACAGGCCCATCATAAACACAGTTTAAAAAAAACAAAAAAAAACTATTTTGTATGTACTTTTAAAACAAATGATGTAAAGCAAAATATCATGTAAGTAAACATGGAGGAACCTAACAAGGTCCTCTGCTACGCAAGCAGTATCATGCCTAATTAATGACGTGTTTCTAAAGGTTCGTACACACGTGCGATCGCGGGTGCCGACCCGCGGCGCATGATGTGTACAAACGGGCGTTTCTGTCATGCCCATACATGGTCCCATACAGGGGCCGATTATCGCCCGAAGCGGCTGCTCATACTCATCGTGCGTCATGGGTCGGCACCCGCAATTGCATGTGTGTACTACCTTATATTATATAGAAATATATGTGTTACTGTGGGCAGTGACAGATCACAGTTGCGGATTGCAAATAAGGCTAAATTGCAGCTGTTTCAAATCTTAAACCATAGGCATTTTTAATCTGACCAACCCAGTAGAGTAAATCTCCTAAATATGTTAATGGGGGTTACTTGAGACATCATCTGAGAAATTGATTAATAATTAGCAGCTCATATCAACCATTTAAGGCCTTACTCATATTAATATGTTTACAGAGTTTGTCAGAGCGCCTGTTTAGCAATTTTCTTGTTTACTAAAGTGAGACTGTTTCTTGGAACTTTATTTGCTCTGTTGAGATAAAGAGTTTTAAAGACATGTTTATAGGACTCTTTACATTACTGGTTCTGCTCAGAGTATTAGACAGTATAAACTGATTACCTCACACCAGTCATAGTGTAAATTTTTGCAAAAGGTAATGGTTGGTTTGGGCAATGTATAATATTCCTTTCTATGAGAGTTTGGTTATGTAGTTGTCCCTGGGATAATGGTCACACACAGCAGGTAACCATGAGCAGGTGACTAACAATCTACTAGGAAAATAGGTCATGGTTTACAGAATCTTAACATCCCTGGTAATAAGTATGTGAGGGTCAGTCAATCATAAAATAATATATTTGGGGTCTGACAATTAGTAGTTGCTAAGGAAAGGAATAATTGATGCAATGTTAACAATAAAATATTCATAAATAGATAATAAAAAAGAAGACAGAAAAACAAAGAACAGAAACATCCAGAAAAAACAGCAGAAAGGTCAAGCTAGGTAGTACAAGGGCACAGAACCCAAGAGCACTCCAACTGCATATAAATACCATCCAATAATATACAAAAAACGGAGGGCTAATACGCACCTCATCAATAAATAACGGTCTGGAGGTGGACACCACACTATATATTAAAAATATCAAATAGTTTTATTATAATTATCCCCCTATCCATTTAAATGCACACACAGAAAAACATCATAAAAACAAAAACATATAGGCACATCAGTTCCATAGGGAACAAGAAATGAGTATCGGCAGAATAACCCCTAGCAGGAATTTACAGGGAACAGTTACTAGGAATCGTTTGGCAGCCCATAAGTATAAATATGTAACATACCCAGTCCTGATTGTATACCCCAACACAAAGGCCCAAAAAATATGTAGTAGGGCTAAGATGACAGGTCGTCCCAGTAGGTATGGGCTCAAAAGTCTAAGGAATGTTCTCACCACCAAGTAGTGATCAGTCCCACAAAGTCCAAGTCCAGATCCACAAAGGATGACACCATCCGGAATGTCCGTGGTAAGCTAATCAAAAAAAGCTGTTACTTTCACTGCTGGGTAAAGCCGTCCTGCTCCACGTGGCTGATGTGCTATCTCAGAACCGACCGACGCACGTTTCGGGACTAACACGTCCCTTCTTCCGGGTCACATGATTCATACAGTCCAATAGAAAGCTTAAATACCCCTTTTCCTGGTCACATGATTTGTATAGTCCAATAGGAAAGCTTGAATACCCATATTCTGGGTCCACTGATTCATGCTGTCTGGACCCAGATAAGGGTTTGGGCCTTTGTGTTGGGGTATACAATCAGCTGGGTATGTTCCATATTTATACTTATGGGCTGCCATCGATTCATAGTAACTGTTCCCTGTAAATTCCTGCTAGGGGTTATTCTGCCGATCCTCTTTCTTGTTCCCTATGGAACTGATGTGCCTATATGTTTTTATTTTTATGGTGTATTTCTGTGTGTGCATTTAAATGGATAGGGGGATAATTATAATAAACACTATTTGATACTTTTGATATTAGTGTGGTGTCCACCTACAGACCGTTATTTATTGATGAGGTGCGTATTAGCCCTCCGTTTTTTGTAATTATTGGATGGTATTTATATGCAGTTGGAGTGCTCTTGGGTTTCCTGTGCCCTTGTACTACCTAGCTTGACCTTTCTGCTGTTTTTTCTGGCTGTTTCTGTTCTTTGTTTTTCTGTCTTCTTTTTTATTATCTATTTATCCTATTGGCCCTAGGTTGTGCACCCACTTTATTGGCGTTGACTGCTTTCCATCAATTATGCCCATTACACAACTCTTTGTGTACTTGACACCCTTTTTCTTCTTATAATTTAAATAAAATATTCATATTCGTTGCTTTTATACAAAACAGAAGAATTAGTGTGGCTTCATAGTAGAACATTCTGTTTAGTAATAAGTTTTCTTTCTTTTGCAATAACCTCATGAATTATATAAAGGGGGTATAAGTAGGGGTTCAGCTACGCTTAACAAACTAATTCTCAAGATCTAAAAGAATCTCTGTTAGCTGTGTTTCGTTTACCCCACTGTAAACTGAGAGACCTTAACAGAATAATTTAGAAACACTGAAATAAAAAAATAAATAGGTAACAGGTCTTTTTAAAGTATCAGTGAGATATAGCTGATATCGGAAAGCTAACTTTTTATCTGAATCTAAGCCGGATATTTCTGCATTTAATAATGGTTTGAAATATATTGAAAAGTAAAATAATAGGATTTCAATGTATATATTCCAAATCTCTAAAATAATATTATTATTACTAATAAAGTGAGGCAGCTACCAACTGGTCTACAGTATATATTGAATGTAGTTTTCCTTAGCACTAGCCAATGCTTTATAATGAAACTAAGGCAGGATAAAAAACTGAACGATGTCAGGGATGATGCCTTCAATATTTTGCTTTTGAAGGTCTCCTGGTCGTTCCCTGCGCATGTAATCAAAACAGGCTGCTCAGCCACTGCCAGCAGCCTGTCTGTACAGACAAGACAATTATCTCAATGTCTACCTATTTTAAGGTGTAAAATGAAGATGTGTAGGCAGAAGACATGCTAGAAGGAGAGGATGTCAAAAAACTAAATAGAAGGTGATGCTTTTAATTTAATATAAGGTAAGTAATGCTATACTGTAAATGGGTGTTCAGTACAGTGGTCATGTGTTTTAACTTACAATTATCTAATTGTATATAATATGGATGTAACTTTTGAATTACTCCACTCTATGTATTTTAGAAGCCACACAGTGGGGAGACATGTAGGTTAGATCCCACTACTGTATGCGTGTTCCATTTCATTTTCCGTGCGTTTTGCTAATTGCAATGTAATTTAAAATATAATGAAAATCACGAGAATCAGTTTCTCACTGTATAATTGTGTTCCGAACATATGAGGTCCGTTGTTTATCCGCCATCGGTGCATGACTTTTGGTGTATGTGTGCCAGAATTGCACTTAGTCTAATAGTCTGTGGGAACGCTACAAAAACACAGACACATGCAGACAAAGTTTTTTGCGTTTTCTATGGTATTTTCTGTTGATTTTCCAAAAAACTGCACACAAATGCAAACGGACCGGAAACACGGATACACGCATGTCTGTTAAGTTACAAATGGGCTGGAATGCGGAAAACACATTGTGAACCACTGGTCAAATGCCTAAGGGGCATCCCTATAACATCAGGAGCATTCTTTAAATCTTATGATTACCTTTTCAGCACTGGGGGCATCAGCATAGACATAAATGATTTTGTGTGACATTTTTTCTATCTAACCATAGAACAAGCCACAGAGCACTCCAGAGACTTGTGCAATTTTTTTGATCTATCTATCTATCTATCTATCAAAACAAATAGTGTTATCTAACTTCCAGACTTTTTCCAGTCTTGCCTGGGTGCTTCCAATACGATCCCATAATGCATAGCAGTACACAAAGTATATTAGTGCACTCACAAGTCTTGTGAAAATCCATAAGTGTATTAATCCATACACACAGCAAGTGGTAACATTTCGGTCTGGTGCTTAGGACCTTTATCAAGCCATACCTACCTTCCTATTATATCTACGATCGATCGACAACCTACCTACCTGCCTATCTACCTACCTACCTACTATCTATCTATCTATCTAACACATCTTAAACAGACTTCACAGAAAATATATTGCAATATATAAAACGTTTTGACATAACCTAGCAGATGTTGGGGACTCCATGCATTTGCCATTGAATAGGCACAAAAAGGCTACTTTGGATAAACGGCAGGATCGAATAGATCCAGATATTTGCTGCTAGAGAAACGCTACATTCTCTATCGGTGGACCGTCGGGGAACTGCTCAGTAAACTTTTAGCGAATGGCAACCTGACATTCATCTGAAAGTGCCTAAGTTGCCTGTTTTGATGTTGAGGGTTAAGTTATGTTGCATCCAAATATGTAGAATTGCTTTAGATCAACATAACCATTCCTGTAACTAGGATCAACACTACCAAATGCTCCCGTTTCCAGTAAGTCTGAAGCTTAATCTTGCTGGCACTCAATAGGTTAACTAGCAGGGTTTTGGAAAGATGTATATATAATAACCATAAACTTAAACAGATGCTCTGAATGAAATAAATCCCAATTCACCTTCAACTGCTTATTCACATAAATAAACATAGAGGGAACTACATTTCTTTTATAACATGGATTCTCATCATTGTTTCTTCATTGGGTTAGGGTGGAAAAAAGATTATTTTAATAGAACCAGATAACATATTGTTGAGAAAATAACACAGCTGCACTTATCTTGGTTTTAATAGAAGCCGGAGACCAGAGAGCATATGACTTGATTTAGATACTCTGCCTTTGGGAAGGGATTCTATTTCAACAAAAAGAGTTCCACTGATAAAAATACATATGAGAAGATGTTTATATGATATTTTCAGCACTGATGTTATTTAACATAATGCTTGCAGTTGAAGGAAATATAACACAGACTTCAGAGACTAAGCTTGAAGGAAGATATTACAAAAGTGAAATAGGGTACTGTAAATGTATGTTTAAAGTGAGGGACAAGCACATTTCAAATAAAAAAAATAATCTTATGAAACTGTCACAACTGTCAAAGATGTATCTATATATATATATATATATACACTATATGCATGTCATGAAATACTAGGTAGAGTGTGATACACTGCTCCTTTTTAATTAGCCAGATTGGAGATTGGAAAGTGGATCTTATGTTACGTCCTGGGTGGTATTAAAGATTAGTTTAATGACATTATGTAACATTGATTCATTTTATTAAGCTGTCATCAGTGTATTCCAAATGCAGGGTGGGAATAGTAAAAGAGATTTTATACAAAATATGAATACTACACATGCCATTGCATTAAAATTTTACTTAAAGTTTAGAATGGCAAAATATTGGTTTCTAACTCTACATTTAAAAGCAAAGTATTTAGGGATCTAACTCACAAAGTAAACGATACAGTACAAACCAGTTATCAGTAGTGTATACAGGGACACAAGCATATAGAAATGCCAGAACAGATGGGTTTTAATGTTGTCAGTTCAAAGTTACAGTGCAATCAACTTGTAGCATTCCGCAGTGACCACTGAATTATCAATAGTCACAGGACACGTGTTACTTACTTAGCAATGTGTTTGAGTTCATTAACCCTTCATGTGCTATGAAAAATGTGGCACAAGCTTCAGACATGATTTAAACCTAATAAATAATAGTTCAAATATCTAGCAATTATACAAACCTGCATGATCATACTAGGCTTCTACATAATACCTTTACTCCAAGCATTAAATAAACATTTTAACCAAACCTGCTATAAATATTTCCTCCCCCCCCATATTTCATAGTATTGCAGGTAGCTTTATAGAAGAGCAAAATTTTCTCCATTTTTTGTTCATAACCTCCGAACTAAGTACTATTTACAGTGCAATGATAGACACCAAGGAAGTTCAGTCAATTAAGAAAAGCAAGAGATCAATTTATACATTTTTAATAAAGTTTCATTTTGATTGCATAGTCATAAATGTTTTAAATTCCATCAATATACTAAGTATGTTAAGTTCATTTCAGTATATATTAATTCATATTTGTGATAAACTTTTGTTACAAGTTGTTTTTACAAATACACACCACTAGCTCCTCATTCATTAAAAAATTTGATTAAAAATTAAATGTTATATTAAGCAATACATTTTATATTCTGTGTGTTGTGGTGAAAAGCCTGTCTGTGTCTCATTGGTAAACAATGAATGCCTAATTAGTCATGTGGGACAATTATACACATTATAACAAAAGTGCCAAGCATTACATTATACTGGAAAACCACACCAAAAAATATATAACACAGAAATTACAGTGAACTACATTTAGCAGATATGATAAGCAGAAAATTAAACAAACAAAAAAAAGGAACAGACACCTTGTAAAATCTAAATGACAAACCTTCACTGGTTGAACAGAGGAAACATACAGTGAATAACAAGCCATCACAAAATAGCCTTTAAACTTGAAGAAACGAGAGGTATATAAAAGAGAGCTACAAGCTTTAGACAAACAGAAATAGTCATCGGTATTTGCCTCGAAACATCTTCATCATCATCAGGATTCCAACAGAAAGCCCAGTCCGAAGGGTATGATAC
This sequence comes from Hymenochirus boettgeri, assembly GCA_019447015.1. NCBI lineage: Eukaryota > Metazoa > Chordata > Amphibia > Anura > Pipidae > Hymenochirus > Hymenochirus boettgeri. The sequence continues at coordinate 149,260,483 of CM033472.1, forward strand.
ATGAAAACCGATCAAGCCTTGCTTGTAATTCCACTCACCAGCCTTATTTTACTGATATCTATGTGAAATGAGTTGAGTTCACGGTCTAGTTAGGAATGAATAATACGCTCATTGTGCTGGCAGCAAACTTTCTCTCTCACTGAAAGAATTCACGCTTGCCACAGAATAATAATTACGGAAACTCCAACTGGAACTGTAACGAATATCCCCTAACGGACAACAACCAACAACTAAGAAGGCCCAGTAATGATTTGAATATTCGCTTCCTCACAACAAAGACGTGTATCCGTGGGTACAATGAGCTATGTGACATCATCTCCATTCTGTTTATACCTTGCATAAATTAACCGTGTCAAAGGTTGCCTGGCCTGACTGACCAGATCATGTGAGTTAACTTCAGCAAACAGTGCCGGAGGTTTAGTAAAACTTTTACTTCAGCGAAACACATTATGAGAGATCTGTAACCCATGAATGTAGATCATTACTGTACAATAGCCTTGTTAACAATTAAATAATAAGTTGAAAATAATTGATGATGAATGACAACAAGTTTAGTGGAATAACAAACTAAAATCTTTTTATTTTTAGCAATGTTTTCTTGGATGTAAAGTAAATAACAATGGAAATTCTAGCTAGAAAAATGTATTTCTCTGCTAGCGAAAATCCTTTACTTTCTTCCTAAGAAAACAGCAGGATAGGGCATTAACAGCAGGACATCAATAGTTCCTTGTTAATAAGTGGCACAGAGGAAATCAAGTGGGACAAGTGTGAGGTGAATTCATTGAGAGTGAGAAAAAAATCAAATGTTAATTGAAAATGTGAGGTCTGGGACTTTTTGTCAAAGAGGGAGGGAGAAGTAGAAAAGAAAAAAAAAAATGCAGTCTTGCTGCCAACTCACATCCACCAAGTTCTGGCCGAGTGTCGTAGCAGAGCTGCCATTGATGGAGCCGTCAGAAGTTTTTCCTGCCATTATGCTGTCAGCAAGCTTCATCTGATGCTAACTCATGGGAGATAAGACACTATTGAGAGAAACTTTGCACTGGCATGTTGGGCAAACATGTAGCCTGGTCCATGCATATGGAATCATGGGTAAAAAAAATCTCCTTGACAATGAACCAACTCTCAGAGACCCAGTGGCAAGGTGAAGTGGAGATGAAAAGTCATCTGCTTTCAGCTATGTCTTCCTCTCTCCCCCTGTTCTTTTCTTCCTTTTTTTTTTTTTTAAATAAGAACCCACTGCTCAACATCAAAGTTGAGGCGGTTTAAATTAGGGCTATCTCTCAGTTGATTTTAGACTGCAATGTTTTCTCTCTCTTTTTTTAAGTAGAATGAAGAGATTGTATGGGACAAAGGCAGTAGTGGACTGCGGAGAAATAAAAGAGAGAGAGAGAGATCGCACAGGCTATTAGCCTAAAATTTCTATTGACAGATGGAACTGCTTAGAGACTATCATGCAACGTGTTTTTCCCCCTGACTTTCAGTCTGATGCAGTATTGTGTATTTGCAGCCACTTTTAAAGCGATCAAAACTAGTAGCATTATGCAAAACGTATATTTGCATTTTAAATAGGATTTTGATTTTAGCTAAGTAAACAAAGAATCAATATTGTTTTCTTTAATTAATGCTAAATAAGCTTTTTTTTGGTACAGTTTGTATTTCATCATTTAAATGTCACATGTCTATTATCTAATGTTTCTGTAAAAAAAACACAAGTGATCTATGTTATTTTATTATTTTTTTATATCTTTCTGTTTTTTTATGCTGATTCCACTTTAAACTGAGTGTGGTTATTATTTTAAGCCTAACCTTCTACTGATTATGTGTACTGTACTTTTCATTGCGTTGCTGTATTTGTAGTACTGCGCATTAAACTTAATTATTTTTAATCATGCAAACACATTTTTAAAATGCATGCTCTTAAATGAGAACTTCACATTTATCTAAGCACCTGTTAAAAGCCAGAGATTCACATCTTTGCCCAGAATGTACTTAGTACACTTTCATTACCAAATCCAACTCTGCTCAGGGTTTCAAGAGTAAATTCAGCAGGGTTTAGAAATAAGAGTCCCTGCACAAGATAAAACTACTGTGTGGTCAGTGTTTAGTCACTTTACATTATTAATGGTTCGTTAACTATTCCCCCCCCTTCCTTGGAATTTATGTTGATAAACATCTTTAAAAAATATAGGAATATAAGGGATTTCCTTTATCTTTTAGCATCATGTCTTCCCGCCCTGCCACCCAGATTTTACACTGAGTTAATCTCCTTTCTCACATTCTCGTTATCAGCCACATTCTGAGGTTCAGTACACTGCACTGAACACACTTACAAACTGCATACCAAGAGACTTTTGGTTAAATAATGTTTGTTGGTAGCAACAGACAAGGAGGTAGATTATAAGCAAAAATTGAGTCAGTTTTAACATGTTGTAAAAGACTACAGGGAGATTCAATAAAAGTTGTTATCGTTAAAATGGTGCTAATTGCCTCAACCAATCAGATATTATTTTAACATTTGAAAGCTAACATCTGATTGGTTGGGGCAAAATAGCACCATTTTTAATGACAAGAACTTTATTGAATAACCCTAATATTACTACAAAAATAATCTAAAATTATACAACATGTTAATGATCACATTAGTTATCTGTCTGACATATGTGGTTGTGTGTGATCATCATTTGTGATTTGAAGACAATGTTTATCAAATAACCTAAACAAAAATGTCACCAATAATACAAGCTCTCTACACCTAAATAACAGATGTAAGAAACTTTGTAAGATAAGGTTAGTACTGTTTAGTTCAAAGATTTAAGTTCCGTAAATTGGAACCAACTAATTAAAGAGAAATCATTGGGAGGAAAGAAACAAACTTGTTAAAAAATTATTTTTTATAAAAATAAAAACTTTTTAACTCATGGGCAGACTGCAAAGTATTAATTAAATTTTTTTAAACAATTAGATATTTTTGTCTTGGGGATAGATAATAAAATATGGTAATAAATAAAACTATAATATATACTGGAAATGTTACAATATAATTTACTTTTTACATTCTCCTCTTGATTGTTGACAGATGCTTTATCGAAAAGAACAATCCACATAGCCTCCTGTTGAAAGGAACTACTGGAAATAGTGTTTGGAAGATACATTTGCCAAACTTTTGCTTATAGATTAATGGCTTTCTTGCTGTCGTGTGGTATCAAAAACACACCCTTGATTATCTGAAACAAACTACAGGGCACCATTTTATATGTCATTGAAAATAATTGTAATGTAAAGGATGGAAAACATTTGTGTATTAAATGGTTGAGTGTTTTGTGTGTAGTGTTGATAGAAGAAATGGTTTGTTTTCAAACAGCATTCAGCCTCAAGCAACTAACGAATATGCTTGCCAGTTCCTTTTTCCTAAGAAGAACGCAAAGAATCCGAATATATTTGCTTAATTGTTGGGTTATCTTTAAGGAGCAAAGAGCCAAAAAAACAGTGTGAAGGGACATTTAATGGACAATATGATTACTTTAGGTTTCTGTAATAACCAACTTAATAATACTTCAGTTGGTGGGCAAAATTGTTTTGAAGGTGTAATTTAATTTAACAAGTAGAAATATCCAGAAAACAAGCAATACAATGTATTTTTTGGTAACCCTAATGGGGGTACAAGGAAGAGTCTACTAAAGATGAAAACAAACTAATGAACGCGGATCTGTTAAATGCTCAGTAAACTATCTTCTTTCCTTCATTACAAATGCATACATGCAATAACATATTTCTCACTTGCCCCTCAGAAAAATAAAGGTGATAAAATGGCTGAGGATTTTGGATTTGATGCATTCTAAATCTGTTGGTTTTTGATTATGTGTTTGGTATGGGAACAGATGATATGCACCGGCTCTAACTAATATAATTTCCGATTAAGTATTAAAAATGAATACACTAGGCCCTGTTTATAAAGGTGAGGTTGAACATTACATTCTCAATTAACCGATTACCATCAAACAATTTTTACTTTTGAAGCCAATTTTTTTATTTAGAATAGGATAATACATAAGGCACTAAAGAGGTTAGATAATCTTTAATACTTTTTTAATTTAACCCTCATGTTGTGCAATATGGTAGGAGACAAAAAAGCAGTACCTTCTAAGTGGCTATCAGATATACTGAGTATTCAATGGTCAATGGCAAATTAATAAATCAAGATTATTGTTCTAATGGAAAAAAAACAGTGTTTTAAGGTTAATATATAAGACACAAAGTAAGTTTAACCTTTATAAAAAATCTCCCAGACTTATAAAAAAGGCACTCTTAACAATCAGGGTTGATCCAATTATATGGTTCCTTTCCTTACAATTTGGTTGTAAAGCTAGGTATACACAGTACAGATCAGTGAAAGATGACAGACTGGATCTGCAAGATCCTGTCTGTCATCTTTGAAAGATTGCATACAACAGTCCCAAGCGTTCTCCCTATGAACTTCATAGGGAGAACGCTCGGGACTGTGTGTTTCCATCGGCTGCGCTGGACTCCTCTCTAAGGAGTCTATCACGGCCATTGGAAATTTTGGTCTTTCCCATGCACTCGTTCAGGAAACGAAGGTACACAATACCGATAAAGCCCCGATAACTGCAAAAATTAGAAGCCTAGTGTATGTATTTGTATATATTGAAATAATTTGGTCTTAGTTGCACTCTGCGTGGATGTATACTATCCCATTTCTATATATATTAAGCCCCGATACCGTCGGTATTGGGGGCTTTATCGTTACTGTGTGTACCCAGCTTAAGTCCATGGAGCTGAACCAAATTAATATTTGGCTGTCTGGAAGATATTTCTAGCCACAGAGGTGCAATACCTACAATCACAGCAATATTTAGGTGCTAATAGGTGATGTTAACAATTAAAGTGGATGTAAATGGTTAAGGGTATGTCCACCCTAAAATACATTTTCTTTAGTATAGCCTCCCCCCTCCCAGCCCCAACCGCACTACTGTTTGTAAAAAAAAAAAAACAGATCACTTGCTTACTACCCTTCGTTCCCGCGAAGGAACTAACATAACAGGTGGTAATGGCAAGTTCATTGAATAACTTTAAAAAAGGCCTGGATAAGTTTCTAAAACTAAAAAAATTGAGAATTACTGGTATTTATGCATATAGATCTGGTTGATCCAGGGATACTTTCCGATTGCCGTTTGGAGTCAGGAAGGAATTTCCCCCCCCTTTTTTAGCTGGGGTTTTTTGCCTTCCTCTGGATCAACTGTTAGGTAGGGTTAAAAAAAAAAGAAAAAAAAAAAAAAAAAGGGAATAGGTTGGACTTGATGGACGAATGTCTTTATTCAACCTTAATTACTATGTACTATGTTACTATGTTACTATTAGGAGCTAGACCAGCAGCCGCATCTGTGATTGGCTGCGTATCCCACCAGCTTTATAAATCGGGAGGGGTTAGACAATACAAAATCTGCAATTTTTATGCAGATTTACATTAACTAATAAAGTTTAGGGGTGCATAGAATGGTGCCTATAGTGGTACAAGTGACACTAAAATGGATTTCCAGGCACTGTATTTGCAATTCATTTTGTAGTTGGCTGTCTACTCACGTGTACAGTATGTACATGGACATTAGATATCTGCTCATTTTAAAGGTGTGCAACTATCTTCTGTATAGGCAGATGGATTCCTTGTACCATCTGAAATTGCAGCTAAATTTTTTAAATACATTGCTAACATTAAAAGCTCTGTGCAATAATTTACTATTTTAAAGAAGAATTCAAGTAACTTATCAGTGACTCCATCTGTGATCTCGGCAGGTGTATGTTAAAATGAACCCACTCTGAGACATTCTATCCAGCAGTCAAAGACTTGGTCTACAGATCATTGCCAATATAACAAGACAAAAGCTTTCCTATTGCACTCAGTTTCACTGGTAATGATGGGCTTTTATGTGAAGGTCCAATCTGGACTTTCTCTTGCCTCTCCATTGAGCCTACCTTAATCCCTCTCATATGTACTGTCTTTCTCTCAAGCAAAGTAAATTACAGCAATTTGTCACTGTTGAACTCTGTGTTGCTATTCATATTGCAATGTGTGGAAGCCACAAGTTTACATGGAGAAAATAACATTCATTATTTTCTTTTTTACTGAGATAAAGAACAGGGTGAATTGGTATTTGTAAGACAAGAAATATTTACAAATACAGTAGGTTTTTTTAATCTTACTCGATGAAAATTCACTTTCATGAGGTGGTGAATTCTATCTTAAATTCTATTTTCATGCCCTGATAATTGCTTTGTTTGAACAGTCCCTTTCGGTACATGTTTGTCATTTGACACATAATTTGCAAGAACAGATGTGCCCTGACTTAGCATGACATAGTATGGAAGTAACAGGTCACTCAGTGATGAAGGTGTGAGTAACAGGTCACTCATGACTGAATGGTGTGGTGTAACAGGTCACTTAGGGACTGAAGGTGTAAGTAAACAGGTCACTCATGACTAAAGGTAGGTGTAACAGATCATCAGTGACTGAGGGTGTGAGTAACAGGTCACTCAATGACTAAAGGTAGGTGTGTAACAGATCATCAGGGACTGGAGGTGGGTGTAACAGGTCACTCAGAAGAGGAGTAACAAATCACTCAATAACTGAAGAGGGGAGTAAACATATTACTCAAGTAGACAGAAGTAGGAGTAACAGATCACTTAATGACTGAAGGAGAGTACACAGATCACTTAGTGACTGAAGTTGGAGTAACAGATCACACAATAACTGAAAGGAGAGTAACAGATTACTAGTGAATGAAGGAGGAGTAACAGATCACTTAATGACTGAAGGAAGAGTAACAGATGACTCAGTGAATGAAGGTGGGAGTAACAGATCACTCAATGACTAAATGTGGAAGTAACAGATAACTCAAATACTGAAGGGTAAGTAACAGAACAGTCAGTGACTGAAGATGGGAGTAACAGATAACTTGTGTGTTTCACCAATGGGATCTCAGTTTTATTGCTATGGTTAATATGACTTAGCATTTTGGAACATCAAGACTTGGTGGAGATTGAAGTGGGGCACTACATATTAATGCAATGTTATTACCGTACCTACCATTATATATTGTATATATAACAATATTAACATACTGTACAGGCCCATCATAAACACAGTTTAAAAAAAACAAAAAAAAAACTATTTTGTATGTACTTTTAAACAAATGATGTAAAGCAAAATATCATGTAAGTAAACATGGAGAACCTAACAAGGTCCTCTGTACGCAAGCAGTATCATGCCTATAATGACGTGTTTCTAAGGTTCGTACACACGTGCGATCGCGGGGTGCGACCCGCGGCGCATGATGGTACAACGGGCGTTTCTGTCATGCCCATACATGGCCCATACAGGGGCCGATTATCGCCGAAGCGGCTGCTCATACTCATGTGCGTCAGGGTCGGCACGCAATTGCATGTGTGTACTACCTTATATTATATAGAAATATATGTGTTACTGTGGGCAGTGACGAATCACAGTTGCGGATTGCAAATAAGGCTAAATTGCAGCTGTTTCAATCTTAAACCATAGATTTTAATCGACCAACCCAGTAGAGTAATCTCCTAAATATGTTAATGGGGGTTACTTGAGACATCATCTGAGAAAATTGATTAATAATTAGAGCTCATATCAACCAATTAAGGCCTTACTCATATTAATATGTTTACAGAGTTTGCAGAGCGCCCTGTTTAGCAATTTTCTGTTTACTAAAGTGAGACTGTTTCTTGGAACTTTATTTGCTCTGTTGAGATAAAGAGTTTAAAAGATGTTTATAGGACTCTTTACATTACTGGTTCTGCTCGAGTATTAGACAGTATAAACTGATTACCTCACACCAGTCATAGTGTAAATTTTTGCAAAAGGTAATGGTTGGTTTGGGCAATGTATAATATTCCTTTCTATGAGAGTTTGGTTATGTAGTTGTCCCGGGATAATGGTCACACACAGCAGGTAACCATGAGCAGGTGACTAACAATCTACTAGGAAAATAGGTCATGGTTTACAGAATTAACATCCCTGGTAATAAGTATGTGAGGGTCAGTCAATCATAAAATAATATATTTGGGGTCTGACAATTAGTAGTTGCTAAGGAAAGGAATAATTGATGCAATGTTAACAATAAAATATTCATAAATAGATAATAAAAAAGAAGACAGAAAAACAAAGAACAGAAACATCCAGAAAAACAGCAGAAAGGTCAAGCTAGGTAGTACAAGGGCACAGAACCAAGAGCACTCCAACTGCATATAAATACCATCCAATAATATACAAAAAACGGAGGGCTAATACGCACCTCATCAATAATAAACGGTCTGGAGGTGGACACCCACATATATTTAAAAATATCAAATAGTTTTATTATAATTATCCCCTATCCATTTAAATGACACACACAGAAAAACATCATAAAACAAAAACATTAGGCACATCAGTTCCATAGGGAACAAGAAATGAGTATCGGCAGAATAACCCCTAGCAGGAATTTACAGGGAACAGTTACTAGGAATCGTTTGGCAGCCCATATATTAAATATGTAACATACCCAGTCCTGATTGTATACCCCAACACAAAGGCCCAAAAAATATGTAGTAGGGCTAAGATGAAGGTCAGTCAGTAGGTAACTGGGCTCAAAAGTCTAAGGAATGTTCTCACCCAAGTAGTGATCAAGTCCCACAAAGTCCAAGTCCAGATCCACAAAGGATGACAGCCATCCGGAATGTCCGTGGTAAGCTAATCAAAAAAAGCTGTTACTTTCACTGCTGGGTAAAGCCGTCCTGTCCACGTGGCTGATGTGCTATCTCAAGAACCGACCGACGCACGTTTCGGGACTAACACGTCCCTTCTTCCGGGTCACATGATTCATACAGTCCAATAGAAAAGCTTAAATACCCCTTTTCCTGGTCACATGATTTGTATAGTCCAATAGGAAAGCTTGAATACCCATATTCTGGGTCACATGATTCATGCTGTCTGGACCCAGAATAAGGGTTTGGGCCTTTGTGTTGGGGTATACAATCAGGCTGGGTATGTTCCATATTTATACTTATGGGCTGCCAATCGATTCATAGTAACTGTTCCCTGTAAATTCCTGCTAGGGGTTATTCTGCCGATACTCATTTCTTGTTCCCTATGGAACTGATGTGCCTATATGTTTTTATTTTTATGGTGTATTTCTGTGTGTGCATTTAAATGGATAGGGGGATATAAATATAAAAACTATTTGATACTTTTGATATATAGTGTGGTGTCCACCTACAGACCGTTATTTATTGATGAGGTGCGTATTAGCCCTCCGTTTTTTGTATATTATTGGATGGTATTTATATGCAGTTGGAGTGCTCTTGGGTTCTGTGCCCTTGTACTACCTAGCTTGACCTCTGCTGTTTTTTCTGGCTGTTTCTGTTCTTTGTTTTTCTGTCTTCTTTTTTATATTCTATTATCCTAGGCCCTAGGTTGTGCACCCACTTTATTGGCGTTGACTGCTTTCCATCAATTATGCCCATACACAACTCTTTGTGTACTTGACACCCTTTTCTTCTTATTAATTTAAATAAAATATTCATATTCGTTGCTTTATACAAAACAGAAGAATTAGTGTGGCTTCATAGTAGAACATTCTGTTAGTAATAAGTTTTCTTCTTTTGCAATAACCTCATTAATTATATAAAGGGGGTATAAGTAGGGGTTCAGCTACGCTTAACAAACTAATTCTCAAGATCTAAAAGAATCTCTGTTAGCTGTGTTTCGTTACCCCACTGTAAACTGAGAGACCTTAACAGAATAATTTAGAAACACTGAAATAAAAAAATAAATAGGTAACAGGTCTTTTAAAGTATCAGTGAGATATAGCTGATATCGGAAAGCTAAATTTTATCTGAATCTAAGCCGGATATTCTGCATTTAATAATGGTTGAAATATATTGAAAAGTAAAATAATAGGATTTCAATGTATATATTCCAAATCTCTAAAATAATATTATTATTACTAAAAAGTGAGGCAGCTACCAACTGGTCTACAGTATATATTGAATGTAGTTTTCTTAGCACTAGCCAATGCTTTATAATGAAACTAAATGCAAATATGTATTCTAAGTATATGTTTGGTTATAGAATGTCAGATCTGTCAAATTATGTTATAGCTTGGTGCTCAGTGAAAAAGATTTGATTTCTCTTGCCACTGTCCTAGAATGTTCAAGTCACACAGTGCCAGCAGCAACCAGCCGACCACCACAGGCTGGCATTGAATGTACCCGAGTGGGAAGCCAGCCGCAAGGACCATCTGTTTCCGATTTCTAGCTGAGCCAAGATGTGCAGTGAAGTGCATACCATTCATTGCGCCAGCCATCTCCTGCACAAGTTATTAGTGTTACAAGTGAAATTATCTTTCCCAAACAGTGGGGGAGCTATAATCCTTATGGAACAAGACTTAAAAAAAACAGATCACACATCTTTTGTTAAAGTTGCGGAAAGACTGCTTGTAAATGTAATTACAGTCTTCAAGGGGGACATAATGTATGTTTTATTAAGTACAATAATCTTAAGTATTGATTTCAGGTGCATTTTATCACATAGCAATCTGTTCAAAATATTGGTTTAGTTTTTTTAAACAAATGTTTATAAATTGTGTGTTAACCTTTATTGTTGTGTGCACTAATTTTAGATAATTGTTTTGTTTGTTTTTTAAGTTAACTGCTAAAAATCCAATTGCTAAAGTACGTATTGCCCTGAACAGTCGACTACTATCATTTGATACAGGATGCCCCACACAGATAATCCATCTATATAATACATAAACAACCACACACCAAAAACAACACTCTTATTTCAAATAAACAGCACTGCAAAGTTAATTGCTAACATTATAAATAGGCAGATAAACAGAAGAAAAGGCAAGTCTTCATTTTTGTGATGTTAATGTTTCTGGTTTATGAAAGTTACCTGTGTTGAACTAAGATACAAATTGTGCTGTAAAAGCCACCTGTATTTCACTGTGCTGTCTTGAATACAAACAATTGGTGCATTGTTACTTTTCTGTATTCAAGTTTTATTAGTTTTTATCGTTATACATTTGTTTAATGATTTAGAGTGGATCATCTGTTTAAATGAGAAAAAACTCTCCCTTTGATCTATAGCTAAAGGTTTGGGCAGAGAAAATTGTCATTCGGCCAGGTCACATGACCCACAGCTTTCTTGGCATTGGTTCCTAGTGCTCAAGGCACCGTAAATCCTGCATCTATACATGTACATATGTGGAAGAATATGTTATTGTGTGCTTTTTTTCAGTTCAACAGGGAGACACTACCACCATCCTGATTTTTTTTTGCATTTTCTACAATGTTTACAAATATGCTCTGCTTATCACTTATCTACTCCCTTGCTCCAAAATGTCCCTTATTATCAATATTCCTTTACAGTCTATCAGGGAGATGTAATAATAAGTTCTTATCGTTAAAATGATGCTAATTTTGCCCCAACCAATCAGATCTTATTTAACATTTGAAAGCTAACATCTGATTGGCTGAGGCAAAATTAGCACCATTTTAAACGATAAGAACTTTTATTGAATAACCCTGTATAAGTCTTGCCCCGATCTGCCTAAACCCCAACCCAGAACATCCCAGTTGGGCATCAGTGCTCTAATCTTTCTAATGTTATAGCCATCCCTAATCTTTCACCTTCAGTTCTTCCTTTCTCATGTAGCCTCATTAATATAAACTCTCTTGCTAACAAACACACCTATATCCATGACCTATTCTGCTCTAACTCCTTTAATCTTTTGGCCCTTATGGAGAATTGGATCTCCCAACTTGATACTGCAGTAAAAGCTTTAATTGCATATGGTAGTCTATCTTTTTCTCATTCACCTTGTTCCTCAGGATGGGGTGGAGGTGTAGGTCTTCTATTTTTCCCATCTGCCGCTTTAAACTTATTCCTCTTCTACCCTCTGTTGCTTTTTCCTCATTTGAAGTCCATGCTGTCCAACTATTCCACCCCTTTTGTCTACAGGTAACAGTCATATACAGACCACCATCTGCCTCAGCTCCAACCACCTAGCTTACAGAATTTGAAACCTAGTTCCCTATCTTTCTTTCCTCCAACTGCCTGGTTGTAACATTGATCACACTAAGCAATCATGTTCCTCTCATTTTCTCCACCTAACTTTCTCCTTCTACCTCCAGCAGTGGACAAACACTAGCACTCATAGGGATGGTCACTTTCTAGACTTGGCCTTTACTAAAAATCTTTCTGTCTCACAGTTTGCCAGCACCTCTTTCCCTTTCTCGGATCATAATCAAATTACTTTCTCTACCACCTACTAAATAGTCTCCTCTGATACTCCACTACTATTGACTATTTGCCCCCTTACAAACTCATTATCCTTGCCCTACTAACCCCCTTCCATCACTCAGTTTAAAAACCAAATTCCTCCCTGACCTCTGAGATTTTTCCTGTTGCCTTCAAACATGGATGTGTCAAATCTCTTCTTAAAACCCCTCTCTGGACCCTTCCTGTCTCTCTGAATACCACCCTGTCTCCCTTTTAACATTTCTGTCAAAAATCTTACAATGTCTCATTCCTTTTTACCTCCACGCTAATAACATATTGGACCCATTGCAATCAGGATTCTGACCAGGTCTTTCAACTATAATGGCCCTCTGTAAAGTCTTGAATGCCCTACAAACTGCCAAAGCCAAGGGACAGTTTTTGGTCTTCATTCTTCTCAATCTATAGGCCATCTTTGATACTGCGGACCATTCTTTTTTTATGCAAATTCAAATTTCTTTTGGCATCCAAAATCAAGCTGCGGCATGGTTGTCCTATATGTTTCTAACAGATTTTTCTCAGTCTCTTTTGCTCATAAGACATCCTGTTTGGTTCCGCTTAGTGTGGGAGTCCCTCAGGGATCTGTTTTAGGACCCTTACTGTTCTCCTTCTACAGTATCTTTTTGGGAGAAATAATCAGTTCATTTGGCTTTAAGTATTAGCAATGCGCTGATGATATCCAAATCTACTTGTCCACCCCTTCTCTAACCCCTGTTCAATTTCAATTCTCTATTTCCTCTTGTTTGACACAGCAGTCTTAAACTCAATCTATCTAAAACTGAATTAATAATTTCCCCCCTAAACTGGGACCTAGTCCACTATTTTCCATCTCTATTGACAATATGATGATTAACCCATTTGAATCTACATGCTGCCTTGGAGTATTCTTTGACTCCTCTCTTTCCCTCTGTCATCACGTTAACAATGTCAAATGGATGTGTCGTTATCTCCTACACAATATTGCCAAGACCTGCCCTTTTCTTTCTCGCTCCACAACTAAAATGCTCATGTATGTTCTTATAATCTCCCGTCTTGACTACTGTAACATTCTGCTCCTTTGTCTCCCGGCCTGTCATCTCTTCCCTCTTAGTCTATGTTAAACTCGGCGGTTAGGATCGTCTCACTCTCCTCCAACAGAGAAACCTCAACCCCTATACTGCAGTCTGTAGGGTGGCTTCCCATCAAGTAATTCAATACCCATCTTTTAACCTTTAAATCTGTTCACTCTGCTGCACCCCCCTACTTATCTTCTCTCTTTGACCCTTATGTTTGTTGACGTGCCCTACATTCCTCACATGGCAATCTTCTCTACAAACCACCAACGAACACTGCTTCCTCCCATCTTAAATCATTCTCTCTAGCTGTTCCCTACGTTTGTAACTCTCTCCCTCTCACTTCCATTAGCTTTTTAAAATCTAAACTGTTATCCTACCTCTTTAAAGGGCATGTCCACCCCCAAAACTATAATCCCCCCCACTACTGGCCCCATCATGTAGTGTAGTTTAATCCTTACCTCACATCCCAGCTCCATAAGGTTCTCCTGTAGTCCCCCCCCAAAGTTCCAAAAACTGCCCACCAGGAGGATAGCAGAGTCCATATAGGACTCTGCCTCCTACCTGGACTCCGGAGAAGTTTGGCATGCGTACTGCAGCCCTTCTCCCCCTCCCTCTCCCTCTCCCTCCCGATTAGGATCCTCTCCCCCAGTGTAAAACCCTTTTTACCAAAGATTCCCCCTGTCCCCCCAGCCCCAACCGCTATGTTAGTATTGTTAGAAAATGCCCGAAACATTACTTACCTTCCCTCTTGCCTCCGCCGCACTGAACTCCCGGCAGCCGCGTCCATGATTGGCTGCCACTTAGCCAATTACAGACACAACTGCATTTACTCGCAAGCAGAGGGCCTGGCAGCGCGGCGGAGGCAAGAGGGAAGGTAAGTAAAGTTTGGGGCATTTTCTAATAATACTAACATAGCGGTTGGGGCTGGGGGGACAGGGGGAATCTTTGGTGAAAATTTTTTTTAGGGGTGGACATACCCTTTAAAATCTAGCACTTTTAATGATTGTTAGCTGTCTGATCACTATTTATCCCACTTGTATCTGTATGTTGTCCCTCATTGTTTTTCAGGACAGATATTCCAATTCTTGTGAGTCAAGGCACACACACTTATATCTAACCACCCATATGTCCTAACCAATGTATACATTTTTTTATATAATTAATAAATCTGTTTAATTGCTTGCGCTTATCCCCTTGTTAGTATACTCCATATTTCATAATGTACAGAGCTTCCTACCCTAGTGGCACTGTATACATAAAATTATACATACATACATGGATGCATTGTATGTGGGAGGTGTGCATTGCCCAAATTGGTTACTATTTTTTCTGACTGTTATTTTGTTGATGTTGGTACTTAAATTAAAGAGTAAAAGCAAAAATAAAGTCTTCATCCCCTGTTTATATATAAACTGTTAGAATACTTGTACATACCCAGTTGTAAGCTACTGAAGCAGGTTGTTACAGCAAGTCATCACCCCCTAGAATTATGCAGACAAGCTTGTTACAGACAAAGAAGTCAAGAGGCATAGCAATATACACAATGTTCTTTGAAGGGCTCAAAGTGTAATGCGGAAATGCAAGCAATATGGGTGAATTGACAGTTACCTGCTAATCACTGGAGAGGTATTTTACAGTCCATTGGTGTAGGGAGAATGCTTTCAATTTATGAGGTTTTTAAAAGTTTAAAGGTTTGATTCTCCAAAATAATCATGCAAAATGTACCTATGAAATGTTTTTACCTGAAAATGGTTCCTCTCCTTGTTGAATATTTATACCATGCACTATTTTGTCTTCTACAAAAAGGCCAGTCTATCCTTTCCTCTGCTGCTATTGGTTCATCCAGTTCTGATTACAGTACTTAAAACACTTAACCCTGGTCCCACATTATTAGCCATGCTGTCATTTTGTTGTGAAGTCAACCTATGACTAGAAGAGAGGTGAGGCAGAACATGCAAGCAGAGAAATAATTTGTTGGGGGAAATATCCTGCAAATGGAATTTCATCTTTTAAGTTTATTTTAACATTTCCATCAGACAGGAAAAAGACCAAATCTAAACTCTACACATTATATGCTTGTGAATGCTTTGTCTGAGATGCTGTAGGGCTTACATCTGGATATAGGCATTTCCTTAATGCAAAAGGAGATGGCACAGACTTGACCCTTATTTTGACTTTGAACAAAGTGTATAGATATTTCCAATATACTGGAATCAACATTATTTTAACATTTTTCTCTATAAAGAACTACCTCCATTTAACAGCTGTATATGCAGTACTGATTTTTAGGTTTTAGTATAATGAATACAATATGCCTCAATTCATCTTTGTGTGTGGATATACTGGATATAAAATCTCCAAAATAAAAAAAAGAAACAAAAGCAAGTACGGTAGTTAAAAAGAAATGAGAATCAGTTAAGAAAGAAATCCTATCAAATCCTTGTTCTATTAGTGCCACATCGCGTAAACTAATACTTTGTTTAAGCACTTGTTGATTTTATTGCACTTAGTTGTTTTGGAAAAGTCTATGAGTTTGATATTTCTGGACTCAGTGGTGTAAATAGGAATTACTGCCCCCCCCCCCAGCAAAATTATGATGTGTCCACTATCCCCTCTTCATCTACAGTTTTCTGGGAGGAGGCTATGTCTGTCATATGATAAATAGGAAGATGGGGCTCCATAGCTGCCGCCCTTGTCTGGACTTGGCAAGTTTTATTTACTCTTCATTAAAATACCGAGCCATATTTATAAAGGCGCAGTATTGTAAACATAGAGCTATTTATTCATATTGCAGACATTACATGTTACAGTCTTTTCTTATAATTTTTATTGAAGCTTAGGGTAAGTGCTTTCATGCCCAAACACCACAGTGAAGCACAAGTGGTTGAGACCTTATTCGCCCCTCAAACCTACAGCGAATCTATACTGAATCAGAGGGATTCCATTGGACCTCTATTTGCTGGTAAGCTTAAGGAGGTTTTTCATTAAGGGAGGGGTCACCTTTGGAAAATCTGAGGTCTTAAAAAGGACACAGACTGTACCACACTGTCTTGTCTGAGAGGCAGGCAATCACAGATGTGGCTGCTGGCAATGAGGAGCGTAGCTGTAAGAAGAGATATGAGAAAAGAGCGTAGCTGTAAGAAGAGATCTGATTGTTTTTAAGCAATCTAACATAGTGGTTGGGGGTGGTGGTCAGGGAAACCCTACATTATATAAAAAACTTTTTACGCTAGGTGAAGGGAGCACTTCTGGAAATTTTAAACATATTTATTACACACAGTACGAGTTACTAATCTATGTGTTTCAGCCGTCTCAGGACTGTCATCAGGATGATGAGGACTGAAACGCATAGATTAGTAACTTGTACTTTGTGTAATAAATGTGTTTAAAATTTCCAGAAGAGTGCTCCAGAACCTACTGTAAATTACTACTTACCCAGAATAGCACCATGGGGAATGTCTTTGAAGTGAGAGTGCAGCCAGCCTAGAGACTTGTATTATTATATATAAATATATCAATGCTTTGTATGATTAATATTTAGGTAATTGACTGACAATTGCATTATATTCCAAAAGGTACACTGTTTTGCACTTATAGACAAAGACTGACACTGTTTTTAATAGCCCTGCATAGCCCCAAATAGATATGGTGAAAATATTGGGAGACCGTAAGACTGCAAGTGATGTCACACATAATTATGCATGTCGGCGTCATGTACAACTCGCTATTCAGGGTCTTATTAGAGGCAAGGCAAGACAAGAAGCTTTACAGAGACACATGGACAGAGCAAATCTCGTTCTAGCGATCCTTGTTATATTTTAATTTGCCTGCCTCCCTAACAGACACTGAAGTTAGTGTGGACCCCATTCGATGTTCTAGATAGTACTTTGACTATAACTTGTGAAATATACCATATTGACCAGGAATGCTGGAAGTGAGAAATTAGAACTTTATTTCTTTAATTTCAATCCGTGTGGATCTCCTTTTGCTATTTTAAGCAAACTTTAAAGGGCAATCAGCCCTTTAAATTAAAACTTATGTACAGATAAATCACCCACCAAAACCCTTAACTGTAATTGTTTGAAATCTGAATTTTTTAAAGGAATAATTCACTTGAAAAGACCTTGGAGTGCACCTTCTTCTTGACCTTTATTTATTTATGTATCTATCTATAACCTCCCAGGTTTTAATCAATACATTAAAGGGAACATTCACTTTTGCAGTGAAATATTCCTTTAAGTCTCACCTGAAATGCTGCACATGTCCTGTTGTCCCTATCTCTGCTTTCTGATTTTTCCAGTTAGCAACTGTCAGTTATATATTTGACAGTTAACATGACATTCAATGACCAAATGCTAGTCCCCTAGCTGCCTCATCTTACCATGTTCAAGCTTAGAACCAGGTCACTAGACTGCTCAGTTTCCAGGAAGCATCCAGAAGCTATATAGCTGACTTAAATCTTGTGCTCCCAAATCCAATATCACAAGCCATTAATCTGTCTCTTGCGTTAACATAGATCTGGACCAAGAGCCTAGCGGTCAACTACACTTTTTCCCCCTCCTCATTGCAATATCTGTATGATATTTTTCTCTTATGTTCACACAATCAAATATAATTGAAACATGTCATATTGTGTTAGGACAGTCTGAGTCCTATTTGGGACCTCAGATTTCTAAATGAGATAATATCCATACAAATTGCCTGTTGGCAGCTGGGGGTTGACATGGAGGACTTGTAGACTCATAAACTCCTATTAGAAAGGATGACCGATGGAAATCCCCTTGATTTATCTGACATTGGCTGGAAGATGGTCTTGACCACTCCTAAAAATTGTACTTCACTATGTTGTTGGACATGAAAGCAATGACATTTCTCTACCAAAACAAGCTCCGGGGCCTTAATGGTGCACAATAGTGAACATATCTTATAATTTTTCAATGAATAGTAGGCAAACCTTGCAAAGTCCAGATTTACCAAACGACTACATTCTTATCCAAAAGAACTGAGTGTTTTAATAAAAGTGCTTCAACAAACTGTTAGTTTATGGGAAGTAACACAAATAGAACTAGGACTTGATAGGATTTTTAAATTAACTTTCTCTAATTTATTTCTTCTTAACTTTCTTTCTGAAGTTTTATAGTAGGGTGTGTTAAAATTTTATATCCACACAAAGCTAAACATACACCCACTTAATACCCCTGTGCACTGTGCAGTCCTTCTTGATAAAGGCCTAACCAAGATGGCATTGCACTGAATAAATCACTGTTATTTTTCAAAAAAGACTTGGAGTGCACCTTCTTCTTTACCTAAAGGGAATAACAATGCCTCAAAAAACGAAGCCAAAGATTTTGTACAAATTTTATTCTCATTAGGCAATTGGTCCAACTATCTTTATGATTTAACCCCCTAAAGACTAGTCATGAGTCCCGGTAAACCAACCTGGTTTTCTATTTGGAACTGCAGGTTTTCGAAAATCTGCATATCTGACAGATTGTTCAAAATTTTCTGAAAAGCATTAGCTAAGTTTATGTGCTTCATTGGGCTACTGTGTTCTCAATTTCCATTCATTAAAACTGGAAACAGCTGTGATTGGACAAAGTTGTAGAAACTCACCCTGTGAGAAATTTAGCACCCTAAACACCTCTTTTTACTTTTAATTAAAAGTATAGTGGGGAAACAAGGTTAATGCACATTATCCCCCACGTCATGTATTTTAATGAACATTCAAAAATTAAGAGGAACTCTTATTTTTAGTTAAAGATTGTAGGCACGAAATGTTTATGAAAAAAATTGTCCCCAATACATAAAACCTACATTGTATCACATCTCTGTTGTTACTTAGAAGAATCTATCCAACTGTCACAACCTAGCATGTTGGCAGTAATTGTTTGATATTACTTACAAACTTATCATTATTTAATGTGGTGTTTCGGTTAAGGGATTTAGACAAAGCAGGATAAATACCATTCCCCCTGTACATAATAGAGGACATGTAGAACCAAGGAGTAATACATATGATCATCTTTCTCTTATGTATGATGACCATTTATGTCATTATAGATTACTCACTTCTATTTAGCGTATTTTATAAATAAGCGTTCTCAATTTAAAACAAGCATGCATTGTTTTAATGCTGGCACCAGGTGTTTTTTTGCTCTCATCTTTATTGCAAAACAACAGAATTCTAAATGCTGAACATGACAGAAGGCAGCCCTGCCACATGTAATAAAGTACTGTAGCTATGGCATTGCTAGTTTCAGCTGCCTTCCATGCTCTACACAACATATTCCAACCAGCCTGTCCTTAAAAGCTACCTGTGGGTTAAATAATAAACCAGGGGCCTCTTGTTTTATGACATGCCTCATGCCAACAATTAGCAGAGGATAAAAGAAATCCTAGTACAAGGAGGTGGGTCACGAGCAGCTAAGCCGAATAATGATGGCGCTGCAGCTGCACATTTTAATTGCTCAGTTAAAAACAGTGCTCAAAGTAAGCCATTCAGGGCAACCAGTATCATAACTTCAAAGGGAAAAGAACCAAAAAGTGACAGCAGGGTATCTATCAGACAACGATCCCACTTATGTCTCTTTGAAGACTACGAGAAGGTGTGAAATCCACTGATAGTAAAACTTGCTCAAATGAACACTGACTGCATTGTGGGACCATTATGGAAATTTAACAGATTTTTAAAGGTATTTAAAATACAGAAGAAAAGTTGAATTCATGTTATAAATAAAGGGCATTGTATTTCAGAATCCTGAGGAACTAAAGTGTTTTTCACTAATTTGCTGATACAGACAGTTAAATCCCTCTAGCTAAACTGCTTTGAATCTTGGATAAATGATCTCACTTGTTTTAATAATAACTAAAGATTTAGGTATTATAGTTTAGCACAAGCCATTTATAAACAGAAATATAGTAGTAATGGTGCATGCTTTTGTATTACATACACTACTCTTGGTTGTACCATGGATAGGTCATATAAGATATCATGCATACTATGTACTATAGTATGTATACATGTAATTGTAAAGAGCCATGGGAAATGTGAGAGCTATAAGAATATTATAGAAAGAACAAGAAAGACAAACTGTTGAAAAGGCTTTGAAATAGAAACATAGAAGTCCAGGATAGTATCTAAAAAATTCATGTAGGCAGACTCTTTAGGCATTGTGCAACTCACATAATCTCATAAAAAAACTAAGATCTGTATCTACCAATACCACATTTGTATCACTAGTTCCCTTTATGTAACACAATCAAACAGCATAAAGAGTATAGGTGAGCAAAACTGCTGAGTTTCTTTCCGATAGCTGTTCTGCAGAACTGATTGAAGTCCTGAAAATCAAAATTTTTTGTTTTTCGATAGACATTTTCAACTTCCTATAAAAATTTCCGATTTGCTAATGTAATTTTTGATCTTTTGACAAAAAATTCAGAGCTTTGAAAAGTTCGAAAATGACTGTTCCAAATTAAAACCAGGTTTGCTTCGAATCCATGATTGATCATGATTGATCATTGATCCATGATTGATCACCAAAAAGCATAGTATAGCTTCAATCGAGAAAAATATTACAAAGCGCTAGTAAGAAGAACTTATTTAGAATATACAGTGCAATTTTAAAATTCTGTATTCATGGAATTGGAGAGGGTTCCAAAATAAGGCAATTCAATTAATAATGGAGGAGCTTAACTATTATGATGGATTAAAAAAGTTTTTAAAAATGTATTATTTGTGCTAAAAATACACAATTACATTGTGAACCCTTCTTTAGGTATAACAAAGGGCCATAAAAAACAAGGGTATCGCAAAATTGGGCCAGACATTGCTCACCTCACCAATAATGGACACACAGGCATCTTTTCACATTGCAAGAAATAAACAGGGAAATGTAATAAAAGTTCTTATCGTTAAAAATGGTGCTAATTTTTCCCCAATCAATGGTTGGGGCAAAATTAGCACCATTTTTAACTATAAGAACTTTTAGTACATCTCCCTGAAAGTTTGTTTTTAGGCTTAGAAATTCTTTTTTTGTTTTTTACCGTAAAAACAGTAATACTGTTTTCCAGTTGATGTAGTAATGGCTGGTTCATTGAATAGTTTCAATAGGGGGGTTGGATACGTTTTTAAATAAAACAACATCGAAATCACAACATTGAAAAGAGTACAAAGAGTATAAATTCAACAGATTTTTCAAAATGGAATAGAATATGTAGAATAACTAGGTATTTATAGTATAAACTAAGCATTTTAAAAATAATGATGTTTTGCACTGAATTTTCCCTATAAGGTAGATGATTAAAGTGCATTGCTAGTAAATTGTCCATTTAGATGTAATTCAATGTGTATATACACAGACTTGCACATCATGGCCCTGTAGATACATTAACAGGGTTATTCAATAAAAGTTCTTATCGTTTAAAATGGTGCTAATTTTGCCCCAACCAATCAGATATCATTTAACATTTGAAAGCTAACATCTGATTGGTTGGGGCAAAATTAGCACCATTTTAAACGAAGAACTTTTATTGAATCTCCCAGTAAATTTGTCCACTAGACACTGCTTAACATGCCTATCCCTGCCCATTATAATAATATGCTTTGTCAAGAAAGTTAGATAGACGTTTTAGATATTTTGAGTCAAAACAAAAAAGATAAGTTGGTGTTGATGATTTGTGGATTTGTGGATAAAAGTACATCTGCTACATATTGGATCCTTTCTTCTTGTGGGATTAAGGTAAACAAGAATACAGAAAAGGGAAAGAGAGAGCTAATAATGACTTGATTTTTTAAAATAAATATAAAAATGGTCCGGGTTACATAGAGAAGCATCTGAAGTTTAAGGAACTATTTCCACTAAAATAAAATTAATACAAAAGAGAGAACACAAACAAACAAAAAAGTCTACTTGATCTTGCTCATATAATGTGAAACATACAGGGAAAATCATTTTTTTAAAACAAACTCTAGGGGGCATATTTATAAAAAATCGTAATGAGTGCAAAAAAATTACCGCCGCACATCGCGGCCGCGAAAATAGCGATATTGCCGTATTTATAACGGCGAGCGCCGGCCGCGATGTGTTGCGGTAATTTTAAGTACCTTCGCGGCGATACTGTACAGTATCGCCGCGAAGGGACTTAAAATCCCTTCCCGACGCCTCTGCTAAGGGGGCGGGGCATACGCCCACCCACAACCCCCGCGGCGGCGGAGACCACCCGCCGCCGCTTCCCAGCAGCCCCTCCCAACCCCTTTCCCGCTCGCGGCAATCTCGGAACGGGAGGCTAGGAAGGGCTGCCACAGCATTCCTATTTGCTGTACCATCACATCTACTAAACTGCACTGCGCCACTTCAGTTTTCACCCTTATGCGAAAGTAGTGTGAACCAAAATCTCCGTGTGGTAACAAGTTACAATTCAACATTTAACTTTTCTCCTCTGACAGATGGAGCCTGGTTACATATGTATAATAATCTGACAGATGGCAGAATTCCAATCCCTCAAACAGTCTACATCAAGCAACACCTCTCAGCTCAAGGAAATAAAGGTATGTGGACAAATGGATGTGCTACTCAAGTGAATAGATAAAACTTGAATCTTTATTTGAACATGGTTAAGAACATGGATTAGCAAACACCATAGATCGGTCATCCACCTGACTCGTTTTGTGGGCGTCCAACTTCCTCAGAGGCTGGGTGAACACTTTCCAATTGCACTTTTATAGACATACCCTGTGACATCACATAGGATTTAAAGGTAAGTATTAAGGGTAAGTTAAACCAGAAGATGAATATTATAAAGTGTCACAGTTAAATAAGTTAAATTAAAGAATAAAAATAGAGCACAGCAGGAGAATGTAAGAGAACAAGGTAAGAACAAAAAAGAAGATAAAAAGATAATAACAAGGAGTATATAAGAACATTAAACATATGGATGTAACAATTTAAAGTACATTAAACCTCATATAATGTATGCTATTGACAAACACATTACGGCTTAATATAAATGCACATATAAAAAATGATATAGTAAAATATGACGCATACCATATATACTTGAGTATAAACCGACATAAGTATAAACCGAGGCACCTACTTTTACCTTTAAAAAGGAGTAAAAGTGGTTGACTCGAGTATAAACCGAGGGTAGAAAATAGCACCACTACTGCCTTCTGATTCTGTATTGTTTTGAGGCTTTAGTTGCCCTTTAAATGGACAGTAGAATTCCCATACAGGAATCCCATACAGTAAAAGCCAAATCCAGTATGTCTATTACCGTATGGGATTACTGTATGGGGATTCGGCTGTCCATTTAAAGGGCAACTAAAGCCTCAAAACATTACAGAATTCTGTATTGTTTTTAGGCTTTAGTTGCCCTTAAAATGGACAGCAGAAGTCCCATACAGTAATAGACATACTGGATTTGGCTATTACTGTATGGGAATTCTTCTATCCATTTAAAAGGCAACTAAAGCCTCATTCCTTGGCACTCCAGATGTTTGGAAACTACAACTCCCAGCATGCTTTAGTTGCTGAGAGTTGTAGTTTCCAAACATCTGCAGTGCCAAGGAATTGCCACTGTAGTAATAAGTGTACTTCCCCCCCCTTGTGATACTCCCCACTGTTGCCTTCTCCTACCTGCTCCGTGGAATGACTTGTGGAATCCAATACTCCACCCTCCCTCCTTCTGGGTTTTATTCCAGCCCTCTCTATGGGATCAAGACCACAGCTACTGTCTCACCCGGCCTAAAGATCAGACAACCTTCACCTGGCCGCACGCTCTGCATTCCTCTGCTGGCTGACGTCACTACTCGTCGCCGGCCAGCCGTCGAGTATAAACCGAGTCAATTTTTTTCTCAAATCTTTTTTGCCTTAAAATCTCGGTTTATACTCGAGTATATACGGTACATATTTACATTTTAAAGTCCAATTTAAAGTAGTACATTGTAATGTTGAAATTGTATAGGACTTTTAGGACAAATATATAGTTGCTGATAATAAATTAAGTACTATACAAAAATGATAACCAAATACTTGTCTATCTCATAGATCAAAAAAACAGTTCAACTGTTGAGACCCTCCAGACTAATAGTATGTAATTTATATATCCAAAAGACCTCTAAATGGAGCATTCAACTATGTCTGCCACCCTTCCTTGGTTTGCAAACTACTCTATCAATTACAGTGAACATGAATTCAAATATGACACTATCAGGGAGATTAATAAAAGTTCTTATCATTAAAAATGGTACTAATTTTGCCCCCCAAAAAATTATTGAGGCTATAGTTTTGTCTCTGCAAAAAGAGAACTTAGTTTTGTCACTTAATGTTTTACCCAAGATGGGGTCTTGTTTTAAAATGTGACAATATTTCCTTACAATGTGACAGTCTTAATTAGCCCCTTTAGTATAGGTCATGGTGAGATGAGGAGATCTATTCCTATTGTGACGCTCTCACATATGCTTCTTTAATCAAATTTGTGTTATATAGTAGCCTCTTTTCAACTGTCTATCCCACAGTTCCATGGCATTATCTTGAAATTTTAGCCATGTGGAACATATTCTGTGTGAATTATCCATATGGAACACAGTGTATTGAGGGTTTTACATTTGTTTGAACCACATCATTCTCAGCTATAAAAGTTACATTTAAAGGGTATGTCCATCCAGAAAAAAAAGGTTTTCTGTAGTGTAGGGCACCCTAGCCCACCCCAACCACCATGTTGGGTGGGAAATGTACTGACATTATTTCATTTTCCTGGCATGCTAATCTTGGCCCTCTGCTGGCAGGAAGTTGCAAGCAGGGGCTGGACCGACAGCCACGTTTGTGATTGTCTGAGAGGCAGCCAATCACAGATGTGGCTGCCGGCCACGCAGAGCGCTGGTGGAAGAAAGCAATGTTAGTACATTTCTGCTACTTTTTTAACAAAATGGACATGGTAGTTGGGGTTGGGCTAGGGTACCCTACACTACAGAAAACTTTTTTTATAGGTAGGGCACAAAGCAGCAAAGATTGATCCAGATGGATGGAGGGGGGAGGGGACACACAGAGACAGCTCCTACTCTTCAGTTTCCTAGACTTTGAACAAACACTAAAGGAGAACCTAAAGGAGCAGATATGTAAGGTAAGTATTTCACTCCATTAATTTGGTTGCCAAGCATGCTTTTTTAAGTGATGGATTCACTAGGTCTAGGGCGACCTAGACCAACTGCTAGATCACTGAAAGGGTGAAGCCATTCCAAGTTTTTTTTTCTTTTTAAAGACAGGGATCCCATCACAGGTTATTTATATTACAATTCTATTGCTGTATTATTGCCTTCACTGCATATAAATAAATAAAAGTCATAGTTTAATCAAACAGAAATGTTCAGCATCTATGCAATTCATGCTTTCTCTGCTGGGTCTAACATGTCATGCTTTCACTGCTTTATACATTGAATATTGGAGACTAACTGGCTTTAATTCCTTCCTTTATTCTGCACCTGGCCTGACTATAGGTGGGAACACTTGGCCCACACGCAGGGTGTAACTGTAGTGTTGAGATAACAGCCTATTCCCCTCCAGCTCTCCCCTTGTTTCTACATCTATCTGGCTCATGAAATCCATAGAGCCAGATAAATGTAGAATATGGCTAACATCAAGAAACATTATTAGTTCAATGTGAAAAAGTGTACGGAATATTTCACTGTAACACAGAGTATTTAAATAACATTTTGACACGTGTCTTATAGCAGTATATATTAGCATATATAAAACTAATGGAGGGTAAAAAAGGCAATTTCATTGTAATTTACATGACAACTGTACTGCTTGTATGGTGTGTCTGGAATGAACGGTTAAAATAGTTCAGTGCAGCACAATGTATCTATTCTTGCTGTTGCTGGAGCAATGGAGGAAGACCAAGGAGATTTCTAACTACCTTTTCTGCAAGGCTGGACGGAAAGTAATATAATGAATGCTGATATACTGTATATTTCCAACAGGAACAATAGGTGACTTTGTTTTAGTTTAAATATTGGTGACACTAAACCTGGAGTAAGAGTTCATACTAAGCAAAAAAGTTTTCAACCTGCTTGTGTGTCATATTTCAATTAACCTTATAACTTACCTGGAAGAAAACCAATAGTGTTATTGACAGTAAATATTTAGACTGCGCTAAGTTACCGCAACTTGCTGTGGACATAAAATGACATATTAATAAAGAGGCGACTGATAGAATGGCCCTAATTCTAAGCGTAGTTCTGGATGGTATCTTTAAACAATTAGATTGTAAGTATTACATGGGAAGTACTTATGCACATGGAACTGATTAAGTCAGCTCAGTACAGTATATTGCAGAAATTAGGCTGCTAAGATTTTAAATCCACAGTTGCTGACGATGCGAATTCAATAAAGTCACACAAACCTGTTTTGCTGTGATGATGCATGGGTTAGCATGACTTTAAGACAGACAGGCTGCGAAAAGGACAAAAAGAAAATTATTTATGCACACACAGTCAAATACTTTTTAAGACAGTAATGACAAGAACTTTTAGTGTCACTTTGAAATGGTCTTAGAGGGGAAAGTCACCAGACAATATTGTCCCAATAGACAAAGCACATTCACAAAGATACAACAAGATGTCTCACCTCTTCATTAGGGTACAAACAGGAGCAAAGGTTGCTGGTATTATCCCTCAGTGGCCTGCCAACCAATGAAAAATGCTCCCTGACATGTATTCTTTTTGTGCTGGCCATGGTGGCATTCAAACTAATGAAGTAAAAAAAAATTACTAGGCAGAATGAGGCAGAAAGGCTAAAGTTTTAAACGCTGATTGGCATTGCATGTTGATGTTTTTCCTCTCTCTTTTAGTTTTTTTTAAAACATTCTTGTACCTCAATATAAACTATTATAGTATGTTATTAGCTAGATAGCATGTTAATAGATATATAAAATTAACAGTTCAGTCAGTAACAATAAAGGTGGATATAGTGACTACTGCATATTAGTAGATATTTAGATAAATGCCTATGTTCACACTTATCTTTACATTCAGTGGTTTCTATTAAGCCACCAAAACTGAAAAAAGCAAGGGTGTCGAGACGTTTTCACAGGGGTAATCCCAGTTTATTAGTGCACAAATAAATGCACATGTCGTTTCGGTCACACAGACTTTATCAAGTGTTACAGAGTGATGTTGGTAGCCATCTTTTATAGGCAATAGTGCTTTCTATTACATCATCATTTTCACAATTGGCAGCACTTACTTGGTGGAAATAAGTAAGTGCAGCCAATTGTGAAAATTGTGAAGGGTTGTGCATTTTGGAAGATACCACTGGGGGAAGCACTTGAAAAATTGACATGTGTAATGGTGATGTAATACATTTTGGTACATTTTAGGGTGCTAGAAATATATTGAGATGTGCTCAAGCTTCATGATTTTCAAAATTAACAGGGAGATTCAATAAAAGTTCTTATCATTAAAAATGGTGCTAAGTTTGCCCCAACCAATCAGATGTTAGCTTTCAAATGTTAAATAATATCTGATTGGTTGGGGCAAAATTAACACCATTTTTAATGATAAGAACTTTTATTGAATCTACCTGTTAATTTTAAAAATCATGAAGCTTGAGCACATCTCATTATTGTAAAATATATTTCTAGCAACATAAAATGTACCATGCAATTTAAAATGAACAGATTCTATTTTTGTGTGAAAATGAAAACAAATAGATTTGGCAGAAGAACAAAATAAATTGGTCACCATATGTATCGTACAATTATGGTAATAAAAAGAGTAAGCAGGATAGAATCAAACCAATCAGGACAATTTTCCCACCACACCCCCTAACTCTAACAGAAAGAAAACAGGTGCAGCCAATATATGCAAATATATAGCGCTGCATATCACAAACATATGGTTAGGCATATTGTTTTTCCCCCTTATGAATGCTTGTTTCATATATATCGAGCAGTATAATACGGCTTACAGTTGGCATATATATGAGAAGACAAGAAGCTGGACTTTTTTCTTGTGCACAAAAGACACTTCTGATCTTACCCTTTTTAAGAATTTACCCAGTTCACCGTGCTCCTCTTTTGTAAAGGATTCTTTTCAGAAGGACTTTGATAAAAAAAAAAAATCAAAGAAATGTCTGGCTTTCTAAATGACCCTCTAATGACCAGAGCTAATAAGGAAAATGCTTCTAAAATTTCTTTTAGTCGTGTATAATGGAGCCATTGTTTTGCTGTGAGAGCCAAGAGTGAAACCTGTATTTTCAGAGATTGCCCTTCTGTCTAAATACCTGAATCATTGCATTATGTATTTAAACTACCCTCTAATAATTCTGTTCCCACAGCAGGTTACTGCTACAACTATTAGTCATTTCGCAAACCTAACTAGACATGATGGATTGGTTTGTTTTTCATTTGCTAAGATGAGAACAAATGATACATTTGCATACAGTATTTGTTTATTTAGAACTGTGAAACTATATTTTAGAACAATTTTTTTTAAAGATGACAAACTACTAAAGCGCTGACCTTTATTTCTAATTGATTAGACATTTGTTTAAACCTGAGTCGGGGTGCTAAGGTGATATTGTGTATTGTTAATTAGATACATATTTCATTAAGGTTCTCTCTGTTGGTAGTTTAATTTAGTGCGGCTCACATTGCAAGATTTCAGTTTTATTCAATTTGAATTTCAGTTGTTTGTGGATCCCAACACAAATAGGTATTTTTATTAAATGGGTAATCTACAAAAAGGGGACATAAAATTGGTGAACTTTACATTTTACTTTACCCTGACATCCAACTGCTTAGAACAGACACATGTCTTTCGCTAGGCCTCCAATTTTCACAGGTAAGCACCAACATCGTGTGGGCCCCCGGTATACAGGTCCCACGGCCAAGTCCCCGACTGCTTCCTCATTCTGTCTAACTAAAGCGCGCATGTGCGTAATAGATGTTCAGAACCACCAGGAAGCAGTCAGGACCTGTCACTGTGGCCGAGGTGGATCATGCAAAAGGTAAGTTTCTTGAATCTTTGTTCCCAGATCCTGAGCTTCTGATTGAAAAATGGGCTTCAATCAATACCTTAAAGGTATAGTTTTGGGGCTGAACTATTCCTTTAACCCTTTCAGTGCCAGCAGAATTTCAATTTTGTTTGCGCTCAGTGCCAGAAGAATTTTCAGGATTTTGCCCTCAATCGGTTTAGACTAATTTTACAGTAGGAAACCTTGCAGTAAATCAGGAATATTATACATTGTTTTTTCAGCACAAAGTGTACTTTAACATTGTAACAGAATTTTGTAACTTTTCTGGAAATTTTACTGGAATTATGGGTAAAATATTTTTTAAAAATGCTAAATTTGCAAATTTTTATGGATTTTTCCCATTTTTATTAATAGTTATCTTAAGGTTACACACAATAATCTTACTGTTTCTAAAAGCTCTGATACTCCTGAGTACAACGATACCAGATATATGTAGGTACCCCACTTTTCCTGTACAGGAAACCCCCCCAAACTAAAACTGCACCTTCAAGAATATTACACCAAATTAAAATGTATAACCACTACTGACAATTAACATACCTGCAGGATATTATGATTGAGGTAAGTTTCGATCAAAATGCAGATACCCGGACGCAGCTCTTCTTCCAATTGTAAGTCATTTTCTCACATTTTCTTTTTTTTCCTCAACTGTAAAATCAGAGACCAAATCAAATGTGAATTTCAGCAAACTGTAGAGGAAAGTTCAAACGCATCTCAAATATGAAAGCCTAACCCCTCCAGAGTAAAACGGTATGCCACATTCATGGGTGTACCCAGAGACATGGCTACCAACTAATCCAGAGCGGGACCAGTTCCAAATGTCAGTAACAGCAAAAAGAAATTAGACAGCTCTGTATTTGAACAGTCTGCATTTTTTCCCACAAAACACCCCCCTAACTCAGAAATACCCCCACAAACTAGTTACCAAATATCAATCTCCCAAATGTCCTGAATCAAACAGCATGCCATATGCATAGTTACACACGCGGATATGGAAACGAATAGCCACGAAGTGAGACAATGCACGATGGCAGTGATAATTTTCAGTCAACTCCGAATTTGAACGGTCTGCAGTTTTTACCACAAAACACCCCCCTAACTCAGAAATACCCCCCACAAACTATATATTTTTGGAATCTACATACCTTTAGCTATACAA
The DNA here is from genome assembly GCA_019447015.1 of Hymenochirus boettgeri. NCBI lineage: Eukaryota > Metazoa > Chordata > Amphibia > Anura > Pipidae > Hymenochirus > Hymenochirus boettgeri. Next base: position 149,291,098 of record CM033472.1, read on the forward strand.
CAGTGCCATTTGTTTTTCATACATGCAATCTTGTAGGCGTATTTCATAGTATTTCTAACTTTTAGCAGACAAAACTCACACTTGATCTGGTGCCTGGAAAACCTGGAAAATATTTTTCAAATCTTCCTACCTTGCTGGTTATATTTGCCTCTGTGTCGTTGCCTATTTGCATTACTGAGATAATACTGATAGCTTTAGTGAGTGCAATGGAAGTTGAGCTTTTGAGGTGAAAAAAGTTTTGTAGCATTAGATCGAAAGATGAATAATAAAATTCACTTTCCATTTCATCATTTGCCACAAGCGCCCTTGAACCTATAAGCTCTGTCCCAGCACAAGTCTAGGTGCTTTCAGTTTGGAGTTTAGTTGTTACGTCTCCAGTGTTTTTTTGGCACATCTTGAAAGATAAAAGCAGATGTTAGGTACAATACATATAACCATTTATACATTTACTGTACATACACCATAATGCATCACCCTGTTACTGGTGTATTTTACAGGAACCTCAAAAAATCCTTGGGAAAAATAAACCAGCTGTTAGTATAACATTATTGAACAATAAAACACATTGTAACTTGTGCCCCATTTACAGTAAATAACTATTTTAACTAGAAGGAGACCTTACCTGTCCCAACCCCAAAGCTATTTCAGAAACGGCAAATGAACCCCGGAGCATGCCAAATAAGGGCCTAGGACACCCACAAATCCAGAGAGCCTCCTATCCTATCTAACTTTCAAAGTGCACCAAAGTATGGTAGCACTCAAAGCAGGGCTTCAGACATAAAGCAGGGTTGCTAGGGCAACCCTATCTCGCCTAGTCCCCTTTTTACGCCAAACCTTGCAGACTCTCTGGGGAGGCTGCTTATTAGGCGAGGGTGGAATGGTATCTAAAAAATGCTTTCCTACTAATCTAACTGCATTATCATCACCAGGCATCTCCGGGACATCCTCTACACTACCAAACAACATAGCTGGAATATGCTACAGCTGGAACTTATAATAGGACAGTGCAGGCTCTGGTACCACTGTCCTGTAAACAATATAATAATTATATAGTGCTGTTTGCAAAAGATAAATGGCTAATTTTTTTTTTTTCTGGTGGCGTTGTAGTAGTGGTGGATCTGATAAGTTTTGTCAACGCCACCCATGTGCTTGCTGTATTCTTTGCTACAGAGTGGTCTAATTTTGGGGGGCCTACCACCACTTCTGTGCTCTACACTTACTGACTCATCATGGATGGTGTTCAGCATGAATACAGTTCTAGTATCACAAAACTTGATAGCCAAGAGCTCATTGCTTTTTAGAGCAAAGTTCTATCCATGCTTTAGTGTCTTATCTAGTAAAGCCTTGGGAAACCCTTTTCGATTACAATTCATTCTGCCACAGGCTGGGGTGTCCAAAGAATAAAGGCATCTAAACAAGTGAATACTTGTATAAAAGTTATTCACATATAAGTGGTAACCTTGGCCCAGCAATGGAGAAATGAGCTCCCAGACTATCTTGCCACTGACCGTTAAATCCAGTGGACAACCAGGGGGGTCTAACTGTGAGTCCTTGCCCTCATATATCATAAACTTGCTAGTGTACCCAGTACTACTTACGAACAGCTTATATAATTTGATGCCATAGCGAGAACGCTTACTTGGCATGTACTGACGAAATTTTAGGCGCCCTTTGTAGAGCATAAGGGACCCATCAATACAGATATTCTGGGAAGGGATGTAAACCTCTGCAAAGTGATTAGACAGGCTATCAATAAAGGGTCTCAATTTATAAAGCCTGTCATGACCGGGTGCACCAGGGGGAACAGCTGTGGTGTTATCGTTAAAATGCACAAACCGCAATAAAATTTGGTAGCAGTTTCTAGGCATTACAGCTGCAAAAAGGGGGAGGGAAATTACAGTGGTGGTATCCCAATAGCCTTGCAATGTGTTGTTCTTTAGGAGAACCATTGCAAGTGTGAGGGCAAAAATTTTTTTCATTTCAACTATTGGTAGGATACCATGCCCGAGCACGTAAATGTTCACCTAATTGGTGTGTGGCAATATACTGCTCAGTTAATAGATTTGTATAGTGGACCACATCCTGTAGGATAGCGTCCGTCAGATATAGCTGAAAGAAGTCTAGCACTTCAAAATTACTGGTGTCCACCTTCACGCCAGGGACTGCTAGACAATCAGTAATTTGAGGTGTAAAATTAGCGGTAGGCCTCCACGCAGGCTCTCCTCTAACTGCAGCACCAGCAACACTCCCATCATCTACCTCCATAGGTCCAATATCACTAGTGACAATGCTAGGACCAGCCTCATCACCAGTGGTACCACTACTCTCTAAGGCTGTGACAGTGTCACTACTGCCAGGCTTGTCAAAATCTGATGATTCTGATCCACTGGGTAAATACTCAGGGTCAGCATCAGCATCAGAAACATCACTTTACTCTGAGCTGGACAGCATACAGTATCTAGCAGTCTCATCTACAGAAAACCTCCTCCTCCTAGCCATTGTATCAAAAGATAAATATGTAACACTTTTTGAACTAACATAAAATACCTGAAGTTAACCCCTTCAGGCAAACAAGGCAAAGCTAAGTAGCTATTTCTCAACTTTTGAACCTGCACTTTCTAGAAAGCACTAGAACACTACACTACAAAACTAAACCCAATAAACCAACAGTACACAAAACTGAAATTTACACAGTAAAATTCTAAAATAAAATAAAGATGAAAATGACAAAATGACTTTACTACACAGCAAGACTGGGGGTCAGAATTACAGATCCACTAGTTTTGTGTAATAAAGAAATCAAGGGTAACTCAAGTAAAAAAATGCAGAAATTTGTTTCGGGGGTTATTTGCCCCCTTCTTCACCTGAAGAAGGGAAAAATAACCCCCAAAACATTGTGAGTAGAATGTGTGGTCACTAATAAAGAATTTTAGCATGCACTGTTAGGTCAGCAGCCACTGTTAGGATAGCCCTCCAATTCAGCACTGTTTGGTCAGCCCTCCAGTTCCCCAGACACTGTTAGGTCAGCTCTTCAGCTCACCAGACACTGGTAGGTCAGCTGTTATTGGTACATGCAAGTTTGCCCACTGTGACTGGCACATACAAGTTTGCCCAATGTGACTTGCAAATACAAGTTTGCCCACTCTGAGTGGCACATACAAGTTTGCCCACTGTGAGTGGCACATACAATGTTTCCCACTGTGAGTGGCACATACAAGTTTGCCCACTGTGACTGGCACATAAAAGTTTGCATACTGTGACTGGCACATGCAAGTTTTCCCACTGTGACTGGTACATGCATGTTTGACCTCTGAATGGTACATATAAGTTTGCCCACTGTGAGTGGCACAAACAAGTTTGTCCCTTGTGACTGGCACAAGAAAGTTTGCCCACTGCGACTGGCACAAACAAGTTTGCCTACTTTGACTGGTACATACATGTTTTTCTACTGTGACTGGCACATACAAATTTGCTCACAGTGACTGTTACATGGAAGTTTGCCCACAGTGTGACTGGTACATGCAAATCTGCTCACCATGTGACTGGTACATGCAAGTGTGCCCACTGTGACAGGCACATACAATTTTGTTCACTGTGACTTGCAAATACAAGTTTGCCCACTGTGATAGGCACATACAAGTTTGCCCACTGTGACTTGCAAATACAGGTTTGCCCACTGTGACTGGCAAATGCAAGTTTGCCCACTGACTGGTACATATAAGTTTGCCCACTGTGAGTGGCACATACAAGTGTGCCCACTGTAACTGGCACATCCAAGTTTGCCTGCCCCCTGTGACTGGCCATACAAGTTTTGGCCCACTGTGAGTCGCACATACAAGTTTGCCCACTGTGAGGTGGCCCATACAAGTTTGCCCACTGTGAGTGGCACATACAAGTTTGCCCACATGGTGAGTGGCACAAACAAGTTTGCCCACGTGAGGGGGCACAACAATTTGCCCCTGTGACTGGCACATAGAAGTTTGCCTACTGTGACTGGCACATAGAAGTTTGCCTACTGTGACTGGCACATGCAAGTTTGCCCACTGTGACGTGTTACATGCAAGTTTGCCCACTGACTGGTACATATAAGTTGCCCACTGTGAGTGGCACAAAAAGTTATCCCACTGTGACTGCACATACAAGTGTGCCCACTGTAACTGGCCAATCCAGTTTGCCCACTGTGACAGGCACATACAAGTTTGCCCACTGTGACTGGCACATACAAGTTTGCCCACTGTGACTGGTACATACAAGTTTTCATACTGCGACTGGCACATACATTTTTGCCCAAGTTACTTGACAATACATGTTTGTCCACTGTGACTGGCACAAACAAATTTGCCACAGTGACTGGTACATGGAATGTGCCCACAGTGTGACTGGTACATGCAAACTTGCTCACAATGTGACTGGTACATGCAAGTGTGCCCCTGTAACCGGCACATCCAGTTTGCCCACTGTGACAGGCACATACAAGTTTGCCCACTGTGACTTGCAAATACAAGTTTGCCCACTGTAACAGGCACATACAAGTTTGCCCACTGTGACTGGTACATACAAGTTTGACCACTGTGATTGGCACATACACGTTTGCCTACTGTGACTGGCACATGCAAGTTTGCCCACGGACTGGCACATACAAGTTTTCCATATGTGACAGGAACATACAGTGTGCCCACTGTAACTGGCACATCCAAGTTTGCCCACTGTGACAGCCACATCCAAGTTTGCCCACTGTGACTGGTAAATGCAAGTTTGTCCACTGTGACTGGTAATGCAAGTTTGTCCACTGTGACTGGTAAATGCAGTTTGCCCACTGGCCGGTACATATAAGTTTGCCCACTGTGAGTGGCACATACAAGTTTTTCCCACTGTGACTGGCACAAACAGTGTGCCCACTCTAACTGGCACATCCAAGTTTGCCCACTGTGACAGGAACATACAAGTGTGCCACTGTGACTGGCACATCCAGGTTAGCACACTGTGACTGGTACATACAAGTTTGCCCACTGTGACTGGTACATACAAGTTTTCCTACTGTGACTGGCACATACATGTTTGCCCAATGTGTCTTGCACATACATGTTTCTCCCACTGTGACTGGCACAAAAATTTTTGCTCACAGTGACTGGTACATGGAAGTGTGCCCACAGTGTGACTGGTACATGCAAATCTGCTAACCATGTGACTGGTACATGCAAGTGTGCCCACTGTAACAGGCACATACAAGTTTGCCCACTGTGCACTTGCAAATGCAAGTTGCCCACTGTAACAGGCACATACAAGTTTGCCCACTGTGACTGGTACATACAAGTTTCCACTGTGATTGGCACATTGGCACATAGAAGTTTTGCCTACTGTGACTGGCACATGCAAGTTTGCCCACTGTGACTGGTACATGCAAGTTTGCCCACTGACTGGTACTATAAGTTTGCCCACTGTGAGTGCACATACAAGTTATCCCACTGTGACTGGCACATACAAGTGTGCCCACTGTAACTGGCACATCCAAGTTTGCCCACTGTGACAGGCACATACAAGTTTGCCCACTATGACTTGCAAATACAAGTTTGCCCACTGTGAGTGGTACATAAAAGTTTGTCCACTGTGACTGGCCCATACATTTTGCCCACTGTGACTGGTACATGCAAGTTTTCCTACTGTGACTGGCACTTACATTTTAGCCCAATGTGATTTGCACATACATGTTTGTCCACTGTGACTGGCACAAACAAATTTGCTCACAGTGACTGGTACATGGAAGTGTGCCACACGTGTTGACTGGTACATACAAGTTTGCCCACTGTGATTGGCACATTGGCACATAGAAGTTTGCCTACTGTGACTGCACATGCAAGTTTGCCCACTGTGACTGGTACATATAAGTTTGCCCACTGTGAGTGGCACATCAAGTTATCCCACTGTGACTGGCCCATACAAGTGTGCCCACTGTCTGGCACATCCAAGTTTGCCCACTGTGACAGGCACATACAAGTTTGCCCACTATGACTTGCAAATACAAGTTTGCCCCTGTGAGTGGTACATAAAAGTTTGTCCACTGTGACTGGCACATACAAGTTTGCCCACTGTGACTGGTCATATAAGTTTTCCTACTGTGACTGGCAACATACATGTTTGCCCAATGTGACTTGCACATACATGTTTGTCCACTGTGACTGGCACAAACAATTTGCTCACAGTGACTGGTACATGGAATGTGCCCACAGTATGACTGGTACATGCAAATTTGCTCACAATGTGACTGGTACATGCAAGTGTGCCCACTGTAACTGGCACATCCAAGTTTGCCCACTGTGACAGGCACATACAAGTTTGCCCACTGTGACTTGCAAATGCAAGTTTGCCCACTGTAACGGGCACATACAAGTTTGCCACGGTGAATGGTAAATGCAAGTTTTGCCCACTGGCCGGTACTTATAAGTTTGCCCACTGTGAGTGGCACATACAAGTTTTCCCACTGTGACTGGCACAAACAAGTGTGCCCACTCTAACTGGCACATCCAAGTTTGCCCACTGTGACAGGAACATACAAGTGTGCCCACTGTGACTGGCACATACAGGTTAGCACACTGTGACTGGTACATACAAGTTTGCCCACTGTGACTGGTACATACAAGTTTTCCTACTGTGACTGGCACATACATTTTTGCCCAATGTGTCTTGCACATACATGTTTCTCCACTGTGACTGGCACAAAAAATTTGCTCACAGTGACTGGTACATGGAAGTGTGTGCCCACAGTGTGACTGGTACATGCAATCTGCTAACCATGTGACTGGTACATGCAAGTGTGCCCACTGTAACAGGCACATAAAGTTTGCCCACTGTGACTTGCAAATGCAAGTTTGCCCACTGTAACAGGCACATCCAAGTTTGCCCACTGTGACTGGTACATACAAGTTTGCCCACTGATTGGCACATTGGCACATAGAAGTTTGCCTACTGTGACTGGCACATGCAAGTTTGCCCACTGTGACTGGTACATGCAAGTTTGCCCACTGACTGGTACATATAAGTTTGCCCACTGTGAGTGGCACATACAAGTTATCCCACTGTGACTGGCACATACAAGTGTGCCCACTGTAACTGGCACATCCAGTTTGCCCACTGTGACAGGCACATACAGTTTGCCCACTTTGACTTGCAAATACAATTTTGCCCACTGTGAGTGGTACATAAAAGTTTGTCCACTGTGACTGGCACATACAAGTTTGCCCACTGTGACTGGTACATACAAGTTTTCCTACGTGGACTGGCACTTACATGTTTGCCAATGTGATTTGCACATACATTTTGTCCACTGTGACTGGCACAACAAAATTTGCTCACAGTGACTGGTACATGGAAGTGTGCCCACAGTGTGACTGGTACATACAGTTTGCCCCCTGTGATTGGCACATTGGCACATAGAAGTTGCCTACTGTGACTGGCACATGCAAGTTTGCCCACTGTGACTGGTACAATAAGTTTGCCCACTGTGAGTGCACATACAAGTTATCCCACTGTGACTGGCACATACAATTGTGCCCACTGTAACTGGCACATCCAAGTTTGCCCCACTGTGACAGCACTACAAGTTTGCCCACTATGACTTGCAAATACAAGTTGCCCACTGTGAGTGGTACATAAAAGTTTGTCCACTGTGACTGGCACATACAAGTTTGCCCACTGTGACTGGTACATATAAGTTTTCCTACTGTGACTGGCACATACATGTTTGCCCAATGTGACTTGCACATACATGTTTGTCCACTGTGACTGGCACAAACAAATTTGCTCACAGTGACTGGTACTGGAAGTGTGCCCACAGTATGACTGGTACATGCAAATTTGCTCACATGTGACTGTTACATGCAGTGTGCCCACTGTAACTGGCACATCCAAGTTTGCCCCACTGTGACAGGCACATACAAGTTTGCCCACTGTGCACTTGCAAATGCAAGTTTGCCCACTGTAACGGGCACATACAAGTTTGCCCACTGTGACTGGTACATACAAGTTTGCCCACTGTGATTGGCACATACAAGTTTGCCTACTGTGACTGGCCATACAAGTTTTCCATCTGTGCACAGGAACATACAAGTGTGCCCACTGTAACTGGCACATCCAAGTTTGCCCACTGTCACAGGCACATCCAAGTTTGCCCACTGTGACTGGTAATGCAAGTTTTTCCCACTGGCTGGTACATATAAGTTTGCCCACTGTAGTGGCACATACATGTTTTCCCACTGTGCCTGCACAAACAAGTGTGCCCACTGTAACTGGCACATCCAAGTTTGCCCACTGTGACAGAACATACAAGTGTGCCCACTGTGACTGGCACTACTTAGGCACACTGTGACTGGTACATACAAGTTTGCCCACTTGACTGCACATACAAGTTTGTCCACTGTGACTGGCACATACAAGTTTGCTCACTGTGAGTGGCACATACGTTTGCCCACTTGACTCGTACATACAAGTTTGCCCAGTGTGACTGGCACATAAAAGTTTGCCCACTGACTGGCACATACAAGTTTGCCCACTGTGAGTAGCACATACAAGTTTGCCACTATGACTGGTCATACAGTTTGCCCAGTTGCTAGCAAGTAAAGAGGGAAAAGTAACTTTGCCAATTGCTCCGAAAATAAGAATAACATAGTGTGTGATTTAAAGGTACAGCTTTGCAATGGACTGAACGTTGATTTACACTGTACATTCCCTTTGTGTGCTCTAATTCATTTGCCAATGTTGTCATTCCTCCAGTTCATTAGCCATGTTGTTAGCCCTCAGTTCATTAGCCAGTGTTGCCAGCCCTCCAGTTCATTAGCCAGTTTTTTCAGCCCTCCATTTCTTTAGCCAGTGTAGTCATCCCTCCAGTTCATTAGCCAATGTTAGTCAGCCCTCAGTTCATTAGTCAGTGTTGTCAGTCCTTCAGTTCATTACCTAGGGTAGTCAGCCTTCCAGTTCATTAGTCAGTGTTAGTTAGCCCTCCAATTCATTATTAAAGGATTAGTGCACTGTAAAATCAAGTTCATTTGGAAGCTGCAGCTTTAAAAATACTTTGCCATATTTTTTTTTACCTATGTCCCTCCAGAACCTACCTCGCCTTGAAAGTTGCTGACATCTTGTTACTGTTTTCTGAATGTTAAGTTCCACCCCTCGAGATTTCCTCTGCTTCCTCCTGCTTGAGCCTCAAACGGTAATGCTTGTGAATTACATGCACGCTCCTGCTTGAGCCTTAAACAGTAATGCCTGTGAGTTTCCGTGCACTCCCTGCTGAGCCTCAAACAGTATGCCTGTGAATTCCGTCACCCTCTCCTGCTTGAGCCTCAAACAGTAATGCTTGTGAGTTCTGTGCATGTGCGTTGTGTACGGAACTCACAGGTATTACTGTTTGAAACTCAAGGCAGGAGAAAGGTCAAAGAATCTCAGAGGGGCAAGGCTAACATCTAGGCAAACCAGTAACAAATTGTCAACAACTTTCAAGGCACAAAAGTAGGCTCTGGAGGGGCATAGGTAAAAAAATTGTTGTCAGCCCTCCAGTTCATTAGCCAGTGTTGTCAGCCCCCCAGTTTATTAGCCATTATGTGTATGCCAGGTACTCTGCTAGTGTTAGTATAAAGCTAATTGTAAACTAGACTGGGGTGAGGACTTGTGGTTTAGGCATTACCCTGGGGACTGTTAATGGTGGAAAGAAGAGTGAGAGAGAGAGGTTAATAATATATTAATTCCAATATACGTATATTTATATATGATATATAAACAGAAAAAATTAGGCTGCCTCAAGACACACCAGTGTGTCCCAGTCATATTCTTGAGAAAAACTGATGGGACAGAATCACAAAAATGGTAGAGAAATGGATGACAAAATGTTTAGGTCAGCTCCTGGCATCTTACTGATCTGTGCTTCTGCAAAATAAGAAGCAGTTCTTGATTATATGGAATGATGCAATGCCATTAGATTGCAGGGATTGGTTTTTTTTTTTGTTTAAATTAAGGTAGCTTTGGGAGGTTTTAGAGATTATCAGATGTAAGGTTCATGGACCAAACTTATCTAAATGCTCAAATACACTAACAGGGAGATTCAATAAAATTCTTGAAGAGTGGAAAAGAAGAGGTGAGAGAGAGAGGTTAATATAATATTAATTCCAATTACGTATATTTATATATGATATATAAACCGAAAAATTAGGCTGCTCAAGACACCAGTGTGCCCAGCATATTCTTTGAGAAAAACTGATGACAAATCCAAAAATGGTTAGAGAATTGGATACAAAAATGTTTTAGGTCAGCTCCTTGGCATCTTACTGATCTGTGCTTCTGCAAAATAAGAAGCAGTTCTTGTTATATGGAATGAGCAATGCCATTAGAATTGCAGGGATTGGTTTTTTTTTTTTTGTGTTAAATTAGTAGTCTTTGGGAGGTTTTAGAGATATCAGTGTAAGGTTCATGGACCAACTTATCCTAATGCTCAAATACACTAAACAGGGAGATTCAATAAAATCTTATTGTTAAAAATGGTGCTACTCACACTGTGGGCACACTTCCATGTACCAGTCACTGTGAGCAAATTTTTTGTGCCAGTCACAGTGGAGAAACATGTATGTGCAAGACACATTGGGCAAACATGTATGTGCCAGTCACAGTAGGAAAACTTGTATGTACCAGTCACAGTGGGCAAACTTGTATGTACCAGTCACAGTGTGCTAACCTGTATGTGCCAGTCACAGTGGGCACACTTGTATGTTCCTGTCACAGTGGGCAAACTTGGATGTGCCAGTTAGAGTGGGCACACTTGTTTGTGCCAGTCACAGTGGGAAAACTTGTATGTGCCACTCACAGTGGGCAAACTTATATGTACCGGCCAGTGGGCAAACTTGCATTTACCAGTCACAGTGGACAAACTTGCATTTACCAGTCACAGTGGGCAAACTTGGATGTGGCTGTCACAGTGGGCAAACTTGGATGTGCCAGTTACAGTGGGCACACTTGTATGTTCCTGTCACATATGGAAAACTTGTATGTGCCAGTCAGTGGGCAAACTTGCATGTGCCAGTCACAGTAGGCAAACGTGTATGTGCCAATCACAGTGGTCAAACTTGTATGTACCAGTCACAGTGGGCAAACTTGTATGTGCCTGTTACAGTGGGCAAACTTGTATTTGCAAGTCACAGTGGGCAAACTTGTATGTGCCTGTCACAGTGGGCAAACTTGGATGTGCCACTGGACTGCAAAATACAAAGTTTGCCCACTGTAAAAGGCACATACAAGTTTTGCCCACTGTGACTGGTACATACAAGTTTGACCACTGTGATTGGCACATACACGTTTGCCTACTGTGACTGGCAATGCAAGTTTGCCCACTGACTGGCACATACAAGTTTTCCATATGTGACAGGAACATACAGTGTGCCCACTGTAACTGGCACATCCAAGTTTGCCCACTGTGACAGCCACATCCAAGTTTGCCCACTTTGGTGCCACTGTGACTGGTAATGCAAGTTTGTCCACATGTGAACTGGAAATGCAAGTTTGCCCACTGGCCTGGTACATATAAGTTTGCCCACTGTGAGTGGCACATACAAGTTTTCCCACTGTGACTGGCACAAACAAGTGTGCCCACTCTAACTGGCACATCCAAGTTTGCCCACTGTGACAGGAACATACAAGTGTGCCCACTGTGACTGGCACATACAGGTTAGCACAACTGTGACTGGTACATACAAGTTTGCCCACTGTGACTGGGGTACATACAAGTTTTCCTACTGTGACTGGCACATACATGTTTGCCAATGTGTCTTGCACATACATGTTTCTCCACTGTGACTGGCACAAAAAATTTGCTCACAGTGACTGGTACATGGAAGTGTGCCCACAGTGTGACTGGTACATGCAAATCTGCTAACCATGTGACTGGTACAGCAGTGTGCCCACTGTAACAGGCACATACAAGTTTGCCCACTGTGACTTGCAAATGCAAGTTGCCCACTGTAACAGGCACATACAAGTTTGCCCACTGTGACTGGTACATACAAGTTGCCCACTGTGATGGCACATTGGCACATAGAAGTTTGCCTACTGTGACTGGCACATGCAAGTTTGCCCACTGTGACTGGTACATGCAAGTTTGCCCACTGACTGGTACATATAAGTTTGCCCACTGTGAGTGGCACATACAAGTTATCCCACTGTGACTGGCACATACAAGTGTGCCCACTGTAACTGGCACATCCAAGTTTGCCCACTGTGACAGGCACATACAAGTTTGCCCACTATGACTTGCAAATACAAGTTTGCCCACTGTGAGTGGTACATAAAAGTTTGTCCACTGTGACTGGCACATACAAGTTTGCCCACTGTGACTGGTACATGCAAGTTTTCCTACTGTGACTGGCACTTACATGTTTGCCCAATGTGATTTGCACATACATGTTTGTCCACTGTGACTGGCACAAACAAATTTGCTCACAGTGACTGGTACATGGAAGTGTGCCCACAGTGTGACTGGTACATACAAGTTTGCCCACTGTGATTGGCACATTGGCACATAGAAGTTTGCCTACTGTGACTGGCACATGCAAGTTTGCCCACTGTGACTGGTACATATAAGTTTGCCCACTGTGAGTGGCACATACAAGTTATCCCACTGTGACTGGCACATACAAGTGTGCCCACTGTAACTGGCACATCCAAGTTTGCCCACTGTGACAGGCACATACAAGTTTGCCCACTATGACTTGCAAATACAAGTTTGCCCACTGTGAGTGGTACATAAAAGTTTGTCCACTGTGACTGGCACATACAAGTTTGCCCACTGTGACTGGTACATATAAGTTTTCCTAGTGACTGGCACATACGTTTGCCCAATGTGACTTGCACATACATGTTTGTCCACTGTGACTGGCACAAACAATTTGCTCACAGTGACTGGTACATGGAAGTGTTGCCCACAGTATGAACTGGTACATGCAAATTTGCTCACAATGTGACTGGTACATGCAAGTGTGCCCACTGTAACTGGCCACATCCAAGTTTGCCCACTGTGACAGGCCATACAAGTTTGCCCACTGTGACTTGCAAATGCAAGTTTGCCCACTGTAACGGGCACCATACAAGTTTGCCACGGGTGATGGTAAATGCAAGTTTTGCCCACTGGCCGGTACATATAAGTTTGCCCACGTGGGAGTGGCACATACAAGTTTTCCCACTGTGACTGGCACAAACAAGTGTGCCCACTCTAACTGGCACATCCAAGTTTGCCCACTGTGACAGGAACATACAAGTGGCCCACTGTGACTGGCACATACAGGTTAGCACACTGTGACTGGTACATACAAGTTTGCCCACTGTGACTGGTACATACAAGTTTTCCTACTGTGACTGGCACATACAGTTTTGCCCAATGTGTCTTGACATACATGTTTCTCCACTGTGACTGGCACAAAAAATTTGCTCACAGTGACTGGTAAATGGAAGTGTGCCCACAGTGTGACTGGTACATGCAAATCTGCTAACCATGTGACTGGTACATGCAAGTGTGCCCACTGTAACAGGCACATACAAGTTTGCCCACTGGACTTGCAAATGCAAGTTTGCCCATGTAACAGGCACATACAAGTTGCCCACTGTGACTGGTACATACAAGTTTGCCACTGTGATTGGCACATTGGCACATAGAGTTTGCCTACTGTGACTGGCACATGCAAGTTGCCCACTGTGATGGTACATGCAAGTTTGCCCATGACGGTACATATAAGTTTGCCCACTGTGAGTGGCACATACAAGTTATCCCACTGTGACTGGCACATACAAGTGTGCCCACTGTAACTGGCACATCCAGTTTGCCCACTGTGACAGGCACATACAAGTTTGCCCACTTTGACTTGCAAATACAAGTTTGCCCACTGTGAGTGGTACATAAAAGTTTGTCCACTGTGACTGGCACATACAAGTTTGCCCACTGTGACTGGTACATACAAGTTTTCCTACTGTGACTGGCACTTACATGTTTGCCCAATGTGATTTGCACTACATGTTTGTCCACTGTGACTGGCACAAACAAATTTGCTCACCGTGATGGTACATGGAAGTGTGCCCACAGTGTGACTGGTACATACAAGTTTGCCCACTGTTGAGGCACATTGGCACATAGAAGTTTGCCTACTGTGACTGGCACATGCAAGTTTGCCCACTGTGACTGGTACATATAAGTTTGCCCACTGTGAGTGGCACATACAAGTTATCCCACGTGACTGGCAATACAAGTGTGCCCACTGTAACTGGCACATCCAAGTTTGCCCACTGTGACAGCACATACAAGTTTGCCCACTATGACTTGCAAATACAAGTTTGCCCACTGTGAGTGGTACATAAAAGTTTGTCCACTGTGACTGGCACATCAAGTTTGCCCACTGTGACGGTACATATAAGTTTTCCTACTGTGACTGGCACATACATGTTGCCCAAGTGACTTGCACATACATGTTTGTCCACTGTGACTGGCACAAACAAATTTGCTCACAGTGACTGGTACATGGAAGTGTGCCCACAGTATGACTGGTACATGCAAATTTGCTCACAATGTGACTGGTACATGCAAGTGTGCCCACTGTAACTGGCACATCCAAGTTTGCCCACTGTGACAGGCACATACAAGTTTGCCCACTGTGACTTGCAAAGCAGTTTGCCCACTGTAACGGGCACATACAAGTTTGCCCACTGTGACTGGTACATACAAGTTTCCCACTGTGATTGGCACATACAAGTTTGCCTACTGTGACTGCGCATACAAGTTTCCATCTGTGACAGGAACATACAAGTGTGCCCACTGTAACTGGCACATCCAAGTTTGCCCACTGTCACAGGCACATCCAAGTTTGCCCACCTGTGACTGGTAAATGCAAGTTTTCCCACTGGCTGGTACATATAAGTTTGCCCACTGTGAGTGGCACATACATGTTTTCCCACTGGACTGGCACAAACAAGTGTGCCCACTGTAACTGGCACATCCAAGTTTGCCCACTGTGACAGGAACATACAAGTGTGCCCACTGTGACTGGCACATACAGTTAGACACTGTGACTGGTACATACAAGTTTGCCCACTGTGACTGGCACATAAAGTTTGTCCACTGTGACTGGCACATACAAGTTTGCTCACTGGTGAGTGGCACATACAAGTTTGCCCACTGTGACTCGTACATACAAGTTTGCCCAGTGTGACTGGCACATAAAAGTTTGCCACTGACTGGCACATACAAGTTTGCCCACTGTGAGTAGCACATACAAGTTTCCCACTATGACTGGTCATACAGTTTGCCCAGTTGCTAGCAAGTAAAGAGGGAAAAGAAACTTTGCCCAATTGCTCCGAAAATAAGAAAACATAGTGTGTGATTTAAAGGTACAGCTTTGCAATGGACTGAACGTTGATTTACACTGTACATTCCCTTTGTGTGCTCTAAGTTCATTTGCCAATGTTGTCATTCCTCCAGTTCATTAGCCTGTTGTTAGCCCTCCAGTTCATTAGCCAGTGTTGCCAGCCCTCCAGTTCATTAGCCAGGTTTTCAGCCCTCCATTCTTTAGCCAGTGTAGTCATCCCTCCAGTTCATTAGCCAATGTTAGTCGCCCTCAGTTCATTAGTCAGTGTTGTCAGTCCTCAGTTCATTTACCTAGGGTAGTCAGCCTTCCAGTTCATTAGTCAGTGTAGTTAGCCCTCCAATTCATTATTAAAGGATTAGTGCACTGTAAAATCAAGTTCATTTGGAAGCTGCAGCTTTAAAAATACTTTGCCATATTTTTTTTACCTATGTCCCTCCAGAACCTACTCTGGCCTTGAAAGTTGCTGACATCTTGTTAGGTTTTCTGAATGTTAAGTTCCACCCCTTGAGATTTCCTCTGCTTCCTCCTGCTTGAGCCTCAAACGGTAATGCTTGTGAATTACATGCACGCTCCTGCTTGAGCCTTAAACAGTAATGCCTGTGAGTTTCCGTGCACTCTCCCTGTTGAGCCTCAAACAGTAATGCCTGTGAATTCCGTGCACCTTCCTGCTTGAGCCTCAAACAGTAATGCCTGTGAGTTCTGTGCATGTGCGTGTGTAGCGGAACTCACAGGTTTAACTGTTTGAAACTCAAGGCAGGAGAAGAAAGCAGAAGAATCTCAGAGGGGCAGAGCTAACATCTAGGCAAACCAGTAACAAATTGTCAACAACTTTCAAGGCACAAAAGTAGGGCTCTGGAGGGGCATAGGTAAAAAAAAATGTTGTCAGCCCTCCAGTTCATTAGCCAGTGTTGCAGCCCCCCAGTTTATTAGCCCGTATGTGTATGCCAGGTACTCTGCTAGTGTTAGTATAAAGCTAATTTGTAAACTGAGACTGGGTGAGGACTTGTGGTTTAGGCATTACCCTGGGGACTGTTAATGGGTGGAAAAGAAGAGTGAGAGAGAGAGGTTAATATAATATTAATTCCAATATACGTATATTTATATATGATATATAAACAGAAAAAATTAGGCTGCCTCAAGACACCCCAGTGTGTCCCAGCATATTTTTGAGAAAAAACTGATGGGACAGAATCACAAAAAATGGTAGAGAAATTGGATGACAAAATGTTTAGGTCAGCTCCTTGGCTCTTACTGATCTGTGCTTCTGCAAAATAGAAGCAGTTCTTGATTATATGGAATGATGCAATGCCATTAGATTGCAGGGATTGGTTTTTTTTTTTGTGTTAAATTAAGGTAGTCTTTGGGAGGTTTTAGAGATATATCAGATGTAAGGTTCATGGACCAAACTTATCTAAATGCTCAAATACACTAACAGGGAGATTCAATAAAATTCTTGAAGAGTGGAAAAGAAGAGGTGAGAGAGAGAGGTTAATATAATATTAATTCCAATATACGTATATTATATATGATATATAAACCGAAAAAATTAGGCTGCCTCAAGACACACCAGTGTGTCCCAGCATATTCTTTGAGAAAAACTGATGACAGAATCACAAAAATGGTGTAGAGAAATTGGATGACAAAAATGTTTTAGGTCAGCTCCTTGGCATCTTACTGATCTGTGCTTCTGCAAAATAAGAAGCAGTTTTGATTATATGGAATGAGCAATGCCATTAGAATTGCAGGGATTGGTTTTTTTTTTTTTGTGTTAAATTAAGTAGTCTTTGGGAGGTTTTAGAGATATCAGCTGTAAGGTTCATGGACCAAACTTATCTAAATGCTCAAAAATACATAAACAGGGAGATTCAATAAAATTCTTATGTGTAAAAATGGTGCTAATTTTGCCTCAACCAACCTCAACCATCATATCTATATTACATTTGAAAGCTAACATCTGATGGGCCATTTGCCATCTTTTGGGGGCAAAATTAGCACCATTTTGTAACACACAGTTTTTGCCTCCTCATCAAGCTCTCCAAGCTTTGTTACAAGCTTTTAACATCACAGAGGAGACACTAATCGATAGGATGTCTGAACTTCGCAAAAATCCGGTCCGTCGAGGATCCGAAAATTTTCGAAAAAATTTGAAAATTCTAAAATCCGCGAGCGGACCCATTAAAAATGAAAATATCCTTGAAAATACGAGAAATCCTGGTAATTTAAAATTTTTTCGAAAAACGTATTTTCAAAAATACCGAGATATCTCGTATTTCAAAAAATTTCAAAAAATATGAGAAATTCGCGTTTCGGAAGTTCGGAGGAGGCGGAAAATCCTGGAAAACTCCGCGTTCCGACGACGGATAAATCCGCGGCGGATCCGGATTCAGGTCCGCGAACCGGCCATTCCCTACTAATCGAATAGCTAGGGGAATTGCATTCAGTTATTTAACTAAACCTCAATTACAAAAGATTGAAATACTCAGGTACCATAAGAGAGACAGAACAGAATTTTAGGATCAGTAAATTCCAATCCGGTTCCACTAAACGGAACTAAAACAGAGGGGTTTGCGGCTTTTCATTACCAGATTTCACAAACCCAAAAAAAAGCGAGAAAAATTGGCGTCTGATATTATTGTACGAAAATGTTAGAATGGATTGTTGTTTTTTTTGTGAGGAATAACAAAAACTCCCAAATTTGTTTAGACTTGGAGTTATTAAGCTAAGACATTTTTGTGTGTCAGGTGTAAAAATTACCTTCCAACAATTACACTTAAAAATCAGCTGAAATGAATGTCTCTAGCCCTGTAATTAGTTATTTACTCTCTTTAAAGGGCATGTCACCCCTTTTGCCAATTTTTTATATATAGAGGGCTTGTTCCCCAGACCCAATCGCTTAAAATATATTTTGCCGAGACTCCCCAATCTTACTTACCTTCCCTCTTTCCTCCGCCGCACGCCCTCTGCTCTGCTTGCATGAACTGAAGCAGGGGGGGTGGGGACCGGCAGACGCGTCCCTGATTGGCCTGAGAGGCAGCCAATCACGGAACCGGCTGCTGGCAGTTCAGAACGCCGGAAGAGAGGGAAGGTAAGCAGAGTTCGGGGAGGAGAGTCTCTGGAAAATATAATATGTGGTTGGGGGCTGGGGGGAACTAGCACTAATATTTGGCAAAGGGGATTACACTAGTGGGAGGGAGAATAATACGTGTGGAAAGGGGGGAGAGGGGTGGGAGGAAGTGAAGGGCTGCTTGAGCAAAAACCTGGGGTGGTCAGTTTTCTGGGACTTTGGGGGGGACTTAACAGGAGAACCATTTGGAGCTGGGAGGTTAAGGTAAGGATTTGTATGCACTTCAGAGTGGGGAGTAGTGTGGTGTAATGATAGTTTTGGGGGTGGACATGCCCTTTAAAGCAAGGGATTTGGTTGCTATCCATGACTGACAGCTGCTAATGGAAGGACAAGCATGCAGAAGAGTGGAAACAGAACATCAAGCACATTTCAGGTTTAGACTTACATCTCTGTAGACTTACAGATTTATAAGTTGCTGTTATGGGGTTTTGGGGGTGATTTACTACATACAAATTTATTTGGGGGGTGGACTTTCCCTTAAATGTGAGCACTGTATCTCTTATTATATATTTTTAAATTGTTGCGTACGATACTAGATTAAATTATCATATTAATTAATTTATCCTTACTAATACAGGATTTCAATATAGCAGGCATAGTATTTCAGAGTTTGGGTTACTTATCTAAAATTAATCTATACAACAAATACAAACACACGTCATGATTGACTCCATTTTCTTTAATATCCCTTTTTGTTTTTGAGGCTTGTGCACCTTCTTCAAGGCTACTAACAGGCCACCAAAACATTAATAGGGCTATTGTACTGAGAGCCGCTATGACTCTCTATTTGCCCTTTAGGCAATGCACGAGTGTCAGTAGTGCATTGCTTAGTTACGAATGGGGTTGTGATGTGTGATCTTAATGCCGTCTATCTGCTGGCAGTTGTGTGATACAGTGTTTGTGTAACGTTGCAACTGCCATTAGTTGTGCTTAAAGTCACATTAACGCTTGGTGCATTGATTAACATGACTTAACAGACACAATAGCTTATAATGGCTCTCAGCACATAGCCCTGCAAGTCTGGAGTGTTCACAGTTCAGAATAGAGAACCCTGTTAATCTGTAAATCTGCTATTTATGACCAGATTGAGGTTTTGTTTAAATTATAAAACCCTCAGACTAAATAAAACTTTTTATAGTTCCATGATGAATCATTTACATCTACCTGGTTGCGGTCTTTTTCCAACTTTCTATTCCTGTTTAAAAACTAAAAGATATGCATTGGATCGTTTCAGTATGACTGTATTAATACTATGGAAATTAAACCACATTATACCCCATTTACGGCGCACACAACTATGATATTCTACTCACCTGAATGTAATAACAGTGCACTACATATGCTTTATACCACAAACATATGGGCATAGTTATGGCCACTATTTTGCCAAATTCGGACTTTTAATGCCAATTTATAGAGCGTCAATAACAGGTGGCGAAAAGTCATTACTGCCATCATTGCCATTTTGCTTAACTTTGCTTCGGTAACCGCTCAATTTTATTTTATAAAATGGTGATAAGTGTGTTCTTGCATTATAGCAGCAATTTAAAATTGTCGAGTCTGAGAGATGGCAATAAAGCATAAGTGCCCATATTATTATTATAGCAGATTTCTCCCAAATTAATTGCACAGCTAATGAATATGTGCTTTGTGCATATACAGTGGAACTTTAACACTAACTCTTGGTTGTTGTTTGTTAAGGTCGCACTGTGGTTATTAAAAGCACATATAATTTCCAAAAAAGGCGAGTTACGACGCCAGAGCTATTGAGGCTCTCCCTGTTGGTGGTTAGTGCCAACTTGTGTATAATAATAAAATGCTCCAAATCCTCGTAGTAATACCAAATTCAAGCCAATTATAATCCTCAGTAATATTATAAAGACTTTACACTACCTGCTGACCCAACTCTAACAAAGTCTATATGTCCATACTTAAATATCTTTGGGTAATGATGTCTTATAATGTCCACTACATTAAAGCCGGGAATGCCCAAGTATAATATTATGATTGGTGTTCTGTGCCAACTCAATTCATAATTTAAGATAAATCTAAGGGGTATAAACCACATACAGGCAACCAAGTGACTTCCAATAAATGTAAGCCAAAGTTAGAAAACACAATTTTTAATAAAGGACTGTCCATCCACAGTCCACGAGTTTCTGGCCAGATGCGTTAATATCTTTAGTCAATGAGTGTTATGTAACTCCTCAATATATTACAGATGTAGCAAAGTACCAAAATCGTACTTGGTGTTATGGAACTATAAAAAAGGATAACCAATTTAATATAAAACAACACACACACCAACAACAGACACTTTTGCTAGTATTCATATATGAAAATAACTGGTTTATGTATTTAACGTTTTTTAATATAGCCCAAATCTTTTTTTATGCGACTAACAGAGAGAGATGTCACCCAAAAGCGGCACTTGCTCAGGGCAAATCTCCCACAGGCAAGATTTACAGGCTTGTGGGCGGAATCTACAACCCCAGAAAGTATTTGACGGGCAGTATGAGCCAGCGTTAAATGATTACGTGTGCACAGCCGCACAGCCTCTGCGACACGCACGCGTCTGCCGCCGCCAGCTTGATGAACGTCGCCATTTAGTAATAGTAATGTGACTTTAACCACTTACAAGGTCACAGCGGCCCCTCCTATAGCCTCCTGTATAGCATCAAATGTCCCTTTTTCAGCCTTGTTTATTCTCGGAATATGTTTGTACAATGCCATATCAGCTTGTAACTTGGTATTGGATCTTCTTTTAATTGTTTGTAATAGAATATCCCCATGCCAAATTGAGTTGAGGCTTCAGTTTAAATTGACAAATGGGGAGGTAAGTGAGCTATTCTTACCTTCCTCTTTCTCCCAATTAAACGATCAAGAGACCGGACGAAGATACAAAACTTACTCAGTATCTCGCTCTCTCAGCTGCTCTTCTGACAGTCCAAACTAGCTTGAACTGTATGTGAATGTACATGCGATATGCACTTGCAAGTGGCATAACGACTACAATCTCTGCTGGAACTTGTTAGGAGGACAGTGGAGAAGAGCGATAACGGGTTCCGTATGGCCTCTTGTCAGTTACCTCCCCATTTAAACAATATTCAGAACTATAAAACAAGTAATTATTAACCAGATATGTAAGGGTAATATTGCCCCACAGTTTCTGACAGATAAGCTAACTCCTCATCCAAGAGTCCAATTCAAGGCTGAGACTGCTGACATACAAGCAATGATTGACTGCTCTTTCCACTGATGCCTCCTCTGCACATGTTAACGCTAAAAAGTCACTGTGCAGGAAAAGGTGGCACCTTTGCATAATGGGACGAGAACAAGCAATACTTTTAAATGTCTAGTTAGAATGCATGTAATAAGTGTTTAAAAATAGCAGTTGGTGTTTCTGGGCAATTAATGAATATTTTTTCCCCCTTAATTTTAAGGGAGAGAACATGACGCTTAAGCCAATATTAAGTTTACTGTTTACAAAAAAATTATTTACCTCTTACAAGTCCTTACCCATAAAACTTATAACTAACGGCTAAACACGCAGTTAGTAAGTCAATTCAAATATAAGTCAAACAAAATCACCTACTGTGTCCCACTTTTTTGCAATATTACCTTGAACAGCTATATAGGGACAATTATTAATTAAAGGGCTGCTAATTTATGGGAATGACGCAGCACCTAATTGTGATGAATGAAGTCCGTGACTGTAGTGTTTATAAAC
The DNA here is from genome assembly GCA_019447015.1 of Hymenochirus boettgeri. Taxonomy (NCBI): domain Eukaryota; kingdom Metazoa; phylum Chordata; class Amphibia; order Anura; family Pipidae; genus Hymenochirus; species Hymenochirus boettgeri. The sequence goes on from CM033472.1 coordinate 149,313,332, forward strand.
AATTGTTTCCCTTTAAGGTGGACCCAAACCCATACGAAAGGAAATAATAAAAAAAAAGGTGACAGCAGTATACAATCAAACATGTCATGGCAGGCTTTCAACTTTACTGTACTATGAACAGAGATACCACCCTAGGGGAAAAAAATGCCTTGATCATGACTTGGCTTTTGAACATTGTGTACTGATGTGTCTGCTCTTGATTGAATACTCAGGAAATAGTAGAGATGTCGGTTAGCCCTATAGATGAAAAGTGGAAGACTCTTGGATATAAGTAATACCTTTTATTGGCTAACTAAAATGATTGTTTGAAAATGCAAGGCTTTCGACAGCACTAGGCTTTCTTCCTCAGCATTACAATATGAATCTTAAAAAGCCTCTATTTTGAAATACTAGAACAAACAAAGTACTTCTGCATTACATAGATTGTTATCTTTTGACACCCATTCCTGATTGGCCATGGCTGTGTCGTAAATAAAACAGTAAAGTGTAAACACATTCACTGATCACAGGCACGGAATGAAAGAATATGTAAGCCAGGGGTTATACAAACAATCAGATACACTCACCTCTATGTGTCCATGGAGGGTCTGTTTATAAATGAGAACTATTATGGGTTTTTTGAGTGGTTTAGAGGAACTTTAGTCTGATTAACTCTACCTGACATAGACTTAAGAGAATACATAGTGACCATAAATTTAGAATCTTGTTTGAGTCCAGTAGTCCCAAATTTTTGTTATAGTTTACATTCCATTCTAACCTTTCTTTTGGGATCTGAAATTTCCCATAAAGCACTGTGACCTTTTAGGTCTTTCAGGGCTGTGTCCTTGGCTGCAGAGAGAAATGGAGGGGCGCACCCACTGGGACATGCCTTGATTGTTTTAATTGGTGAATCGATCACCATAATACAGTTTAAAGGAAAACACAATACAAAGATCATCCATCTATCGCAAACCATACGACCGCCACAGACCTATATCGTTATCAGTAATGACAAGTTTTCACCCTAAACACATAAAGACTCCCTTATCTAACCAGGGATATAAGATACAACGGTTTTTTTTCTATAGACAGAAGTCTGCACCTTGGAACTGCTCAAAAAGATTTTTACAAAACAGGGATACAGTCCAGTCATTACGAAAACACAGATCAATAAAGCAACCAGCCATCCCCAGAAAAACCTGCTTACCATACAAACTATCCAAAAGAGGGGCCGATCCCACTGGTTGTACATTCACCACAAAGGGAAATACTACGAAAATCGCACCCAAAAGAAAACTACCAAACCCATTTTACAAAAGGACGACAGATTACGAATATTCCCAGACCCCCCCTTCTTACTACAGACAACCACCCAACTTAAAACAAAAGCCTTGTAAACAAATTCCCTAACAGGCCCTATGCAACAAAAGGAACATCTCACTGTTTTTTGCAAGAAAAGTGTGTCAAACCTGGCAAGTATCCATCACACTGGACAGAACAGATCCAATACCAGGAACACAACATAATGGAATATTGAAATAAAGCGGAACCTTCCCCTCCCTGCCAAACTCACAGTGGTTGTTATACCTGGTTTTTTATACCGGTTATGTCTAGGTTGCCCCTCAGGAACTTTATGTAGGCGAGGACTGGGGCGAAGACCCTGAGCAAAGGAATGAACTCTCACTCGATTCACAATTAATACAATACAACAGATTGTCCTGTGGGTGACCCATTCTGCCCAGCAAGGGCACAGTCCTGAAAGACCTAAAAGTCACAGTGCTTAGGGAAATGTTCGATCCCAAAATTTTATTTTTTTACAAAAGGAAGTTTGAATGGGAATGTAAACTTATACAAAAACTTTGGGACGTCTGGGACTCAACAAAGATCTAAACTTATGTGTCACTAGTTTCGAATCTAATGGGTTCCATGTAGAGGGTTAGATCAGCAACTAATTCCTCGTAAACCACCCAAACCCATAACAGAGATCTCAGTTTATCAGACCATACCCTCCATGGAAACACTGGGAGGTGAAATGTATCCTGATGTTTGTGTTAACCCCTGCTAATTCTTTTATTACTGCCTGTGATAATCCTTGAATGAGTTTGTATTGTACTGTTTTATTTACGACCCGCCATGCCAATTCAGGCAGGTGCAAAAGATAAACATCTATGTTATTCGAAAGAAGTCTTTGTTTCTTAGTAATGTATAAATAGAGTGCTTTTTAAGATTCAGTATTGTATCATGCCCTGGGAAAGAAGCCTAGTGCTTCGAAAGCTTGCATTTTCCAATCATGTTTAGTTAGCCAATAAAAATGGTAGGTAGAGCGCGTTTGTAGAGCCAAGATGGTTGCCGCATTAATTAAAACATGGAAGTGGTTCATCCTTGTATTTAGTCTAAGATTAAACCCCGAGCCTATTAACTAAAAATCATCTATATAATATCATATTGATTGTGCTTAAGTGTGACATGTATAAAGCAGACTGTTATGTTTCTAAAGGGAAAAGGCCCTCAAAAAAGATCATCTACAAAGTTTAAGCAATGCAGCACAGTCAGGTTATGCTTGTGAAGGTTTCATTCATTATCTCATCCAGTCATGGTATATCTGTCGTAATTCAACTTAGATCAACTGGAATTGAAATGGTAGTTCCTTGAAGACGTTCGCTAGTCATACCGACTGCTTCTCATTCAGAATGACTTGTACAAGAATCTGTGGCATTATTGTACCTGTGAAAATCCCAATTAGATATCACAGCCAGGGTTAGGGTTGTGATTATAAAGTTGCTAAGAAGGTGTTTTATAGGAAACGCCCCCAGAAGACTTGTTAATTTTGGTGTGTTTAAACATCATTGTACATTGCAGCCAGGTGGTTTCTGTCGAACCCCCCCACCTCTACTTTAGGCTGGTTTCTTTATTTTCCCAATAAATGGCCTCCTTAACACCTCTCTTGAACAGGTCCACGTTCCCTCGCCAGTATTGTGTAACTACAATCTCAAAGGTGTCGATTCTTATCTTAAGATGCAGATAACAACACGGTGAGTCCTGACCGAGGAATTGGCTCCTTCTGTGCTGGCCATAACGTGATGGCAAGTTTGCTGTTTGTCTCTCCCCCACTAACAATCAAGCATCTTCACTACACGCCACCTCAATATTGAGATGTGCTTTCTGTGTTTTGGGTATTGGGTTTCGGGATGTACCAATTGGTGCCTCAGTGTGTTGTTCGGTTATTAAGACAGGATCGATTTTTTGAAATATTCTTCTTAATTCCGAGAGCCCCTGTACATATGGGATAACCATGTCTTCCGCTTGTCCTTTGCTTTCCCTTACGTTGGATTTGTGTTCTTTTCTTTCCTTCTACTTTCTTTTGACCAAAGGCCCCCCACCATCTGGATACCATCAAGTTTGTAATGGCCCTCCTCTGAGATTGTTTTCATTTTCTTTAGCCTCTCGCCTCTGTGTAGTGGGAATGTTCTACCGGCTCTGGTTGCAAGGGTTCTGAGACCCCAGCTTAGCCACTATCTAAGCCAACCCTTAACACCTGGCTGTGATTATGCTATATGGTTTTCAGCGGTACATAATTGCCACCAGATCTCTTGTACAAGGAGTCATTTCGAATTGAGAAAGCCGGAATTCGAATAGCGAAAGTCTTCAAGAACTACATTTCAAGTCCAGTTGATCTAATTAATACCACAGATACACACAGTGTTAGAATAAACAAAATGGAGACGTTGCATGAGAATATATTGTGTGTCCTGTGTTGGCTTTTGTGCTTAGACAAAACTAAAGAGAGAATCCAGACGAATGAGTGCTAGGTTAAGAAATGGCAATGAGGTTTGTCAATTAAAAAACTGCATAGATAAACATGGAAAATAAGCATACTGTATGATGAAAGTGGGATAGTGTTACTATGGAGCTAAGTTCAAATAAGAAACACCAGAACGGGGCATAGCTAACATTTGTAGTAGTTAGTCATTAAATAAGTACTATGTTGCATGAGAGAAAATAGAAGGCAGCACCAGAATGTTCACTAGTTCAGCTATGATAATAAAAAGCGAAGGAAAAGTATAAATATGAGCACCAAAAACACCAATGTGTTCGGGAAATGTTAAATAAAAAGGGAATAAAAGTTACTACCAAATTTTCCAAGTAGAAAGGATTTTATAAAGATTGTTCGGTAAAAATATTTGATATATAAAAATTATAAATGATGAAAATGAAATAAAAAGGTGGAATGTTGTTATGAATTAAAAGAAGGGACTGGTTATTATCTGCATTAGGCTGTGTACATGGGACTGGTTATCATCTGCATTAGACTGTGTACATGGGACTGGTTATTATCTGCATTAGGCTGTGTACATGCGAACTGATTATTATCTGCATTAGGCTGTGTACATGGGACTGGTTATTATCTGCATTAGGCTGTGTACATGGGACTGGTTATTATCTGCATTAGGCTGTGTACATGTGGACTGGTTATTATCTGCATTAGGCTGTTTACGTGTGGACTGGTTATTATGTGGCTATCTCTCTGGAAGATAGCCACATAAGGGCACTGAAGAGAGCATTGTGAGCTGTCACCTCTGGGGAGGACTAGCCCAGTAGGCTGAGGGGCAAATTTCCCCCGGGCTGGCCTCCAATTAAAAATTTGGGCTGCCACAGAAGTTATTAGTAGTAGAGAATTGTACCATGTTAGCCATTGATGAAAGTGAAGACATCTTGGATATAAAGTAATACCTTTAATTGGCTAACTAAAATGATTGAAAATGCAAGCTTTCCAAGCACTAGGCTTCTTCCTCAGGCATGATACAATACTGAATCTTATAAAGCACTCTATTTTATACATACTGGAACAAAGACTTTCTGACATTACATAGATGTTATCTTTTGCACCCATGCCTGATTGGCAATGGCTGCCGTAAATAAAACAGTAAATACACATTCAATGATCACAGGCAGTAATAAAAGAATTAGCAGGGGTTAAATAAACAATTAGATACACTTCACCACTAGTGTCCATGGAGGGTCTGGTATAAATGAGATATTTATGGGTTTGGGTGGTTTAGAGGAATTTAGTCTGATTAACAAAGATTAATTAAGATTAGAAACATAGTGACACATAAAGTTTAGATCTTTGTTGAGTCCAGAGTCCCAAATTTTACAATAAACGAGATGTTCCTGTGGGTGCCCATTTCTGCAGCCAAGGACACAGCCTGAAAGACCTAAAAGTCACAGTGCTTATGGGAAATTTCAGATCCCAAAAGGAAAGGTTAGAATGGGAATGTAAACTTATACAAAAATTTGGGACTCTGGACTCAACAAAGATCTAAACTTTATGTGTCACTATGTTTCTAATCTTAATGTCATGTAGAGTTAATCAGACTAAATTCCTCTAAACCACCCAAACCCATAAATATCTCATTTATACCAGACCCTCCATGGACACTGGAGGTGAAGTGTATCTAATTGTTTATTTAACCCCTGCTAATTCTTTTATTACTGCGTGTGATCATTGAATGTGTATTTACTGTTTTATTTACGACAGCCATTGCCAATCAGGCATGGGTGCAAAAGATAACATCTATGTAATGTCAGAAAGTCTTTGTTCTAGCATGTATAAAATAGAGTGCTTTATAAGATTCAGTATTGTATCATGCCTGAGGAAGAAGCCTAGTGCTTCGAAAGCTTGCATTTTCAATCATTTTAGTTAGCCAATTAAAGGTATTACTTTATATCCAAGATGTCTTCACAGAAGTTATTAGTAAGTTACGTGCTTGAAAGGCACAGCACACACCTCTAGCTCTAACATGGGCAACGATCAGCCAACTCCTCCTTCAGATAGTTTACCTGTCAGCCCAGTTATTTAGCAGTTTTAGTCAGCCCTCCAGTTCATTAGCCAGTGTTTTCAGCCCTTGTGATCATTAGCCAGTGTTGTCAGTCCTTCAGATCATTAGCCAGTGTAGGTCAGCCCCACGGTTCATTAGCTAATGTCGTCAGCTCTCCAGTTCATTAGCTAATGTCGTCAGCCCTCCAGTTCTTTAGCCAGTATTGTGAGCCCTCCAATTCATTAACCAGTGTTTTCAGACATTCATATCGTTAGCCAGTGTTTGCCAGACCCCCAATTTAATATTCAGTGTTTGCCAACCCTCTTGTTCATTAGCTGGTGTTAGTCTGCATTTCAGTTCATTAGCCAGTGTTAGTTAGTCCTTTAGTTATACTTTCCCAAAGTTAGTCAACTTGAAAGTGTACCAAGGAGTGAGGGCTTTGTGATTCAGGATCTCACCCCAGATACTTGTAAGAGGGAGGGGGAAGATTTTAGGACTATAATTGTCCTTTCATCACATCATACACTTACAATGTAAAATGGGAATAGTGGTCTTAAAAATTAACGTAAACAAAGTGTGTGACCTTTGCAAAGTGGGCGTGTTAAAAATGTTGCAATCTACCGTGAAAGGGCCCCAGGACACCCTGTAAGGTGATAAAATGATTTCCTCCCAAGGATAGGAAGTTTATAAGGCAAAATGTTTTTTGAGACAGGTTTGGTCAATTTTTATCATTTCTATAACCAGCTACAGTATGACCAGCTACAGTATTATTATTATGGATTTACATAGCGCCAACATCTTCCGTAGCGCTTTACAATTACATGGATACAGTCACATCAGGCCCTGCCCGAAGAGCAGCACATTTATTTGACACATACAACCTATCAGTATGTCTTTATGATTGTGGGGAAACCAGAGTGCCTGGAGAAAACCCACACAAACACGGGTAGAACATACAAACTCCTTACAGATGTGTAAGGCATCAGTGCTAACCACTGAACCACCATACTGACCAATTACAGTGTAACCAATTACAGTATGACCAGCTACAGTATGAGTAGTTACAGTTTGACTAGCTAGAATAGGTCACAGGCTACAGTTACAAACAAAGTGAAATGACACTAATATCTCTTACTGCAGAAACAGATGAGTCTTGGGAAATATTGCTGTTATTTATGTGACTTTAGAATGAACCAAGATCATATTGATTGTAAAACACAGTCCTAGATTTTCAAATCTTTTTTTTTTTTTGACAAAACATGCATCTCAATAAACTATTCCCATTGCCACTTATTTCTATTACTATTTTGTAATCCACTCAAATATAATCTACCTAATGTTTTTTATGTTTTTATAAACACTTTACTTTTAGAAAAACACACAAGGGATGTTCTATAAATGGACTAAATCCCACTGAAGTAGAAATATACAAGGAGATTCAATGAAAGTTCTTATCGTTTAAAATGGTGCTAATTTTGCCCCAACCAATCAGATCTTATTTAACATTTGAAAGCTAACATCTTATTGGTTGGGGCAAAACTAGCACTATATTAAACAATAAGAACTTTTAATGAATAACCCTGATAATCAGTCAATTTTTTTAACCTTTCTATTTTTTATTGAATGGAGTTATCAGAAATGAACATAAAGTAGTATACGTGTATAGTTTCATCTACACAGTCAATGAACCATATAAAGCCTTTGTTAGAGCAATGTTACTATTCTTATTATTTAACTCAGTCCTTCCAAAAAATGCAAAATGCAGAAAAAGTTGCCCACGACAATGAAGAAAGGTTAAACAGATGTCCTAGATGCTTGGTCTCGGTTTCCACTTTACAGGTTTATTAGAAATTATCATACAGATATTATATTTATATTGTGAAAAATGTAGTTCTCTCTATGCTTGTGCATATACTAAACTTCAAGTCCAGTTGATCTAACTGAATACCACTGACCAGCCGCTATTTATTTTTACAAATAACTTGTTCATCTTGTACTTTCTCTAACTGTGGAATTTTCTTGTATTTTTAATGTTGATTGTTATAGATTTTTTCAACTTGACCCCATGGACATTACTACCTGTTCCGGCGGTATTTAAATAACATCGCTAGATGCTCAGTCGTTTGCATTAGTGGACAACATAACCTATGACTTAAATCTTACCATGGGAAAATAGGAGTCTGTGCGCACCTGTATCTGATACACAGAACTTCATACTGTACAAAAAAAAACATCAATAAAGCATTATCCAACTGATCCACAAAGATGGAGAAATACATTTCATCCTGATATCATATTTTCTAGGGATCAATATTAGCACTTTTCCATAGAACAACAACCTTGGCCACCTCTGGCATGTATTACATGATAATCTGTTGGTATGACCATAAGGACTATCATATCTATAATAACCAGGTTGTAAAGAACTAGATCTTTTGCCGAAGTTAAAATCTCCAGTTTTAATGAATGGAATATGTCAGTTCTGTTTCTAGCAATAAAAAGGCCTCCTGGTAGATGTATTTACTTATTTTGTATGTTAAGTTTATGTAAACACATAGTTGCTTAGATGGATCTAAATTGAAATGTTTAAAATAAGGAAGGTGGATACAAAAATTATCAAACCTCTCCAAGTAAACATGTGTTTCCTTAATACGGGTAACAAAAATACTCCATAAGTTAACAATGTATATTCTGTATATTCTAATGCATTCCTCCTGATCACCACTGCATAACATAATTAAAGCTTACAATGCCAAATTGCTAAATTTGTTCTGGATCATCCTTGCAATTTATAGATCTTAATTAAAGATAGTTTGTTCACTGCAATAGGGAAAGGGTGTTTAATCATTACAAAATAACAGTTTCCAAGGGAAGGATTACATTTTGAATTTCAGAATCAATTGGGTCGTTCCATGACAGTCCTTATTGTGAAAATGGGCGCAAAAACTTCATAAACTATAAATGTATTTTATTGGTAAGTTACACAGTAAGATGCCCACAGAACTGCTAGAGACCCATATATGTTTAACTTTGTTATTAATTAAGCTTTAGAAAAAGATTTAAACTGGGTACACACAAGCAGATTTTTCGGGCAAACCGACCAATATTTTCATGCATCAGAAGGTCGGGCCAAAATATATGCATTGTTTTCGTGGTCACCAGCGTCCTATGTCAGACGTGCTGGAAAATCATGGGCAATCGTGTGGTCTCCCATGATCAGCCGTGGTGAACGATTAGTCGGGACAATCACTTTTTGTCTGAGTTTACCCAGCCTAATACACAACTGACAATTTTCAGTGCTAATCTTATGGTAAGGGTCAGGTAATCTTATGTTTGGGTTTCTAGCAAAAAAATTTTTGGGGGGTTGGGGTAGTATGTAGTTGTCTTTGTGTTTCTTTATTATATTTAAAACAAATCTATTAATGTGTTGGCATAGCAACAATCCCCATGTCAGGGACATAGCTTATTATACATAATATTACTTGGGCTTTCTTATTGGTCTAACTTTTTTTTTTTGAATGGCTAAATTAAAAATTAACATGACTGGTTTCATGCATTTTTTTGCTGTCAAACTGTTTTTTATATTCTTTACATATGCTAAAATATTCTTATAAACCACAAAAGTACTTACTGTACCAATAGTTGCTGTGCCAACTTTTTAGACACCCCTCAGGGCAAGGCACCACTAGATAGAGTGTTTGGATTTTTATTTGCTTTCCGAATGCACTAATGGAAGCACAGGCATGAAGAAGCCTATGGGACAGGCCCCACTACATGCGCTGCACTTTCGTATGCCATCACAGTGCATATGATCACCATTTTTTATCCCTATTGCATGAGCTCCTATAGGGATCAATAGCAGAAGAGCGGTGCATCTGCACTGGATCGTGCATGTGTGTTCTTCCATGCACTCTAATTGGGGCAGGCCCTAAAGCAGGGTATACATTTTAAAGCACTCCCACAGAATATCACTTTTAAGCCACACCCAGACACACACCCTTAAGCCACAACCAAATTATTAATTAATTCATGAATTTAATGAAGATCAGTCATTAAATGCCAATACAGTGATTACAGTCCGTAAAGGCCCTATACAATTAGAACACCCAGTTAAAGCTCCATCTATTGAGAGCAGTTAGTAAAGGCCCCATACATTTAGAACACACAATTAAAGCCCCATACATTGAGTGCAGTCAGTAAAGGCCCCATACAGTTAGAAGACACAGTTAAAGCCCCATACATTGAAAGCAGTCAGTAATGGCCCCATACAGTTAGAGCACACAGTTAAAGCTTCATACACTGAGAGGTCAGTAAAGGCCCCATACAGTTAGAACACACAATTAAAGCCCCATACATTGAAAGCAGTCAGTAAAGGCTTTATACAGTGAGAACACACGGTTAAAGCTCCATACATGGAGAGCAGTCAGTAAAAGCCCCATACAGTTAGAACACACAGTTAAAGCCCCATACACTGACAGCAGTCAGTAAAGGCCCCATACAGTTAGAGCACACAGTTAAAGCTCCATACACTAAGAGAAGTCAGTAAAGGCCCCATACAGTTAGAACACACAGTTAAAGCCCCATACATTGAAAGCAGTCAGTAAAAAGGTCCCATACAGTTAGAGCACACAGTTAAAGCCCCATACATTAAGAGCAGTCAGTAAAGGCCCTATAGAGTTAGAGCACACAGTTAAAGACCCATACATTGAGAGCAGACAGTAAAGGCCCCATACATTGAGAGCAGTCAGTAAAGGCCCCATACAGTTAGAACACTAGTTAGCCAATAAAAGGTATTACTTTATATCCAAGATGTCTTCACTCATAATTAAAACATGGAAGTGGTTCATCCTGTATTTAGTCTAAAGATAAATATTAACAAAAATTCTAATATATCATATATGATTTGTAAGTGTGACTATAAAGCAGCACTGTTATTTTCTAAAGGGAAAATGGCCCTCAAAAATGATCATCTACAAAGTTTAGCAATGCAGCACATCAGTGTTATGCTTGTGAAGGTTCTCATTCATCCAGGTCATGGTATATCTGTTGTATTCAATTAGATCAACTGGACTTGAAATGTAGTTCTTGAAGACGTTTCGCTAGTCATCCGACTGGCTTTCTCAATTCAGAATGACTTGTACAAGAATCTGTGGCAATTATGTACCCTGGAAAATCCCAATTAGCATATCACAGCCAGGTGTTAAGGGTGTGATTAGATAGTGGCTAAGAGGTGTTATAGGAACGCCCAGAGTAAGGTGTTAAAACAGCATTGTACATGGCAGACAGTTGGTGTCGAACCCCCCCCACCTCTATTTAGGCTTGGTTTCTTTATTTTCACATAAATGGCCTCCTTAACACCTCTCTTGAACCAGTCACGTTCCTTCGCCAGTATTTTAACATTACAATCTTCAAAGGTATGTCCTTTATCCTTAAGATGCAGATACACGGCTGAGTCCTGACCCGAGGAATTGGCTCTTCTGTGCTGGGCCATACATTGATGCAGTTGCTGTTTGGTCTCCCCCACATACAAATCAGAGCATTCTTCACTACACTGCACTGCATATATGATGTCGCTTTTCTTGTGTTTTGGTATTGGGTCTTTCGGATGTACCAATTGCTGCCTCAGTGTGTTGTTCGGTTTAAAGCAGACAGGGATACGATGTTTTTTGAAAATTCTTCTTAATTTCTCGGAGACCCCTGCTACATATGGGATGACCATGTTCTTCCTCCTGTCTTGCTTTTCCCCTTCACTGTTGGTATTTGTGTTCTTTTCTTTCCTTCTACTTCTTTTGACAAAGGCCCAGTCTGGATATCCACAAGTTTTAAGGGCTCCTCTGAGATGTTTCATTTCTTTAGCCTTCGCCTCTGTGCTAGTGGGGATGTTCTCGGCTCTGTGTTGCAGGGTTCTGATGACCCCCAGCTTAGCCACTATCTAATCACACCCTTAACACCTGGCTGTGATATGCTAATTGGGATTTTCCAGGGTACATAATTGCCACAGATTCTTGTACAAGTCATTCTGAATTGAGAAAGCCAGTCGGATGACTAGCGAAACGTCTTCAAGAACTACATTTCAAGTCCAGTTGATCTAATTGAATACAACAGATACACATCAGTGTTAGAATAAAAAAATGAGACAGTTGCATGTAGAATATATTTGTGTCTGTGTTTGGCCTTTTGTGCTTAGAGCAAAACTAAAGAGAGAATCCAGAGAATGAGGCTAGGTTAGAAAATGGCAATGAGGTTTGTCAATTAAAAACTGCATTAGATAAAAATGGAAAATAACATACTGTATATGAAAGTGGGACAGTGTTACTATGGAGCTATGTTCAATAAGAAACAAACAGAACTGGGCATAGGCTAACAGTAGTTCAATTAAAATAAGTACTATGGTTGCATAGAGATAAATAGAAGGCAGCACAGAATGTTCAACTAGTTCAGCTATGAATAAAAAGGAAGGAAAAGTATAAATATGAGCCAAAAACACCAATGTGTTCTGGAAATGTTAAAAAGGGAATAAAAAGTTCTTCCAATATTTCCCAGTAGAAAGTATTTTATAAAGATTGTTGTACAAATATTGTATAAACATTCTAAATGCTGAAAATGAAATAAAAAGTTGGCATGTTGTTATGAATTACTCAGCAAGGGGCTTCACTTGCCTACACAGGAAAGACCATCTTAAAAGGTATGGTTCTTAGTTTTAATTTAATTAATTTACTTAATTTAAATCTAGTCGAATCAGAATATCAACATTTCCATAAAAATAAAAGTAAGCCTGGTGAATCAACCTGCAACATCAAGTACGCTTTCTTGCTAAAAGCAGAGATTTATACCACTATCCCAAAAGAGCTACTATATTTAATGACAGTACATGCAAAAACGTTACATTTTGCTAAAAATATAATAGAAACAAAAATAAAAGCAGTTGATACAGTCAGTTTACTATTTTGTATTGTTTCACAGGTAAGCCAAGGGAACATATGACCTAATGGACTGTGTGTTTTGCCCCAACCAATCAGATCTTATTTAACATTTGAATGCTAGCATCTGATTAGTTGGGGCAAAATTAGCACCATTTTAAACGATAACTTTTATTGAATAACCCTGATAGTATCTATATGTTGCACCACCAGAACTTCCTCAAAGAATATAGGTACATTTAGATTTTTTTTAATTAAAGGGCATGTCCACCCCTAAAACTATAATTTAACCCATTACTGGCCCTACTAAGTAGTTTACAAAAATCCTCACCTTACATCTCTGCTCCAAATGGTTCTCCAGCAATGCTTGTCCAAAGTCCAGGAAAGTGAAGTGAAGGAGGTGTCTGTAAGCCATCCAGTCCTTGCTGATTCCTCAAACTCGACAAGGAATGTGACATGCGCTGTGGAGCCCTTTACTGCCCTCCCTCCATCATGATGCATCCTCTTCGGCCGTTGCACCTAGCGTGAGAAACTTTTGGTTACAAGGTGGGTGCCCCCTTCCCACCCCCAACCGCCAAAATATTTTTGCAAAATAATCCCATCATTACTTACGGACCCTTCTCTCCTGCACCGCCTTGAATGACGTCAGCCGCATCTGTGATTGGCCGCATCTTAGCCAATCACAGACGCGGCTGCGAGTCCAGCCCCTGCTTAGATTAGAGACATCGCGGGAGAGAATGGTCCGTAAGTAACCATGGGAGCATTATTTTACAAAAATATTTCGGCGGTTGGGGGTGGGCAAGGGGTACTTACCTTGTAACCAAAAGTAGGTTTTGGGGCTAGACATGCCCTTTAAGAGTGTATCAAATTTTCAAATATTTAAATCAAACATTAAAACAAGATAAAAAGGCATATCGGGGGTAGGATGGGGGATGGGTAGATATTCATCCAGGAGTTCAGAGATTTGATAAGGAATGGTATAGTAGCTGAGGAGCTGTGGAATCACAGAGTCCAATAGTTTTTTTAATCCATGTTGTGAGTTACTGAGAGAATCCTTTGCTTTTGATAGATGAAGAGGATTATTGATAGCCTTCGTCCTGACAATCGTTTTTTGATGTTGTTTGTAAGGTAAGACTGGCTCATATGTAAATGTCTTGACTTGGTTGGATGTAGAATTGGTGGCCTCCATGTAACCACCAGACCTCTGGCTGTAGAGAATTCTAGATACATGGTTTGGGCCCAACATTGTCTATAAGAGAAGATCTGGCTCCATGCTCCACTAACCCTAACATAAACACTGGCGACTGTTCCAGTTACATTTTTCAGCTCATTATCGACGCCTTTTCGCCATACATATTTGCGGTAACCGCTCAAGTATATATTTATAAAATGGCGAAAAGTTTTTTATTGCGTTAATTTCAGCCTTTAAAATTCGCCAAGTCTGATGTTGGGCGAAAATGCATAAGTGGCCATTTATTTAGCCTGCCAATGGGTCCATGGAAGGTGTCGGTACATTGTAGAGTGTTTCTCAATACTAATAAGTACCCAGGGTCCAGCATTTACTGTAATACAATCTGAGATTTTGCTTTTTTAAAGGGCATGTCCACCCCCCAAAACCAACTTTGGGGGTAAAGTAGGTAACCCCTACCCACCCCCAACTGCCGGCATATTTCTTTAAAAAAGTCCCCGAATTCTACTTACTCAGCCTTCTCTCCCACGGCGATCCGATCCGGCCTTCTGCTTGCATGTGACGTCATGTGAAGCGCCACGGAAGAGAAGGCTGTGTTAGAATTCGGGGGACTTTTTTAAAGAAATATGCTAGCAGTTGGGGGCGGGAAGGGGTTACCTAACTTACCCCCAAAGGATTTGAATATAGGATACTCACAGACAGCTTGGAGTATTCAGTTTCCTGGACTTTGAAGAGGAATATCTTTGGAACCACAAAGAGCAGAGATGTAAGGTAAGGTTTATTTTAGTGGCTTAAATTATAGTTTTTGGGGTGGACATGCCCTTGAGGGTTTTTTTAAGATGGCTTTTATTTTTAAGGTTCCGTTTTTCTTTATTTACCATAAAGTCAAATGGGGTCTTAGGGACATATTTATAAAGGGACATTAGTTTTGTTTTTTTGCCACCAGACTTTTTTTCTCTTATAAAATTATTAAAAAGGTGAATAAGGCGAAGGCTACCATCACACATCGCTGCAGCAATATTTTTCAGTGAAACAGTGTTCCCTGTAAGGCGTGCACATTACCTTTCAGACCAACGCACAGAGGCTGATAAGGTACGTACAGAATCTGAGTGGTCCGGGAGAGGTCTGCTCTGCTGCTGGTGAGGTTCTGTACCACGATCTCCACATCTCCTATTCACCACTTTCATTGCTATGTTCCAGAATTTACAACAAAACAGCTGCCTGCTGCTTTGCACTTGCGGATCTACAAGTGCAGAGCAGCAGGCAGCTGTTTTGTTCTACATTCCATAGCAATGACAGAGGTGAATAGGAGATGTGGGGATCGCAGCACAGCATTAAAGGGACTGTAAACTCCCCTAAACCCCAAAAAATAACTATATGCCATTCGTTTGTATTATTCACAGGGAGGTGAGAACGCTTATTCTCACCTCCCTGTGAATAATATTACGCTCGGGGGACCTGGAACTTACCTTCGCTCCGCTCCACTCACAGCTGCTTCTTCACTGAACAGCTGTTCTCTCCCGATCGCTAAGATAGGGCGCGCGGTTGGGACAGAGCGGCTGTCAGTGAAGGGGCAGCTGCGAATGGAGCGGATATAAGGTAAGTTCCAGGTCCCCCGAGCGTAATATTATTCACAGGGAGGTAAGCTTGTGAAGGTTCTCATTCATCCAGGTCATGGTATATCTGTTGTATTCAATTAGATCAACTGGACTTGAAATGTAGTTCTTGAAGACGTTTCGCTAGTCATCCGACTGGCTTTCTCAATTCAGAATGACTTGTACAAGAATCTGTGGCAAATATGTACCCTGGAAAATCCCAATTAGCATATCACAGCCAGATGTTTAAGAGTGGATTGGATAGTGGCTAAGAGGTGTTATAGGAACTCCCAGAGTAAGGTGTTAAAACAGCATTGTACATGGCAGACAGTTGGTGTCGAACCCCCCCACCTCTATTTAGGCTTGGTTTCTTATTTTCACAAAAATGGCCTCCAACACCTCTCTTGAACCAGTCACGTTCCTTCGCCAATATGTTAACATTACAATCTTCAAAGGTATGTCCTTTATCCTTAAGATGCAGGTACACGGCTGAGTCCTGACCCGAGGAATTGGCGAAGGAACGTGACTGGTTCAAGAGAGGTGTTAAGGAGGCCATTTATGGTGAGGCACATCCATGCATATATGGACTCCCAAAGATACATAAGGAAGGGGCCCCACTAAGACCTATAGTCAGCAGCATCAACTCTGTAACATACAAGGTGGCAAAATATCTAGCTAACATCTTAGGACCTTTGGTGGGAAGTTCTAAGCATCACATCCAGAACTCTCAGGATTTCACCAACAAGATTGAAGATATAGTACTCGGTGTAGAAGAAACTATGGTGTCCTATGATGTGACATCTCTCTTCACTTGTATACCCACCAAGGAGGCTGTTGACATGGTGAGAAAACGGCTGGGCCAAGACAGCACTCTTACCAGCAGAACTGATCTCAACCCAGAACAGGTGTGTTCCTTGTTGGACTTGTGCCTGAATACCACCTATTTCAAATACAGGGATAAGTTCTATAAGCAAACATGGATGTGCTATGGGATCTCCAGTTTCACCCATTGTGGCCAACCTTTACATGGAGGAGGTAGAAACACAGGCGCTTAATACCTTTAAGGGCATAGCACCCAGCCACTGGTTCAGATATGTTGATGACACCTGGGTTAAAATCCACCAGAAGGAAGTACAAGCTTTCACAGACTACATTAATGCGGTAGACTTGCTTTCTTGGACTGCTTGGTAGAAGTCAGGGAGAATGGTAAACTGGAAGTAGAGGTTTACAGAAAACCAACACACACAGATCAGTATTTGATGTTTGACTCCCACCACCCTTTAGATCACAAGCTGTGTGTCATCAGAACCCTGCAACACAGAGCCGAGAACATCCCCACTAGCACAGAGGCGAAGGCTAAAGAAAAGAAACATCTCAGAGGAGCCCTTAAAACTTGTGGATATCCAGACTGGGCCTTTGTCAAAAGAAGTAGAAGGAAAGAAAAGAACACAAATAGGGGAAAAGCAAGACAGGAGGAAGAACATGGTCATCCCATATGTAGCAGGGGTCTCCGAGAAATTAAGAAGAATTTTCAAAAAACATTGTATCCCTGTCTGCTTTAAAGGGCATGTCCACCCCCAAAACTGATACTCCCCAACTACTGGCCACCATGTGTGTAGTTTAATCCTTACCTCACATCCAGCTCCATAGGGTTCTCCTGTAGTCCCCCCCCAAAGTCCCAAAAAATGAAACACAGGAGGCTAGCAGGTCCATATAGGACACTGCCTGCTACCTGGCCTCCCGCAGATTCCTGCCATGCGTGTGCAGCCCTTCTCCCCCCACCCTCCCCTCCTCCTTTTCCCTCCGTTCTATACCCTCCCCCTAGCAAAAATCCCCTTAATATTGTGCTCCCCATGTCCCCCAGCCCCAACCGCATGTTTTTTTTTTTTAAAAAGTCCCCAAACTCTTACTTACCTCTCGCCTTTCCTCCGCTGCACTGACGACCGGCAGCCGCGTCCGTGATTGGCTGCCGCTCAGCCAATCACAGACGCGACTGCCGGTCCCGCCCCTCTCTTGCATTCTCGCAAGCAGAGGGCCGGCAGTGCGGCGGAGGATCGAGGGGAGGTAAGTAGAGTTTGGGGGGCTTTTTAAAAAAACTAAAGAAGCGGTGGGGCTGGGGGACATGGGGGAGCATGATATTAATTTTTTATTTTGTGGGTGGACATAGCCTTTAAACCAAACAACACACTGAGGCAGCAATTGGTACATCCGAAAGACCCAATACCAAAACACAAGAAAAGCGACATCATATATGCAGTGCAGTGCAGTGCAGTGAAGAATGCTCTGATTTGTATGTGGGGGAGACCAAACAGCAACTGCATCAACGTATGGCCCAGACAAGAAGAGCCAATCCTCGGGTCAGGAATCAGCCGTGTACCTGCATCTTAAGGATAAAGGACACCTTTAAAGATTGTAATGTTAACATATTGGCGAAGGAACGTGACTGGTTTAAGAGAGGTGTTAAGGAGGCCATTTATGTGAAATAAAGAAACCAAGCCTAAATAGAGGTGGGGGGGTTCAACACAACTGTCTGCCATGTACAATGCTGTTTAAAACCTTACTCTGGGCGTTCCTATAACACCTCTTAGCCACTATCCAATCACGCCCTTAACACTTGGCTGTGATATGCTAATTGGGATTTTCCAGGGTACATAATTGCCACAGATTCTTGTACAAGTCATTCTGAATTGAGAAAGCCAGTCGGATGACTAGCGAAACGTCTTCAAGAACTACATTTCAAGTCCAGTTGATCTAATTGAATACAACAGATACACAGGGAGGTAAGAATAAGCGTTCTCACCTCCCTGTGAATAATACAAATGAATGGCAAATAGTTATTTTGTGGGGTTTAGTGTTCCTTTAAGGTAAAGGTAAGGGGAAAGGAGGGAGTGAGGGAGAAGGAGGAGTGTTTGAATGAGAGGATCTGTGCCTGTTCCTTTACTATATGTACATATAGATGGGGGTATCTGTGCCTGTAACTGTGCTACATGTACATATAGATGGGGGGATCTGTGCCTGTAACTGTGCTAAATTTACATATTGATGGTGGGAGTATCTGTGCCTGTAACTGTATTATATGTACATATTGATGGGGGGGAGAGGGACTATAGCTGAGCCTATTACTGACATGTAGATATTGATGTGGTGATCTATACTGTCAGTTGCTAATCCAAGATTGTTGTACTGGTATCAATAATCCCATATTAATAATTACAGTATGCTGTACCTGTATCAATAATCCCTTATTAATAATCCCAGTATGATGTTCCTGTATCAATAATCCCTTATTAATAATCCCAGTATGATGTTCCTGTATCAATAATCCCTTATTAATAATCCAAGTATGATGTACCTGTATCAATAATCCCAAATTAATAATCCCTGTATTATGTACCTGTATCATGTATTATGTACCTGTATCATTAATTCCTTATTAATAATCCCAGTATGCTGTACCTATACCAATAATCCCATATTTATACTCCCAGTATGATGTAACTGTATCAATAATCCCAGTGTGCTGTACCTATATCAATAATCCCATATTTATACTCCCAGTATGATGTAACTGTATCAATAATCCCAGTGTGCTGTACCTATATCAATAATCCCATATTAATAATCCGAGTACGATGTACCTGTATCACAATATTATATTATATATCAATAATCCCAGTATGATGCAATTTTAAAAAAGCCCATATTAACATTCCCAGTATTAAGCTCATCCATAGTTTAACTCCTCCATTATGTAGCGCACAAAATTTATTTTTACTTGTCTAATTTTGCTCACATGAAATTGTGTTGCGCACACAGGGTATGAAAAATTAGAGGGAACATTGCCGTGAAAGCGAACATTTTTTATAAATACAGCAAAAATAGCGTTCATGTGACAGCGAAATGGCAAAAATATCGATCATTTATAAATATGCCCCTAGGTGTGATATATGATTTTATTGGAGTGGGCAGGCATTTGGGGCTGCAGTAGAAAATAGTTTTTAGGGACCAAGGGTAGGACAGTTGTTGTTTTAGCTTAGTGTTAGTGTCGCTTAGCCAGTCCCTGATGTGTCTGCACATTTAGGTTGCGCAGACACCTATCATATTGGGAGTATAAATATTGGATTATTGATATACAGCTTCTATTTAAACTTTATTTGTTTTTTGACTGTACTGATCCTTTAAAGAACTGTAGGATGCTAGCATATTGCGAAGCTCTGACTTCTGAGTTACATATTTTAATTCCTTTGTATGGAATGGTTTTTTTTGTTTTTAAATTAGAAAAGAAAATGTCTTTAAAGGGAAAATTCAGTGGAAAATATAATTATTTTTAAATTCTTAGTCTATATTATGCATACCTAGTTATTTTCCATATTCTCTTATATTTTGAATAAACAGTTGCATTTATAACCCTTGCTGTTAACATTAGTGTCATCTCAGGTTTGGTAATGGTCCTTCTTTTTCCCAGAATGCACACTAACGTGGAATGTTCCCAACAGTAATTTCGACTGGGTCAAACATGCTCAGATCTCTACTGAGCAACTGAATCAACCCAGAAACTGGGTCAAGTACAATACCACAACGGTTTCTTTTAGGGGTCCTAATAGTATTTAGGAAGCATTTATTTATACATAGACAAAATGCTGAATGGACAGGTTAAGGTCATTAGGATGAAAACATACTGCTCTTTAAAAGTATATGTATTTGCACTGAACTTCCCCTTTAATATTTATTTTTGCAATTTGCATTATATAGTGGAAAGTGGACAAACATTAACACTTTATAGTATTTCCCCCATAGTTTGCATCAAATAGGGAATGCAGATGAAAGGGTAAAGCTTCACAGCTGCAGAACCATTGAGTTAGAGTGGGCTGACTGCAGTTTGCCACTATCGTTTAGGAGCCAGGAAAGCTTGGTCCTTCTGGAAAAATCCTACAACACATTGAACTCTCTCCCTCATAGTATGCATTGTGCAAGGGAAAGTGAGCAAAAGGATAACACTTCACAAGGAGCTTGTCGAGGTGCCTTTTATACCCAGGGGGTTGTAAATTCTCAAAAATCCTCGAAAGTTGGAAAAGTCTGAATAGTCTGAGTTTGTTAGTACTCGTAAAATCTGATTTGAACTTGGGTTCAAGTTCTAGTCCATCTATAATGACTAGGTTCATATCCCTCAATAGTAACTTATTCTGATTGGGGTGATACAATATCGTTTTGGTAAGGTCTGCATAAAAGGCCTTTTGTGCAGTATTGGGGGTGTAAACATTGTATACCGTTCAGGTTCTTATGGTGGTAAAAGTGAATTAAATCTGTCTGTGCCGTTCATCCCTACAGTTCAAACATCTTATTGCAAGTTCATGCAGTATATACACAATACACACTGCATTGTTGTTCACATTATATACATTTAAAGGGTATGTACACTGTAAATCCAACTTAGGCTTTAAATGTAAAGTTGTTTTTTTTTCTAGCACCCTCCTATACCCTACCTATACTCATTGAAAGGTTCTGTCTTCCTCATTCTTTCTCCTCCCGTGTGTCACTATGTTTCTAATCTAACTGTCATGTAGAGTTAATCAGATCAAATTCCTCAAAACCACCCAAACCCATAAATATCTCATTTATATCAGACCCTCCATTGACACTAGAGGTGAAGAGTGTCTGACTGTATGTCTAACCTTTGCTAATTCTTTTATTATTGCCTGTGATTGTGTATTTACCGTTTTATTTACAACAGCCATTGCCAGGCATGGGGGCAAAATATAACATCTGTATAATGTCATCTATATAAAGTCTTTGTTCTAGTATGTATAAAATAGTGTGCTTCACAAGATTCAGTATTGTATCATGCCTGAGGAAGTGCTACGAAAGCTTGCATTGTCAATCATTTTAGTTAGCCAATAAAAGGTATTACTTTATACTTTACACAGAACTTTGAGAGATTTTCTTTCTCCTTCTCCTTTGATGTCATCTTCCAGATTCCCAAAAAACAATGAGAACGTTTTGGATAGGGATATCATCACTGCCGTCTTGCACCCAGCTCCTGCTGTGAAGAAACTCTTTTTTAATTCAGACTCCATACTTCTGTCCATCGGATGGCTTAATACTGAGGCGTCATCTATAGAGAGAGTCGTGCAGTTCAAAACACCACATCTCCACCTTGTCCAATGAAAAAGGATATAATTTGTCAAACTTCTTTTTGACTGTCACATGCCTAGAGAGTATAGACCATTCTGCTTTCACCATCTCCGTAACTTCATCATGTACTGGAAACAACTGTTTCCTTTTCTTTTGGTATAAGGGGGAAGTCATCGGTTGTTCCACATTCTCGATATGCAGGGTTTGTCTTATCATCATCTGCTTCAGATCAAACCCTGAATCCTCTGACTTATCTTCACTTGATGGTAAAGTGTCTGAGGAACTGGCTGCATCAGCCTTAGTCTGCCTTAGGGGGTAGATGTGGATGGTTGCTGCTGTGGGGTAGAATTTTTAAAAGCTTGTTCCACCGACTGCATTATCCATCCTAATATGTCTGGCTTCTGCTGTGAAGAGGTAGCTATAGAGACCTTAGCCTGTGTTCTAGCTCCAGTTCCTGTTCCAGAACCCCTGCTCTTCACTTTGCAGATAGCCTTCTCCCTTCTACAGCAGGTCTGTAACAAACTCCACTTCATTCTCCCTGCCTGCGCTCTACCCTTTACCATCCCCTCAGAACATACACTCTGGCTGCAAATGACAAAAATAAGCACTTTCAGTACCCCACAGCATCTCTCTTTTCGCAGTAGGAAGAAGAATGTTACTTACCATTTGCCCTCTGAGTTAGACTCCATTGGCAGCTGGCTAAACAGTTATGGACCCCTACATGGGCTAAAAACCCTGATCTGCAATCAACTATTCAGGCAAATTCAAGCATTTGAAATTACTGCCTTAGGGCTAGGCCACACTAGCGCATTTTGCACTCGCAATTGTGCATGCGATTTGTTTATAATGGAAATCGTGGGAACGTGAAAATCCCTGAGATTTCCGATGCGCATGGGATAGCGCATACATTTCTATTTTGGTAATGCATGCGTTCACCATTTCTGGTGCATTAACACATGCGTTTCCATAACGGAAAATGGCAAAATGCATGCACAAACGAAAAACGCACAAGAATCTCACATAATCACACACGATAAGGCACATGATTGCATGCCTGATTTAGTGCTTTGTAGTGGGGCCTCAGCCTAACCCACATTTATGCGAGATCCACGACTTCTGGGTATGACAGAGTGTGCTCCTCGAGTCCTGGGAAGTACAAAACAACAACTCCCAGCTTAGACAGAAGAAAAATGAGAGTCATTGGTGAGTAGGAGGGTACTATTTATAGATTGGGAGTGTCTATCTTTTTTCTTCTGTCTCTATCTAGCAGGGGGAGTTAACCCATTATGTGCTGCCTGAGGATGGCCAGGAAATACATTAGTTTTAAAGCAAGCCTATACAGGATAAACATACGGTAGTATATTGTTAATTAATATGATGGTAGTTAAGATACCACTTATTTGATGATATTAATGCCGCCTTTCATGTGGACCAGTTTTTGCTTCATTGCTAATTCTCTAGACTTGATTAAGTCATAAAAAAACTTTTTAAAACTCCAGAATTACTCTTTCATAAGCAGGTATTCTAGCCAGATATTCATGACTATAAGTGAACTTAACTATCCCCTTTACAGGTTAATGAAACTTATGTTCATTCCATCTGTGTAAAATTAATATACCGTATTATAAGTCGAGATTTTCAGGCTTTAAAATTAGCCTGAAAACCTAACCTCGGCTTATACTCGGGTCAAGTCCTAATTTGTATCCAAATGCTGCAATTGCGGATAGTAATCAGTAGGTGGTGCTGTGTTAAAAATCCTTCACCTGCATGGAAAGTTACAGGAGCTGATCTGCCTTCCTTCCTGATTCCTGTAGTCTGGCTGCTGGATGCTGGAAATCTGATGGGTCTTTTCAGTTTGGGGCAAAATGGCTGCTAGTTCAATGCAAATGACAGCTTGAAACCAACTCAGGTAACACTTTTAACTATTGGGGTCAGAGTGCCCTTTACTATATGGGGGGTCAGAGTGCCCTTTACTATATGGGGTCAGAGGGCCCTTTACTATATGGGGGTAAGAAGAATTGTAAATGATTGTAAGCTTAATTAAAAGTTTATTGAACTTTGCCACTCCACATGTTTAGAAACTACAATTCCCAGCAACCAGAGCATGCTTGGAGTTGTAGTTTCCAAACATCTGGAGTGCCAAGGAATTGGGGGTTACTGGTACTGGATTTGGCTATTACTGTATGGGAATTCTGCTGTCCATTTAAAGGGCAACTTAAGCCACAAAACAATACAGAATCAGAAGGCAGTAGTGGTCATAATTTCTACCCTTGACTTATACTCGAGTCAATCAGTTTTTACACATTTTTCAGGTAAAAATAGGTACCTCGGCTTATACTCGGATCGACTTATACTCGAGTATATACACATAAAAAATATCTAAAATGTGCTTCATGCATGTTCCATGAGACACTGTGTATACCTACTATAAGCTAAAACACAAATAAGACATATGTCTTATTGTTGGTTCTGCTCTTCCACTCTCGTAATTCTTAACTTTGTCTTAATTAGAGATGATGAAGAACTGTTGAGTTTTGTTCCGTTTTTGAATTTTCTAAATTTTCGGAAAGTTCGAAAATTCGTGTTTCGATTTTTGAAAATCGTCTACTTTTGATTTTTTATTTTTGGAAAATCGTCTACCTTCAATTTTCGAAAATAGGCTACTATCGGTTTTCGAAAATCATCTACTTCTAAAAACCCGTGAAAGTTCCGTGAAGTTTATTCGGGACTTCGAAACCCTCAGATTCGATAAGAAACCCATTGGAAACCACATTACATCTCTAGTCATAATATCAGTCTTTTATGAGATGAAAGTCCCTGCTGCTCTTTCGCTTGCTTTGTTGGGACTAACTCTCCAGCTCTAAGTACTTGAACACATGACCCACTGTGGCTTTCTATATATATTGCTTGTTGCATTGGGGGTTTGACCAAGCCTCTGGGAAATGTGTTCTCCACCCACAGTGGGTCATTAAAATATTAAGACAAAGTTTGAGAATTAAGTCTCCCAAGAAGGTAAAAACTCTCTACAACACATCTATACAAATTCACCATCATACTGTAGATCATGGGAGATCAAGTCTACTCAACTAACGCAAAAAATAAAACTATTTCTGTACCTTCTTCCCTATACATAAACAGGGAGATTCAATAAAAGTTCTTATCGTTTAAAATGGTGCTTATTTTGCCCCAACCAATCAGATCTTATTTAACATTTGAAAGCTAACATCTGATTGGTTGGGGCAAAATTAGCACCATTTTAAACGATAAGAAATTGAATAACCCTGTATATGTTTTCCTCCCATTGGAGTTTTTCAGTTAAAACAACACCCAAAAATGTGAAACTAGTAAACCTCGCAACCTCTTCTGAATTTATAACTAATGAATAATGAGGGGTCTTTATCCCTCACCTAAAATCTACAATCATTTCTTTTGTTTTACTAATATTTAAAACAAAATTATTTTCACCCCCCCACCTGACCACTTTCCACTTTCTTCCGGTACTCCTGATCATTATTATTTTCAATTAATCCCATAATGGTGGTATCATCTGTGAATTTTATCACCCTTTTTGAGACACACCGGGCTTGACAGTCGTGGATAAAAAGGGTGTACAAAAACGGGCTTAAAACATCCTTGTGGAACCCCTGTACTTACATTAGAAATAGAGGACATATATTTCCTCATTCTAACAAATATACCTATACCTACCCTAAACACAGAATGGTATATCTTGGCTTGTAGTTTACAAACATACAGTGATTGTTTTTTTTAATCAGAAAATAAATATGATCCTGTGATAGCTAGAAATAAATATGTAACAGAAAATTAAAATAACGTTAAAATTTGTATGCCAGGGATGTTGGAAATTTAGTTAAGCAGGCTAAACCCAGTGGTGGAGACATAACGCTTTATGGCCTCACCCTGGGTACTTTTATTGGAGCTGGGTAAGTTTAATATTGCTATTGTTCTCATTTAATCTAACCTTTATTCATGTTTTCCATGATTCTTTCTTGCCCGTGATATAAATATAGTAGATTACGCCCATTGCAGAATCATGTGAACATAATTTATTTTTTAGACTTATATTATCCATTATTTTCACCCTAAGAAATTTGTTCTTTTACATTTATGACATTTGGATCTTCTTCTCTGGAATAAATAACGTACATATTTCTTAAAATGCAACCCCATCCTGACCTAAATATCTAACATGGGCTAATAACATGGTAATGCTAATGTACAAACTGAAAGGCATATTTGTAAAATGACAACAGAAATGTCATCCTCCCCACACAAACAATTGTCCCATTCTGTACAACAACTGAAAAGACTAGGTTCAATATTGCATATAATATTGCTCTGAACAGCACTCAAATCCTATGCACAAATGCAAAAGCAGAGTTAGGTAGTGTAATACCTGTATTTTCATATGGATACTTTCCCTGTGTGCTAATAAAATGTCCCTACTATTATTAAACAATAACATTATAACAGAGCTCATTCTTTGACATACAGCGCAATGTAAATTAAATGTTAACTACCAAAAGTTTCAATCGCCTTTCTCTAAATTTCTGTGTGATTTAATGACAGCCTTTAGGCGTTGCTGATAATTTGTGTGTGATGCATTTTATTCTACATTAGTATTCACGCCAGCATAATATATTTTTCCATAAAAAGACTGCTCCATATTGTCTGTTGTAAGTGTGGTTTTATGGGAAAACTACATGACTAATTAAATTATATATCTTGTATGTCAGTTGTTTGAGGATGTTTCCATTCTTAGTAGCTAGATTATTTCAGCAACAAACATGATTATGTGACTTTGGCTTTAGGTACAATATTTATATGGTAATGTGAACAATTATGTTGTAATAAATAAAAATAATTAATAAACCAATTCATTCAATTCAGCTTTATAGTTATCAAAAAAATCTATATATCTTACTATATTTCCCTGTTCGTAGTGAATAACACATCTACCATTGTTAAAGATTGTATATTAGATGCCCCAAGCTATTTAACATCTAATATCCATGTACTTTAAAGTATGGGTGTACTATTTGCTATAATTTACAAGTTTCGAATAATTATGGGGCAATGATGACAAGCACCAAGAATAACGAATAACATAAGCACCGTTTGTGAGGATATTCATTGTGATTTAATAATATAGTGTAGAATATTAATATGGCAAAGCTATAAACTACTCTTTAACCCAACCATATTATTGCAGAACCTTACAATACTAATAGTTAAGCTAACTAGTGACATTTGCTGAGCAGTTAGATGTGGTAATCGCCATTCAGCACCACCATGTTGTTTTATCACGCCCATACTGCTCTTTGATACTAGAGATGGACTAGAACTCAAACCCGAGTTCGAGCCGAACTATTTGAATTTAAATGAATTCGGACTTCTCGAACTATCCCGGACCCGGATTTTCGATATTTTTGGACTTTCGATAAATATCGAATGTTCGACCATTCGAATATGCGAGTAAAAGGCCTATTATACCTATACGCGAGCATCGAATCCACGAGTAAAGTGTCAATTAAAACCTATACGCAAGCATCGAATCCGCGAGTAAAATGTCCATGGTATCTAGGCACAAACATCGAATCTGCGAGTAAAGTGTCCATTAAATCCTATACGCGAGCATCGAATCCGCGAGTAAAATGTACAATATACCTAGGCGCGAACATCGAATGTTCGAACGCGAGAGCTCGAAAATAGCGCCAGTGAGAGTAAAATTGATTGTTCGAATGTCCTGGATATTTGAACATGTTCCCCAGACCATTTCCCAGGTCCCACAGCCATTTACATTAAGTTATCATTAATATTTTATTTGTATTTCATTAGAACTTCGAACTATTTGACTCCAATTGACTTTAATAGGTCCGTTTTCGAACTTTCGAACTTTCCATATAGTTCGAAAGTTCGAAAATGGACCGAACTTTCGAAAGTTCGGCCATCTCTATTTGACACATATTTTTCATTGTCCTATGGACAGATCATTACAGTTATGCCCATGATCTGTTTGATGTTTACTGTGATTTCTGGACTGTTGAATACTGTTGTCCATTTCCTTCTTAACTTGTAGACATCAAAAATTGTAGTGCCTTTCAGGTAAGCCTCTATTGTAGTCATTTCTTTTTCATTTGACAATATACTTTTTAACCTATTTGAGTCAGTGTGCTGCTTGCAAGATATTTTTTCCCTTTTTCTTCTCAAATCACAAATATCATATTGCAATTTTTTTAATCTTCTGAAATGGTCAGTACCACTCAGCTGCCCAGAGAACTTACTGGTCGTCCTGAATCTAATCTTCCCCTTTTTAGTCTTTGTAACTGCTGTAATTATTTAACTCTTTTAAGAGAAAACCAACATCCTCTCTTCTTACCATTAGGCAAGAATTTAGCAAAATGCCTTTTCTTCTTAATCTTGAAATCCCTTCACTCTACTGCACCACCCTGAATTTATTTTCTCATGTCCTGATATATTCTTTGGCATGTCTTTTCTTTTAAGAAATTGGTCTGTTATGTTCTCCCAACAATGCTCATTTCTTCTGTAAATCTGTCCCTATCTCTTCATCCGAAAATATAACTTATTAGGATTAAATCCAAAGTCAAATCATACAGTACCTAAGCATCAGGACATTGTGTAGTTGCCAATGTCTAGGTTAAAGGACAACTATACTGTAAAAATCTACTTTTTAGAAATAAAAAGTACCTGGAACAGGAAGGTAGAATTGATTATTCCCACCTCCCAATATTGTTTCATTGAGGAGCTATAGCACATACACAAAAAAGAAGAAATCCGCTGCTCCATCCTCCGCTGGTGTATTCAATTTGCAACAAAATCAGGCTGATGTTTTTACTTAAAAATCATCCTTTATTCTTACAACCATTAAAAGCCAGGCTGGCCGCCAGGAAACAGGTGTATAGACAGGTCTAACGCTTTTCAGGTATCAACCCTTATTCATAGACACAATTTTGCTCACAAAGTAGCACCCATTTTATCTAAGTATCAACCAATTAAAAAGGTGAAAACCTTAAATGTATCATGAACCCTCGTTTCTACTTTAGGCAGAGGAGAGACTCTCTGGTCCGCAGGCACATCCGACTGGTGCTGGGAATTAGCGAGGTGCATTCCTTTGCAGAGAAGGATTGTGATTGGGAGAGGACGGGAGCCACCATTGTAGTTGTTCCATATAGCACATACAGCTTTGATTTGCCAGGTTATGGCCTTGGGTCTTTCTGTATTAAAGATAGGACTGAAGCATTTTCTTTCTGCTGCCAGTACCAATCCTACCTCCCTGCCCCAGATACTTTTCATTTTAACTGTTTTTGAAAAAAGTGTATACACACTATATCTGTTGTACTTAATTAGATCAACTGGACTTGAAGTTTAGTTCTTGAAGACGTTTTGCAAGTCATCCGACTGGCTTTCTCAATTCAGAATGACTTGTACAAGAATCTGTGGCAATTATGTACCCTGGAAAATCCCAATTAGCATATCACAGCCAGGCTATGGCTATGGTGTTATAGGAATGCCCAGGGTCAGGTGTCAAAACAGCATTGTACATGGCAGACAGTTGGTGTCGAACCCCCCCACCTCTATTTAGGCTTGGTTTCTTTATTTTCACATAAATGGCCTCCTTGACACCTCTCTTGAACCAGTCACGTTAACATATGTTAACATTACAATCTTTAAACTTATATGCACTATAGTTCTCCTTTAATAGACACCATTTGCAGCTTGCTATATTATGCATTTGTATACATTATGAAATATTCTAAAGATCCACACATTACACAATATCAAGGACATTCGTTTTTTGGACTAATGCAGTTCTGAATCTAATTGTTTGTTGATGGTTATTAGATAAGGCATACCTTTGCCCATGTTGTTACATAATAAGCGATCTTCTTTCATCAATATTTCAATCAATATTGTATCTAAGATGTTCATCATGTTTAAAACTTTTATACTACTTAAATTAGTTAGGAAAAGCAGAAATGAACACTCATGAGTGCATAGAACAACAAAAAGGTCTGCATCTTGAATAGTTTCAAGAAGGTGGTTAGATAACAGCTTTTACTTGACAAATTTTCTTAAATCATTTATTTTTTCCTTATTTATATCAGGATGTTGTGATTTGGTTTTGGGATCTCCTCTTTTGAAAGACTTTTGTGCTACTGCATCGAGAATTGGGTTTTTGGGGTTTTATATATGTTAGTTACCCTTTACTACAAGTTAAAATGCATTCTCTTTGAAATATTATCTTCTCTGTCAAACTATCCGAAACAATATTGCAAGCAAGGTATTTATGAAGTTTCCCATTACTTTAACATCTGTAACATTGAACAGTGAATACAGAAATGTATTTAACCTGATTATATTGACATTAACATTATATATGACGACTGATAGTGTGTGTGTTCTACATTTGACTGGGAAACATAAACTGACTTTTTATGCTAGCTGCCAGGTTAATTTTACAAATATTGATTTTCTCTCTGTATGCATAGCACTAAGCATATAATCTTCAAAAGGAAATGAAACCATATGGGTGGAAGCCTTTGTGCAGCGAGCCCTAGGGTGCCTTTAGCCAGTTCACTTGAAATCTAGAGTCTGTCTTGTCCTGTCACCCAGCAGCAATAGAACGTTTGTTCCCTGAAGGGCCGGCATCCTGCCAGCAGCAGGTGTTGGTCTGTCCTTTGGGATAGAGGCAGCAGGCAGAAGCATTGATGTGTGCCTAAGCCAAGATGTTGCAAATCTGCTTCTATAGCGACAGTGATAGCATCTGGGATGGTGCTGTGAGTCACCATTCTGTAACCACTAAAACCAGTTGCCTTCCTTTTCATAATAATAAATTAAAATATCACTCCAAATTGAGCTGGTTCCATGAGGCAAAATACAAACAGTGCTGCACCATATGTTAACAGTTGGGTTATCTATAAATTAAAACAATTGTTGTCATTATAAAAATGTTTGTTTGCTGGCCGTTTCTCAAAGTGGGCACTTTATTTTGTAGGAAAACAAATGAATATAGACAACAAAGATGCATAACTGGATTTTTTTTTAGCTTTTGGTAAAATGAATGTATATTTATGGATCTGTCATATAATACCTCAATTTGCATTTTCACTATTAATAAGGCTACTTTGTGTGTGTATGTGTGTATGGGTGGGTCTACAGAGCCCTTTCTGAAGCTGTGACTCCCTAACAAATTGCCCTTTCTGTCTAATCCCCAATCCCTGAATCTGACCCTGGTGTCAGATGACTTTAACATTTGGTGAGAGAGGTAGTATGGGATCAGAATTAAGAGTGGAGAAGGCAGGAGAAGATGGGGAAAGGAGGGTACAAATGACTAGGGGTTATAAGATACTTTAATAAACTTGCTAGGATATCACAAGTTATGTCCAGGAACAGGTAGGGCTTGCACAGTCCAGTCTAGGGGGGTATGATTAGTCTAATTATTAAACAAGATTATTGCAATATATCTTACCCCCCATAAATTATACCTTACATAATTATCTTATTTAGTAAGTTCTCAAGCCTTAAAAGTAGTAAACTTGTTTTTTTTTTATTACTCCAAATGTGAAAGCTTTCCCCTGCTGATTACTCATGCGTTGCAAGATACTACCACAGTTATGTACTCGTAAATGGATTCTTTAAAGGGTAACTGTGGTCTCGAATTCTTTCAAACTAGTAAGAATTATTTAAAAAGCCTTCCATCTTACCTTCAAAATAAAACCTTTATCACATCTCTACATAAAAATGGTGAGAAGTTATTTTTGTAAAGGTTCAGCAATATTACTTCCTGCTTGAACACTTCCTGTTTTCAGCCATGTGACCACCTTGTAGTCATGTGACCAGCCTCTGCCTGCATTAATAGGCTCCCCTTCTCAACTGTAATTTTTTTCATCAGGTACTTCCTGATTTCCCCAGCATGAAGTCTTAACTGAGCATGCTTCTACCCCGGGGCAGACAGGCGGGCAGAGGTCAGGTGATGTCCCTCAACCTACTGGAAGTGGGAAGTTTGAACATTCACCCAAATGTAATTTCTCACAGGCTCCAGCCAGAGATGTGATTGTTGGCTCATTTTAAAGGAAATACTGCAGGCTTTCATTTATTCCTAACTTGTTTTGAGACCACAGTTGCCCTTTAACTAAGAAGGCTTCCATAATGTTGCCAGTACATGTCTATGTCAACGTAGTTTCAAGCAGCTTCGTGAGCATGTGCACAAATTGGCAGAGCCACTGACCCCACTATTCACAGTCTCTACTCACAGAGTATTTTCTATACATATGTCTCCACAACAATATGGAAGCAGATTTCAAGACTTTGAAATCTGCTGTTGCTTATCAGTTTATTTTCTAGCCAGCATGAGTAGCACGAAGAATATCCTACCAGAAAGTATACTAAATAGCTGGTTTTACTGTCTTTTTTTTCTTTTATTCTGATCATAGAAAAGATACAATTTCTAAATGTACCATTTGGAAAATTTGATCCTGTGATCCATTCTTGCTTTGTTAGGATTTTTGGCCTTCTGCTTGTCCTTCCACCTGTTTAAAATTGATCACAGGATCTCTATGGGATTAGGATTTTCCTGGCCTCGGCTCCAAAATGCCAAAAAACCAGATGAGGACTAGTCTTGAGTCCAATCAAACATACCTAAACATACATAACCCCAGTGTAGGGGAGGAGTGTATGGGTAAGGGTCAATACATAGCATAGCAAGAGAGAACAGACTCTCGCTGACTAGGTGTACATAACAGTAAAAAAAACTTTAATACTCCATAAGTTGGAATGGTTTAAAGTGATTAAACGTAATAAAACTATTTAAAAACATACACAATACAGTGCTCCGGTATACCTAAGTCAGTACAATAAGTAGCAAGTAGTATAAGCAAGGAATAATAGGTGCAAACCCCTGTCCTTGTCAAGTCTTCCCACCATTGGGCAGAGTATGGAAAGTAACTGCCGCGAGTAAGGGGGATCCAGGAGCAGCTCCAAAATGTTATGATCTTAAAGTCACTTTTGCCTTGTGATGTGATGCTCCATTATGCTGGAAAATACACAGAAGTTTTGTTTTGATACCATTCTTCATACGTTCTTGGGCAACTCCACACATGGTTTGCCTTAGAATGCTTCACTGTTAGCATGACTCAGGACTTTGAGAGAAATAGAGGAAATGCCCTATTCATTAAAAGACATGTCCACACATAAAATAATAGAGGCTGGTAAGCCTAATTACCCTCCAAAATGTAACTTGTGTTTTTACCTTAACCTGATCCGGTGCTCCCACACTGAGATATACTATACACACTGGAAGCCCCACCCCCTGACTTCTGTTTTGAGACTTTACTAATTTCCTTCCTGATAATCGGAAAGGATCCCTGGATCAGCCAGAACTATATGTATTACCGGTAATTTTTTATATTAACAACATCTTCCAGGCTAAAGTTTTTAAAACCTATTAATGCCACCTCAGATTTACATACTTTTTTTTTTTTAAATAATACTGTGGTTTTGTGATTTTCATGACTGGTGCCTGTGGTGAAAAAACACACACACACAAAAAAATAATATATATATATATATTTTTTTTTTTAAAAAACATCTTTGTGTATTTGGACATTTTGTCCTTGATCCTTCCCCTCCGTGCATTGATAGGGAATGGGGAGAGAGGGTAATTACCCTCTCTACAGATATTCCCAGAATTTCCTTTTGCCCTGCCCTTATAGGTGATAAAATATACTCCGTAATGATCAGATGTTACCTCCTACCCCTCATTAATGCAACCAGGGGCCATAAACTAAATGATTCTGGCATTTCTGCTTATACAAAAAAAACCTACCTTTTGCCATTAGATTAGAAGAGCATTCACTTTCTTTTTTCTCATTTTCTATAAAAAAATTATTGAAGGAATAAAACTAAAAAGTACATTATTTCTCTTTAAATAAAGGACACTAACAATATAATTTATGGAGCCCTAAGACCAACAGTAGTAAATTTATAGTGAACATAAAAGGTATAGGAATCCTTCTTGTATACACAATACATGCTAGTGGTTCAACATTCATAAGTGACTTGTAATAGGTCACAGACTGAAGAGCTTTATAAACTGTGCTTTCAAAATTGACATCTGGTGTCAGAGACAGGGAACATCAACTCTAGGCTGAACCCTCCTCTATTAACCTTGAACAATATGTGTAATCTAGCAAAAAATGACACACTAAGCCTGAATAGCTCCATAAATAAGTATGCCCACATTTTCATAAACCTTTAACATACGGATTCAATATAAAACAAAAAAAATAACATCCCATCAAACCACATGTATATATAGAAACATACAATCATCCATTTCATCCTTTTTTTAACCACACAATCAGATTTCTTCCTAGATCAATCCTCATTTAATTATAAAAGTCTTTGAGTTACCGAAACCATGTCTAATAATTTTTCAAATGAATTTACTCAAACTGCCATCACCAAATCCCAAGATGATAGGTTGAAACACACCACATTCTATTTTGTACATGTTATTTTTTTTTTTTTACTGTAACTTAATGTGTACAGTTTAAGAAACATTAGGCAGCATGAAATGCACTGGTCAGAAAGATTAGTTAAGTCATTATAAAGATTTCACCCCATTTATACCATGCCACTTCAGAGACAAGAGTGGGCAATTTTATCATGGCTGAATAGATAAGTCACGTTTCATGCTTCATTGAAGAAACAGCACATGCAGACTTTCTTGATCTTGTTGTGCTTTGCACAATTTATAAGCAAAATCTGCAAAAAAGCCATGTACTGTAAATGTTGTTTAAACCTTAATGTTGTATAAACCTTTTATAAGGCATGCTTGTTCAAGCTGACTAGCAACTACTAGCTTTGCTAAAATATCCACATATCATATCTTGTTACTTTTTTATGCCTTACATCTTGTGCCTTTGTTGTGTTCAACTCTATGTTTATGAAATAGTTTTAAAGATCATAGTCATTTATTTATATTTTTGCTACTGATTCCATATAAAGTAAGAAATAAGAAAAATGTGCAGAGAACTAAGGTTAATGCATGATTTAAAATAATCAGGGACAACTTTAAATTCCCTGTCATCCATTTGCAGGAAGTACAAAAATGTAAATTAAATGTAATCGATTGGTAGGAAGGCCTGCTAATTACATTTCCTAGAGGTGTCCTTAGTTTTTCTGAAAACTGTTTCTGCAAATACAAGGATAGAACCATAACATGTTGTCCACTTGCTTCAGTATGCACTGGCAAGTTACCTGCTTTTCATTTTAAATTAATATCGTTGTTTAAAGTATAAGGAGCATCATTAACTGTTTACCATGCTTGTAGACAAACCTTTGGGAAGCATTTTTTCTGGTATATAATAGATCTGGAAAAATATTTATTCATTTTCTGTTAAAGGGCAACTAGCTATCCAGCTTTTGTAATTCCAAACACTTTAAAGGATAACTATACTCTAAAAATCAACTATTTAAAAATATGAAGTACCAGAGGCAGGGAGGTAGGATTGATTATTCCTACCTTACAATATTGTTTCGTTGAGGAGCTACAGCAAGTACAGTTTTCATTTGCCAGGTTAGTCCTAGACTATTCCTTTATTAAAGATAGTGCTGAAGCCAGGAGGAAGACTGTAAGAATCAGTTTTCTTTGGGCTGGTGCTCCTCACATAAACAATATTGGGAGGTAGGAATTACCAGTCCTATATCCCTGTCCCAAGGACTTTTCATTTTAACGGTATTTTAAAAAAGCTTTATACATATGATAGTTATCCTTTAATAAATATATGTAGTTGGTGGCACAAATTTACTTTTGAATGTAAGTCCCAGGTCCTTCATAGTCAGTCCTGATACCTTGATCGCCTTCCATTAAGGAGCTGCAAAAATCTACATCCAAACATAAAATAAACCACGAAATATGATCTCACAAGTATCTGTTACTTGGATGTGCTTGTGACAATTGACAGTGGTGTCAATACGAGTCTGTTTTCTAAACCTACAGATCACAATCAGTTACTTATGAAGGTTCTTATTCATCCAGGTCATGGTATATCTGTTGTATTCAGTTAGTATCCAAACACATTAATGAAATGGGTCATAAAGACAAATATATACAGGGTCAGACTGGCCGGTCAGGGTACTGGGGGAATACCCTTGGTAGGCCCTCTGTCTATGCCTGGGCTGTTTTTCAGCAAAAATTGGTCTAGGCAAAACTTAAATAGTTGAGTTCCACTTTGCATTACACAAATCTGGACAGGCTAGCTAAACAAGCAGCTCTCTGCGGTTCGTTTCCCTGGCTGCTCAGGCAGTTGTCAGCTGTTGGTGACCTGGGATTGGGCAGATTAGAGGGTATGTGGTGGGCTTGTGTCTCAATC
Organism: Hymenochirus boettgeri; assembly: GCA_019447015.1. Taxonomy (NCBI): domain Eukaryota; kingdom Metazoa; phylum Chordata; class Amphibia; order Anura; family Pipidae; genus Hymenochirus; species Hymenochirus boettgeri. Next base: position 149,349,383 of record CM033472.1, read on the forward strand.
CATTTTGATTGGTGCTTGCCTAGCATTCATACAGACCAACGACATGCTCCTATAAGTGTATGCACAGTCGCACACACCGTGATGATGTGACATGCTGCTCTATTGTTGGCTGTAATTTGAGGCAACAGGAGACAGAAGTCAAATAGTGATCCGCCATCTGTTTATACTTCTCCATTGCTCTTCAGTCTACTTCATCACAGACAGGGTTCATTGAATTTATTTTGCATTTTAATATTTTATATAATTTACAATTTTAAATGTAATAAAGGCCACTGCTAGGAGTTGTGTTGTTTGTATCTGGTATTTGGTGGGGTGCCCCATGCAGTGCTTATTGGCTGGCCTATTATCCTGTTGGACTTCATGTTTTCTGTAAAATTTAATTGGAGGGGCATGGAAAGACTGTCTGGGGTTGGGAATCTGGTAAGAGCTCAAGTAATGGTACTATGGCCCCCATCATACTTCCCAAAACCACCCACAAAACCACCCCACCACAATTTGCAAGGCAGACCTAATTTTCATCACTGGCAGTCCAGTAAGAATTTTAAAATGTAATTTAAAAATGTATTATTTTAATATTGGTATATACAGTTGTGTTCAAAATTATTCAACCCCCACTGAAATTGAGTGTTTTGGCCAGTTTGACATTGATTTTGATAATTTCAGTCATCTTGTTTACAATTAAATCAAAGAGACACATGTAAGTCATACAAATATAACATAACATTTATAATGAAATAACATCAAATGTCTTTTCTGTGCTCACATCATTATCAGTTTTATTCAACCCCCAAGTGACATTCATTCTTAGTACTTAGTACAACATCCTTTTCCAGTTATAACAGCTTTTAAATGTGAAGCCTAGCTTGACACAAGTGTCTTGCAGTGATCTAAGGTTATCTTAGCCCATTCTTCATGGGCAAAAGCCTCCAGTTCAGTCACATTCTTAGGCTTGCGCGCTGCAACTGCTTTCTTTAAGTCCCACCAGAGGTTCTCAATCGGTCTGGTGACTGCGATGTCCACTCCAAAATGTCCCATCCTTTAATCTGCAACCATGCTCTAGTGGACTTGGAGGTATGCTTGGGATCATTGTCCTGTTGAAAGATCCAACATCTCCCAAGCCTCAGGTTTGTGACGGACTGCATCACATTTTTTCCCAATATCTCCTGGTACTGAAGAGAATTCATGGTACCTTGCACATGCTGAAGCTTCTCTGTAACTGCAGAAACAAAACAGCCCCAAAGCATGATTGACCCCCTACCATGCTTCACAGTAGGCAATGTGTTCTTTTCTTCATAGGCCTTGTTCTTCCTCCTCCAAAAATTTTGTTTCATCAGTCCACAGAACACTTTTGTGGTTTGTCCACATGACTTTTGGCATACTGCAGTCGACACTTCTTATTCTTTGGACACAGCAAGGGGGTGCGCCTGGGAGTTCTGGCATGGAGGCCTTCATTATGCAGTGTGCGCCTTATTGTCAAACTTATTGAGTTGAAACTTCAGTACCCGCATCTGACAAATTTTTTTTCAGTTCCTCAGCAGTCACACGGGGACTTTTCTCCAATTTGCACTTCAGGTAGCGCACAGCAGTCGAACTCAGCATCTTCTTTCTGCCACGACAAGGTAGCATTTCAACAGTGTCTTTGCCTTGAATTTGCAAATGATGCTTCCTATGGTGTCTCTTGGTATGTTTAACATCTTTGCAATCTTCTTATAGCCATTGCCCTTCCTGTGAAGAGAAATCACCACTTCTCTTGTCTTCCTGGACCATTCTCTTGACTTCACCATGTTTGTAAACACACCAGTAAATGTCTAGAAGGAGCTAAGTATCACAGTCATTTTAAATCTGCCTAATTGGTGGTGCTTATTATGCTTGATTGCTGCTTGATGACACCCACAATTGTTTTCAATACCTGATTGAAAACACTTGAATGAACCTCTGTTCTTAAGAGTGGTAGTCTTTAAGGGGTTGAATAACTGTGTCAATGAAGAAATCACAAAAAAAACATTTAATACTGTATTACAAAAACAATTAATGTCATTTTAGTTGCATTTGGTTCTTTAAAAAGTCCTTGTAAGATTTAATTCTGAACACAATTACAAATGTACACTGAATTCCCTAAAACCCTTAACAGCATTGGGGGTTGAATAATTTTGAAAACAACTGTACAACTAATTGATTGGATGGTTTAATTAGTAAAATGAGGGAAAAACAAGAAGGATAGAATTGATTGGGGAGAGATTAGAAGGAGGAGATGGATGAAAGGAGAAGGGGGACATATTGCATTGTGAAGTTAAAAGAGGGAGGGCACATTGAATGGCAGGGAATAGAAAATATATAAATGGGATTTAAATGAGAGGGGACTCAATGGATGGACAAGTGGGCACAGATTTGAAGAAGTTGAGATAAATTGAAGTGGGCAGATTGGAGGAAACAGGGTAAAGGATGGACTGGACAGAAAGGCAGGGAAATGCAAAAGAAAGTTTATAAGTAGGAGCAAAAAAAAAGAAAAGAAAAGTATAACTGAGATTAAATGGAGAGCTGAAGGGACAGGATGGGGAGTAGGGTAAAGCAAAAGAGCAAGAGGAGAAATAATTGTCTTGTCGCACCCTTGTGTTCAGTGGGCCCATGGATCCCGATTCCTTGGTGGGCTACAGTAGCCCAACCGAGTTGGCCTTTAAGGAGTGGTAAATGGGTGTTAACTTTGGTGAATAAACTACTTTATCCCCTAACTGCCTTAATAAGGGTTAAACTTTTTATATAATTGAATCTATGCCAGGTCAATTGTCTGGTGTATGTATGAATTATAATTGTATAATGTGTATTTGCAAGATACTAATTTGTCTAGCTAAGAGTTTGCTCTCTGGAACATGTATATAATAGGTACAGAGTTTGGACAATGCAATTGCCCTTTAAAGCTCTAACAATGCTGTACAAACAAGACAACTATTCAGCAGACATTCTTAATGTGTTATATTTAAATATATATAACCTAAAATGCAGATGGCAAAGGGACTGACTCGGTCCATGTAGTACTTAATAAACTTCATGTGATCCTTACTCATAGACAAGGGTCTGTCTATGAGTAAGAGTTACATGACCCGAAATGCGTCAGACCTTTTTATCATTTACCCTTGATGTAGGATATGTTCAATAAAGATGACGTTTTTTAGGTACTACGTGGACCGAGTCTGATGCCTAAGGAAACTAGAGGAACAGGAGCCAGGTCAGCGTTCTTTTGCTATTTTTATATTGGTGTTCATTTTGCTTTTTTTTCTCACGTCATCTGGGGCTCCAGGCTTAGTTCATTTATGGTAGTCTACCTGATCTAATGACTAAAAATTAGCTGCATTTTGCTGCAAGGATTTTCCTTAAAAGGTTCAATTGGAGTTATACTACAAACAGGGGTAATTCTTATGGTGTTTTAAAATAAGTATTAGACCCTTAATTTAGAACCTGCGACTTGTATAGCTATGTTTGCTTGCATGTGCCTCTTGTAAATGCAAACAATCTAAAAACACCATCCAGATCAACAAGTGGAAACATCTTTTTAAAACTGGAGTTTTTTTTTTAAATTGCTCATTAGTGGAAACTATAATTCATCTCAACTATCACTGTACTTTTTTTGGCGATCTGCCCCCTATTTCGTTTCATCACCTGAAGAAGGGGGCACTTTACATCCCCCGAAACGTTGTGTTTTGTGTTATGTGTGGTTCACAATAAATCTATAATTATTTGGAGTGTGACCCTCAGTTTTTTATTTTTTCTGAGATATTTCTTTAGATACCCAGTCTGAAACACATTTCATGTCAATCAAGTGCCTGACTGTCATAAACTATTCTGTCTGCAGCAGACAGTTGGTGTGCTGTAAGCAGTTTTGACAGTTGGTATGTGGGAATATAGTCTTGTCAGTAGTCAGATCTTGAGAAAAACAAGTACTGCATTGAAGGCATGCAGCAACACACACATACACCTCAGAGAATGTGCAACTTACACATATTTATTTATAGATTAAGATGATAAAAAGTCATTTTTTCAGTATACATACACTTTAAGAACATCTTTTTCCTTTGGTCAATGGAACATTTGCAGTAGAATAGAATCCATTTGCAAAATATAAGAATGTTTACATTTCACTATTAAAACCATGAACACAATTACATTGTGTTTAGTTTTAATGGTGAACAACTCCTATCTTCCCTTGTAGATTTTGCTCCAAGTACTTCATCTTAATCAGATGGTCTTCTGGCAATCATGTGTATAGTAGAGATTTTGATGGGCAGGCCATTAAGATGTTTGAATGTAATAAAAAGCAGGGGAAATAATTATATAGACACAATTGTATACTAACTATATGTTATACAGTATTTAAAGTTCAGTGGAAAAAAAACATTATTTTGAATTTATTTTTTATTTAAATAAAAATGTCCTACGGTGGTCAGTAGTGAGCTACTATTTATGTTCTCCTCCCCAAAATGCTAATTGCCTTGGAATTAACCTAACAGTACTGTACATTAAGGGCAAGATCTTAGTGGGTCATTTTTCAGGAAGTCATCTGGTGTTTGGCAGTGTGTTTGCAGCATGTTTGCTAAAAAGGCATTTAAAGCATCCTAATAATGTTAGGTGGACAATGGTACTTAAATCAGTAACACTGAAAGATTCAAAGATCACAAGGTACAGTAATGTACTACTATTCATTTATTTTGAGATCCATTTAAAAAAAAGCAAAATAAAAACCATGCCTACAATACACTAACCGTGAGAATCACCTCCAGGTGATCACCAGCAGAAAGTACTGGATTCATAAAAAGGCACCAATCCCATTTTATTAGCAATTTATTCACGACTTACTGGATGATAGCTGGCGCTAATAAAACCCACATGAGTTTATCCTGTACACCATTTTCCAAAGCCGCAAAACTGGTATTGAATCTCTGGAAGGGAGATCGATCCAGAGCAATTGCAGCTCTGGGTTAATTTCCCTGAGAGTACTTTACTTTAATGCTTGAAAAAACCCTCAGGTTTAAGATTTTTTCCCTTTAAAAACTTATAATGAAAATTGTAAATGTCATACATGTTGATGTTTAAAGGATAGGTTCAATCAGAAAATGAACCTATCCTTTATAGAATTAATTGAAGAATGAGAGGTAAAGGAGCTATGCCTTACCTCCCGTTCTTCAATTAATCAATCAAACAGGAGCCTGAAAAATGAACAGCAACAGATTTATTAAACAGGAGAAATTAATGCACAGTGTTATGATGTATGCTAGATAAAGTTTACTTACATTCCAAAGCTCTGTTCTAGATTTTCCCATAAGCATCACAGGTAATTATATTCAACTTGTAGAATACTTTTTAAGAGAAAAAACATATTCATTTTCTGGGGTTTGCATGTTGTTTGCTATTTACTACTCTCCTATTCAACACTTATTAAAAGGAAAAAAATATCTGGCTTAAGTTCAGTATCTGGCTTTAGTACGTTTGTTATTCGTTTGTTATTTGATATTTAAGATATGTACAACATGTTCACAGTGATTTCTCCAACAGAAAACAGTAGAGTTCAAACCCAGTCAATTAATTCACAGATTGAATGGATAAAAGCCCAGAATCTCATGCCTTGTGGAGGCTTCTTTGATTCTCCTGCCAAGAGATATCTGTTTATACATTCAGCAGACGTAACTATTGGGTACTTATGACTCTTGTAACCTTATGTGATCTTTTTATTGTAATGGCTGATCATAGATAATTGTGTTTGTTTCTTTACACTATTCTATTCTAATCAAAAAATCTTTGTTCCAAAACTTTGTGCATAATTTGATGGTAATATTTCCCAGAATTCCATGCATTGTCAGAATGCCATGAAAGACATCCAGTTTAAAAATTTCCTCTGTTTTTAGCTAACAGAAAGTCCAACTAAATAACAACCACAAAACATGTTAGTGCTGACGCTTTTGTAATTGATAGGCAGTTCTATGTGTATTCTATGGTAAAACAAATTGTGCACCCGTAGCGTGAAAGTAAAGTAATTTTGGCACCTGTGGCAACAGTACACTGATTTTTTTCTTTTTTTTTAGTTCATGTCCACCCCCAACATTTTATTTCATGTATACTGTATGCAGAGAACTCCACAAACCCTAAAACTGTCTTTTAAGGTTGAAAATGGGTTTTTATTCTTATACTATATATGTACATACATGCAGTATTCCACGCAAATTTTGATTGCTAATGAAAATAAAACTTTTACAAATACTGTAAGTTCCTATATGTAAAATACAAAAACTATAAGAAACATTTGTTTCTTACCTTGGGTGCATTCCCACACCCGATTTTCCGGATTAGCAATCTTCGGGTCTTTCCAGCATTGTTCCTTACTTCATCTTTGGAATGGTCCAAATGAACTGCATTACAAACACATGATAAAGAAAACCGTAATACTCACACTGCCAGGTACACTGAGCTAATCTGCAAGATCCTGCCTCATCTGAACACCATCTTCTGTCTCTTCTGGGTAGACCCAGAAATCAGTCAATGACTTGAGGGTCCACCCAGTGTTTTTCCATTAAGCTCATTGAAAGACCAATTAAGCATGTTCCAAAGCTCTCTGAGCTTTCACTTCACTCAGTGAAGCCGGGAAATTGTGTGCAAGGATCGGGCAGAATAGGTACCTGCACTTCTTAGCAGTGTGAGTATTACAGTTTTAGGGTTTCGTGGTTTTCTCTGCATATGCATAAAATATCATTTTGGGGATGGACATGCTGTTTAAGTTCTATATATTAAAATCTACATTTACTACATAGTAGTCCTGAAAGATTGCCCACGTGCCTGTGTTACAGAAAGAGAAGGAGATAGTCTGGGGACAAGAGAGAGATGACAGCTGCTTCCTGTGTGGTATTAAGCGCCTGTTTAAGGGCACCTTTAAGGGCATAGCACCCAGCCACTGGTTCAGATATGTGGATGACACCTGGGTTAAAATCCGCCAGAAGGAAGTACAAGCTTTCACAGAACACATCAATGCGGTAGACCAAAATTTACAAGGGAAGAGGTACAAAACAACAAACTGGCCTTCTTGGACTGCTTGGTAGAAGTTAAGGAAAATGGTAAACTGGAAGTAGAGGTTTACAGAAAACCAACACACACAGATCAGTATTTGATGTTTGACTCCCACCACCCTTTAGATCACAAGCTGGGTGTCATCAGAACCCTGCAACACAGAGCTGAGAACATCCCCACTAGCACAGAGGCGAAGGCTAAAGAAATGAAACATCTCAGAGGAGCCCTTAAAACTTGTGGATATCCAGACTGGGCCTTTGTAAAAAGAAGTATAAGGAAAGAAAAGAACACGAATACCAACAGTGAAGGAGAAAAGCAAGACAGGAGAAAGAACATGGTCATCCCATATGTAGCAGGGGTCTCCGAGAAATTAAGAAGAATTTTCAAAAAACACTGTATCCCTGTCTGCTTTAAACCGAACAACACACTGAGGCAGCAATTGGTACATCCGAAAGACCCAATACCGAAACACAAGAAAAGCGACATCATATACGCAGTGCAGTGCAGTGAAGAATGCTCTGATTTGTATGTGGGGGAGGACAAACAGCAACTGCATCAACGTATGGCCCAGCACCGAAGAGCCTAATCCTCGGGTCAGGACTCAGCCGTGTGCCTGCATCTTAAGGATAAAGGACACACCTTTGAATATTGTAATGTTAACATATTGCCGAAGGAACGTGACTGGTTCAAGAGAGGTGTTAAAGGGTATCTCCACTGAGGAAAAAGCAATTTTTTTTTTTGGTTTATTTTAAAGTACACCATCCCCCAACACTCTCCCTACCTTTTTTTCCCCAGAATTCCCTTTCGTTTGATTGCAGCAGCATGGTAAAGCTGTGCAGGTTCCTGGGGGTGTGTCTTCCCATGTGCTGAGAGTGCTGTCACTCAATGTGCATCATCATGTTAGCAGACACACCCACTTGGCTGCAGTAAGAAATCCTTTCCTCCCTGACTCTCTAAGTTCATTTTTACAGCTAATCATGCAGAGAGAGACAGGGGAGGAAAAGTTAAAACCCTCTTCCCACACTACTGTAACAAAGGCAGGGGGACTTGCGTTGTTTTTAATAAAGATGTTTTGTGTCTAACTCTGATCAATGATTGATTTCATAGGGGATGCTGGGAATATGAGGCAATCTGGTATGGGAGGGAGTGGGAGAGAGAAAAAGATAGTACATGATTACTCCTCCATTAATTAGTGAGGTCAGCAAGCTGCTGTGATGGTCATGTGATTATTCCTCCATTAAGTAGTGAACTCAGTAGCTTAAAGTGTGTGTGCGTGTGTGTGTGTCTGTGTGTGTGTGTGTCTGTGTGGAATCGACCAACCAGTCAGATCACACAGACAGCAGTCCCGACGGATCCTCTCACGTTCTGCGCATGCACTAAAGGAAAACGCGCGTCGGACATTTCCCATGCAGGCTGTCACTGACAGTGGACGGACCAGCACCATCCACAGCGTTCTGGGGGAAACTCATTGGATTTCTTCTAAACTAAATAGAGGTGGGGGGGTTTGACACCAACTGTCTGCCATGTACAGTGCTGTTTTGACACCTTACCTTGGGCGTTCCTATAACACCTCTTAGCCACTATCCAATCACGCCCTTAACACTTGGCTGTGATATGCTAATTGGGATTTTCCAGGGTACGTAATTGCCACAGATTCTTGTACAAGTCATTCTGAATTGAGAAAGCCAGTCGGATGACTAGCGAAACGTCTTCAAGAACTAAACTTCAAGTCCAGTTGATCTAATTGAATACAACAGATACAGGTAGGAGTCCTTTCTCCTTGCACTGTTTCTTTAAAAAAAAACGGATCTAGATCTAACTATTATGGATGAATATAAATAATATTCAGTGATCTTTTAACTAGTCTCAGATTTTCCATTTTCTTTCTCACATGTTAGTATATTTTACATATAGGAAAATATTTCAAAATTCCATTTACATTCAAAAGTTACATGTAATACTGCTTGTATGTATACTTTGTATGTATATATTGGCAGAAAATGGGAATGAAAACCTATTTTAGGCCTAAAAAGTTGATGGAAATGGTTGTTTTAGCTGCAACTGTACCTGGGAAATGGTACCCAGCTATACTTGGTCTCGCCACTTCCAAAATACTGTAACAGAATTCCACAAATAAATATTGCAGGAGAACCACTCCTGTTTATTACTGTGTACTGTTTATTAGGAGAACCAGCCAACATACTGTATTTCTGACTATTATGAAACATGTAGGGCTGGCTCTCCTATTAACCAGTTCTGAAATGTTATTTGGCTCTCCCTGCATTATTTGTATTTGGAATTTAAAAATGAATTCAAATTGGCCCCACTGAAAGTTTGGAGCTTTAGAACAGAAAGTAATAAAAAATAAATTGAGGAATCCCCCATTCCCACATTTTAATGATATAGTGGAACAAATGTACCTCCTGATCTACTAAATCCCTTAGGGCACAGGCACACTGCAACGCAAACGCAATCACAATCGCATGCGATTTCATGTGCGATTTTTTTGCGTTTGCGCTTGCGATTTCTTCAATAAGTATAGGAAAACGCATGCGATTGCGAATAAAAATGCAGAACGCAAAACGAAAACGTGCAGTTTTTCTTCGTTGCCGCGTTTTCAATGATTTTTTAAACACGCAAACGCAAAAAAAACGCAGCAGTGTGGCCTAGCTCTAATGTTCAATGTTTGAATAAATAATTTGTGTTAATCATTGAATGTCAGGTGTGGGCAGTAAATGACATCACCCCCATAGGCAATTACTAGCCATCCTACTGAAATATGGAGGTCAGGACTGACAATCTGTATTTCTTTAGATATCCTTGTTGACCTGGAGATACATTGCATAATGCTGGTCCTGCCAGTATTTGATAAAAGCGCCCTACACTTGACCCTATCTCCTTTTATCTAGAACAAACAATTTAGCTATAATGGCAGACAGAGATTGTATTATTTCAATATTATAACTTAAGTAGGGTGGGAGGGATAATGCTCTCTCTCCCTTTTCAGAGAACCTGTATAAAAATATCTCTGCATTTTCACTTTCTAAAGGATTGAGCATCTGGCATATTCTGAGCCTATTCTTTGTGCTTGGCAATTTATTTTTACTTTTATACATTTTGTTTAAAGGTTTATCCTTGTCCTTTACATATGTAAATAAAATACCAAGTGCTCAGCCTCTTCAAGAAAAGAATAATATAGCATTTCCTGTTTTGTTTTTTTAAACTTATTACATCTCAAGGGGATGCTAGAATCGTCCCATTGCAACCTTTTCTACATATAACGGCAGACCTTATAATAGGGCATAATATATGCCCTAATATGCTCTTTTCTGTTCTCCTCACATTCTCCTGACTTCCCTTCAGTATCTCTTTTCTTTCCCATTATATTTCCCTAACTATCCAGACTCCCTGAGTATCACTTCAGCACAGATAACACAAACTATCACCACTTGCTCTCACCAACAGAGAAGCCCCAGTTTGCTGGGAGGCTAGTAGCGTAAAGTGCAAGGTATCTGCACTGAGGCTGGGGATATTCGAGAAAAACCGGTGGATTGGGCACAGTCTGGGGACTGGGGAGTACAACTGGTGGACTGGGCACAACTAGCTGGAGTGCTAGACTAAGCATGGTACAGGAGGAATGAGGAAAATTGGAGTCAGTGGTGGAGCCAAGGTCAGCACACGAAGAATCAGTCAGCGGAGCGAGGTAATAAAGGGAAGAGAAGAATCGTAGTCAGGGCACGGTCAGCGGTCAAGGCAGGCGACAAACAGGTGAAACAGGCAAATGTCAGGAACCAGAGATCAGAAAGTAAGATAACTCACCACGAGCTAGGGAGAACCAAAAGCTTTAACTGACACTGGAGCAATAGCCAACAAAAACTTAAAAAAGGGACCTTTTAAAAACAGGCAGAAAGGCAAGTGGGAACCAGATAGGTAGATCAAGATTTGAATTAGCTGCCTAAATGAAGAGGAACGAAAAGTACAACCTGAAAACCAAAGTTTTCTGGAATTAACCAAACCAAAACCGCTTAACCTACCCGGAAGAACCGCAAAAAGACAAAGAGGCAGACAGAGTGGTGTGGGAGCAGAGGTAAGTCCACCTGTCTTACAATAATTTAGTATGTGATACAACACCCCACAAAACCCAGGATCTGCTTTACTTACAGTTACCAAAGCTGCTCCTAGACTGAGAAAAGAGGTTTACTATCCCACAATCCAGCGCCGCTAAGTCCACACATAGGCTGCTGCTGCATGTGCCCTTTACATGCACTAGTAGCTGTAGCAGAGGCTCCTTCAGTAATGAGTTCAGCCATTGGCCGTAATGTCACTGTCATGGCCATGACTGACGGCCATTACCAGGAAGCACCTGGGGGCCGCGGTGCTAGATCGTAGGATAGTAAGCCTCTTTTCCCAGTCTAGGAGCAGCTTTGGTAACTGTAAGTAAAACAGATCCTGGGTTTTGGGGGGTGTTCCATCATATACTAAATTATTGTAATAGGGAGCAACGGCTGGTAAGTTATCTGGCAGTCTTATAGAATTTAAACCATGCGGTTAGGGTAGGGAGGGGGATACCCTTAAATCAGACATCCCACCCTGCCAAATGTAGCTTCTGGGCTTGGTGGGGAGAAGGGAGCGGGAATGGGGCGTGGTGGGCTGGCGTGACGTCTATGACATCCTCAAAGGGGAGGAGGCAGGATTAGGGGCATAGAACGTGATGTGATTTACGTCACAAAAGGTGAGGCTAGAGGTAGAGATGGGACCTGGATTCAACACAGAACCCCTTGGTTCGTTCGGATTTTGGGACTTTGGTATTTTTTAATAGCCTTGAACGTTTGATAAAACTCGAAAATATTTTCGAGGCTTATTAATTGAGCTGTGAGTTAGAAACAGCATTTGTATGTTTCAAAAAAGTTTCATCTATCCAATGATTGACAGCAGCATAGAGAATCAACATTAACCCTGCAGCTGCCTGAGGTGATTGCTAAGACTGGGTTTATATACAATACTTACTGTACCTACTCCATTGTGAAGGAGCTAAGTGAGCAGTAATATGGACATTAGGAAATCCTGGAGGTGGTTGTATTGCATTATGTATATTATATATACACAGTAGAGATAGTTACTAATAGTCTTTATACAGAACAATCATTTGATGTGCCCATACATGGTCTGATGTTATTGGCTCCCTCTACTGTAATAAAGGGGGGCAGTAATGGAAATTATCCGTCTTGCCTGATAGGTCCCGATACTGACAAAATTCGGCAAATTCTATCAGATCCGCTGCCAGTGTCTCAGCTCTGACTTTAAAACACACTAATGGTAATGTAGAGCAAATGTGGTTGGGGTAGACAAGGCTGAATTTTCTGACCCAACCTTTCGCTGCTATAGAGTGGTTGGCCCTGGCAAATGTCTCCTATGGACCACACGATTGGCAATGATTTACCGGCATGTCAAATTGCCCATTTATCCGATCCAGGCAAACGGGCAACCAAAGAAATCTATTTGTGTGTACCCAGCCTTAATGAACATATTTTATAACAAAAGTAAAGGTGATATCTGTATTGGCTAACTGTGATGATAATCATGGAAATTAGAGAATGTATATAATATTATGATATGATCCATATATAATAGAATACATGGATGTATTTGGTCATGAACCTCCTTCTGGGCTTGTTCAGTAGTAACCCATTTAGGAATCCTCCCCTGCACTTGCCACTGGAAATAGTTGGAAATATCTGATGCTCATCCCATTTCCTTTTTTTCCCAGGGATCTTTGCAGCTGTTTAAAATGGTCAGATCTGAATGTAGGAGTGAATTTCTAAGAGGTAAAGAAGGTAGAAAAAAACATGTTGTTTTAATTTAACATTAAAGTTACTGCTTAAGTCATGTTTTACTGGAGAGGTTTGTGTTATTTAGATTAACTCAGCCAGCACAAACCAGTCCTTTGACATTCCAGATCCTTCAGTCCACAGCTGCAGCTGGCAAATGGCCGATCCCTCCCGCATTTGGCCAGAACTAAGCCTGATTCAGTACATTCTACTTCTGTGTACGCCGGATAGGAAATGCACAACAGACTGGAACACATACACTTTATTTATTCATAGAGCATTTACAACAATAACAAATGTTTTCTTCCTTAATGTTGCAAACATATCCACTATCTTTTTATTTGTTTTTATGGCTCACAAACCCCCCTACTAAAAAGAATAGATAACGGCCAAAAAATGAGATGCTGGAAGGCAATTTGCATTTGCTGTTTGGGTCTGATGTCACTATGCCAAAACTTAATACCCATGTTTTCTCTCAATGGTGTTTTAGATAACACACTTCCTTTAGTAATTAACTGATTCTACCAATTTATAGAAAGAGACAGATTTATTTATTTCCCATAGCTTATTTTTCTATTTTTGTGAAATGTAAGGAATAGGATATTATCAGAAGTCACTAAAGCCTGTGGTGCTTTTATGTCATTGTGGTGACTTCTAATCTCCTTCAGGGAGATTCACCCAGACCCACAAGCGCTCTGGGCAAATCTCCCGTAGCGGATTTACCAGAGGCTGCACGACTCTGGGTGTATCCCACCTGCAGGTAAGTATTTAACACCATCTGTAAGCTGGCGTCAAATACTAATGTGCAAACAGTCATGCAGCCATTGGTAAATAGGCTTGCGATGGCTGCGTGAATGCCTCTTCCGGTACTCACAACCCCTGTAAACCGAGGATTAAAGTCACACTAACCGATCGTAAATCGGTTAGCGTGACTTTAAGAGCTGAAAAGTGTGGCCGCAGCACTCCCAGGTAGATGACCCCACTTATATTTTAAAGCAGGGGTACACTATTTCTCCATAATACTGTACATAGTTTTTATGTGACACTGATAACACAGCTAAGCTCTTTTTTTTAGTCTGAGACCCTTTTGCAAAGCACAAATAGAGATCTGCATTTCTGTGCGCGTTTGCCATGCGCTTGTGTCAGATTTAATGTGCACTTTCGTTTCCAAGAGGATTATGGGTAGAAATAAAATTGCATGTCCTATTAATTGTTTCTGCATTTATCCACTTGTCTCCACATTTTCATAGACTTTACTTTCATAGACTTGTATTAAGCACGATTTAAAAAATTATGATCTACTGTGTTCAAAAATCGCAACGGATCACAACACACACAATGGGGCCTACTTCCCGCAATTTAGATTAAAAATAAAATGTCAATGCAGTTTGCAAAGCGTGAATTGATTGGAAATTGCGGCAGTTCGGGTCTAACCCTAAAGGTTACAATTTTCAGGATATTTAAAGCTCTTGCGTATTATATTAGCACGTCAGAAATATTGCTAATCTAACTAGATTGTAAGCTCTAAGGGGTAGGGACCTCCTTACCTCTTGTGGCAAAGCTCTAGCACTTCTATTTATATCATTTATATATTTATGTACTGAACTATCTATGCATTTGTTCCCCTTGTATGACTATTGAATTTTGTTACTGTACAGCGCTGCGCTTTATAAATAAACTATACATACATACATTTATAATGTTTGCAAATACTTGCAATAGAGTTTAGAATGAACACATTTCCTTCAACCTTAAATAGGTTTGGAGATGACAAATGCTTTTGGAAAAGTACATGCTTGTGTGTGTCCTCGTGAATTACTACAGGCAAGCTGAGTTTCTTTTCTAGAAAACAATGCACATGTCTGCTTCCAGAGAATAAGACTTGAATAATGACATGAAAGGAAATTGGCTGTCACATCTGCAAACCATTGCAATTTATTTAAACCGTGGTAATGCTTACAAACATATTTAACAGTTTGACTTAATGACAGTTTTATTATCTGTGGTCTATTTTTCTTTTCATGTGGAAAATTTTAACACAGCTGCCACCATGCATAGTGGGACAAATCTATTAGCAGCAATGTTTCAGGAATGGCACAGAATAGCCCTGTGTGTGGTCTCCCATGCAAACTTTCTTCCTACTTCTGTTAAACAATAGCTCCGAGAGTCAGCTAGAACTCCAAGCACTGCATCCAAGCAGGACTATGCTCAAGTTTTTTATTCATTGGCAGAAACATGGCTGTAGGAGGTATTTAAATCACACTTTTATTTAAACAAACACAGCTGGATTTGAACTTCTCTTATGGGAAACTGCAGCAAAATATTCATCTCTGTTTATTGTAATGTTAGTTCCTAAAATAAGAATGTTGTCTACATTCCTGTATGAAACAGCATTTTCCTGATGGTACAGTGTTCTACCATTCTACAGCCTTTCAAGGTAAATGGTACATTATACTTGATGCATGAGTTCTTTAAAAAAACAAATCTAATTTTAAGTGTGATCTCTGTATCAGAAATGAAAATATCTGTTTACTATATTTTTCGGGGCGAAATACATGCACTGATCTCCACAAAAAAGGATATACTAAACGTGGCCTACATTTTACAAGTATCTAGGGCTCTTCTATATTTCATATTTTGCTTGTGAATTTTGAAAAGATGATATCATTGTTAGGACAGCAGCATTGAATTGGAGGATCCCTGTGCTGTTATTGGGGGGGAGAGAAAGCCTGCTATATAGACCCAGCTCGCAAGTATGAGAAATGCAAGTTTTCTAAAAGTAATTAAAGTAAAAAAGGTTAGAAGTTAGGAAATTCCAGACTGGGGTCACCTTGACGTGTTTTGAAGGATTTTTATTCATGTGATCACAGTAATGTATACAAAAACGTATTTTTTAATAATGCATTCAAGTGTGCAGATAAAATGGGGACTAGGAATGTGCATTGATGATCTTTTCCATGTATATATAATTGAACAGATCAGTAGCACTGATTTAATTGTAATTTTGCCTAAGGAGTATGCCTACTGCCCACAGTTCTTGCCGCAGATGATATTTTAGCGCAAATGATAGTATGGTCGATAGAAGACCACATGCTCAACTGAAATGTATCAACATGTCAGATGGAACTTTTATCAGCTTTGGACAAAGGTTTGACCGACATCGGTCTTTTACGGCAGTAAAAATACTGCCGATATTTAAACCTTATTGACCAGAGAAAACTGAATATCAGTTTAAAACATTGCTTTGTGTTTACCTAGCCCAAGTTCTGATGTGAATAAAAGCAAAAGCATATACAGGCTTCAAGAATACAATGACAGCAGGAACAACAAAACATTCTGGAATGTTTGGAATACAGATGGTCTTTAGCAAAAACAATAATGCTTTTAACACCATCAAGAAATTGCATATGTCTTTCTTTCTCAGTCCCTTAAAATTGCAAAAAAAAATTCAATTCACTATAGTCCATTCAAAAACATGTTTAATCAAACGCAACCTCTCTCTGCACAGATATTATCAGCCGATCTTGGATACTATAATACTCGATATAAGTCAACCAGAGTATAAGCAGAGGAACTTATTTTTACCTAAAATAAACAAGTAAAACTTGTTGACTCGAGTATAAGCCGAGCTTAGAAATTATCACCACTACTGCCTTCTGATTCAGTATTGTTTTTAGGTTTTAGTTGCCCTTTAAATTGACCCTTACTTATTGTTGCCAATATAATAAGCCAAATCCACTAACCCCCAATTCCTAGCAGGCTTTGGTTGCTGGGAGTTGTAGTTTCTTAACATCTGGCAAGGTTCAACAAACTGCCCATCTCTAAACCCCACCATGGAAGAAGAGGCCCTTTGGGGCATATTTATAAAGGTTCGTTAACTTTTCGCGGCCGTTTTTGCGGACATTAATGCATAAATCGCGTTTAACGCGATTTATAAAAGTCCGAAAACGGCCGCGAAAAGTTAACGAAGCGTTAACCCTTCGCGGCGATACTTACCTGTTACCGCCGCTTCTATTTATAAAGCGGCAGTACTGGTTTCGCTCAGCTAGTATCGGCTGTTTTACTTCGCCACCTTGAAGGTGGCGAAGTCAGCCGATACTAACCTCCCGCGGCGGGATGGGCAGGCAACCGCGGCGGGTGGTCACACCCGCCCTGGGAGACACGCCCACCCCGCCCACACACCCCCGCAGCGGCGACCGGCTGCCGGGAAGGGGCCGCAGCAGGTGGTCGCGACCACCCGCCACGCACCCCCTCCCCGGCAACCCCTCCAAGCCCCGCCCGCCGCTCCCAGGGAGGGGAAGGGAGGGAGCCACTGGGAGGGGTGGAGGCTCCCTCCAGCGGGGCCCTGAGAAGGGCCTTTGGGGCTTAGGGGGTCCCGCAGCTCGAACCGCGACCCCCCCTCCCCGGCCCTTGTAAGGGCCTTTGCGGCACTTACAAGTGCCCTTGCGGCTCTGACAGAGCCTTTTGGGGTTAAGGGGTCCCGCAGCTCGAACGGGACCCCCCTCCCCGGCCCTATCAGGGCCTTTGCAGCACTTACAAGTGCCCTTGCGGCTCTAACAAGAGCCCTTTGGGGCTTAGGGGTCCCGCAGCTCGAACCGGGACCCCCCCCGGCCCTTGTAAGGGCCCTTGCGGCACTGACAAGTGCCTTTGGCGGGGGTCCCGCAGCTCGAACCGGGACCCCCAGTGTGCGGCTCTAAAAGAGCCCTTGGGCGACGTCTTCGGGCTGGCGACACAACCCCACTCAGGTCGCCGATGCCAGGCAGACTCACTGCGGCCGCCAGTGAGGCCGCTGGCACCGCTGGCCTCAGCAGAGCCGATGTTGCCAGCCGCTTCTTTCTTCAGCCATCTACTGCGATGGCATCTGAGTTCCGCGGCGGAAAGCTCCTCTTTATATAGGTTTGCAGAAATCCATAATCCGTTTCTGATTGGTCAATTTTTAATACTTGCTTTACATTAACCAATCAGATTTCAGAACTTCCAGAAATCTGATTGGTTGATGTAAAGCAGTATAAAAATTGACCAATCAGAAAGGATTATGGATTTCTGCAAACCTATATAAAGAGGAGCTTTCCGACGCGGAACTCAGATGCCATCGCAGTAGATGGCTGAAGAAAGAAGAGGCTGGCAACATCGGCTCCGCTGAGGCCGGCGGTGCCAGCGGGCTCACTGGCGGCCGCAGTGAGTCTGCCTGCATCGGCGACCTGAGTGGGTGGTTGTGTCGCCAGCCCGAAGACGTCGCGTTGGATCAAGACGCCGGCAACATCGGCCTCGTTGAGGTCGCCGGCGCCGCCGGGGTACCCTGGCGGCCGCAGGGGTATCTCTCGGGGGTCGGCGGCCTCGGCGGAGCTGGTGTCGCCGGGACTGCGAAGAAAGAAGACGCCGCCCAAGGGCTCTTTTAAGAGCCGCACTGGGGGTCCCGGTTCGAGCTGCGGGACCCCGCCAAAGGCACTTGTCAGTGCCGCAAGGGCCCTTATAAGGGCCGGGGAGGGGGGGTCCCGGTTCGAGCTGCGGGACCCCCTAAGCCCCAAAAGGCCCTTCTCAGGGCCCCGCTGGAGGGAGCCTCCACCCCTCCCAGCGGCTCCCTCCCTTCCCCTCCCTGGGAGCGGCCGGGGCGGGGGGCTTGGAGGGGTTGCCGGGGAGGGGGTGCGCGGCGGGTGGTCGCGACCACCTGCTGCGGCCCCTTCCCGGCAGCCCCTCCTAGCCTCCCGTTCCGAGATTGCCGCGAGCGGGGAACGGGTTGGGAGGGGCTGCTGGGAAGCGGGGGTGTGGGCGGGGTGGGCGTATGCCCCGCCCCCTTAGGAGAGGCGTCGGGAAGGGATTTTAAGTCCCTTCGCGGCGATACTATACAGTATCGCCGCAAAGGGGCTTAAAATTACCGCAGCACATCGCGGCCGCGATACATATCGTGGGAATAGCGCTCGCCGTTATAAATACGGCGATAGCGCTATTTTCGCGGCCGCGATGTGCGGCGGTAATTTTTGGGCGCTATTATCGTTGCTTTATAAGTATGCCCCTTTGTCTTAACTGCTCCACTGACAGGAGAGTCAGTCCTTAAGCAATGCCTGTGACCCAAGTACCGGTATATGCCTAGGTTAGCTTTTATGGCTCATTTAAAAAAAGAAAAAACCTAGACTAATACCTGAGTATATACGTTAATAATATCAATTGCAAGCCCAATAATAAAAAACGTCTATTTTGATTGACCAATATCATTCTTGGTGACCACAAATATAGTGGAGACTGGATATCGGCCAATGATATCACTACATGTATGACCACCATTTAAGCCTTTTACTCACATGATCATAAAATGTCTACAGCAAAACTACTATCCTTCTGTCCCACATGAGAAAATTGCTTTATAATAGTTATTATTGTCGTTTTTGTTGTCTTTATCAAAATAAAAAGGAAAGAATAGATTTTTTCACAACCATGAATACATGGCTCAAATAAGATACATTGTGAAACCAATAACCCTACACACAAACAGCAAGCTTTCATGATAAAATGTTGAATTTTGAAGGACCACCAAATACATTTCTGTAATTCTATAGCTATTCCTACCTATGTTTTCTTTAAAGAGATCTACCTCCAGAGTTTTGCCAGAATTGTTCCCACTTCTCTGCATCCCTGCTCAGGGGCACTTCTAGGGTTTTTGCTGCCTGAGCCAAACTTTATTGCCGCCTTTTTGTGCGCGAGAAATAATCTGTCTAATTCTGCTTTTACCGAGTGCTGGACCTAGTACATGCTGGATTTAGTTTTGTGTATTTTCATAGTAATGAAACAGATCTTACCAATACATTATGTCACCATTGCATAAAATTTAGGATATCTTACTTAAACAATTAAAAAATGAAAACTAATAATATGCTAGTCCTTTTTAATGAAAGAGAAATAGATTTTAAAGGATAAGTACACTGTAAAAGCAAGTTAAGTTAAACTGAAGCTTTAAAAAAAAAACCCTACCCCTTTTTTTGCTTTGTAAATGCAAATGTCATTAAAGGATAAGTACACTGTTAAAGCAAGTTAAGTTTAATTGGAAGCAGCAGCTTTAAAAAATCTCCCAATCTCCCCCCCCACTTTTTTTTTTCTTAAGCTGGGTACACACAGTACCGATAAAGCTGGTACACACAGTACTGATAAGCTGGGTACACACAGAACCGATAAAAGCTGGGTACACACAGTATCGATAAAGCTGGGTACACACAGTACTATAAAGCTGGGTACACACAGTACCGATAAGCTGGGTACACACAGTACTGATAAAGCTGGGTACACACAGAACGATAAAGCTGGGTACACACAGTACTTAAAGCTGGGTACACACAGAAACCGATAAAGCTGGGTCCCAGTACCGATAAAGTGGGACACACAGTACAGATAAAGGCCGAACGCTCATTTGGAAAAGAGGGAAAATTTGCGTGTTGGGGGAGAGCTCAGGACTGTGGGTATACAGATCTTTGAAAGATGACAGACCGGATCTTGCAGATCCTGTCTGTCATCTTTCAGAAATCTGTAGTGTGTGTAACCCACCTTAAGTCCCTCTGAGCGTACCTTTGCTGATGTAAAGTTAGTGACATCTTAGATGTGCAGTGTAGACTGTTTAGCTCCGCCCCTCTAAAACTTGCTGGATCTCCTTCTTCTTAAGCCTCCAAAACCAGTGATCGTTTGGTTCATGCACGCGTGTGTATGCACACGTGACATCATCACACCGTGCCATGCTGTAAAAGTGCCTGTAACTAGCACAGCGGTGCGGTGTCACACGCACATGCATCTGTGCACGGGCGTGCACAAACAAAAGGATTAGTGCTTTTGGAGGCTTAAGAAGAAGGAGATTCAGCTAGTCTCAGAGGGGCGGAGCTTAACAGTCTACACTGCCACTCTAAGATGTCACTTTACATCAGCAAAGGTACGCTCAGAGGACTTAAGCTGGGTACACACACTACAGATTTCTGAAAGATGACAGACAGGATCTGCAAGATCCTGTCTGTCATCTTTCAAAGATCTGTATACACACAGTCCCAAGCGCTCCCCCTAACACAGCAAATTTTCCCTCTTTTCCAAACGAACATTCAGCCTTATCTGTACTGTGTGTACACACAGTATATCGGTACTGTGTTCCAGCTTTATCGGTACTGTGTGTACCCAGCTTTATCGGTACTGTGTGTACCCAGCTTTATCGGTACTGTGTGTACCCAGCTTATCGGTACTGTGTGTACCCAGCTTTATCGTTACTGTGTGTACCCAGCTTTATCGGTACTGTGTGTACCCACTTTATCGTTACTTTGTGTACCAGCTTTATCGTTCTTGTGTGACCAGCTTTATCGGTACGTGTGTACCCAGCCTTATCGGACTGGTGTACCCAGCTTTATCGTACAGTGTGTACCAGCCTTATCGGTACTGTGTGTACCCAGCTTTATCGGTACTGTGTGTAACCAGCTTTATCGGTACTGTGTGTACCCAGCTTAAGAAAAAAAAAAGTGGGGGGGGAGATTTTTTTAAAACTACTGCTTCCAATTAAACTTAACTTGCTTTTACAGTGTACCTATCCTTTAATGACATTTGCATTTACAAAGCAAAGAAAGAAGAATTAAGTAATTTATCTGTAGCCACCACATAGTGGATATTCATACCTGTATGAGTGGCGTTTACAATATGGTTTGCTTGAATAATACCAAGTCAGCAATACCTAAATCTCTATACAGGTGTGCTAGTTAAAAGTGCCATTGTTTATGTGCATAAAAACAGGTAGTTTTCTTCACATTCAAGAGCTAGAGTCTTCCATTCAGAATAGCCTTTTTATGAGCGTGAGCTTTTTTTTTTTTTTTCTTTTTAGTGAACATGTATATTTTTCTGTTAACATTTTATCATTTGGTTTAATCCATATTATCCACAAGGGAATCCTTGTAGATTACAGGCCTTGAATACCCAATTTGCCTATTTTAATCAGTGCAGCTGGTAAGCATATTATTAGTAGAGAGATTAGGGTCCTCTGGATGAGTGCTATGATTTGAGGAGGGCAGCAAATGTGGTGAGTGGAAGAGATATGGAGTGAAGTCAAAGGGTGGAACTGAGAAGGTTTAGAAATCATGGAGAATGAAATTATTGTATTGGAGTGTAGATAAAAAGCTTAAACAAAATTTGTAAGAACCCACTGAACTGATAGAAGGAGAAATGATTTGCAGAGAATACATAAGTTCAGTAGGAAGTGGAACTGCATTTTACTGCATGCAGTCTGTTAACTTAAGGTTACATTCCTGTAAATCAGGTAGGGAACTATAACCAAATGTCATCAAGACCAAATGTTTCATAGTATCATTTTATAAATAAGGGAAACAGTATCATTTTATAATAATAAGGGAACAAATAAGGACATCATTATGGATCTGCGCTTTCTTGAATGACAAATTACCAACAAATTGTTTATTGTTATCTTCCTGACTTTAGCCAGCACAAACCATGTGCAGGTAATCTCCATATGGGAAATGTGAAGCAGATTCCTCCAAGCTATGATAGAAGTTGGTGAATATACCATAAATGGAAAACCTTTCCTTTATTCATATATTTTTATTTTTTTTTTAATCAATAATAATAACAAGCCAGAGAAAGCCTTTGGGGTGTGCGACATGTGCACATGAGTAGTCTAACGAATTGTGCCAAGACCAATTTTTGGCAATAACATGAACGGTTTCTAACTGCTCATTTTTGTTTAGAGTGAGGTCATGGGTATCTCCACTGGTAAAATGTTTTTTTTTGCATTCAGTTTCATTGAAGGACAGGAGGTACAGGAGCTGTGTCTTACCTCCCATTCTTCAATAAACCTGCAAGAGCCAGGAGAGAAGATTGGGAACTTATCCGATCTGTCACTCCTCCGCCGTGTCCTCTGTCGTGATGGACTCTGTGTACTCGCACTTCATAAAACTGAATACAAAAGATTTATTTACCATTGGAGATAACCTTTAAGTAGTAGAGACACAAACAACTCTGAAGATTGGAAAAGGGAGGAGCATTGGCAGATTCACATTTCAAAAGCCCAATAAGTGCAAGGCCTTAACCTTGCCTGTCTTTTTACTACAAGAGAAAACAAAAGTAATTATGTTAAAATGTGTGTAAAATGTGTGCCACACCTGAAACCACAGGAACCCCCAGTCACATTCCTGCTGGGCACAATGGTAAATCTGGCTTCAAGAGGGGCCTAAGAAACGTCCTTGTTACTTTGTGCTGCCAAGGCACAACACTCCTCTGCTGCTTCTACACTGTGGGCCAATAATCTCTGAATCGTGGGCAGTTGCCATCTTGCATTCCATCTGTATACCCTTTAAGATTATCCCTTTAATTTTACATTTAGAAACAATATAGTGTAGAGCTGCAGGGCAGGATAAGGAGGTGAAACCTGATCTTAGCACAGCTCTGTGCAATGTATTTCTCAATAGTGTCCCTACATAAAATTGATTTTAATCTGCCACAGTCTCCCAAATCTTCAGCGTGTCATAATACTGACATAGTTTGGATTTTTTGTGATATTAACTGGCACATACAAATGAAACCTTCAGATAAATCTGGCCTCACATTTTTGAAATATGCCAAATCGAGCTGACTGGATACTGACTGAATATTCCGTTTGCCAGATGCAATGCAATGAGACTCCTTCCTTCATAAAGAAGAAAGCTGGAAAAAGTAATGAAATCTACTATTTAGAAATGACAGGGGGGAAAAATAAAAAGGAAAAAACACAATTTGAAGGTAGAAGAAAGGTATAAGGTGAGTGACAAAAGGGTGTACATGCCTTTTAAACAGTATTCCCTAACTTTCTAAACTATTCTTTTTAGGTAAGGTGCTACAAAGCCATTGAATGGCAACACAAATTTAAAGTGTGCTCACATCATTTTTTTGTCTGTTCTCTTCTTCCCATCCCTATCTGCTCATCTCCCAGAGGTGCGTTTTAGTCACTTAGGGTACAGCCAGTTTGCCAAACCCTTTGTTTACTCTTACATAGCACTAAAAACACCCGTTCTGCTTAACAATTAGTTCATTCATTCATTAAAGTCTCAAAAAAAGCTTGCAATTCAAAATACTATGTATACCGCATGGCTTCAGTGGCTTATGTTTGAGTTAAAAAAAAGCTAGGCAAAAGAGATGCTATTGCTTTGGTACCTTTGGTGGAAACAGTTGTGAGTGCTTGTTTGATCAAAGCAGCTGACTGCCACAAAAAACCTTAAACCCCTTCCTAATCCATGCAAATTGTTGGGAATTGGTTTAGAATGGGCTTCCAGATGCAATAGTGGCAAACACAAAGCAAAAACTGTAGGACAAAGCAAGAACTGTAAGTTCAAAAGGCTGCATTTAACAACAGAGATGCACCTAACAAGGTTAGCTTTATAGGGTTTCTACACACACAACAACACAATTTACATTGCAGATGGGTACATAAAGGTTAGTGAGAGTTCCCGTAGAGCTGCTCCAAAATTCTTTACATAGACTGCACAATGTTATTGGTTGGGAACATGGGCTATATGCCACTATCCAGGGCAGTATTCACACAATATTTTGCATCATCTTGTTGGAGTACATCCAACTTGCCTGCCTGCAAATGCTGGATAAAATCTTCCTGACTTATGCCAGTGATGGTTCTTGGCAGCTATGTACCCAGCACACAAATAAGCATCCCTTAGTGCCTCCAGCCTTCTTTATGAGGGTCTCCAGGCACACCTGCTTCTGTTAAAGACGGTCTTTCAAGGAATTTAATGATGATGAAACTGAGCAATCCATTGCTGCCATCCTTTGTCAGAACAGTAAAAAAGAAAAAAAAACCCACAGAACTGACATGAATGTGATATACATATATGTGGTAAACATCGCATTTAGAATGGGCATGCCACATATATCCATCTTTTCAGGATTAAAATATTTCCCATTGTTACATACAGGAACTGGTTTAGAAAATAAAAACTAGCTTGTCAGTTTTTCTAAATTGTCAGTTGCCCAAGTGGCACGTAAGACTGAGGGGCAAATTTATAAACAAGCGTCTTTCGCCAATTCATTTGCACAACTAAATTTGCGCAAAATTGTTGCACAATTGAATTATTTACCACTACATTTCTAAAGAGAAAAGACAAGAAAAAATGTGTGTTAAAATGAGCAACAAACGTGGTTGAAAAAAACAGTAAAAAAATATTTCATTAAAATAAGAGACATAGACACTATTAAGACAAACCATTGGAAGATACAATCGTTTTAAGCCTATACTATTTATACTAGTTTTCCAACAATATCGGCTTATCAATATATAGCACAATTAATGTACTTTTGAAATAATAATTTCTAAGTAGATTTCCTATCTGCTGTTCTCCCAGAGTGAGCATTTTAGTTGACTCTTGGTGCAGCAGATGGAAGAGTGGGGCAAACACTCTCCTAAATAGTGCTGAACCTTTTCAGTCTGGATTACAATGTGTGTACAATGTTGCTTGTCAATTTGTGTTGTCCATTTGTGCTTTAGTTTGCAATCTCTATTGCCAGATGGTTTTAATGGGAATGTAGGTACTATACCGTACTGTATCTTTGCAAACCTGTCTGCTTTTAAACTGATATAAACATTATTTTGGTCTGCACGCCACACTGTACAAGCGTATTTTGGTGTTTTTACCAACAATCCCTTGGGAAACACAAATGAAAGCACACAGAAACACACAAACTAATGTTCAAAATGTTCAAAATAGCAGTGTGGCCTTGCAGACCATACTCCCGAAAAGCTTGCAGTTCTAAGGTATGTATTTATTATTGTCTACAACCAGCCAAGAAAAAACGTAAAGGCAAATTTATTTGAATTGCTAGCTAACCAGTTATATTAGATGCACATGTTTGTATACATTCCCATATATTTACATATTGGCATAAATCACAGTGAACTTAAACATTTCCTTTTCTTTATGTGCGTGACTTCCTTTTCCTGGATGTTTAATTTGGACTTTATATCAGATAACAGCAATGCATTATAATATAAATCCATTGCCTTGCATTTTAAAAGGAACATAAGCCTCTTTAGACAATACTGTCAGCCATGCTAAAAATAAAATCATTGGGTGAATGCAAAATTAACACACAGTCTAACACCAGTTAAAAGCTAGGCTAGAAGTTGCACTAAAAATGACACAAACACGATACCCATGCAGCCATCAATATTTTAGTGATAGCAAACACAGGGGGATTTTATCAAGAGCCTTAGTGCTTCAAATCTCATCTTAACGTCACGCCATCCAATTTACCAATGGTTAGTGTGACTTAAAGATGTGATTCAAAGCACTACGCTTACGATAAATTGCCCCTATGTGTGCTATCCCTGAAATGGGAGTGACTGCTTTTAAGTATTTACCTCTTAACAGGGGTAGGGGGAAATAATTTTTACTGACACCCAACAACTCAGATAATATTATCAGCCTGTAGTCACATTGGAAATAGAATGGGTCTCCTACATCCTGAAATCCTTTAAAAAAATATATTTTGTTGAATATCCCCGTTTATGAGTATGCTGAATCCAAACATGAATCTGTAGTTCTCATTTTATATTAAAGAGCCGACTTTTGGCTACTAAAAATATTACCAACGGCATGTTTCTACAGTAACTTCCTATTTGTATCTGTAGTTTCTCTTTTATTGAAGTCCAACTACAATTCTTTTATCAAGGGAAATGATCTGTCCCCATATAATAAAGAACAAGGTGAAAACACAGACAATGATATAAAACTATTGCTTGGCTTAAAGAAAAACTAAACTTTTTTTGCTCTTAACGTAGAACACAATAGAATTGTAAAATTTTCTTAAGTAAGATGCATTGATTACATGTAAGTAATTCTGTAACTAAGAAGGTTTCCATGTTGTTGCCAGTACAATTCACGCCCTTGTATTCTCAAAGAGCCACGCCCCTTGCTCCAGTATTCATTAGCTCTATGCACAGAGCATTTTCTATACAGATGTCAACACACAATATGGAAGTCCTGGATAAGATTAAAAGCTGCATGGTACCTTCCTTTTATTTAGCAGCCATGTGTGAGCATACAGCCTTCCTGGGGCAATTCAAAATTGTCAGTTCATTTTAATGACATTTTTTAATTCTGTTTAGCAAAACATAAAGCCTCTAAATGTATCTTATTTCTTGCATCTGCAGTGGTGGCTCATTGGGATATTTTTAGAAATACATAGTCCAAAAGTTTAAATCTCCAGACTTACATCTATGCTAGCTAACAATACCCTGCAAAGATTAATTTTGTTTTTATGTATTTAAGTATTTTATAATTATTACGACAGCATGCACACTCTTGAATGTGTTTGAAAAAACAAATGTAAATTCCTATTCTGTGTCTGGCAGGGAAGGGAAGATCTCTGTGCCGTTATATGATTGGCTGTCAGCTTCTAGGTAGCAAGGCTGCAGCTTCCTTGTTTTGATCTGCTGCACTACAGAGCATGTGCATGCACTGCCTACATTTAGCTGGGATACACCCAGCTAATGTAGAAGTGGATGCTGACCTTTAGTATGCAGAAAATTGGAAATGACCATGGTGGCACACCACCAACTCAGTTACCCCTCATGGGGTGCATACACATCGAGGAATACCTCCCAGCTCCAGGTACTAAGTCATAAACGTATAGATAATAGATGGCACCACTATAGACTTTTACTATACTCATGAGAGTGCCTCTATAATCTATAGTAGCTGACCTCATTACCCAAAGGTTAATTTCATATATCACCAGCAGCCACAGCAAAGGGAGAGGTGAACACAGCTCAGGGGTGTCTCTAGGTTTTTGCCACCTGAGCCAAACTCTGATTGCCGCCTATATGTGGCATGCTTTTTGTGTGGGCGTGGCTTTCTGTGACAAGCGCAGCTAGCCATTTTTGAACTTGACAACATTTATTTGTACAATTTCTTTAAAACGACATTTATCCACACCATAATTCCTGAAGAATAAAGAATTTTGCCCAAAGAAGCTGCCACCCACGTCAAGGTAGACTCTTTTAATAGGGCCCTAACTTACCTAACCTAACCTAACAAACTATCTAAAGCTAATCTAAACCGTATGAAATGCCTTTTAACAATATCTTAACACATTTAGTAAGAAAATATAAAAAATAATATCTGCAGCAAAGTATATGTTTGGTTGAGCAATCTACCACTCATACAGTAAGAGCACCATTAAGGTCCCACACAGTGGGAACAGATAGTTAAGCTCCACACAGTGACAATAAACAGATAAGGTCTGACACAGTTAGACAGACAGTAAAGATCCGCGACGTGAGAACAGACAGTAAAGGTCCCAGACAGTGAGAACACATTAATATCCCACACAGTGAGAACAGACAGTAAAGTCCCACACAGTGAGAACAACAGAGAGCTCCCACACATGAGAACAGATAGTAAAGTTCCCACACAGTGAAGACAGACAGAAGGTCCCACACATTGAGAACATACAGTAAAGGTCCACACAGTGAGAACAGACAGTAAAGCTCCCCACACAGTGAAGCAACACAGTAAAGGTCCCACACAGTGAGAGACAGTAAAGCTCCCACACAGTGAGAGCAAAACAGTAAAGGTCCCACCAGTGAGATCAGACCAGTAAAAGTCCCATACACAGTGAGAGCAAACATAAAGGTCCCATACAGTGAGAGCAACAGTAAGGCCTTACAGTGAGAACAGACAGTAAAGGTCCCGACAGTGAAAACGACATTAAAGATCCCACACATTGAGAACAGACAGTAAAGGTCCCAAACAGTGAGAACAGACAGTAAAGGTCCCACACAGTGAGAACAGACATTAAAGGTCCCACACAGTGGAACAGACAGTAAAGGTCCCACATATGGAACAGCAGTAAAGGTCCCACACCAGTGAGAACAGATAGTAAAGGTCCCACCAGTGAGAACAGACAGTAAAGGTCCCACATAGTGAGAACCGACAGTAAGATCCCAGCAGTAAGACAGACATTAAAGATCCCACACATTGAGAAAGACAGTAAAGTGTTCACACAGTGAGAACAGACAGTAAAGGTCCCATACAGTGAGAACAGACAGTAAGGTCCCACACAGTGAGAACAGACGAAAGGTCCCACACAGTGAGAACAGAACAGTTAGGACCCACCACAGTGAGAACAGACAGAAAGCTCCCACAAGTGGAACAGATAGTAAAGTTCCCACACAGTGAGAACAGACAAGGAAAGGTCCCCACACAGTGAGAACATACAGTAAGGTCCCACACAGGGGAAACAGACAGTAAAGCTCCCACACAGTGAGAGGAGACAGTAAAGGTCCCACACAGTGAGAGGCAGAAGTAACAGCTCCCACACATTGAGAGCAAACAGTAAAGGTCCCACACAGTGAGATCAGACAGTAAAACGTCCCATACAGTGAGAGCAACACAGTAAAGGTCCCAACAGTGAGAGCAGACAGTAAAGGTCCTATACAGTGAGAACAGACAGAAAGTCCAGACAGGAAAACAGACATTAAAGATCCACACATGAGAACAGACAGTAAAGGTCCCAAACAGTGCGCAGAACAGACTAAAGGTCCCACACAGTGAGAACAGACATTAAAGGTCCCACACAAGTGGAAGACAGTAAAGGTCCCACATAGTGGGAACAGACAGTAAAGGTCCCACACAGTGAGAACAGATAGTAAAGGTCCACACAGTGAGAACAGAAGACAGTAAAGGTCCCCATAGTGAAACAGACAGTAAAGATCCCAGACAGTAAGAACAGACCATTAAAGATCCAACACCCTTGAGAAAAGACAGTAAGGTTCCACACAGTGAGAACAGACGTAAAGGTCCCATACAGTGAAACAGACCACGTAAAGGTCCCCCACACAGTGAGAACAGACAGAAAGGTCCCACCAGTGAGAACAGACAGTAAAGGACCCCACAGTGAGAAGCAGACAGTAAAGGACCACCACAGTGAGAACAGACAGTAAAGGTCCCACTCAGTGAGAACAGACAGTAAAGGTCCCACTCAGTTGGAACAGACAGTAAAGGTCCCACTCAGTGAGACAAGACAGTAAAGGACCCACACAGTGAGAACAGACAGTAAAGGTCCCACTCAGTGAGAACAGACAGTAAAGAGGGCCCACAATGAGAACAACAGTAAGGCCCACACAGTGAGAACAGACAGTAAAGGTCCCAAACCATGAGAACAGAGAGTAAAGGTCCCAAACCATAGAACAGACAGTAGCTCCCACACAGTGAGAGAAGAACGTAAAGCTCCCATACAGTGAAAGCAGACAGTAAAGGTCCCATACAGTGAGAGCAGACAGTAAAGGTCCTATACAGTGAGAACAGACAGTAAGGATCCCACAGTGAGACAGACAGTAAAGTCCCACACAGTGGGAACAGACATAAATGTCCCACACAGTGAAAACAGACAGTAAAGCCCCACACAGTGCGAACAGACATAAAGCCCCACACAGTGCGAACAGACAGTAAAGGCCCTACACAGTGTGAACAGACAGTAAGGCCCCACACAGTGCAAACAGACAGTAAAGGCCCACACAGTGCGAACAGACGTAAGGTCCCCAACAGTGGAACAGACAGTAAAGGTCCCATACTGTGAGAACAGACAGTAAATGTCCCATTCAGTCAGAACAGACAGTGAAGCAACAGTTAAGGTCCCACACAGTGAGAGCACACAGTAAAGGTCCATACAGGAAGCGACAGTAAGTCCCACAGTGAGAGCAGACAGTAAAGGTCCCCATACAGTGAGAGCCAACCGCTAAAGTCCCACACAGTGAGAACAGACAGTAAAGGTCCCTCTCAGTGGGAACAGACAGTAAAGGTCCCTCACAGTGGGAACAGACAGTAAAGGTCCCACACGTGAGAACTACAGTAAAGGCCCACAACAGTGAACAGGCAGTAAGCTCCCACACAGTGAGAACAGACAGTAAAGGTCCCCCACAGTGAGAACAGACAGTAAAGGTCCCACACAGTGAGAACAGTCAGTAAAGGTCCACACAGTGAGAGCACGTAAAGGTCCCATCACAGGTAGAACAGACAGTAAAAGGTCCCAAACCATGAGAACAAGAGAGTAAAGGTCCCAAACATGAGAACCAGACAGTAAAGCTCCCACACAGTGAGAGAAGACAGTAAAGCTCCCATACAGTGAAAGCAGACATAAAGTCCATACTGAGAGCAGACAGTAAAGGTCCTATACAGTGAGAACAGACAGTAAGGATCCACACAAGTGAGACAGACACAGTAAAGGTCCACACAGTGGGAACAGACAGTAAAGTCCCACACAGTGAGAAACAACGGTAAAGGCCCCACACAGTGCGAAACAACAGTAAGGCCCCCACATGCAACAGACAAAGCCCCACAGCAGTGCAAACAGAACAGTCAAAGGCCCACCAGTGCGAACAGACAGTAAAGGCCCCACACAGTGCGACACACAGTAAAGCCACAGGTCCCACACAGTGAGAACAGACTAAAGGTCCCATACTGTGAGAACAGATAGAAGTTCCCATTCAGTCAGACACGACAGTGAAAGCAGACAGTAATGGTCCCACACAGTGAGAGCACACAGTAAAGGTCCCATACAGTGAGAGCAGACAGTAAAGGTCCCACACGTAGAGCAGACGTAAAGGTCCCATACAGTGAGAGCAGACAGTAAAGGTCCCAACAGTGAGAACAGACAGTAAAGGTCCCTCTCAGTGGGACAGACAGTAACGTCAGGCATCATCATCAGTGGGAACAGACATGTAAAGGTCCCACACAGTGAGAACAGACAGTAAAGGTCCACACACGTGAGAACGACAGTAAAGGTCCCACACAGTGAGAACAACAGTAACGGTCCCACACAGTGAGAACAGACAGTAACGGTCCCACACATGAGAACAGTCAGTAAAGGTCCCACACAGTGAGAAGACGAACCGTAAAGGTCCCACTACAAATAGAACAGACAGTAAATGTCCCATACATGTGAGAACAGACAGTAAAGTACCATACATATTTTATCTCCACACATTCTTTCTACTCTCTGCAGTCGCTCTGTCCTTTATCCCTCACACAACTCTCTTCGCAGTCTCTATATCTCTCTCCCTGCAGTGTATCAACTTCCATCAATGAACAACACCTCTCATGCATCTACACACTCTCCACACATACACATAACCCCTCTCACACATACTGTCATACAACACCTTCTCAACAACTGTAATATTGAAAATTCAATAAATTCAAAAAGAAAAATCACACAAACTGTACATACACCCTCGTCACACCAACAGCTACCTCTGTACATACACACCTCTCACCACATACAATGGTAGACAACAAATCTGGTAAAATCATTTGCAAAACTCAGATAAATGGTTGGCAACAGACCTAATAAACGGTTGGCATACAGATATGGTAAAATCGTGGCACAAACTCTGATAATGGTGGCACACACAGATACTGGTAAAATCATTGGCACAAACTCTGATAAGAGTTGGCACCCAGACTCTAATAAATGGTTGGCATACAGATACTGTAAAATCATTGAAACAAACCTCTTAAAAAGAGTTGGCACCCAAACTCTAATAAATGGTTGCCAACCCATTTTAAAATCTTTGGCCAATCTATAATAAATAGTTTTCACACAGATACTGGTAAAATCATTGGCAAAAAACTCTGATAAACAGTTGGCACCATTGGCACAAACTCTAATAAATGGTTGGCTCTCTTTAAATACTGTAAAATCATTGGCAGAAACTCTGATAAGGTTTGGCACACAGATTCCGCAGCGTCTCACGGAAGATGGTTCCCAGAATTCTGCAGCTTTTCACAGAACCATGGTCCCCGAAGTTCCGGCGTCTCACTGAAGATGGTCCCCAGATGTCATTTTACACGTGATGCCCCGGAAGATGTTCCCCAGACAAGTTCCGCCGACTCACGGAAGATGGTCCCCAGAAGTTTTCTGCAGCGTCCCACGGAAGATGGTCCAGAGAAGTTCAGTTGCGTCCCACGGAAGATAGCCCCCAAAAGTTCAGCCACATCCCACAGAAGATAGTCCCCAAAAGTTCAGCTGGGTCCCATGGAAAATGGCCCCAAACAAGGGCCCAGCACCCCATCACCCTCACAGGCCCAGCAGCCCCCTCACAGGCCTAGCAACCCTAATCCCTCACAGGCCCGACAGCCCCCCTCAAAGGCCCAGCAACCCTAACCCCTCACAGGCTCAGCCAGCCTCTCACAGGCCTGAGGCCCAGCAACCTTACCCCCCTCACAGCCCAGCAACCCTACACCCCCCAGGCCCAGCACCCCCCCTCAATCACAGGCACAACCCCCACCCCAAGAATGACCCCCATTTGAGGCCAAAGAACACCACCTCCCCCTACCTATAGCCACTCTTCAGTTTCACAGCTGTTCACCCGGACAGGGACCAATGCTCCAAACCTTGCCGCCCCCCCCACCACTCACGCTCGCAAGGCAGTGGTTTTAAATTCCACTGCTCTGGTTAGATACATACGCTGGCAACTGCTCGTGACCATCCGCTCCTCCTCTGCTTACAAGCTCCGCCTCTTCCGATCTGCATGCGGGCTCCCTCCCTCTAATTTTTTAAAAACTGGACTATACAATTGCTGCCTCTTAAGTCCACATATGAGTGCCGCTCTGCAGCTTTGTCTCAAAGCGAGACGGCTCTGACACAGCTTGTTGTTTATGTTTGTGAATGAGCCTTTTCTTTTGGGACAATGTTTTGGAGACTTAAGTTCCCCTTTAAATAAAAGGGATTCTCAGAGCTCATGCATGCTGCACCATTTATAACTTCCTTTTATCCTGTCTTGCTTCTGCAAGTTGCCCTACATAGTGGACAGCCAGTTAAGTTACTGTAATATAGAGTCTTGGTAGTCATGTGCTTATCCTGTTCACAATTATAAACCTGGGTGGCATTTTAGATTTAACACTACAACCCCTGCCTCTTATCTGTTTTTTTTTTTTTTTTTTATTAAAGTTTATTTTTTGCTTACCAATGGCTGTCAGTAACTGGTTGCAGCTAATGTGGCAGGAATCACCTGAAGTGTCCCCTTTAAACTTACAAATCTGTTAAGTGGTGGTATTGTCTGGAGTAAACCCACTAGTTCTCTATAGTAACTATAGGGAAGTACTCCAAGTTGTTCACTTCTGCAACACACAACAGATAATAACTAAGGAAAGTTATTTGGAAGTTTGGATTACTGTGATTAGCTCACTGGGGAGATAGACTACAGTGAGAACAGACAGTAAAGGTCCCAAACCATGAGAACAGAGAGTAAAGGTCCCAAACCATGAGAACAGACAGTAAAGCTCCCACACAGTGAGAGAAGACAGTAAAGCTCCCATACAGTGAAAGCAGACAGTAAAGGTCCCATACAGTGAGAGCAGACAGTAAAGGTCCTATACAAGTTTCAGTGGAAAAATAAAACATTATTTGGAATTTATTTTGTATTTAAATAACAAATGTCCTACTGGTCAGTAGTGAGCTACTATTTTATGTTCTCACCCCCAAAATGCTAATTGCCTTGGAATTTAACCTAACAGTACTGTACATTAAGGGCAGTCTTAGTGGGTCATTTTTTCAGGAATCATTGGTGTTTGGCAGTGTGTTTGCAGCATGTTGCTAAAAAGGCTTTAAAGCATCCCTAATAAGTTAGGTGGACAATGGTACTTAAATCAGTAACACTTGAAAGATTCAAAGATCACAAGGTACAGTAATGTAATACTATTCATTTATTTTGGAGATCCATTTAACAAAAAAAAGCAAATTAAAAAACCATGCTAAAGAACACTACCGTGAGAAATCACCTCCAGGTGATCACCAGCAGAAAGTACTGGATTCAGAAACAAGGCACCAATCCAATTATTAGCAAGTCACTTCACGACTTACTGGTATGATACTGTCGCTAATAAAACCCAAATGAGTTTTATCCTGTACACCATTTTCCAAAGCCGCCAAAACTGGTATTGAATCTTGGAAGGGAGATTCGATCCAGGCCAATTGCAGCTCTGGGTTACATTTCCCTGAGAAGTACTTACTTTAATGCTTGAAAAACTCAGTTTTTTAAGATTTTTTCCCTTTAAAAATTATAATGAAAATTGTAAAGTCATCACATGGTGATGTTTAAAAGGATAGGTTCAATCAGAAAATGAAACTATCCTTTATAGAATTTAATTGAAGGAATAGAGGTAAAGGAGCTAGGCCTTACCTCCCGTTCTTCAAGTAATCAATCAAACAGGAGCCTGAAAAAATGAACAGCAACAGATTTATTACACAGAGAAATTAATGCACAGGTTATGATGTATGCTCGATAAAGTTGACTAATTCCAAAGCTTCTGTTCTAGCTTTTCCCATAAGCATCACAGGTAATTTAATTCAATGTAGAATACTTTTTAAAGAGAAAAAAAACATATTCATTTTGGGGTTTGCATGTTGTTTGAAGTACGATCTCTATTCAACACTTATTAAAAGGAAAAAAAATCTGGGATTAAGTTCAGTATCGGGCTTGTACGTTTGTTATTCGTGTGTTATTTGATATTTTTATAGATATGTACAACATGTTCACAGTGATTTCTCCAACAGACAACAGTAGAGTTCAAACCCAGTCAATTAAATTCACAGATTGAATGGATAAAAGCCCAGAATCCATGCCTGGGGGGCATTCTTTGATTATCCGCCGAAGAGATATCTGGTTATACATTTAAGCAGACTAAACTATTGGGTCCTTATTGACTCTTGTAACCTTATGGATCTTTTTATGTAATGGCTGATCAAGATAATGTGTTTGTTCTTTACACTATTCTATTCTACAAAAAATCTTTGTTACAAAAACTTTGTGCATAATTGATGGTAATATTTCCCAGAATTCCATGCAATGTAAAATGCATGAAAGACATCCAGTTAAAAAATTCTCTGTTTTTAGCTAACAGAAAGTCCACTAAATAACAACACAAAAAACATGTTAGTGCTGACGCTTTTGTAATGGATAGGCAGTTCTATGTGGATTCTATGGTAAAACCCAATTGTTGCACCCTTTAGCGTGAAAGTAAAGTAATTTGGCACCTGTGGCAACAGTACAATGATTTTTTCTTTTGTTTTAGTTCATGTCCACCCCCAACGTTTTATTTCATGGATACTGTATGCAGAGAATCCATGCAAACCCTAAAAAACTGTCTGTTAAGGTTGAAAATGGGTTTTTATTCTTATAATTATATATGTACATAAATGAATATTCCACGCAAATTTTGATGCCTAATGAAAATTTTAAAACTTTTACAAATTACTGTAAGTTCCTATATGTTAAAATTACAAAAAACTATAAGAAACATTGTTTCTTACCTTGGTGCATCACACCCGATTTTCCGGATTTTAGCAATCTTCGGGTTCTTTCCAGCATTGTTCAGTACTTCATCTTTGGAAGGTCCAAATGAACTGC
Organism: Hymenochirus boettgeri; assembly: GCA_019447015.1. Classification (NCBI taxonomy): domain Eukaryota; kingdom Metazoa; phylum Chordata; class Amphibia; order Anura; family Pipidae; genus Hymenochirus; species Hymenochirus boettgeri. Next base: position 149,385,677 of record CM033472.1, read on the forward strand.
ATTACAAACACATGATAAAGAAAACGTAAGACTAACACTCGCCATGTACACTGAGCTAATCTGCCAAAGATCCTGCCTCATATGAAACCCCTCTCTGTCTTCTTCTGGGTAGACCCAAGAAATCAGTCATGACTTTGAGGGTTCCACCCAGTGTTTTTCCATTAAGCTCATGAAAGACCAATTAAGCATGTTCCAAAGCTCTCGAGCTTTCACTTCACTCAGTGAAGCCGGGAGGAAATTGTGTTGCAAGGATCGGGCAGAAAGGTACCTGCCACTTAGCAGTGGGAGTATTACAGTTTTAGGGTTTCGTGGTTTTCTCTGCATATGCATAAAATATTCATTTGGGGATGACATGCTGCTTTAAAGTTATATATATTAAAATCTGACATTTACTACATAGTAGTCCTGAAAGATGCCCCGGCATGTGTTACGAAAGAGAAGGAGATAGTCCGGGGACAAGAGAGAGACATTAATTTTATTTTTGTTTATGACGACAGCTGCTTCCTGTGTTGGTATTTAAGCGCGTTAAGGGACACCTGTAAGGGCAATAGCACCCAGCCACGGAGTTCAGCTATGTGATGACACCTGGGTTAAATCCGCCAGAAGGGAAGTACAAGCTTTCACAGAACACACTCAATGCGGTGACCGCAAAATTACAAGGGAGAGGTAAAAAACAACAAAAAAAAAACCAACTGGCTTCTTGGACTGCTTGTAGAAGTTAAGGACAATGGTAAACTGGCAGTTGAGGGTTACAGAAACCAACAGCACACAGACAGTATTGATGTTTGATCCCACCCCATTTAGAATCACAAGCTGGGTGTCATCAGAACCCGCAACACAAGAGTGAGAACATCCCCACTGCACAGAGGCGAAGGCTAAAGAAATGGAAAATCTCAGAGGAGCACTTAACACTTGTGGATAATATCCAGACTGGGCCTTTGTAAAAGAAAGTATAGGAAAGAAAAGAACACGAATACCAACAGGGATAGGAGAAAAGCCAAGACAGAGAAGAAAGAACATGGTCATTCCCATATGTAGAGGGGTCGCCGAAGAAATTAAGAAGAAATTTTCAAAAAACAACACTGTATCCCCTGTCTGCTTTAAACCGAACAACCACACTGAGGCAGCATTGGTAAATCGAAGGACAATCCGAAACACAAGAAAAGCACATTCATATACAGTGCAGTTGAAGTGAAGAATGCTTGATTTGTTATGTGGGGGAGGACAAACAGCAACTGCATAAACGTATGGCCCAGCACCGAAGAGCCTACTCCGCGGGTCAGATCAGCCGTGTGCAGCATCTGAAGGGATAAAGGACAAAACTTGTTGACTATGGTAATGTTAACATATGCCGACCGGAACGTGACTGGTCAAAGAGGTGTTGTTAAGGTATCTCACTGAGGAAAAAAAGCAATTTTTTTTTGGTTTATTTTAAAGTACACAGCCCCAACACTTCCCTACCTTTTTTCCCCAGAATTCCCTTTCGTTGATTGAAGCAGCATGGTAAAGAGCTGGCAGGGTTCCTGAGGGGTGTGTCTTCCATGTGAATGAGAGTGCGTCACTAATGTGCATCATCATGTTAGCAGACACAACACACTTGGCTCAGTAAGAAAGTCCTTCCTCCCTGCTCTCTAAGTTTCCTTTTACAGCTATCATGCAGAGAGAGACAGGGAGGAAAGTTAAAACCCTCTCCCACATACTGGAACCAAGGCAGGGGACTTGAGTGTTTTAATAAAGAGGTTTTGTGCTAACTATGATAAATGATTGAGTTCATAGGGGGATGCTGGGAATATGAGGGAATCTGGTATGGGAGGGTCGGGAGGGGAGATGAGAAAAAGATAGACATGATTACTCCGCCATTAACTTAGTGAGGTCAGGCAAGGCTGTGATGGTAATGTTGTGATTATTCCTCCATTAAGTAGTGAACTCAGCTAGCTTAAAGTGGTGTGCGTGTGTGTGTGCTGGTGGTGTGTGTGTCTGTGTGGAATGGACGACCAACCAGTCAGATTCACACAGACCAGCAGTCACCGACGGGATCTCCTCACGTTCTGCGCATGCACTAAAGAAAACGCGCGTCGGACCTTCGGACATTCCATGCAGGGCTGTCACTGAACAGTGGACGCGACCACACCATCACAGCGTTTGGGGGAAACTCTTGGATTCTTCTAAATAAATAGAGTGGGGGGTTTGACACAACTGTCTTGCATATACAGTGCAGTTTTGCACCGTACATGGGCGTTCCGATAAACACCTTAGGCCACTTCCACACGCACCTTAACACTTGGTGTGATTGCTAATGGGATTTTGCCAGGGTCAGTAATGCCAAAGATTCTTGTACAAGTCATTCTGAATTGAAGAAAGCCAGTCGGATGACTAGCAAACGTCTCAAGAACTAAACTTCAAGTCCAGTTGATCTAATTGAATACAACAGATACAGGTAGAGTCCTTCTCCTGCACTGTTTATTTAAAAAAAAACGGATATAGATTAACTATTATGGATGAATCATAAATATATTCAGTGATCTTTTACTAGTCTAGATTTTCCATTTCTTTCTCACATGTTAGGATATTTTACATTATAGGAAATATTCAAAATCCATTTACATTCAAAAGGTACATGTAATATGCTTGTATGTATACTTTGGTGTATATATTGGCAGAAAATGGGAAATGAAAACCTATTTTGGCCTAAAAAGTTGATGGGAAATGGTGGTTTTAGACTGGCAACTGTACGGGAAATGAGTACCAGCTATACTGGTCTCGCCATTTCCCAAAATACGGTAACAGATTTCCACAAATAATATTGCAGGGAAACCAACTCCTGTTTATTATGTGTACTGTTGATTAGGGAGAACAGCCAACATACTGGTACTTTCTGATATTTTTCTTGGAAACATGTAGGGCTGGCTTCCTAGTAAACCAGTCTGAAATGTTATTGGGCTCTCCCGCATTATTTGTATTGGAATTTAAAATGATCCATTCAAATTGGCCCCACTGAAAGGTTGGAGCTGTAGAACAGGAAAGTAATAAAAAATAAATTGAGGAATCCCCATCCCACATTTGAATGATATTAGTGGGAACAAATGGTAACCTCCGATCTACTAAATCCCTTAGGGCACAGGACACTGCAACGGAAACGCAATCACCAAATCGCATGCAGAATTCAGGTGCGATTTTTTTGCGTTTGCGCTTGCCGGATTTTTCAATAAGTATGAGGAAAACGCATGCGATGGAATAAAATGCAGAACGCCAAAACGAAACGGCAGTTTTTCTTAGTGTGCACGCGTTTCAATGATTTTTTAAACACGCAAGCAAAAAAAACGAGAGCACGTGTGGCCTAGCTTCAAGTTCAATGTTTGAATAAATAATTTGTGTAATCATTGAATGTCAGGTGTGGGCAGAAATGACATACCCCATAGGCAATTGACTAGCCATCCTACTGAAATATGGAGGTCAGGACGACCAATCGTGTATTCTTAGATACTCCTTTGACTGAGATACATTGCATAATGCTGGGTCCTGCCAGTCTTTGATAAAAGCGCCCTACACTGGACCCTATCTCCTTTTCTATCTAGAACAAACAAATTTAGCTATAATGGCAGGACAGAGATTGTATTATTTCAATATTATAAACTTTAAGTAGGGTGGGAGGGATAATGCTCTCTCTCACCTTTCAGAGAAACCTGATAAAAATTATCTGCATTTTTCACTTCTAAAGGTTGAGCTCTGGCATATTCTGAGACCTATTCTTTGGACTTGCAATTCATTTTTACTTATACATTTTGTTTAAAGGTTATCCTTGTCCTTTCATGATGTAAATAAAAATATTCCAAGTGCTCAGCCTCTTCAAGAAAAAGAATAATATAGCATTTCTGTTTTGTTTTTTTAATCTTTATTAAACTCTCAAGGGATGCTAGAATCGTCCCATTGAACTTTTCTAAATATAACGGCAGACCTATAATAGGGCATAATATATGAGCCTAAGTATGCTCTTTTCTTTTCTCTCACATTTGCTCCTGACTTCCCTTCAGTATCTAATTTTCTTTCCCATTATATTTCCTAACTATCCAGACTCCTGAGTATCACTTCAGAACAGGATAACACAAACTATCAACACTTGCTCTCACCAACAGAGAAGCCCAGTTGCTGGGAGGCTAGTAGCGTTAAATAAGTGCAAGGTATCTGCACTGAGGCTGGGGATATTCGAGAAAAACGGTGGATTGGGCACAGTCTGTGGGACTGGGGGAGTACACGTGTGGATGGGGCAACGACTAGTGGAGTGCTAGACTAAGCATGGTACGAGAGGAAGGAAGATTGAGGAAAATTGGAGTCAGTGGTGGAGCCAAGTTCAGCACCACGAAGAATCAGTCAGCGGAGCGAGGGTAATAAAGGGAAGAGAAGAATCGAGTCAGGCGCCGGTCAGCGGTTCACGGCAGGCGACAAACAGGATGAAACAGGCAAATGTACAGGAACCAGAGATCACGAAAAGTAAGATAACTCACACGGAGCTAGGAGAACCAAAAGCTTTAACTGACACTGAGCAATAGCCAACCAAAAATTTTAAAAAAGGGACCTTTTAAAAACAGGCAGAAAGGCAAGTGGGAACAGGATAGGGTAGATCAAGATTTGAATTGCTGCCTAAATGAAGAGGAACGAAAGTACAAACCTGCGAAACCAAAGTTTTCTGGAGATTAACCAAACCCAAAACCGCATTAACTACCCAGGAGAACCGCAAAAAGACAAAAGAGGCAGACAGATGGTGGGGAGGCCAGAGGTAAGTCCCCCTGTCTACAATAATTTAGTTGTGATACAACACACCCAAAAACCCAGGATCTGCTTACTTAACAGTTACCAAAAGCTGCTCCTAGACTGAGAAAAGAAAAAGAGGTTTAAACTATCCCACAATCCAGCAGCCGCTAAGTCCACACATTAGGACTGCTGCGCATGTGACCTTTACATGCCCATATGTAGCTGTTAGCAGAGCGACTCCTTCAGTTAATCGGTTAGCCCATTGGCCGTAATGTCAAGTACATGGCCATGATGACGGCCATTACAAGGAAGCACCTGGGGGCCGCGGGCTAATGTGGATAGTAAGCCTTCTTTCCCAGTATAGGAGCAGCTTTGGGTAACTGTAAGGTAAAAAAGATCCGGGTTTTTGGGGGGTGTTCCATCATATACTAAACTGATTGTAATAGGAGCAACGGCTTGTGTTAAGTTATCGGCAGTCTTATAGAATTTAAACCATGCGGGGGTTAGGGTAGGAGGGGGAGGATACCCTTTAAATCGACATCCCACCTGCCAAATGTAGCTTCTGGGCTGGTGGGGAGAAGGGCGGAAATGGGGCGTGGTGGGCTGGCGTCGTCATGACATCCTCTCAAAGGGGAGGAGGGCAGGATTAGGGGCATATGAACGTGATGGATTACGTCACAAAAGGTTGAGGGTAGAGGTAGGAGATGGGACTGATCAACACAGAACCCCGGGTTCGTTCGGGATTTTGGGATTTGCCATATTTTAATCGAGCCTGGAACGGTTTGATAAAACTCGAAATAATTTTCGAGGCTTATTAATTGAGTGTGGTTGAAACCAGGGCATTTGTTGTTTCAAAAAAGTTTAATCTATCCAGATGATTGACAGCAGCATAGAGAACTCACTAACCCTGCTGCGCTGAGGTTGATTGCCTAAGACTGGGGTTATATACAATATTACTGTACCTACTCCATTGCTGAAGGAGGCTAAGTGAGCAAGTAATATGGACATTAGGACATCCTGGACGCCGGAAGGTGGTTGTATTGCATGCTGTATATTTATATGAACACGTAGAGATAGTTATAATGTCTTTTACAGAACATCATTTGATGTGCCCATACATGGTCTGATGTTTTTGGCTCCCTCTACGTAATAAAGGGGGGGGCAGTAATGGAAATTATCGTCTTGCCTGATAGGTCCCGTGTACTGACAAGAATCGGCCATAATCTATCAGATCCGTGCCACAGTTGTCTAGCTTGACTTGTTAAAAACCAACTAAGGTCAATTTGAGCAAATAGTGGTTGGGGTAGACAAGGCTCGAATTTCTGACCCCAAACCTTTCGCTGTATAGAGTGGTTGGCCCTGGCAAATGTCTCCTAGACCACACGATTGGCAATGATTACCGGCATGTCAAATTGCCCATTTATCAGATCTAAGGCAAACGGGCAACCAAAGAATCTATTTGTGTGTACAGTTAAGAAGAAATATTTATAACAAAAGAAAGGTGATATCTGTATTGGCTAACTGTGATGATAATCATGGAAATTAGAGAATGTAATAATATATGATATGATCCATATATAATGAATACATGGATGTATTGGTCATGAACCTCCTTCGGGCTTGTTCAGTAGTAACCCATTTAGGAATCCTCCCCTGCACTTGCCACTGGAATAGTTGGAAATATCTGATGTCATCCATTTCCTTTTTTTCCCAGGGATCTTTGCAGCTGTTTAAAATGGTCAGATAGGAATGTAGGAGTGAATTTCTAAGAGGGTAAGGAAGGTAGAAAAAAACATGTGTTTTAATTTAACATTAAAGTTACTGCTTAAGTCATGTTTTACTGGATGAGGGTTTGTGTTATTTGATTAACTCAGCCAGCACAACCGTAGCTTTGACATTCCAGATCCTTCAGTCCACAGCTGCAGCTGGCAAATGGCCGATCCCTCCCGCATTGGCCAGAACTAAGCCTGATTCAGTACATTCTACTTCTTGTACGCCGGATAGGAATGCACAAACAGACTGGAACACATACCACTTTATTTATTCATAGAGCATTTACAACAATAACAAATGTTTTCTTCCTTAATGTTGCAAACATATCCACTATCTTTTTATTTGTTTTATGGCTCACAAACCCCCCTACTAAAAAGAATAGATAACGGCCAAAAAATGAGATGCTGGAAGCAATTTGCATTGCTGTTTGGGTCTGAGTCACTATGCCAAAAACTTAATACCCATGTTTCTCTCTCAATGGTGTTTTAGATAACACACTTCCTTTTAGTAATTAACTGATTCTACCAATTTATAGAAAGAGACAGATTTATTTTATTCCCATAGCTTATTTTTCTATTTTTTGTGAAATGTAAGGAATAGGATATATCAGAAGTCACTAAAGCCGTGGTGCTTTTATGTCATTGGGGACTTCTAATCTCTTCCGGGAGATTCCACAGACCCACAAGCGCTCTGGGCAATCTCCGTAGCGGATTACCAGAGGCTGCACGACTCTGGGTGATTCCACCTGCAGGTAAGTATTTCACACCATCTGTAAGCTGGCGTCAATACTAATGTGCAACAGTCAGACAGCCATTGGACAATAGGTTGCGATGGCTGCGGGGAATTGCCTCTTCCGGTATCACCAAACCCCTGTAAACCGAGGATTAAAGTCACACTAACCGATGTAAAATCGGTTAGCGTGACTTTAAGAGCTGAAAAGTTGGGCCGCAGCACTCCCAGGTAGATGACCCACTTATATTTTAAGCAGGGGTACACTATTTCTCAACTATACTGTACATAGTTTTTATGTGACACTATATAACACAGCTAAGCTCTTTTTTTTCGGCTGCGGACCCTTTGCAAAGCACAATAGAGATCTGCCTTCTGTGCGCGTTGCACATGCGTGTGTCAGATTTAATGTGCACTTTCGTTTCCAAGAGGATTATGGGTAGAAATAAAATTGCATGTCCTATTAATTGTTTCTGCATTTATCACTTGTCTCCAATTTTCATAGACTTTACTTTCATAGACTTGTATTAAGCACGATTTTAAAAAATTATGATCTCTGTGTTCAAAAAATCGCAACGGATCACAACACAAACAATGGGGCCCCTACTTCCCGCAATTTAGATTAAAATAAAATGTCATGCAGTTTTGCAAAGCGTGAATTGATTGGAATTGCGGCAGTTCGGGTTTAACCTAAAGGTTACAATTTCAGGATATTTAAAGCTTCTTGCGTATTATATTAGCACGCCAGAAATATGCTAATCTAACTAGATGTAAGCTCTAAGGGGTAGGGACCTCCTTACCTCTTGTGGCAAAGCTCTAGCAATTTATTTATATCCTTTATATATTTATGTACTGAACTATCTAGGATTTGTTCCCTTGTATGACTATTGAATTTTGTTATGTACAGCGCTGAGCTTTTAAATAAACTATACATACATACATTATAATGTTTGCAAAACTTGCAATAGAGTTTAGAATGAACACATTTCCTTAACCTTAAATAGGTTGGAGATGACAAAGGTTTTGGAAAAGTACATGCTTGTGTGTGTCCTCGTGAATTACTACAGGCAAGCTGAGTTCTTTTCTAGAAAACAATGCCATGTCTGTTCAGAGAATAAGACTTGAATAATGACATGAAAGGAATTGGCGTCAATCTGCAAACCATTGCAATTTATTTAAACCGGTGGTAATGCTTACAAACATATTAACAGTTTGACTTAATGACAGTTTTATTATCTGTGGTCTATTTTCTTTTAATGGAAAATTTTAACACAGCTGCCAACACTGCCTAGTGGACAAATCTATTGCAGCACAGTGTTTCAGGAATGGCACAGAATAGCCCTGGTGTGGTTCCCATGCAAACTTTCTTCCTACTTCTGTTAAACAATAGCTCCGAGAGTCAGCCAGAAATCCAAGCACTGCATCCAAGCAGGACATGCTCAAGTTTTTTATCATTGGCAGAAACATGGCTGTAGGAGTAGTAAATCACACTTTTATTAACAAACACAGCTGGATTTGAACTTCTTTATGGAAACTGCAGCAAAATATTCATCTCTGTTTATTGTAATGTTAGTTCATAAATAAAGAATGTTGTCTACATTCCTGTATGGAAACAGCATTTCCTGATGGTACAGGTTTACCATTCTACAGCCTTTCAGGTAAATGTTAAATTATTACTTGATGCATGAGTTCTTTAAAAAAACAATCTAATTTAAGTGTGATCTCTGTATCCAGAAATGAAAAATCTGTTTACTATATTTTTCGGGGCGAAAAACAGCACTGATTCCACAAAAAAAAAGGATATACTAAACGTGGCATCATTTTACAAGTATCTAGGCTCTTCTATATTTCATATTTTGCTTGTGAATTTTGAAAAGATGGTATCATTGTTAGGACAGCAGCATGATTGATTGGAGGATCCCTGTGCTGTTTGGGGGGAGAGAAAAGCCTGCTATATAGACCCAGCTCGCAAGTATGAGAAATGCAATTTTCTAAAAGTAATTAAGTAAAAAGGTTAGAAGTAGGAAATCCAGACGGGGGTCACCTTGACGGGTTTTGAAAGATTTTATTTCATGTGGATCACAGTAATGTGATACACAAAACGATTTTTTAATAATGCATTAACAGGTGCAGATAAAATGGGGACTAGGAATGTGCATTGATGATCTTTTCCATGTTATATAATTGACAGTCAGTAGCACTGATTTAATTGTAATTTTGCCTAAGGAGTATGCCTACTGCCCACACGTTCTTGCCGCAGATGGATATTTTAGAGCAAATGAAGTATGGTTCGATAGAAGACCACATGCTCAACTGAAATGTATCAACATGTCCAGATGGAACTTTTATCAGCTTTGGACAAAGTGTGACCACATCGGCTTTTACGGCAGTAAAAAATATGCCGATATTTAAACTCATTTTGACCAGAGAAAACTGAATTCAGTTTAAAACATTGCTTTGTGTTTACCTAGCCAAGTTCTGATGTGAATAAAAGCAAAAGCATATACAGGCTTCAAGAATACAATGACAGCAGGAACAACAAAAACATTCGGAATTTTGGAATACAGATGGTCTTAGCAAAAAACATAATGCTTTTAAACACCATCAGAAATTGCATATGTCTTTTCTTTCTCAGTCCCTTTAAATTGCAAAAAAAAAAAATTCAATTCACTATAGTCCTTCAAAAACATGTTTACAAAACGCAACCTCTCTTGCACAGATATTATCAGCCGATCTTGGATAATATATATACGAATATAAGTCAACAGAGTATAAGCACGAGGAACTTATTTTTACCTAAAATAAACAGTAAAACTTGTGACTCGAGTATAAGCCGAGCTTAGAAATTATCACCACTCACTGCCTTCTGATTCAGTATTGTTTTTAGGTTTTAGTTGCCTTTAAATTGACCCTTACTTATTGTTGCCAATATAATAAGCCAAATCCACCTAACCCCCAATTACTAGCAGGCTTTGGTTGCTGGGAGTTGTGTTCTTAACATCTGGCAAGGTTCAACAAAACTGCCCATCTCTAAACCCCACCATGGAAGAAGAGGGCCCTTGGGGGCATATTTATAAAGGTTCGTTAACTTGCGGGCCGTTTTTGCGGACATTAATGCATAAATCGCGTTTAACGCGATTTATTAAAAGTCCGAAAACGGCCGCGAAAAGTTAACGAAGCGTTAACCCTTGCGGCGATTCTTACCTGTTACGCCGCTTCTATTTATATAAAGCGGCAAGTTAAACTGGTTTCGCTCAGCTAGTATCGGCGTGTTTACTTCGCCACCTTGAAGGTGGCGAAGTCAGCCGATACTAAACCTCCCGCGCGGGATGGGCAGGCAACCGCGGCGGGTGGTCACACCCGCCCTGGGAGAAAAACGCCCACCCCGCCCACACACCCCGCCGCGGCGGGGACCGGGTGCCGGGAAGGGGCCGCAGCAGGTGGTCGCGACCACCCGCCACGCCACCCCTCCCCGGCAACCCCTCCAAGCCCCAGCCCGGCCGCTCCCAGGGAGGGGAAGGGAGGGAGCACATGGGAGGGGTGGAGGCTCCCTCCAGCGGGGCCCTGAGAAGGGCCTTTTGGTGGGCTTAGGGGGTCCCGCAGCTCGAACCGCGACCCCCCCTCCCGGCCCTGTAAGGGCCTTTGCGGCACTTACAAGTGCCCTTGGGCTCTGACAGAGCCTTTTGGGGCTTAAGGGGTCCCGCAGCTCGAACCGGGACCCCCCTCCCCGGCCCTATCAGGCCTTGCAGCACTTACAAGTGCCCTTGCGGCTTAACAGAGCCCTTTGGGGCTTAGGGGTCCCGCAGCTCGAACCCGGGACCCCTCCCCGGCCCTTGTAAGGGCCCTTGCGGCACTGACAAGTGCCTTTGGGGGGGTTCCCGCAGTCTCGAAACCGGGACCCCCAGTGTGCGGCTCTTAAAAGAGCCCTTGGGCGACGTCTTCGGGCTGCGCGACACCACCCCACTCAGGTCGCCGATGCCAGGCAGACTCACTGCGGCCGCCAGTGAGGCCGCTGGCACCGCTGGCCTCAGCAGAGCCGATGTTGCCAGCCGCTTTTCTTTCGTCAGCCATCTACTTGCGATGCATCTGAGTTCCGCGCGGAAAGTCCTCTTATAAGGTTTGCAGAAATCCATAATACCGTTTCTGATGTGTCAATTTTTAATACTTGCTTTACATTAACCATCAGATTTCAGAACTTTCCAAGAATATGATTGGTTGATGTAAAGCAAGTAAAAATTGACCAATCAGAAACGGATTATGGATTTCTGAAACTATATAAAGAGGAGCTTTCCGACGCGGAACTCAGATGCCATCGCAGTAGATGGCTGAAGAAAGAAGAGGCTGGCACATCGGCTCCGCTGAGGCCGGCGGTGCCAGCGGGCTCACTGGCGGCCGCGGAGTCTGCTGGCATCGGCGACCGAGTGGGGGTTGGTGTCGCCAGCCCGAAGACGTTGGTTGGATCAGGCGCCGGCAACATCGGCCCTCGTTGAGGTCGCGGCGACCGCCGGGTACCCTGCGGCCGCAGGGTATCTCTCGGGGGTCGGCGGCCTCGGCGGAGCTGGTGTCGCCGGGACTGGAAGAAAGAGACGCCGCCAAGGGCTCTTTTAAGAGCCCACTGGGGGTCCCGGTTCGAGCTGCGGGACCCCGCCAAAGGCACTTGTCAGTGCCGCAAGGGCCCTTATAAGGGCCGGGGGGGGGGTCCCGGTTCGAGCTGCGGGACCCCCTAACCCCAAAAGGCCCTTCTCAGGGCCCACGCTGGAGGGAGCCTCCACCCCTCCAGCGGCTCCTCCCTTCCCCTCCCGGGAGCGGCCGGGCGGGGGGCTTGGAGGGGTTGCCGGGGAGGGGGTGCGCGGCGGGTGGTCGCGACCACCTGCTGCGGCCCCTTCCCGGCAGCCCCTCCTAGCCTCCCGTTCCGAAGATTGCCGCGAGCGGGGAACGGGGTGGGAGGGGCTGCTGGGAAGCGGGGTGTGGGCGGGGTGGGCGTTGCCCGCCCTTGGAGAGGGCGTCGGGAAGGGATTTTAAGTCCCTTCGCGGCGTACTATACAGTATCGCCGCAAAGGGGCTTAAAATTACCGCAGCACATCGGGCCGCGATACATATCGTGGGAATAGCGCTCGCGTTATAAATACGGCGATAGCGCTATTTTCGCGGGGCCGCGATGTGCGGCTGGTATTGGTAATTTGGGCGCTATTATCGTTGCTTTATAAGTATGCCCCTTGTGTTAACTGCTCCACTGACAGGAGAGTCAGTCCTTAAGCAATGCCTGTGACCCAATACCGGTATATGCCTAGGTTAGCTTTTATGGCTCATTAAAAAAGAAAAAACACCTAGCATAACTGAGTATATCTAATATATCAATTGCAAGCCCAATAATAAAAAAAACGTCTATTTGATTGACCAATATCATTCTGGTGACCACAAATATGTGGAGACTGGATATCGGCCAATGATATCACTACATGTATGACCACCATTAAGCTTACTCACATGGTCATAAAAATGTCTACAGCAAACCTATATCCTTCTGTCCCACATGAGAAAATTGCTTTATATAGTTATTATGTCGTTTTTGTTGTCTTATCAAAATAAAAAGGAAAGAATAGATTTTTACAACCATGAATACATGGCTCAAATAAGATACATTGTGAAACCAATAACCCTACACACAAACAGCAAGCTTTCATGATAAAATGTTGAATTTGAAGGACCACCAAATACATTTCTGTAATTCTATAGCTATTCCTACCTAGTTTCTTTAAAGAGATCTACCTCCAGAGTTTTGCCAGAATTGTTCCCACTTCTCTGCATCCCTGCTCAGGGGCACTTCTAGGGGTTTTGCCGCCTGAGCCAAACTTTATTGCCGCCTTTTTGTGCGCGAGAAATAATCTGTCTATCTGCTTTTACCGAGTGCTGGACTAGTACATGCTGGATTTAGTTTTGTGTATTTTCATAGTAATGAAACAGATCTTACCAATACATTATGTCACCATTGCATAAAATTTAGGATATCTTACTTAAACAATTAAAAAATGAAAACTAATAATATGCTAGTCCTTTTTAATGAAAGAGAAATAGATTAAAGGATAAGTACAATGTAAAGCAAGTTAAGTAAACTGAAGCTTTAAAAAAAAAAACCCACCCCTTTTTTGCTTTGTAAATGCAATGTCATTAAAGGAAAGTACACTGTTAAAGAAAGTTAAGTTTAATTGGAAAGGCAGCTTTAAAAAATCTCCCCCCCCACTTTTTTTTTCTTAAGCTGGGACACACAGTACCGATAAGGGGTACACACAGTACTGATAAAGCTGGGTACACACCAGAACCGATAAAGCTGGGTACACACAGTATCGATAAAGCTGGGTTACACCAGTATCGATAAAGCTGGGTACACCACAGTACCGATAAGGCTGGGTACACACAGTACTGATAAAGCTGGGTACACACAGAACCGATAAAGCGGGTACACACAGTACTGATAAAGCTGGGTACACCACAGAACCGATAAAGCGGGGTACACACAGTACCGATAAAGCTGGGTACACCAAAGTACAGATAAAGGCGAACGCTCATTTGGAAAGAGGGAAAATTGCTGTGTTGGGGGAGAGCTCGGACTGTGGGTATACAGATCTTTGAAAGATGACAGAACCGATCTTGCAGATCTGTCTGTATCTTTCAGGAATCTGTAGTGTGTGACCCACCTTAAGTCCCTCTGAGCGACCTTTGCTGATGTAAGTTAGTGACATCTTAGATGTGCAGTGTAGACTGTTTAGCTCCGCCCCTCTAAAACTTGCTGGATTCCTTCTTCTTAAGCCTCCAAAACCAGTGATCGTTTGGTTCATGCACGCGTGTGTATGCACACGTGACATCTCACACCGTGCCATGCTGTAAAAGTGCCTGTAACTAGCACAGCGTGGCGGTGTCCACGCACATGCATCTGTGCACGGCGTGCACAAACAAAAGGATTGTGCTTTTGGAGGCTTAAGAAGAAGGAGATTCAGCTAGTCTCAGAGGCGGAGCTTAACAGTCTACACTGCGCATCTAAGATGTCACTTTACATCAGCAAAGGTACGCTCAGGAGGGACTTAAGCTGGGTACACACACTAGATTTCTGAAAGATGACAGACAGGATCTGCAAGATCCTGTCTGTCATCTTTCAAAGACGTATACAACACAGTCCCAAGCGCTCCCCTAACACAGCAAATTTTCCCTCTTTTCCAAACGAACATTCAGCCTTTATCTGTACTGTGTGTACACACAGTATATCGGTTACTGTGTGTACCCAGCTTTATCGGGTAGGTACTGTGTGTACCCAGCTTTATCGGTATGTGTGTACCCGCTTTATCGGTACGTGTGTACCAGCTTTACGGTACTGTGTGTACCCAGCTTATCGGTACTGTGTGTACCCAGCTTTATCGTCTGTGGTACCACGCTTTATCGTATGTGTGTAACCAGCTTTATTCGGTACGTGTGTACCCAGCTTTATCGGTACAGTGTGTACCAGCCTTATCGGTACTGTGTGTACCAGCTTTATCGGTACAGTGTGTACCCAGCCTATCGGTACTGTGTGTACCCAGCTATCGGTACTGTGGGTAACCAGCTTTATCGGTACTGTGTGTACCCAGTAAGAAAAAAAAAAAAGTGGGGGGGGAGATTTTTTTAAAACTACTGCTTCCAATTAAACTTAACTTGCGTTTACAGGGTACCTATCCTTTAATGACATTTGCATTTACAAAGCAAAGAAAGAAGAATTTAAGTAATTTATCTGTAGCCACCACATAGTGGTATCATACCTGTATGAGTGGCGTTTACAATATGGTTATGCTTGAATATAACCAAGTCAGCAATACCTAAATTCTATACAGGTGTGCTAGTTAAAAGTGCCATTGTGTAGGCATAAAAACAGGTAGTTTTCTTCACATTCAAGAGCTAGAGTCTTCCATTCAGAATAGCCTTTTATGAGCGTGAGCTTTTTTTTTTTTTTTCTTTTTAGTGAACATGTATATTTTCTGTTAACATTTTTCATTTGGTTTAATCCATATTAATCCAAAGGGAATCCTGTGAGATTACAGGCCTTGAATACCCAATTTGCCTATTTTAATCAGTGCAGCTGGTAAGCATATATTAGTAGAGAGATTAGGGCCTCTGGATGAGTGGCTATGATTTGAGGAGGGCAGCAAATGTGTGAGTGGAAGAGATATGGAGTGAAGTCAAAGGGGAAATGAGAAGGTTAGAGATCATGGAGAATGAAATTATTGTATTGGAAGTGGTAGATAAAAAGCTTAAACAAAAAGTTGGAACAGAACCACTGAAACTGAATAGAAGGAGAAATGATTTGCAGAGAATTAAAATAAGTTCAGTAGGAAGTGGAACTGCATTTTAACTGCATGCAGTCTGTTAACTTAAGGTTACATTCACTGTAAATCAGGTAGGAAACTATAACCAATGTCATCAGAGACCAATGTTCATAGTATCTTTTATAAATAAGGGAACAAGTATCATTTTATAAAAAGGGAAACAAATAAGGACATAATATTGTGGGGATCTGCAGCTTCTTGAATGACAAATTACCAACAAATTGTTTATTGTTATCTTCCTGACTTTAGCCAGCACAAACCATGTGCAGGGTAATCTCATATGGGAAATGTGAAGCAGATTCCTCCAAGCTATGATAGAAGTTGGTGAATATACACATAAATGGAAAACCTTTCCTTATTCATATTTTTAATTATTTTTTTAAAACAAAATAATAACAAAGCCAGAGAAAGCCTTTGGGGTGTGCGACATGTGCACATGAGTAGGTCTACGAATTTGCCAAGACCAATTTGGCAATAACATGAACGGTTTCTAACTGCCCATTTTTGTTTAGAGGTGAGGTCATGGGTATCTCCACTGGTAAAATGTTTTTTTTGCTATTCAGTTCATTGAAGGACAGGAGGTACAGGAGCTGTGTCTTACCTCCATTCTTCAATAAACGCAGAGCCAGGAGAGAAGATTGGGAACTTATCCGATCTGTCACTCCTCCGCCGTGTCCTCTGTCGTGATGGACTCTGTGTACTCGCAATTCATAAAACTGAAATAGCAAAAGATTATTTTACCATTGGAGATAACCTTTAAGTAGTAGACACAAACAACTCTGAAGATTGGAAAAGGGAGGGCAGGAGCAGTGGCAGATTCACATTTCAAAAGCCAATAAGTGCAAGGCCTTAACCTTGCCGTCTGGTTTTCTACAAGAGGAAAACAAAAGATATTATGTTAAAATGTGTGTAAAATGTGTGCCAACACTGAAACCACAGGAACCCCCAGTCACATTCTGCTGGGCACAATGTAATCTGGCTTCAGGAGAGGGGCCTAAGAAACGTCCTTGTTACTTTTGGGCTGCCTAAGGCACAAACTCCTCTGCTGCTTCTACATGTGGGCCAATAATCTGAATCGTGGGCAGTTGCCATCTTGCATTCCATCTGTATACCCTTTAAGATTATCCCTTAATAGTTACATTTATAGAAACAATATAGTGTAGAGCTGCAGGGCAGGATAAGGAGGTGAACCTGATCTAGCACAGCTCTGTGCAATGTATTTCTCAATAGTGTACCTACTAAAAATGATTTTAATCTGCCACAGTCTCCCAAATCTTCAGCGTGTATAATACTGACATAGTTTGAGTTTTTGTATTTGATATTAACTGGCACATACAAGAAACCTTCAGAAAAATCTGGCCTCACATTTTTGAAATATGCCAAATCGAGCTGACTGGATACTGACTGAATATTCCGTTTGCCAGATGCAATGCAATGAGACTCCTTCCTTCATAAGAAGAAAGACTGGAAAAAGTAAATGAAATCTACTATTTAGAAATGACAGGGGGGAAAAATAAAAGGAAAAAAAACACAATTTGAAGGTAGAAGAAAGGTATAAGGTGAGTGACAAAAGGGTGTACATGCCTTTTAACACGTATTCCCATAACCTTTTCAAACTATTCTTTTTAGGTAAGGTGCTACAAAGCCATTGAATGGCAACACAAATTTAAAGTGTGTCATCATCATTTTTTTGTCTGTTCTTCTTCCCCATCCCTATCTGTCATCTCCCAGAGGTGCGTTTTAGTCACTTAGGGTACAGCCGAGTTTGCCAAACCCTTTGTTTACTCTTCAATAGCAAAAAAACACCAGTTCTGCTTTACAATAGTTCATTCATTCATTAAAGTCTCAAAAAAAAAGCTTGCAATTCAAAATATATGTATACGCATGGCTTCAGTGGCTTATGTTTGAGTTAAAAAAAAGCTAGGCAAAAAGAGATGCTAGCTTTGGTACCTTTGGTGGAAACAGTTGTGAGTGTTGTTTGATCAGCAGCTGACTGCCACAAAAAACTTAAAACCCCTTCCTTAATCCATGCAAGTTGGGGAATTGGGTAGAATGGCTTCCAGATGCAATAGTGGCAAACACAAAGCAAAAACGTAGGACAAAGCAGAACTGTAAGTTCAAAAGGCTGCATTTAACAACAGAGATGCACCTAACAGGTTAGCTTTTAGGGTTTCTTACACCACCAACAACACAATTTACATTGCAGATTGGTACATAAAGGTTATGTGAGAGGTCCCGGTAGAGCTCTCCAAAATCTTTACATAGACTGCACATGTTATTGGTTGGAAACCATGGGCTATAGCACTATCCAGGGCAGTATTCACACATATTTTGCATCATCTTGTTGGAGTACATCCAATTTGCCTGCCTGCAAATGCTGGATAAATCTTCCTGACTTATGCCAGTTGATGGTTCTTGGCAGCTATGTTACCCAGCAACAAATAAGCATCCCTTAGTGCCTCAGCAGTCTTTTATGAGGGTCTCCAGGCACACCTGCTTCTGTTAAAGACGGTCTTTCAAGGAATTTAATGATGAGAACTGAGAATCCATTGCTGCCATCCTTTGTCAGAACAGTAAAAAAAAAAAAAAAACCCACAGAAACTGACATGAATGTGATATACAATAATGGTGTAAACATCGCCATTTAGATGGGGCATGCCACATATATCCATCTTTTCAGGATTAAAATATTTCCCATGTTACATACAGGAAGTGTTTAGAAAATATAAAACTAGCTTGTCAGTTTTTCTAAATTGTCAGTTGCCCAAGGCACGTACGAGACTGAGGCAAATTTATAAACAAGCGTCTTTTCGCCAATTCATTTGCACAATATTTGCTGCAAAATTGTTGCACAATTGAATTATTTACCACTACATTTCTAAAGAGAAAAGACAAGAAAAAATGTGTGTAAAATGAGCAACAAACTGTGGTTGAAAAAAAAAGTAAAAAATATTCATTAAAAATAAGGACATAGGACATCTATTTAAGACAAACCATTGGAAGATACCAATCGTTTTAAGCCTATACTATTTATACTAGTTTTCAACAATATCAGGCTTATCAATATATAGCACAAATAATGTACTTTTGAAATTAATAATTTCTAAAGTAGATTTCCTATCTGCTGTTCTCCCAGAAGTGAGCATTTTAGTTGACTCTTGGTGCAGCAGAGGAGAAGAGTGGGGCAACTTCTCCTAAATAGTGCTGAACCTTTTCAGTTCTGGATTACAATGTGTGTACAATGTTGCATTTGTCAATTGTGTGTCCATTTGTGCTTTAGTTGCAATCTCTTGCCAGATGGTTTTAATGGGAATGTAGGTACTATACCGTACTGTATGGTTGCAAACCTGTGCTTTTGAAACTGATATAAACATTTTTGGTCTGCACAAGACACACTGTACAAGCGTATTTTGGTGGTTTTTACCAACAATCCCTTGGGAAACACAAATGAAAGCACACAGAAACACACAAACTAATGTTCAAAATGTTCAAAAATGCAGTGTGGCCTTGCAGACCATACTCCCGAAAAGCTTGCAGTCAAGGTATGTATTATATTATTGTCTACAACCAGCCAAAAGAAAAAACGTAAAGGCAAATTTATTTGAATTGCTAGCTAACCAGTTATATTAGATGCACATGTTTGTTACATTCCCATATATTTACAATATTGGCATGAAAATCAACATGGAACTCTAACATTTCCTTTTCTTTATGTGCGTGACTTCCTTTTCCTGGATGTTTAATTTGGACTTTATATCAGATAACAGCAATGCATTATAATATAAATCCATTGCCTTGCATTTTAAAAGGAACATAAGCCTCTTTAGACAATACTGTCAGCCATGCTAAAATAAAAAATCATTGGGTGAATGCAAAAGTAAAACACCAGTCTAACACCAGTTAAAAGCTGAGGCTAGAAGTTGCACTAAAAATGACACAACACGATACCCATGCAGCCATCATAATTTTAGTGATAGCAAACACAGGGGGATATTTATCAAGACGTAGTGCTTCAAATCTCATCTAACGTCACGCCATCCAATTTACAATGGTTAGTGTGACTTAAAGATGTGATTCAAAGCACTACGGCTTACGATAAATTGCCCCTATGTTGCTATCCTGAAATGGGAGTGAACTGCTTTTAAGTATTTACCTCTTAACAGGGGTAGGGGAAATAATTTACTGACACCCAAAAAACTCAGATATAATTATCAGCCTGTAGTCAACATTGGAAATAGAATGGGTCTCCTACAATCCTGAAATCCTTTAAAAAAATATATTTTGTTGAATATCCCCGTTTATGAGTAATGCTGAATCCAAACATGAATCTGTAGGTCTCATTTTATATTAAAAAGAGGACTTATTGGCTACTAAAAATATTACCAACGGCATGTTTACAGTAACTTCTATTTGTATCTGTAGTTTCTCTTTATTGAAGTCCAACATACAATTCTTTTATCAAGGGAAATGATCGTCCCCATAATATAAGAACAGGTGAAAAAACAGACAATGATATAAAACTATGCTTGGCTTAAAGGAGAACTAAACTTTTTTTGCTCTTAACGGTAGAACACAATAGAATTGTAAAATTCTTTAAGTAAGATGGATTGAGTACATGTAGTAATTCTGTAACTAAGAGGTTTCCATGTTTTTGCCAGTACAATTCACAGCCCTTGTATTCTTCAAAGAGCCACGCCCCTTGCTCCAGTATTCATTAGCTCTATGCACAGAGCATTTTCTATACAGATGTCAACACACCAATATGGAAAGTCCTGGATAAGATTTTAAAAGCTGCTGGTACCTTCCGTTTATTTAGCAGCCAGTGTGAGCATACAGCCTTCCTGGGGCAATTCAAAATTGTCAGTTCATTTTAATGACATTTTTAATTCTGTTACTAGCAAAACATAAGCCTCTAAATGTATATTTATTTCTTGCATCTGCAGTGGTGGCTCATTGGGATATTTTTAGAAATACATAGTCCAAAAGTTTAAATCTCCAGACTTACATCTATGCTAGCTAACAATACCCTGCAAAGATTAATTTTTGTTTTATGTATTTAAGTATTTATAATTATTAACGCACAGCATAGCACACATTGAATGGTTTTGAAAAAAAAACAATGTAAATTCCTATTCTGTGTCAGGGAGAGGGAAGATCTCTGTGCCGTTATATGATTGGCTGTCAGCTTCTAGGTAGCAAGGCTGCAGCTTCCTTGTTTTGATCTCGTGAACACTACAGAGCATGTGCAGCACTGCCTACATTTAGCTGGGTATCACCCAGCTAATGTAGAATGTGGGATGCTGACCTTTAGTATGCAGAGAAAATTGGAAATGACCATGGTGGCACACCACACTCAGTTACCCCTCATGGGGTGCATACACATCGAGGAATACCTCCCAGCTCCAGGTATAAGTCATAAACGTATAGATAATAGATGGCACCACTATAGACTTTTACTATACTATGAGAGTGCCATTATAATCTATATGTAGCTGACCCTATTACCCAAAGGTTAATTTCATATAAAACCAGCAGCCACAGCAAGGAGAGGTGAAACACAGCTCAGGGTGGTCTCTAGGTTTTTGCCACCTGAGCCAAACTCTGATTGCCGCCTATATGTGGCATGCTTTTTGTGTGGGCGTGGCTTTCTGGGTGACAGCGCAGCTAGCCATTTTGAACTTGACAACATTTATTTGTACAATTTCTTTAAAACGACATTTATCCACACCATAATTCCTGAAGAATAAAGAATTTTGCCCAAAGAAGCCTGCCACCACGTCAAGAGGTAGACTTTTAATAGGGCCCTAACTTACCTAACCTAACCTAACAAACTATCTAAAGCTAATTAACCGTATGAAATGCCTTTTAACAATATCTTAACACATTTAGTAAAGAAAATATAAAAAAATAATATCTGCAGCAAAGTATATGTTTGGTTGAGCAATCTACCACTCATCAGTAAGAGACACACATTAAAGGTCCACACAGTGGGAACAGATAGTTAAGGCCCCACACAGTGACAATAAACAGTAAAGGTCTGACACCGTGAGAACAGACAGTAAAGATCCCAGACAGTGAGAACAGACAGTAAAGGTCCCAGACAGTGAGAACAGACATTAAGATCACACACAGTGAGAACAGACAGTAAAGGTCCCACACAGTGAGAACGACAGAGAGCTCCCACACAGTGAGAACAGATAGTAAAGTTCCCACACAGTGAGAACAGACAGGAAAGGTCCCACACAGTGAGACATACAGTAAAGGTCCCACACAGTGAGAACAGACAGTAAAGCTCCCACACAGTGAGAGCAGACAGTAAAGGTCCCACACAGTGAGAGCAGACAGTAAAGCTCCACAAGTGAGAGCAAAACAGTAAAGTCCCACACAGTGAGATCAGACAGTAAAAGTCCCATACAGTGAGAGCAAACAGTAAAGGTCCCATACAGATGAGAAGCAGACAGTAAAGGTCTATACAGAGTGAGAACAGACAGTAAAGGTCCCGACAGTGAAAACAGACATTAAAGATCCCACACATTGAGAACAGACGTAGTAAAGGTCCCAAACAGTGAGAACGACAGTAAAGGTCCCACACGTGAGAACAGACATTAAAGGTCCCACACGTGAGAACAGACAGTAAAGGTCCCACATAGTGGGAACAGACAGTAAAGGTCCCCACCAGTGGAACAGATAGTAAAGGTCCCACACAGTGAGAACAGACAGTAAAGGTCCCACATAGTGAGAACAGACAGTAAAGATCCCAGACAGTAAGAACAGAACATTAAAGATCCCACACATTGAGAAGACAGTAAAGGTTCCACACAGTGAGAACAGACAGTAAAGGTCCCATACAGTGAGAAACAGACAGTAAAGGTCCCACACAGTGAGAACAGACGAGAGGTCCCACAAAGTGAGAACAGACAGTAAGAACACAGTGAGAACAGACAGAAAGCTCCCACCAGTGAGAAAGATAGTAAGTTCCCACACAGTGAGAACAGACAGGAAAGGTCCCACACAGTGAGAACATACAGTAAAGGTCCCACACAGTGAGAACAGACAGTAAAGCTCCCACACAGTGAGAGCAGACAGTAAAGGTCCCACACAGTGAGAGCAGACAGTAAAGCTCCCACACAGTGAGAGCAAACAGTAAAGGTCCCACACAGTGAGATCAGACAGTAAAAGTCCCATACAGTGAGAGCAAACAGTAAAGGTCCCATACAGTGAGAGCAGACAGTAAAGGTCCTATACAGTGAGAACAGACAGTAAAGGTCCCAGACAGTGAAAACAGACATTAAAGATCCCACACATTGAGAACAGACAGTAAAGGTCCCAAACAGTGAGAACAGACAGTAAAGGTCCCACACAGTGAGAACAGACATTAAAGGTCCACACAGTGGGAACAGACAGTAAAGGTCCCACATAGTGGGAACAGACAGTAAAGGTCCCACACAGTGAGAACAGATAGTAAAGGTCACACAGTGAGAACAGACAGTAAGGTCCCCCATAGTGAGAACAGACAGTAAAGATCCCAGACAGTAAGGAACAGAAATTAAAGATCCCACCACATTGAGAAAAGACAGTAAAGGTCCACACAGTGAGAACAGACAGTAAAGGTCCCATACAGTGAGAACAGACAGTAAAGGCCCCACACAGTGAGAACAGACAGAAGGTCACACAGTGAGAACAGACAGTAAAGGACCCACACAGTGAGAACAGACAGTAAAGGACCCCACAGTGAGAACAGACAGTAAAGGTCCCACTCAGTGAGAACAGACAGGTAAAGGTCCCACTCAGTTGAGAACAGACAGTAAAGGTCCCACACGTGAGAACAGACAGTAAAGGACCCACACAGTGAGAACAGACAGTAAAGGTCCCACTCAGTGAGAACAGACAGTAAGGCCACACAGTGAGGAACAAGACAGTAAAGGGCCCACACAGTGAGAACAGACAGTAAAAGGTCCCAAAACCTGAGAACAGAGAGTAAGGTCCCAAACCATGAGAACAGACAGTAAGCTCCCACACAGTGAGAGAAGACAGTAAAGCTCCCATACAGTGAAAGCAGACAGTAAGGTCCCTACAGTGAGAGCAGACAGTAAAGGTCCTATACAGTGAGAACAGACGTAAAGATCCACAGTGAGACAGACAGTAAGTCCCACACAGTGGGGAACAGACAGTAATGTTCCCACACAGTGGAAAACAGACAGTAGGCCCACACAGGTGCGAACAGACACGTAAAGGCCCCACACAGTGCGAACAGACAGTAAAGGCCCTACACAGTGTGAACAGACAGTAAAGGCCCCACACAGTGCAAACAGACAGTAAAGGCCCACACAGTGCGAACAGACAGTAAAGTCCCACACAGTGAGAACAGACAGTAAAGGTCCCATACTGTGAGAACAGATAGTAAATGTCCCATTCAGTCAGACAGACAGTGAAAGCAGACAGTAATGGTCCCAAACAGGAGGAGGCCACAGCAGCTAAAGGTCCCATACAGTGAGAGCAGACAGTAAAGGGTCCCACACAGTGAGAGCAGACAGTAAAGGTCCCATACAGTGAGAGCAGACAGTAAGTCCCACACAGTGAGAACAGACAGTAAAGGTCCCTCTCAGTGGGAAAAGACAGTAAAGGTCCCTCACAGTGGGAACAGACAGTAAAGGTCCCACACAGTGAGAACAGACAGTAAAGGTCCCACACAGTGGAGAAAGGACAGTAAAGGTCCCACACAGTGAGAACAGACAGTAAAGGTCCCACACAGTGAGAACAGACCGTAAAGGGCCCACACAGTGAGAACAGTCAGTAAAGGTCCCACACAGTGAGAGCAGACCGAAAGTCCCATACAGTGAGAACAGACAGTAAGGTCCCAAACCATGAGAACAGAGAGTAAAGGTCCCAAACATGAGAACACAGACAGTAAAGCTCCCACACAGTGAGAGAGACAGTAAGCTCCCATCAGTGAAAGCAGAAAGTAAAGGTCCCATACAGTGAGAGCAGACAGTAAAGGTCCTTACAGTGAGAACAGACAGTAAAGGATCCACACAGTGAGAACAGACAGTAAAGGTCCACACAGTGGGAACAGACAGTAAAGGTCCCACACAGTGAGAACAGACGGTAAAGGCCCCACACAGTGCGAAACAGACAGTAAAGGCCCACACAGTGCGAACAGACAGTAAAGGCCCACACAGTGCGAACACAGTAAAGGCCCCAACAGTGCAACCAGAACGTAACAAGGCCCACACAGTGCGAAACAGACGTAAGGTCCACACGTGAGAACAAAAGTAAAGGTCCATACTGTGGAACAGATAGTAAATGTCCCATTCAGTCAGAACAGACATGAAAGCAGCAGTATGGTCCCACACGTGAGAGCACACAGTAAAGGTCCCATACAGTGAGAGCAGACAGTAAAGGTCCCACACAGTGAGAGCAGACAGTAAAGGTCCCATACAGTGAGAGCAGACAGAAGGTAAAGGTCCACACAGTGAGAACAGACAGTAAAGGTCCCTTCAGTGGGAAAGACAGTAAGGTCCCTCACAGTGGGAAAAGACAGTAAAGGTCCCAAAAGTGAAACAGACAGTAAAGGTCCCACACAGTGAGAACAGACAGTAAAGGTCCCACACAGTGAGAACAGACAGTAACGGTCCCACACAGTGAGAACAGACAGTAACGGTCCCACACAGTGAGAACAGTCAGTAAAGGTCCCACACAGTGAGAGCAGACCGTAAAGGTCCCATACAATGAGAACAGACAGTAAATGTCCCATACAGTGAGAACAGACAGTAAAGGTACCATACATATTTTATCTCCCACATTCTTTCTCTCTCCTGCAGTCTCTGTCCTTTATCCCTCACACACTCTCTTCTGCAGTCTCTATTCTCTCCTGCAGTGTATCAACTCTCACATACACTGAACATACACACTCTCATGCATACTCTCCACACACGCTCTCACACATACTGTACATAAACCCCTCTCACACATACTGTACATACACCCTTCTCACACAAACTGTACATACACCCTCTCACACACATACTGTACATACACCCTCTCACACACATACAATGGTAGACAACAAATCTGGTAAAATCATTTGCACAAACTCAGATAAATGGTTGGCAACCAGACTCTAATAAACGGTTGGCATACAGATACTGGTAAAATCAGTGGCACAAACTCTGATAAATGGTTGGCACACAGATACTGGTAAAATCATTGGCACAAACTCTGATAAAGAGTTGGCACCCAGACTCTAATAAATGGTTGGCATACAGATACTGGTAAAATCATTGAAACAAACTCTTAAAAAGAGTTGGCACCCAAACTCTAATAAATGGTTGCCAACCCAATTTGGTAAAATCTTTGGCGCAATCTATAATAAATAGTTTTCACACAGATACTGGTAAAATCATTGGCAAAAACTCTGATAAACAGTTGGCACCATTGGCACAAACTCTAATAAATGGTTGGCTCTTAAATACTGGTAAAATCATTGGCAGAAACTCTGATAAGGTTTGGCACACAGATTCCGCAGCGTCTCACGGAAGATGGTTCCCAGAAGTTCTGCAGCGTTTCACAGAACATGGTCCCCAGAAGTTCAGCGGCGTCTCACTGAAGATGGTCCCCAGATGTTTAACGATGTCTCACGGAAGATGGTCCCCAGAAGTTCAGCGGCGACTCACGGAAGATGGTCCCCAGAAGTTCTGCAGCGTCCCACGGAAGATGGTCCAGAGAAGTTCAGTTGCGTCCCACGGAAGATAGCCCCCAAAAGTTCAGCCACATCCCACAGAAGATAGTCCCCAAAAGTTCAGCTGGGTCCCATGGAAAATGGCCCCCAAACAAGGGCCCAGCAGCCCCATCACCCTCACAGGCCCAGCAGCCCCCCTCACAGGCCTAGCAACCCCCATCCCCCACAGGCCCAGCAGCCCCCCCTCAATCACAGGCACAACCCCCACCCCAAGAATGACCCCCCATTAGGCCAGACACCTCCCCCTACCTTAGCCACTCTTGCAAGTTTCACAGCTGTTCACCCGGACAGGGACCAATGCTCCAAACCTTGCCCTGCCCCCCACACCACTCAACGCTCGCAAAGGCAGTGGTTTTAAATTCCACTGCCTCTGGTTAGATACATACGCTGGCAACTGCTCGTGACCATCCGCTCCTCCTCTGCTTACAAGCTCCGCCTCTTCCGATCTGCATGCGGCGCTCCCTCCCTCTAATTTTTTAAAAACTGGACTATACAATTGCTGCCTCTTAAGTCCACATATGAAGTGCCGCTCTGCAGCTTTGTCTCAAAGCGAGACGGCTCTGACACAGCTTGTTGTATGTTTGTGAATGAGCCTTTTCTTTTGGGACAATGTTGTTTGGAGACTTAAGTTCCCCTTTAAATAAAAGGGATTCTCAGAGCTCACTGCATGCTGCACCATTTATAACTTCCTTTTATCCTGTCTTGCTTGCTGCAAGTTGCCCTAGCATAGTGGACAGCCAGTAAGTTACTAAGTTAATAATGAGTCTTGGTATTCATGTGCTTATCCTGTTCAAATTATAAACCTTTTGGGTGGCATTTTAGATTTAACACTACAACCCCCTGCCTCTTATCTGTTTTTTTTTTTTTTTTTTATTAAAGTTTATTTTTTGCTTACCAATGGCTGTCAGTAACTGGTTAGCAGCTAATGTGCAGGAATCACCTGAAGTGTCCCCTTTAAACTTACAAATCTGTTAAGTGGTGGTATTGTCTGGAGTAAACCCACTAGTTTCCTATAGTAACTATAGGGAATGTAATCCAAGTTGTTCACTTCTGCAACACACAACAGATAATAACATAAGGAAAAGTTATTTTGAAGTTTGGATTACTGTGATTAAGCTCACTGGGGAGATAGGTAGATAGGATTTTGCATTTGACAATTTTTCTTCTTGATGTATTGATTTCTATGCACCTAAAATGTTACACATTATTCTAATGCAGCTGTTTAAAAAGCCATCCAAGAAAGCAATCCACCATGGGGATACTCTTTGCCCACTGCCCAAACCAACAATAACTGTGATAAAGAACTTTTGGAATCTTTTAGGCGGATCGATGAATGACCCCCGACCGAACGCATACACACGTGTGTATCTGTTGTATTCAATTAGATCAACTGGACTTGAAGTTTAGTTCTTGAAGACGTTTTGCTAGTCATCCGACTGGCTTTCTCAATTCAGAATGACTTGTACAAGAATCTTTGGCAATTATGTACCCTGTAAAATCCCAATTAGCATGCTGTTTTGACACCTTACTCTGGGCGTTCCTATAACACCTCTTAGCCACTATCCAATCCCGCCCTTAACACTTGGCTGTGATATGCTAATTGGGATTTTACAGGGTACATAATTGCCAAAGATTCTTGTACAAGTCATTCTGAATTGAGAAAGCCGGAACGTCTTCAAGGACTAAACTTCAAGTCCAGTTGATCTAATTGAATACAACAGATATACCATGACCTGGATGAATGAGAACCTTCACAAGCATACACACGTGTGATTCTTGGCTGAAACAGACATTCGCCACACGAATGTGTCGTTGTCGGGGGTTGTGGCCGGTGCACACCCCCTATGTGTATACAAACCTTTAGGCTTTTAAAGGGCATGTCCACCCCATTTTTAAATTTTTTTCTGTAGTGTAGGGCTCCCTCCCCCAGCCCCAACCGTTATAGTAATATTTGCAGTAACTCCCTCGATCATTACTTACCGTGTCTCTCTCCTCCGGTGTCACGGCCCTCTGCTTGCATGAAACTGCAAATATTACTATTTGGGGTTGGAGGAGGGAGCCATACACTACAGAAAAAGGGTTTTGTGCTAGGGGGAGGGAGAGCAAAATGGGAGGGAGAGGGAGGGGGGGGCTGCAGTGCACATGGCAAAATTCTCCCAGATGAGAGAATGGACTCTGCCAAGCTCCTGGTGGTCAGTTTTCTGGACTTTGGAGGGACATTACAGGAGAACCATTTAAAGGACAACTCCACCCCCATAAGAACATCTTTTAGAAAAAATGGCCTCTTCAAAATATGTTGATATATCATACTTTGTCCTATGAATTTATTACTGTATGCCTGCTATGCGTCTGGATGCCTCATGGAAACTGAGCAATTTAGAAAACTGTACTGAACCTGTACTTAGCCTGTACTGAGCCTGGGCATGCTCAGAAGAGGCAGACAGGGGATTAACGTTCAGTCATTGGCTGTGATGTCAACTGTCAATTCCATAACTGACAGTTGCTAACTGGAAGACCAGGAAGCAGAAACAGGGGAAACAGGACATTGTGCAGGATTTTAGGTTATATATTTCAGGTTTCAAACTATTACCATTTAGGTTTTTTGGGGGTGATTTACCTGTATGTAAGTTTTCATTTTAGGGCTGGACTTGTCCTTTAAAGCTGGAATGAAAGGTAAGGATTTCATTACACTACAGAGTGGGGCCAGTAGTTAAATTATAGTTTTGTGGGTGGACATGCCCTTTAAATGGCCATTTTATTAGCAAGACTGGTTAAAATTCTGTTCTTCTACCTATACTAAGATTGGACTTTTGTTCTATACTTAACAATAATTATAGTTTTCATAATCAAATATCTTACTGCCAACTACAAAATAATAACCTCTTCCTTTTGCCCCTCTTGGGTATGTGGGTACATTGCTTAATACTGACAAGTAGAGGGCACATTTACATAATGAATTATTTATATATTCATTTTTACTAAAGCTTTAAGGCATTGTTTGTCTTTACCAACTGCAACAGCTAGTCAACCTGCAAAGAGAAACTATAACTGTCAAATCCTATCAAGCCTTTTGCCCATCTCTGACAGTGATGTTTATCTTTTTGATTCTTTCAAACAACTCTAAGAATACCCATTGTGACATAGTGCTGCTCAGATATGCGAAATGAGTCACTTATCCAATCCTGCAATTGTCACAGAAATATGAAACTTTGCTCCAAGGTAAACATTGTTGGGTCACTTGAAATTAATGCAAATTTGACATTTTCCTACTGTTTAACATATACATCAACATTTTTCCATGTATTGCTTCTGAGTTCTATTAAAGAAGAAGCTTGAGGACAGTTATAAATTCGTCTTGTAGGAAAGCAAAACATTATAAGGTCCCATAAAAACACTTGTAAAGCCTGCAACTCATAATACCAATGGCCTACATTCTGTATATTGAATTCCATTAAGGTTAATCATGACTACATTTATTATTTTTTTTAAATGGAGCAGCTCCTTTGAATCATCAAAATTAACATTTCCTAAATGGTAAATGCTATGCAGAAACTCTTGAAACTTTATTAGCAAAAAAATTTTTCTTTAGAAACTTAAGGGGCTATGTACCGACAGTCGCTAACGCTCTCTATTGCCCCCTTTAAATAATGCACTGAGCTGATAGTGTCTCTCAGTGCATTGTGACAGGTGTTTGTCTTTTGTGAGTCTTTAACACCAGCTATCTGCTGGTGCCAGAGATTACGTCTTAAAGAGACCGGTAACAGCTCAGTACATTGGTTGTGTCAGTTACGTGACACATATTTTGTGTAATGTTGCAAGTGCCATTAGTTGTGTTTTAAAGTTGCGTTAACGCTTGATACATTGGTTAACGTAACTTTAGACACAAATAGCCGATAACGACAAATTGCCCTATAAGAATGCACAAACCTGCCTGTGGTCATTTCACTCATGGGCTGGTTCTCAAATGGATTCTTGGTGCCAGGTTTGGATGAGAAATTTTAACCTTTGAAACCAAAATTCTGTGTTAAAATTTCTGATCCAAAATTTCATTGAAAGTTTAGACCATTGATGTTTTGATGGTAGAACCGTAACCAGGTTCAAGTCAAAACTCCAGCATGTGCCTATTAGGTATGTAGTAACACCCTATTGGGATGACAGATACAGACAAATCAGTGATTAAGAATATACTGTATAGAGCAATATGCAACACAGAAAACACAGACAGGGAGATTCAGTAAAAGTTCTTATTGTTATTATAAAAATGGTGCTAATTTTGCCCCAACCAATCAGATGTTATTTAACATTTGAAAGCTAACATCTGGTTGGTTGGGGCAAAATTAGCACCATTTGTAACAAAAAGAACTTTTATTGGATCTCCCTGAGAATATCTAACTAATAGGTATTACTGTATATTACTGTAAATGCATTAAATCAGGATGTTGATGCTTGGAAATACCTGTGCTCGGATTTTCGATATTTTCGGATTTTCAATATTTTCGGACTTTCGATAAATATTGAATGTTTGACCGTTTGAATGTGCCTAAAATGCCTATTATACCTATACGCGAGCATCGAATCCGTGAGTAAAGGGTCCATTAAAACCTATACGCGAGCATTGAATCCGCGAGTAAAGTGTCTATTAAAACCTATACGCGAGTATCGAATCCGCGAGTAAAATGTCCATGGTATCTAGGTGCAAACGCGAGCATCGAATCCGCAAGTAAAGTGACCATTAAAACCTATACGCAAGCATCGAATCCACAAGTAAAATGTCCATGGTATCTAGACTCGAACATCAAATCTACGAGTAAAGTGTCCATTGAAGCCTACATGCGAGCATCGAATCCGCGAGTAAAATGTACATGGTACCTAGGCGCGAACGAGCTCGAAAATAGCGCGAGTGAGAGTAAAATTGATTTTTTGAATGTCCTGGATATTCGAACGTGTTCCCCAGACCATTTCCCAGGTCCCACAGCCATTTACACTAAGTTACCATTGATATTTTAATTGTATTTCATTAGAACTTTTCAAACTATTTGACTCCCATTGACTTTAATGGGTCCGTTTTCGAACTTTCGAACTTTCCATATAGTTTGAAAGTTCAGCCATCTCTATTCATGAGACCTTAGGGCCACATCAGGTTTCCCAAATAAGGAGCTGATGTCTTAATAATAACATAGTAAAACTTATGATGACATTTGATATGGCGTATTTGGATCCTTTCATGAAGGTTCCTTATATTTTTTTTAATACTTAAACATATTTACTATATATTTAATGAGTTATGCCTGTCAGTTTAATTTGTTTATTTTATATAGTTATTATTTATACATTTTGTTGGTATAAAAATCTTGATTTAATTGACATCAGACAGTTTGCTATATACAGTAACTAGAATCCAGATATTATATTAGCATGCTGAAAGTTACTGTGCACTGGATCCTGTGAGTCAGAGATCAATGCAATCTTGATAGGGTGGTTTTCTTTTGTGCTGTACTGAACCAGTCTAAAGAGAGGTAAGGTTTTAAGCCAAGTAACATTTAGTCGGAAACATACTTGGACTTTGTCTTTAAATTTAGAAATTACAAGTATTTATTTTATTTTTAAACTAAATAATATTGGAAGCATTTAAAGATTTGCTCATTCATTATTTCTCAGGAAAAGGGAACTATAACTATAACTATGTAAACGTTCTGACACCACTCACAAACTATCAGCTAAGGACTGAAATGAGATAATATTTATATGTCTGTATCACGCACTGCCACACTTAGGTAGGAATTATAATTAGGCAGGAAGTCTATATATGAAAAGAAGAGTTCCTGGCTCCAAAAAAATGTTACTCTGATAATCCACTTCTTTGATGTTTTTGATGATGTAAATCAGGAGCTGCTCTCCTTCTGCTCTTTTCTACCCCTGAAACAAGATGGTACCAAGGTTTCCTCAGCCAATAAACCAAAAGTGTAGGTTGGGCTTAGGAAATATCCAATACTTTATTATCCTTAGCTTGGGCCACTCAAAAAAATGCTGTCAATATATTAGCAAATACATGTCTTGCACCTCTAATACCCAAATATTAATGACCTTCATGAATTTATAAAACCAAAGAGACCAAACTTGGCATATCTACCACATGCACCTTTTTGTAAAGGTTATAAGTGCATTTCTGCGGCACCTTAAGCCTAGAGGTATGGTTTTTGGGTCCAACGGGATTCTTCCATTTGCCAGAATCCATTTTGTGTGATAGAGTTATGGTATCTGAGCCACCAACAAAGTTATTGCAAATTATTAAAAATCTGGTGTTCTAATCTCTTGCAGGTTTACACAGAGGTCAAATTGTCCACCTTATCAGACCACCCACTGTCTTGAAGTCCTCCAGCCTGCAAAGATGCTACTGAACTGCTACGTTTTATCGTACCTGAGCCATATGTTACAGGATGGATTTTCTTTCCAACAGGATCAAAGGATACAACCCAATGTACAGATATAATGTCACTAAGTCAAAGCAATAGTTGAGGTTTGTACCATGTCAGCCATGTTAACCCGTAAGAGAAGAAAAGTAGGGCTGTGATACCTTTTATTGGCTAACTAGATAAAAAAAATTAAGCAAGCTTTCAGGAGTCCAAAGCCCCCTTCATCAGACTGTATGTTACAAAAGAAACTGAGAAATCACAAACTTACAGTTGTGTTCAAAATTATTCAACCCCCACTGAAATTGAGTGTTTTGGCCAGTTTGATTTTGATCATTTCAGTCATCTTGTTTACAATTAAATCAAAGAGACACTTGTAAGTCAGACAAATATAACATAACATTTATAATGAAATAACCACAAATGTCTTTTCTGTGCTCACATCATTATCAGTTTTATTCAACCCCCAAGTGACATTCATTCTTAGTACTTAGTACAACATCCTTTTCCAGTTATAACAGCTTTTAAACGTGAAGCCTAGCTTGACACAAGTGTCTCTTAGCCCATTCTTCATGGGCAAAAGCCTCCAGTTCAGTCACATTCTTAGGCTTGCGCGCTGCAACTGCTTTCTTTAAGTCCCACCAGAGGTTCTTAATCGGATTTAAGTCTGGTGACTGTGATGGCCACTCCAAAATGTTCCAGCCTTTAATCTGCACCCATGCTCTAGTGGATTGGAGGTATGCTTGGGATCATTGTCCTGTTGAAAGGTCCAACGTCTCTCAAGCCTCAGGTTTGTGACGGACTGCATCACGTTTTTTTCCAATATCTCCTGGTACTGAAGACAATTCATGGTACATTGCAGAAGCTGAAGCTTCCCTGTACCTGCAGAAGCAAAACAGACCCAAAGCATGATTGACCCTCTGCCATGCTTCACACTAGGCAAGGTGTTCTTTCCTTCATAGGCCTTGTTCTTCCTCCTCCAAACATAGCGTTGATCCATGGGCCCAAACAGTTCTAATTTTGTTTCATCAGTCCACAGAACACTTTTGTGGTTTGTCCACATGACTTTTGGCATACTTCAGTCGACTCTTCTTATTCTTTGGAGACAGCAAGGGGGTGTGCCTGGGAGTTCTGGCATGGAGGCCTTCATTACACTGTGTGTGCCTTGTCTGAGCTGAAACTACAGTACCCGCATCT
Source organism: Hymenochirus boettgeri (assembly GCA_019447015.1). Taxonomy (NCBI): domain Eukaryota; kingdom Metazoa; phylum Chordata; class Amphibia; order Anura; family Pipidae; genus Hymenochirus; species Hymenochirus boettgeri. The sequence goes on from CM033472.1 coordinate 149,419,624, forward strand.
GACAAATCTTTTTTCAGTTCCTCAGCAGTCACACAGGGACTTTTCCCCACTTTGGGCTTCAGGTAGCGCACAGCAGTCGAAGTCAGCATCTTCTTTCTGCCACGACCAGGTAGCATTTCAACAGTGCCCTTTGCCTTGAATTGATGCTTCCTATGGTGTCTCTTGGTATGTTTAACATCTTTGCAATCTTCTTATAGCCATTGCCCTTCCCGTGAAGAGAAATCACCACTTCTCTTGTCTTCCTGGACCATTCTCTTGACTTCACAATGTTTGTAAACACACCAGTAAATGTCTAGAAGGAGCCAAGTATCACAGTCATTTTAAATCTGCCTAATTGGTGCTTATTATGCTTGATTGCTGCTCGATGACATCCACAATTGTTTTCAATACCTGATCGAAAACACTTGAATGAACCTCTGTTCTTAAGAGTGGTAGTCTTTAAGGGGTTGAATAATTGTGTCAATGAGGAAATCACAAAAAAAAATTTAATACTGTATTACAAAAACAATTAATGTCATTTTAGTTGCATTTGGTTCTTTAAAAAGTCCTTGTAAGATTTCATTCTGAACACAATTACAAATGAACACTGAATTCCCTAAAACCCTTTACAGCATTGTGGGTTCAATAATTTTGAACACAACTGTACATACACATTGGGACAGTTAACATCAAACAAAACTGAACAGATGATCAGGTACAGATACAGACTCGTGGGAGTGTGTGTGTGGGAAAAACAGTAGTGGAGGTGTGAAATGCGTACAAGTAGATAGCTGTAATAATGCGATAACAGTGTCCTTTGAAATGGAAAGTGTCTTTTGAAATGTATTAAACAGTACAAGACAGTGTCTTGGTCAGTGGGTGTAGTCTGGGTGGGGATGTAGAATAAGTTTATATAATGAATTTGTATTCCCATTCCTTACGCTGTTTTTGATTGTGAAAATTGCCCATCAGAATGGTGATCTTAAGGTCTTTCATACTGTGGCCTTTTTACAAAAGTGCTCAGCCACAGGGGCATCCGTTAATCCATGCAGGATGTTGAATCTATGAGAGTTCATCCGTTTCCACAGTGTTTGTCCTGTTTCTCCCACATAGAAACCTGTGTTAGGGCACTTCATGCACATTATTAGATACACCACATTGGCGGAACCACAGAAGAATGATCCTTTCATTTGATGAATTTGTTTACAATATGGCATATATATTAGGTCTGTTGTATGGATGTGTGCTATGTTGTTGGCAGGGGGAAGTGCCATTGATTGTTGTTTTGCCTAGGGAGCTGTGTACCAGTAGGCGTTTCAAATTAGGGGGCTGTCGGTACACCAGGAGTAGAAGCACTGGGAATATGTTTTTTAATCTGTCATCCCTTTGTATGGAGTTCTTTTATGATTTGTTTTAGAATCTCCAGGTGTGGACTGTAAGTGACTACAAGGGGAACACGGTTGCAATTTTCTTTCTGTTTGTATCTCAACAGTTTGTGTCTGGATATAGATATGGTCCTTTGGATTTCCTTGTTCATTGTTTTGGGATTGTATCCCTGTTAAATGAACTCACTGCGGAGTTGCTGTAGGTGTTCATTCCTTTCTGTTGGGTCAAAACAACGAACAAGGAAATCCAAAGGACCATATCTATTCCCAGACAAACTGTTGAAATACAAACAGAAAGAAAACTGTTCCCCTTGTAGTCACTTACAGTCCACACCTGGAGATTCTACAACAAATCATAAAATAACTCCACCCCACACTACAAAGGGATGAACTTTCTGTTTTTTGTTATTTGTACACTTTATTACCATTATATCAGAACTCTCCAATATAATGGAGAGTGTTAGCTCTTAATGTATAAATATATAGAATTAGAAAGGGAAGGTTTAAGTTTAAAGTTTTGAATATGGCATGTAAGGCTAAACAGTGAGTGTCTGAGTGTGTTGTGAGTTTTAAAATCTGCCTCTGTGACAGAGGTAATTAAGACAGCTAATCTGCACTGATTAGGTCTGTACACAGGTAAATTAAATCAAGAGGAAGCTAATCAGTGCTGATTAGGTCTGCTGACAGGTGATGCAATTAAAAGGCGGGTGTTGATTGTGCCTACGACACATACCGAATTTTGAGTCTCTAGCTCGAAAAAAAAGGAAGAATAAAAGGGAAGTAGAAGAAGGAAAACAATTATAGAAAGAAGGAATTTGGATCAAGCCAGTGCAATAAACAAAGGTACTTTTATTTATTCCAAAAAAACAAAAACACAACCTAATAAATATATTTTGGTATCAAGACAGAAATACACAAGCTGCTCAGGTTCTCCCCATGTTGTTTCACAAACACAGAAAGTCACCAATATTTTGACACTTTCTCTGCCCAGCTTTGATACCAGCTGGCTGAGAATTTCCATCTGCATTTTTCTTCTAAATTTTAAGGACTGGTTCAGAGCCAATGCACTGGACCAAATCCATTCATATCTGTTTAAAACATAGACATTAGCCAACTCCAACGGCCATGTTTCACAAGGATCCAAAATGTCTACTTTACATTTAAAAGCCAAAGAATTTTTGCTAAAACCTAAAGCTTGCTTTATGCTACAATTATAATATGTATGTAACTTCAACTATTATTTTATATACCAGAACATTTTAGTCTTAATTTTATTCACGTTTCCTTGGTACACACAAACATATTTGAATACGTTGTAACACATAAATACAATTGTGTGTTTTATTTACTTTCTTATTATAGGAAAGTGTGAAATGTTTCCATGCTTTTGCTGTGAGTGTATTTGATTAAGAAATTTTTATTTCATGTTTATTTTGTACTATTTAAATATTGATCATCACAGCCAATAACTGCATGGGAAAGAGTTATCACTCTTTATACCACCAGTCGCTACTTCCATTCATTTAGATATTATTGCAAACACTGTTATTAAGATCATATATCATTTAATACATTATATCATGCTTACATTATATACAACTTATATACAAGAGTACCGGATTATTATAATTTACAAACACACATAATGAATGTAAATATGTCACAAAGAGGAAAATGCATTCTTATTTGTACTATAATATGAGTCCATAGCATTCAGGCAATGCTCCTATGTCATTGTAGATGTAGCTGTTCTCTTCTTTTGTGGTCTAATTTACTTGATTGTTCCATAAACTATTTATGAGTTCTATAATATTTCCAACTTTAATTTCATCCAATTAATTTCTGCTAATTATTCAGCATTTGAATCTACACAAAAGACTTCCGCTGTCCTTACCATCCTGAGGCACAGAATGCAATGTCGAATCTTTTTCTGATTTCAAGTGGAAAATAAACTAATTATGTGGAAATATGTTAATATATTGTGCTGCAGGGACCAGCCCTTTGTAAAGAAATGTCTGCTTACAATTAGCTGTGTTATTTCTTCCAGGAGGAGTTGCCCTTTCTTAATGCATGAACATTATTGACTGACCCATGATCCTTTACTTCAAATAAAAGTAATTTACATAATTTAGCATTAGGTCTGTTTGGCAAAAATGTTCAAAGCACCCCAGGATTTAAACATATGATGAGTATTAAAAATGACCATTCACATAATTCATATATTTGTCTGCAAATTTAGGTATGCATTTCATCTACTGTCATATTTCTCGTAATTTGGGTATGATTTGGGCCTTTTTATAAATATACCCATACCATAGCTATATCAAAATATCCATTAAATCCTGAAAATATTAGGCTAGAACTGATGTACTGTGCCTATAACATAAATATGAAGCAGTCTTTTAAAAGTGAAAATCCATGCTTATGAAGTTTGCTTGAGTGTTTCATGTTGTGGTTTAATATAGAAACACAGAGCAGCTGGAAGTGAAATATGACAGGTAGATTTACATGGGATGGACTGTCTGAGGTGGTGGTGCCATGTTAGTAGAAAATGCTGTACAATATCTTTGTATAGACAAACTGTTTATGTATGTTTTCTGGAGTTAAAAAAGATTAGGTAAATCTAAATTTCAAGAAGAGACAAGTTTTAAAATGATAAAATATATTTTAAAAAAAATTTGTTAGATGGAAAAGTGATAATTGTAAGGGTAGAATAATTATGGGTGTGGTATACAAAGGTATAAAATATTCAGAATTGTTTTTGAGAAAGAAAGGTATACAGGCAGCAGTGCAAAGAGCAGCAGGCATTAACTCATATTGTACCCAGATCCTCTTCATGTAGGTTTCATCTATAATAGTCCCTTTTCATTTCAGGGTGAGCCCTCAATTAATCTGAAACTACTAGGATCTAGACTCAGATATCTACCCTTAGAATAAGGAATAAGTGTAAGGCTTTTTGATAGAGAAGGGGGCATGTGTTCTTGGAGATGAGATGTTAATCATCATTATTTAAGTGGTTTAATAAGGGGTTTCATAAGAATTTAAGACAAGGATCAAAAGACAGGTACAGCTGTAAGTTAAGTAAAATATAAATACACCTGCCAAATTACAGTATAATCCTTCAAATCAGTGAAGTCCACAAGGCAGGTAACAATATTTCTCAGCAAAGGTATTGGATATTGATATTTGGGACTAAAGTATAAAGCAATACTGGAGAAACCAGAGTAAGCCCAAACAAATGGCAGTGCTGGAAGGAGCTTAGACAGAATAGACGACAGATTTGGAAGTTGGTACTCAAAAATCAGAGCAAAGTAGGCCCATGCCTTTGAGATGGTTGGGGTTGGGGATGTTACTTGTCAAAATAAGGGGCAAATTGCCAGTGCACAGTTTGGATTTGAACATAATTTAAATAACTGAGGTGTTGATACCACACATTCAACAAAACACCATTGCCATGTCAATGCCAATCATTTAATGCAAGTCATACTATGCCTATTAGCATTCTAAGACTGTCGTGCATTTAAAATCAAGTCCCCAAACAGTGTAACTGAGTATAAAACCATGTTGCACTTACCATTGACATAGAGGCTCTAGTGAGGCAGCTAGGAGCTAGTGAAACCCCAGCAAATGAATATACACCTTCTCTGCATATTAGCCTCTAAGGCTGCTGTGCAATTTAAATAAAGTCCCCCAGCAACCAATGAAACTGAGTAATAAGACCATGTTACACTTACTATTAGAAGCTCTAGTGTGGAGTATGGATCCTTTAAACCCCGACCAATTAAAATACAGCTATGAGAAGTTTCTTATTTTAAAGGCTGATTGGCAGCTAGAAGCAATATAGAAGTTTGTTCACAGAACACAGTTAGAAATTGCCAATGCTCGGTCTAAACCACGCTGTGGTGTTGACCAGCTGCTAGAAGCACCCTAGTGACAGTGTTCAATTTAACCCACATATTTATTACAGGATAAATGATCTGTAGGACTGTATTAATAAAACATCAGAATAGCCGGTCACAAAATAGCGAGCGTGGAAAGGTTTTGGGACCTGACATTATTGTGTATATGTGTAAGAGGAGAAAAACATGAGGAAAATGTGTTTAAATTAGCATGAGTTAAAGCAATTCAACTGGACTTTAAATACAAAAACAATTGGATTTCAATTACCTTTATATTAGTTCATAAACAGTGACCTGGATAACTGAAAACCATAGACATTTATAATAAGAATAATAAGTAAGTACAAGTACGAAGCTTCACATTGACCAGACACTAGCAGGATAGACAAAGCAATAGTTGAGGTTTGTACCGTGCTAGCCATAAGTAAGAGAAGAGAAGTAGAGCTGTGATTACAAACTTATATACACATAGGGACAGTAAACATCAAACAAATTGAACAGATGACCAGGTACAGATAAGGACTCAGGAAGGAGGGGGGGGAGGGGGAAAAACAGTAGTGGAGGTGTTAAAATGGGCACAAGTAGATAACTGTATTAATGCGATAACAGTGTCCTTTGAAATGGAAAGTGTCTTTTGAAATGTATCAAGCAGTACAAGACAGTATCCTGGTGAGTTGGTTTAGTCTGGGTGGTGATGTGGAATAAGTTTATATTTGGCCATAAAACTCATGCCCCTATTAATCCGCTGTTCAGAGAATTAAATTTCTGAATGAATTTGTATTCCCATTCCTTACACTGTTTTTAATCGTGAAAATTGCCCATAAATGGTGATCTTAAGGTCTTTCATACTGTGGCCTCTTATACAAAATTTCTCACCACAGGTACATCCGTCAACCGTGCATGATGTTGAATCTATGAGAGTTCATCCGTTTGTGCAGTGTTTGTCCTGTTTCTCCCACATAGAAACCTGTGTTAGGGCACTTCATGCACATTATTAGATACACCACATTGGCGGAACCACAGGAGAATGATCCTTTAATTGGTTAGTCAGGTTAGTCATTGGTTTGGTGTTACAGGAGGATAGGAAATCCTCCTCCAATTTGGCCATGAACAGGTTGGCGTACTGTGGTGCGAACCGACAACCCATGGCAATGCCCATCTGTCGTAGATGGATCTCCTGATTAAATGAGAATATGTTGTGTGTAAGGCAGAAGTGTATCATGTTGAGAACTGATTCTCTGTGTATGCCTCCTTCTGTAAAAAGGTTTTACATGGTGCAATACCATCTTGATGAGGGATATTTGAATATAGGCCACCACATCCATTGTGGCCAAATTGCATTGACAGGAATGGGGCCTAAAACACTGAGTTTATTCAGCAGCGCACCTCAGTATGTCAACCTGTTCATGGCCAAATTGGAGGAGGATTTCCTATCCTCCTGCAACACCAAACCAATGACTAACCTTCGTTACATAGATGATATCCTCATTATGTGGACTGAAAGCGAGGAAGAACTGCTCTCCTTTCATAGGAATTACAACTCCTTCCACCCAACCATTAAACTAAAACTTTCTGGACACCACAATTAAAATACAAGGGAACACCCTAGTGACCTCGATATATCACAAACCTACAGACAGATGCTTATACCTTAGGAATGACAGTTTCCACCCCAAACATTTAAGAAAATCGATCATTTTCAGCCAAGCGATCTGTTATCATCATATCTGTTCAGACCCAACAGAAAGGAAGGAACACCTACAGCAACTCCGCAGTGAGTTCATTAAACAGGAATACAATCCCAAAACAACAGACAAGGAAATCCAAAGGGCCATATCTATTCCCAGACATAAGCTACTGAAATACAAACAGAAAGGAAACTGCAACCAGGTTCCCCTTGTAGTCATTTACAGTCCACACCTGAGATCCTCACCAAATCATAAAGAACATCCCACACTACAAGGGGATGACAGACTAAAACATATTCCTAGTGCCTCCACTCCTGGCGTACCGGCAGACCCCTAATTTGAAACACCTACTGGTACACAGCTCCCTGGGCAAAACACAATCAATGGCACTTTGGCACTTCCCCCTGCCAACAACCTAGATGTGAAACCTGTGCACACATCCACACAACAGACCAAGTATATATGCCATATCAAAGATCATTCTCCTGTGGTTCCGCCAATGTGGTGTATCTAATAATGTGCATGAAGTGCCCTAACACAGGTTTCTATGTGGGAGAAAGAGACAAACACGCACAAACGGATGGACTCTCATAGATTCAACATCATAAACGGATTAACGGATGTACCTGTGGCAGAGCACTTTTGTAAAGAGGCTACAGTATGAAAGACCTCAAGATCACCATTCTGATGGGCAATTTTCATGATCAAAAACAGCGTAAGGAATGGGAATACAATTCCCATATTCATATATATATACACATACAAAATACAAGGATTGTGGAAGCACTCCAATTAGGCTAATTTACAACTACATTTCGAGATCCATATAAAAATGAGGGAAGAGGCCATCCAATGCTTTAATTAAAGGCAAAGGGGCATGTTGGGGGTGCTATTACCACATGGAGGCTTGACCAGCCTCCCAATAGATACATACAATACAAGGATTGTGGAAGCACTCCAATTAGGCTAATTTACAACTACATTTAGCGGAAGTGCAACTGATCTAGTCAAACATTTATACAAACAGAAAAGATAATCAATGCATATCTGTTGTATTCAATTAGATCAACTGGACTTGAAGTTCTTGAAGACGTTTCACTATCATCCGACTGGCTTTCTCAATTTAGAATGACTTGTACAAGAATCTGTGGCAATTATGTACCCTGGAAAATCCCAGTTAGCATATCACAGCCAGGTGTTAAGGGCGTGATTGGATGTGGCTAAGAGGTGTTATAGGAACGCCCAGAGTAAGATGTCAAAACAGCATTGTACATGGCAGACAGTTGGTGTCGAACCCCCCACCTCTATTTAGGCTTGGTTTCTTTATTTTCACATAAATGGCCTCCTTAACACCTCCCTTGAACCAGTCACGTTCCTTTTCCATATGTTAACATTTCAATCTTCAAAGGTATGTCCTTTATCCTTAAGATGCAGGTACATGGCTGAGTCCCTGACCCGAGGAATTGGCTTTTCTGTGCTGGGCCATAGGTTGATGCAGTTGCTGTTTGGTCTCCCCCACATACAATCAGAGCATTCTTCACTGCACTGCACTGCGTATATGATGTCGCTTTTCTTGTGTTTGCGATAACAGTGTCCTTTGAAATGGAAAGTGTCTTTTGAAATGTATCAAGCAGTACAAGACAGTATCCTGGTGAGTTGGTTTAGTCTGGGTGGTGATGTGGAATAAGTTTATATTTGGCCATAAAACTCATGCCCCTATTAATCCGCTGTTCAGAGAATTAAATTTCTGAATGAATTTGTATTCCCATTCCTTACACTGTTTTTAATCGTGAAAATTGCCCATAAGAATGGTGATCTTAAGGTCTTTCATACTGTGGCCTCTTATACAAAAGTTCTCAGCCACAGGTACATCCGTCAACCCGTGCATGATGTTGAATCTATGAGAGTTCATCCGTTTGTGCAGTGTTTGTCCTGTTTCTCCCACATAGAAACCTGTGTTAGGGCACTTCATGCACATTATTAGATACACCACATTGGCGGAACCACAGGAGAATGATCCTTTAATTGGTTAGTCAGGTTAGTCATTGGTTTGGTGTTACAGGAGGATAGGAAATCCTCCTCCAATTTGGCCATGAACAGTTGGCGTACTGTGTGCGAACCACAACCCATGGCAATGCCCATCTGTCGTAGATGGATCTCCTGATTAAATGAGATATGTTGGTGTAAGGCAGAAGTGTATCATGTTAGATGATTCTCTGTTATGCCCTCCTCTGTAAAAAGGTTTTACATGGTGCAATACCATCTTGATGAGGATATTTGAATATAGGCCACCACATCCATTGTGGCCAAATTGCATTGACAGGAATGGGGCCTAAAACACGGAGTTTATTCAGCAGCGCACCTCAGTATGTCAACCTGTTCATGGCCAAATTGGAGGAGGATTTCCTATCCTCCTGCAACACCAAACCAATGACTAACCTTCGTTACATAGATGATATCCTCATTATGTGGACTGAAAGCGAGGAAGAACTGCTCTCCTTTCATAGGAATTACAACTCCTTCCACCCAACCATTAAACTAAAACTTTCTGGACACCACAATTAAAATACAAGGGAACACCCTAGTGACCTCGATATATCACAAACCTACAGACAGATGCTTATACCTTAGGAATGACAGTTTCCACCCCAAACATTTAAGAAAATCGATCATTTTCAGCCAAGCATCTGTTATCATCTATCTGTTCAGACCCAACAGAAAGGAATACACCTACGCAACTCCGCAGTGAGTTCATTAAACAGGAATACAATCCCAAAACAACAGACAAGGAAATCCAAAGGGCCATATCTATTCCCAGACATAAGCTACTGAAATACAAACAGAAAGGAAACTGCAACCAGGTTCCCCTTGTAGTCATTTACAGTCCACACCTGAGATCCTACGCCAAATCATAAAAGAACATCCCACACTACAAGGGGATGACAGACTAAAAAACATATTCCTAGTGCCTCCACTCCTGGCGTACCGGCAGACCCCTAATTTGAAACACCTACTGGTACACAGCTCCCTGGGCAAAACAACAATCAATGGCACTTTGGCACTTCCCCCTGCCAACAACCTAGATGTGAAACCTGTGCACACATCCACACAACAGACCAAGTATATATGCCATATCAAAGATCATTCTCCTTGTGGTTCCGCCAATGTGGTGTATCTAATAATGTGCATGTAAGTGCCCTAACACAGGTTTCTATGTGGGAGAAAGAGGACAAACACTGCACAAACGGATGGACTCTCATAGATTCAACATCATAAACGGATTAACGGATGTACCTGTGGCAGAGCACTTTTGTAAAAGAGGCTACAGTATGAAAGACCTCAAGATCACCATTCTGATGGGCAATTTTCATGATCAAAAACAGCGTAAGGAATGGGAATACAAATTCCCATATTCATATATATATACACATACAAAATACAAGGATTGTGGAAGCACTCCAATTAGGCTAATTTACAACTACATTTAGCGGATCCATATAAAAATGAGGGAAGAGGCCATCCAATGCTTTATATTAAAGGCAAAGGGGCATGTTGGGGGTGCTATTACCACATGGAGGCTTGACCAGGCCTCCCAATAGATACATACAATACAAGGATTGTGGAAGCACTCCAATTAGGCTAATTTACAACTACATTTAGCGGAAGTGCAACTGATCTAGTCAAACATTTATACAAACAGAAAAGATAATCAATGCATATCTGTTGTATTCAATTAGATCAACTGGACTTGAAGTTCTTGAAGACGTTTCACTAGTCATCCGACTGGCTTTCTCAATTTAGAATGACTTGTACAAGAATCTGTGGCAATTATGTACCCTGGAAAATCCCAGTTAGCATATCACAGCCAGGTGTTAAGGGCGTGATTGGATAGTGGCTAAGAGGTGTTATAGGAACGCCCAGAGTAAGATGTCAAAACAGCATTGTACATGGCAGACAGTTGGTGTCGAACCCCCCCACCTCTATTTAGGCTTGGTTTCTTTATTTTCACATAAATGGCCTCCTTAACACCTCCCTTGAACCAGTCACGTTCCTTTTCCAATATGTTAACATTTCAATCTTCAAAGGTATGTCCTTTATCCTTAAGATGCAGGTACATGGCTGAGTCCCTGACCCGAGGAATTGGCTTTTCTGTGCTGGGCCATAGGTTGATGCAGTTGCTGTTTGGTCTCCCCCACATACAAATCAGAGCATTCTTCACTGCACTGCACTGCGTATATGATGTCGCTTTTCTTGTGTTTCGGTATTGGGTCTTTCGGATGTACCAATTGCTGCCTCAGTGTGTTGTTCGGTTTAAAGCAGACAGGGATACAGTGTTTTTTGAAATTCTTCTTAATTTATCGGAGACCCCTGCTACATATGGGATGACCATGTTCTTTCTCCTGTCTTGCTTTTTCCCTTCACTGTTGGTATATGTGTTCTTTTCTTGTACATTGTACATGGCAGACACAAACTGTCTGCCATATACAATGCTGTTTTGACACCTTACTCTGGGCGTTCCTATAACACTTCTTAGCCACTATCCAATCACGCCCTTAACACCTGGCTGTGATATGCTAATTAGGATTTTCCAGGGTACATAATTGCCACAGATTCTTGTACAAGTCATTCTGAATTGAGAAAGCCAGTCGGATGACTAGCGAAATGTCTTCAAGAACTAAACTTCAAGTCCAGTTGATCTAATTGAATACAACAGATATACCATGACCTGGATGAATGAGAACCTTCACAAGGATAATCAATGCACATTCCTAGGCCCCATACAATATCATATTATCTGCACACTGGCATACTTTATAAACAAAGGGGTTTTAGTATACATTACTGTGATCACATGAATGAAAAGCCTTCCAACCACGTCAAGGTAACCCTGGTAGGTCCTAACTACTAACCTTTTTATATTTATTTTACTTCAATTACGATTAGCAAACTTTTGCATTTCTCATTCTTACACACTGGATCCATATAACAGGCTCTCTCATTTCCCTTGTATGGGGCCTAGGAATGTGCATTGAATATCTTTTCTATGTTTGTATAAATGTTTGACCAGATCAGTAGCACTTGCGATAAATTTAGTTGTAAATTAGCCTAATTGCAGTGCTTCTACAATACTTGTATTGTATGTATCTATTGGGAGGCCTGGTGAAGCCTCCATGTGGTAATAGCACCCCCAACATGCCCCTTTTATGGGAGGTCCTATGCCTTTAATATAAAGCACTGGATGGCCTCTTCCCTCATTTTAAAAAGCCAAAAAGCATTTTTTGTATCACAGGATATGATGTGGGTGTGACGTTGATGGGTGTATTTATGGGTATGTTCACTTCCCGTATGGCATGGAATAAAGCTGTTTGTTTCACCATACTGAATCCTGCTTTTTCTATCCCGCGAGTGTCTGGTCAATGCAAAGCTCTGTACTTGTACTTGTTTGTGGACTGCTGGCTTTTACGACGGGCCTGGGGCACTCGGCACCTGGGATTACGGATAAGCATACCTGAATATTTGTGTACAAATCTTAACTGGATTCCATTGTGTGCAAATACTTATGAGACAATGGGTCCGGGGTCCTGTACACCCGGACCATCTTCTATCTTAAGTAAGATAATTAGGGCTAACGGAGAATGTAAAATATGTTATAAAGAATAATAAGTAGATGTCATATTTAAGTAGGCAAATACCAGGCACACACAAATAGAAATGTCCCACTATTTTAAGCAGGACTGGTGTTGATGTTAATAGACTTTTCTAGTAATTCTCTTGGGTTCCTCTGAGCTCCTAGTTTGAAAGCATGGAATTCAACAATAATTTTACATACAAAATGATCTATTTTTAATTTATAGTTATGCCAATTCCAACAACTAGAAATGGTCATAGTGATTAGCCTGGATCGTATGCAAACAGTAGTTCACTTTTCTTTCTGAAGGTCTCGGTAGTCAAAGTAGCTTATTACTGTATGTCTCTATTACGCATCTAGTGGGGCCTCTATTCTTGCACAGGAATTTATTATTATTTATATTACACATTTCATAGTTTTATAAACAGTAGACTTTAGTATTCTTACCAATGCAAAACCGTTGCAGCTTCTGTTTTTTATGTCATATTTTGTTTACTCTATTGTAGTGCATGTGCAGAGACTGACTATATGAGTCCCAACAGTGCAATTGGCTGCTTATTACCTTTTGGAATAACATTGCAAATGACAGACATGTTGTTCAACCACTAATGTTCTGCCATTCTATTATTCCACTGGATTACATTTGCTTTAGCACATTATACAAAAATACTTTTCAAACCAAGTACAGTATAAACTAAAAAAAGTGATTTCCATATATAGAAAACACAGAACAGCTCTGAATGTTAATTTAATTTTCTCTCAGGTGCAGGATGTGTCTAGAAATTTTCTATATAGATTCTGCAGGAAGGTACTGTAGCACCCTCTAGCACCAAATTATGGCTTGGGTTATTGTTTTCAAAAGATACTTCCTATAAATCATAGCAAAATGTCTGATGTTTTAGTCCAATTGCTTGCCTTTATGTTTCTTTCTAATGATCAAACTGTAAAGTTTAATGAAAGAAGGGCTAGAAGAGTGTAGAAGTAATCCGTAAAACAGAACATAATTAGCATTTGCTAGTGTGTAAGCTTTTTTCCCATTGTTCTCTTGAATACTGGGTATTTAGTTCTTTTCCCATTTTGAGGCGTATGCGGGAAGCATACAATCAAAGGTTGTAGTGATACCTGAATATTGAGGGTGTTTTATAATTGTTTGACCAAAGTGTTGAATTTGATTGTATTCAAAAGCAAGCTTTAGTGATAGTGGAGTCTATCCAAGCAGGGCTTGTATATTTAGTATTTTTGTTGTTTTTGACATATGTGTTAGGTGTATGCAGTCGTTTGGTTGCCATATGAAGTATGTTAATTCCTTTAGTCCAGAAGAGAATGAAGGGGTATGGAGAATTGGGGTCATGGGTCCCCAGTGAGAGGACAGTTTTGATAATTTGTTTAATTTGTCCCAAAATTCCAACACTGGTTTGATGAAATAGTCATGATTGTTCTGTGACGGTCTTTTTGTAGGGTGGATCCATGGAAGTGCTGCAAGGTTGTTTTTATAGTTGCACAGATCACCAGGAGCAAGGAGGGGGCGCATGGCCTGACGTGTTTGGCGGGACTTCCGCTCCCTTAGAGGCCTGACGCGTTTCGCGCACAGGTCGGATGGACACGTTTCGCATTATTGGAGTCTAATTTAATTTATATAATTTAGTGAGGTCAGTGGGTAGTTGAATTCCTAGGTATGTTATGGCTTGAGTCTGCCATTTGAAGGAAAAAAATTCTTTTAATCGGTTATGTTAAGGCATTCAGATATTTGGAGATTGACTTTAAAGTTACTGAAGTAGTCATATGTATGAAATTCGTCTAGAAGAGAGGGAAAGAAGTATGTGGTTGGGTGATGTAGAGCAGTAAATCATCAGTATACAGTGCCATTTTGTGGGAAACATTATTGATATGGATTCCTCTAATGTTGAGATTATTCCTGATGGCAGTGGAAAGGCGTTCAATTGTTATGATATAAAGAAATGGGGATAATGGACAACCTTGACAGGTTCCATTTTTTATACAACATGGTTTAGAAAGTGTTCCATTTACTTTGATATGGGCTATGTTTTTACAGTATTGTGCCATGATTTTATCTAAGCATTTGGGCACCATTCCTATCTGTATAAAGCTGTGTCTAGGGAAATCCCAATTCACTACCTGGTGAATATTATATTTTTCAGCAAAACAATTAAAAACATTAGAATTCTAACAAGTTTTTGCTGGAAGGTTATCTTGCTTGTTTCCTTTATGTCACTATTGCATTGTCTGTGTAGCAGTGACACAAAAAGCCCTTTTAACAGCTAGCCCAAAAAGAACAATTTTTCTCAAATAGTTGTATAGATAGACAGACAGATAAGTAATTAAACAAGTACTTAAATATCCAGATATACAATAGTTAATAGTGCACCTATCCTGGTTACCTTAACTGAAGTCACATAGAAACATGAATACAAATAAGGGAAACAACAGGCTAAAAGCACGATGACTGCAAAAGGAATAGGCTTTAATTCACCTCATCGCCACAATATGTTTGGGATTTAATTACCCTTTATCTACCCATTAGATAGACAAACAGACTGGTGAATTGCCTGGCACACTGAGTCTGGTGAAATGGTGGATCTGGTGAACTGGAAATCTAAATTGGTGAAACAACTGGCAAACGGAGACTGAAAAACTGTCTGTTTATCTGACACTTTTGAAGTCACTGGAAAAAGGCTGGTAAAATTACTTGTGCACTAGAATTCTATTGTTTGTATGTATTTGTATTTTTGGTCTCTAGTTGCACTTTAATATGGATGTACAACAGCCCTATTTTATACATATATTGTGTGTTACATCAAAGGTTTGACCAAGCTTTCCCAGAGTGAGGTCATGTGCTCGTTTGAGCAAAGTACTTTAAACAAGAGAGTCAGCTTCAAGCATACAGGCCACACAGGAGAAGCTGTCAGCAAATATATCAAATATGGCAAGTACCAGTAGGTTAGGACCCAGCTATAAAAGCAACTTTGATGTGGTAGCTGGGCTTAAAATAATTTGGCCAACTTATTGAACTAATTGCTTTTATTTATCCAAGGTTAATGGCAGGTTCTTTGAAGCAACAATCTTATGGAGATATAGCCAAAATGCAATTACAATTGTTTATGCCCAAAATTGTTTTTATGGTAAAATTATTATGGATTTCTATAGCACCAACTGTGGCGCTTTACAATTACATACACGTTACATATAGAATATACACATTAAGGATAGAAGAATACCAACTCCACCACCATTTCTGTTAGCAGGTTTTGTAGTATGGCTGGAGTGTAGGCCTTTATATGAGAGCGTGGCAGGTGAGACAGAGTCAGAAGGTGACAGCCATGTTTTGTTAAAGGGTATCTCCACTTGTATTTTTAACATTTTGGAATCCAGTTCTATTGAAGAACGGGAGGTAAAGGAGCTGTGCCTTACCTTCCGTTCTTCAATAGAACAAACAGGAGCCAGGAGAGAAGGTAAGAAACTTACCCGCTCGCTCGCTCCCCCGGCGTGTAGTCTGACAGGTCCCAACGGACCTGGTCTTGCATGCGCGATCTATGCGCATAGAAGACAAGGTCCGTCGGGACATGTCAGACTAAGCGAGTGAGCGGGTAAGTTTCTTACCTTTTCTCCTGGCTCCTGTTTGTTCTATTGAAGAACGGAAGGTAAGGCCCAGCTCCTATACCTCCCGTTCTTCAATAGAACTGGATTCCAAAATGTTAAAAATACGAGTGGAGATACCCTTTAAGTCAATAAAGGTATTGTAATTTGAAAGAAATTGGTTATGTATACATGTTTATTACAAACAGGCCGTGTATTTCATAGGGCCCAGATATAGGAGCAGGGAAAGAAGAGGTAAGTTTGTGATGTTACAGTATGTGGGTTATGGGTACTAATGGATATGGGTACTAATGGATATCACTAGCAGCAAGTAGAAGGATATGAGAATGCAGGAGGAGGGGAGAGTGGGATTTAAATGGGACATGCGTTTGCCTTATGGTGGAGAAATCTGAGGAGTATTTGACAATAGAGAGCAGTTCATGGTGGGAAAGAAAGGAAGAGGATAAAATGGAGAGTGCAATGCAATTAGACATAGATGTGACAGAATTATGTAGGTAAGCAGGGATATGATAAGTTTCATTGGAACATGGTGAAAATGTCTGTTTTATTCAGTTAGATCAACTGGACTTAAGGTTTAATTATTGAATAAGTTTCGATAATCATCTGACTGGCTTTCTCAATTGAGAATGTTTTGTACAAGAATCTGTTGGCAATTATTTACCCTGGAAAGTCCCAATTAGCATATCACAGGCAGGTGTTAAGGACCTTTTGAATGCAGTTCCTTAACACTTGGCTGTCATATGCCAATTGGGACTTTCCAAGGTACATAATTGGCAACTCAATTTTTAAGTTTAAAAAAAATTGAGTTGCCAATCAGAGTTTACTCTTGGCTGAATTTTGGTGTTATTTAAGCCTAGACTCAGAAAATGGTACACTTGTGTGCTACACAAAAATGTTGCATGACTAGGCCACAAAATGGTATTCAAAATATGAATGGTGGTATTACTGGCATCTGGAAAACTGACACCAGTGAAACAATCGGAAAAATAATGCTGTTCGAAACAAGAAGTCTATGAGAGAATTTTTTGAGGGAAAATTGTAATAGTAGGTTACTGTAAATGATACAGAGACCTGGGGAATGGTCTGTGGATTCCGTAAATATAACCAAAACTTATTTTAAAACTATCTTTCCTCACTATTTTTTTTGATTTGCCTCATTCTATTTTCGAGATTTACCGAAATCAAGAGCTACTTTCGAGGTTTACCGATATTACAAATTCGAGGGTTACCGAAATCGATTCTTGCTTTCAAGGGTTACCAAAATCGATATTTACTTTCGTTTTGCAGTTTCGATTGTCGATTTCGATGATTATCTATTTTAGATTTCGCTTATTATCTAAATTTCGATAAAAATCTAAAATTCTGAAAATCCGGGTTCCTTGATATCCAAAGGAATGAAAGTTTCACCGGGACTTCTATTCAAATCCACATTACATCTCTGGTGAGGGCTAGGCCCTACCAGCACATTTTGGATTAAATTTGTGATCCAATCGTAGTGAAAGCGCAGGGCATGTAGAACCCTATAGGACTGGCCCTACTACATTTCCATGTGATATCGTAGGACATGCGATCACCATTTTTGGTGCGTATCCCATGTGCTCTGATAGGGCTTAATATCGGAAGCACAGTGCACAGAATCATGTTTTTCCGTGCGCTCAAGTAGGGCCACAGCCTGAAACAATAGGGTGGTGCTGGTAGCTTCTGTCTTTGCCTTCCTAACCTGTCAAGACAGAACAGCCAAGCTGAGCAGCTGTAGGTGAGCTGGCAGCCTTTAAGAAGTCTTTGTAGCCAGTACTATAATAATTTTTAAAACCTCCCCCTCTATAATCCAACCCTAATTTGGAATTAAGCCCCTGCCCAAAAGAGCTTGCAATTTAAGTGATTTATAATATCAGCAAAGGGCAGGGTGAGTATCTCAGATCAGGAATACCAAGGAGGTAAGTAAGATTTGTGATGTCTAGGTTTTTGGGGTGGCTACGGAAGGTAAGTCTAAAATTTAGTTGGAGGGATGGACATACCCTAAAGAAATTCTAACTTGTGAGAGGATTTTGCCAAAAGCAGGATGTATTTATAAACTATCAATAATGACAATTAAACATTAGCTGATAAATACTGATACTGGACAGTATTTCCCTACAAGACAGTGTCAGGTAATTGCCTACCGCAGGCATTATTTTTGTCATAAAATAACACTGTGGTCATAAAATAAAGATAATTACAACCATGTTGTTAAATAGCGCTGCATCTGGCAGAAGGATTATTATCAGTATTTACCAATATCAAGCCTTTCTAAATAGAGATGGCCAAACATCCAAAAATTCCTACCGATTTCGGATTTTCAAGCTTCTAAAAAATGCTGAAAATCTGAATTTGGACCAATTAATGTCAATGGAGACCAAATATTTTGAAAAGTTCGAATTAAAAAAGTTTAAAATAGCAATGGTAACTTACTGTACATGGCTCTGGGACCTGGGAAACACATACAAATATTCAGAATGTGAAATAAAGTAACTTCCTTCACACACATGCTTCTTTCAAGCTTACACATTCCACAATTATCCCATACATGGAATCGAGGATTCACAAATTCAGTTTTTCTCCCATGTTATCCTCCCATATACAGAATCAAAGGTTTGCGATCGTTTACTGAATTAGAAAATTCGAAAAGTCGAAAAACCTCGAACGTTCAATAACTAAAGTATTGTTCAGACCATTGAAATACGATTCGGAACCCGGTTTGTGTTCAAGTCCATCTCTATTCATAAATATTGATGAATCACAGATTTGACCCAAACCTGGATTTGAGTTGGAACTGTGGGTTTGAGAATTTGCTAATCCAGAGGAACTTTTGGACAGACAGAACTTGGCAGAATTTTATCAAAATTGGGGGTCAAATGTTTACTGTAGAAACCTCAGAGGATACCAATGTTAAGAAATAAAAAAACAGTGTTGCATTTTTGAAATTTGTTGTCTAGCAGTGTAAAGCCTTGTTGTCTAAGCAGTAGATTTTGGTAGCTAGATCTGCAGCAGAGATGAGCAATTAAATTTCACAGGGCTGCATTAGAAACATGGATTTATTCTGAAGGGCCGGACCAATAGGTTCAAATCAATTCTCATTATAGAGATGACAAAACTGGATTTTATAAAAAGATACAATTAATATTCCTGGTTTATTGGATTTTTTTTTTATTATAAGTTGCAATTTTAATAGAAGGTGTGTAATAGTTTTGTTCCATCAAATTCAATTAATCACTTGATCAGATCACCTTTTTTTTTAATATAAAATAAACTATGTTACCGTATATACTCGAGTATAAGCCGACTCGAGCATAAGCCGAGGTACCCATTTTTGCCTCCAAAATTAGAAAAACATGATTGACTCGAGTATAAGCCGAGGGTATACAGTAACCCTAATACCTTTCCACTGTAGATGTTTGGAAACTACAACTCTCAGCATGCTTGGTTGCTGGGAGTAGTAGTTTCCAACCACCTATAGTAGAAAGGTATTGGGGGTTACTGTATGGCATACTGTCCCCCACCCTAATACCTTTCCACTGTAGATGTTTGGAAACTACAACTCCCAGCATGCTTGGTTGCTGGGAGTTGTAGTTTCCAACCACCTATAGTAAAAAGGTAATGTGGGTGTCTGCATGGCATACTGTATTCCTCATTAGTGTGCATTCTGGGAAGAAGAAGGACCATTACAGAACCTGAAATATCAGCTCACTAATGTGAACAGCAGGGAATAGCAAGGGTTATAAATTCAACTGATTTTTCAGAATGGAAGAGAATATGTAGAATAACTTTGTATGCATAATATAATGTAAGAATTTAAAAAATAATATTAATAATTATTAATAAAATAATTTCCTCTGAAATTTCCCCTTAAAAACAGAATTTTTTTTTTGCCCCCCCCTTTTTTGATGTATGCAACAAGGAAGCTTTGTCACTCCATGCTAGGCATGATTCCTCTTGTATAATAATGAGCACCCCACTTTTAAGAGGTTCAGGGAAAGATTAAGAGAGATTCTAAAAATATAGAATTTTTGAAAAATATAAAATTTTAGAAAAATATTGAATTTTCGGGAAAATTTTCAAATGATGAATGCGGCAGCTTGAAAGTATTGCGTGTGTGAAGAAAATAGCTTTATTTCAATTTCTGGATTTATTACGTGTTCCCCAGACCAGGTCCCAGAGCCATGTAGAGTAACTTACTATTGCTATTTTACCCTTATTTTATTCAAACTTTTCAAACTATTTGTCTCTATTAACTTTAATGGGTCCTAATTAGATTTTCGAACTTTTTCAGAAATTCTAAAATTTGAAATGGGACCACATTTTTGGAAGTTTGGCCATCTCTAAGCGATAATACTTTGGGTAGCAGTGATTCAGCACTGCACTGATTCAGCTGGATTTTGGCCATTATGGTGTGCTTAACTCTCTCTCCTTGGGTAAAGAACTCTGAATATGCCTCGACCAGTGGTAATGTTTGCTTCCTGCATGATAAAATAAAATGTCTCAGGGTACAAATAAATAAGTAAAGCACTTTGAAGGATAAGGGAGAAAAGAAGGACATTGTTTAGCTTAATTCTGGTATGTCATGCCAAAAAAATGTCAAGAACCATGGGTTTTATACTTATTTTTAGGCCATAGCGCAGATGCAAAACTAATTGTGGTATTTTAGGGGACTTTAAAGCCCTGCAAATCCGAGCTTCTTACCTTTCCCTGATCCCATGATGCAATACCGGATGTAATCTTGTTTATATTTGTTACTGCATCACGGGATCGCAGAAAGTTAAGAAGAGGGGATTTTCTATATTGAATCTCCCTGTCAGAGTAATAAAGTTGCTAGAAAATCCCAGAGAACTGTCAAGCTTCATTTTATAATTTCTGTAAAAAACAAAAGCTGTTCTAAAAAATAGTTAAATTAATTTCAGCTGTAATATGTTGTGATAAGGGAAGTAGGGGGTTAGAGTATTCAGCCCTCAAGCAGGGAACATACTTGCAAGAACAATGTGATTGCAATCACAACAATGCTTACAGCTTTGGCAAATCTTTTCCAAATTATATGTACAGTACAGTAGAATGCAGCAGGATGCCTCCAAGCAATGTACATAGCTATAGGAAGAGCAGATGTACACTTAAGCAATATTCGAAAGGAGAACTACTGTATACTGAAAATGTGCCCAGTAATTATTTAGCTGAATTGAGGTACAGTAGGGGTGATATGTTTTATATTCTGTTTAATTTAGAAGAAATCACCTTTAAAATCCACCAGTCCAGGAGAGGGCTTTTAAAATGTGTTTGCATGTGGTACACAGAACAAAAGGTGGAAGTAGCAGGTCCTTATATATATTTTTATTATATATATTTTTTTTGAAATTACAAATTACATTTAGAATCCAGGATCTAATGTGAGCCATTTTTCTAAAGTAGTCGTTCCTCACATATTCTATGTAGTCTCTCATACTAGAGTTTTGCTTCTGAATCTCCTGTTAATTTTATCCAAATTAGCATTGAGACATATGCATTGGGCACCAACTTCATTAGCTAGATAATGTTTCCCAGTTTCCTTACTTGAGGGGTAAAAATATAAAAAGTCTTAGATTAAATCTACAAATGTTAGAGGCAATGCAATGCATGCTAAACTCATGGTGTGATCTAATATAATACAAAGATATAGATTTGTATGTACCTGTAACGGATCTGAGAAGTAGTTCAATTAGGCTATTGTTTTATTCAGTTGGTTTATAAAAAATGTCCATATGATGACTAGAGTCGGACCCGGATACGACACAGAACCCCTTGGTTCCGAAATCAGAATGTTCCATCCGAAAATGCGTGGATCATTAGGATTTTGGGACTTTCGGACTGTATTTTCGAGGGTTACTGAACGTTTGAGTTTTTTTTCAGTAAAACTTGAAAGTAACCTCGAACATTCGATAACCCTCATAAATACGGTCCGAACCCTTAAAGTAAGTTCTGTTTTCGGATTTTTGAGTTTTTCCCAAGTTCAGTAAATCTGAAAATGGAATGAAACTTCTGAGTTTCAGCCATCTCTTATAATGACTTGTGCTTTATTGTTTTTTTTTTTTATAAAACTGCATTCCCTAAAGTCGTTCTGTAAATGTTACTACCATATGTCGCTAGAACTAAGCAGATTTTATTTGGTCCCTAGTAAAAACAAATTAAATACTTGTACCAAAACAAAAAGTAAATAGCATTCATGTATTACAAAGATATACAACCACATCTTAGAAATTCCCTAAATAAAGGTGACTATATTGTAAATAATGGGTGGTACAAAAAGAGAGAAGTAGGCAAAGATTTTGAAAAATAAAATTTTATTGCATGCTCATAAAATATAACTAACTTTAAAATAATGATGTTAAATGTTGCTAATAATAGCTATTTCCTGCATTATCTACCATCAGTGTGAACTGTTATTTACCAGAAGCTGTATTTGCTATGTAAATTGGATATACCAGTGATATCCGATTTGCGCAGTATTAAATACCATGTTTTCTGTAAATAGAACCATCAAAATGATTTTAATTCCACTAATGGGTTAACCCAACCTCCAGGCACAGTACAGGAAGTACACAAGATGCATTAATTACCCCCCCCTTCATCTTCCAGTCCAAACTGTCCTGACCATGGGCTGTTATGAAGTTAGGGAGTCTAGTGACCAATGCCATGTTCCAGTACAGAAAATTTAAATTATATTATATATTATTCAGTTATCAGTTTTCCTGGTCCTTACTCATAGCACGTGGGATATATCAGAGCAATAAAAAATAGATGGACAGAAAAAGAATTACTAATGTCCAAAATATCTGTTGTATTCAATTAGATCAACTGGACTTGAAATGTAGTTCTTGAAGACGTTTCGCTAGTCATCCGACTGGCTTTCTCAATTCAGAATGACTTGTACAAGAATCTGTGGCAATTATGTACCCTGGAAAATCCCAATTAGCATATCACAGCCAGGTGTTAAGGGTGTGATTGGATAGTGGCTAAGAGGTGTTATAGGAACGCCCAGAGTAAGGTGTTAAAACAGCATTGTACATGGCAGACAGTTGGTGTCGAACCCCCCCACCTCTATTTAGGCTTGGTTTCTTTATTTTCACATAAAGGACATACCTTTGAAGATTGTAATGTTAACATACTGGCGAAGGAACGTGACTGGTTCAAGAGAGGTGTTAAGGAGGCCATTTATGTGAAAATAAAGAAACCAATTGCCACAGATTCTTGTACAAGTCATTCTGAATTGAGAAAGCCAGTCGGATGACTAGCGAAACGTCTTCAAGAACTACATTTCAAGTCCAGTTGATCTAATTGAATACAACAGATATACCATGACCTGGATGAATGAGAACCTTCACAAGCATAATGTCCAAAATAATGAAGCTAAAATAATCCAACTTAAAAGCATTTAGGGATAGAATAGGATTCAGTCATTGCCCTTAACACCAAAACCCAAATCTCACATACAGTAGAAACAGTCTACAGCGGAGTCTACTGGCATTAATTGATCTTTTTTCTGATATAGGATAGAGAACTACTAAACTACTACTAAGATATACAGCAATAGACTAGAAGATTTTTAATATCTAAGGAACCTATCCCTAGACTAGATAATCAACATCAGATTGAATATGTGGGGAAAAGCACAAGCAAAATCTTTAATATCACGAAAACAGATAATTCTGGATTGTAGATGATCAATTACACTGCCACCTAAAAAAGTATGGAACGGCCAAGAGGTTCTAAAATGTGCAATATGCCATCTGAATTACTGTACTAAAAAGTTTAATTTAATAATTTAATAAATTCAGGAGAAGAACCAGGGAAGGAAAAGTTTTTAGATACCAGGTTTTAGAACCTAGATCCTCAAGACCTGAAGGATTTACCACCAATGGAACATAGTATCTCTAGGACAAAATTGATGCAAGGATGGGTAATTCCAAGTACATGCCTGGATTTAGCATATTAAAAAAGAGTAATTGTCCAGGGTTCCAACAACTAAGTTGGAGTTGCTTCAAGTTCTTCCTTCCTAAGAACTGATAGATGAAAAGTGAATGTTTCTCACAGGATTACTACTTCTGCATCCATTCTGACAAAGGACACTAAGTGCAAAAAGGTCACTAACCCTAGTATGCAATGTTATTTAAAACCAAAGTACAATTACAAGTACAACATTAACCTAGCACATTAAATAAGTAAGAAATATTGATAACAAAATCATATGTAATGTATGTATGTATAATTTGATTTATATAGTGCCACTTGGGTATGCAGTGCTATACATTATAGATGGGGGATAAGTGCAATTAATTAAACAGATAAAATAAAATTACATGAATAAAGTTTCATTTATAGGTATAGGTACCATCCATATGAACTATGTGATAAGTGATACACCTAGTAAGCAAACCTAGGTAGAACACTAAAAACAAAATAGATTTGAAATCTAAAATAAGTCAAAATACATTAGAAGCAATGGCAAAGATACTAGTCTGCATTTAAAAGTTGAATTATAACCAAACTTCTAAAGAAATGCTCCAAATTGTAAAAAGATACATGTCTTGAAGATTAACTTCACAACAAATCCTGATAACTAAGATGATTTACCACTGAATGTAATGCCTTATTAATAAAGAATCTACTTCTTCAGATCCATGATAGCCCTAAAAACTCCTGATGGATTATTAGTAAGGAAAAGAGGACTGAATTCCCAGGGTCGCCTCCCCAATGAGGCAGGGTGAAGCACATTACAGAGCAGCACCTTGTAGGGAGGCAGCTGTTTTGATGCCTTAAAAAAAATTCCAGTGGCATCATGTGCCTGGGGCACATGAATTTTCCATTTGCCTGGGACCCAGATGCCAGGGGGGCCGTTTGTAAAGACCACATATTTTTAGTAGGTACTGTCACTTCAAATAGCAGGGTAAGCTATGACTCACATTGCACAACAGAATGCAGCTATCCGTTACCTTTGAATCTGAGGAGTGAACATAAAACTCTTCTAAAAACCACTTGCTAACAGCTATAGACTACTTCCTAAAAGACTTAATATATGCTGATGCTGTCAATACATTCGGCAGACATTAGATAGATTAGACAAACATCTAATTTATCTAATGTCTTGACTGCATTGTCCAGGAAACGGTTCTTACTTTCCGACGTTCCTGTGATTTTCCCACATGGCCCATTCATTTTGCAATTGCAAGTCGGGAATAAATGTTGCGGGAAAGTCAGAAAGTAAAGTACACTATATGGGCACCTAACTCTCCAGGATTCCAGAACAGAACTAACAGTCTTAAGCAGATCTACCAACAGAATAAACGTAGGTAGCCATGTAAAGAAGGTCTAACAGGTTCTATGACTAGATGGTAAGTCAGACAGTCACTGAAATGCTCTACTTACACTGGCCAATGCTGCCAATGTCCTGCAAATATCCGAGGTAAAGTTTGTGCAAAGGCCAGATATTGGTGGAATATTTAAGTAAAATAATGGTTTGCTATTGGATGACGATTCCTGATGAGCAGTCCCAAAACTATACTCCCAGGGGGAGCACCCACTAGCAGATTCCTCTTTTTGTACACACATTTTTGTACAGCATATCAAAGTTTTAAACCTACAAATTGATTACAGGGCATGTAGACTGCCTGGACTAGCATCAATAACATGGGTTTGGACCTAACAAAAGGAAGTTTCCTGTGAGTGTAACGAACTTGTGAGTGGCCCTTTCTCTTAAGGACCTTGCTCTCAAGGACATATAAAAAGGACACTTAATCATTTGATGGTTGTATGGTGTGTGTGAAAGTTTGAAAATAAGGATTGTTTGACAGTTTGAAAATAAGGATTGTTTGTACTGTTAAAAACTGTATGCAGGACTGAGTGTGCAGTAAGCAGACTAATCTTTCTTCTTCCAGTTAAAGGGGTGTGCTGGACTTCTATATTCTAGTATTGTACCTGTTGTAATCACAAACAGGCTGTGAAAGGGTTAATAAGTGTTTGGTTTTTTTCCCTCTCTTTCTGGCTCTTGCACTAATTGGTGTGGGGGTTGGGGCCTATTAGTTAAATAGGATTCACAGTTGTTGGGCCTGTGGTTTGGACCTAACAAAAGGAAGTTTCCTGTGAGTGTAACGAACTTGTGAGTGGCCCTTTCTCTTAAGGACCTTGCTCTCAAGGACATATAAAAAGAAGGACACTTAATTAAGAAGGGCAATTAAACAAGGTTTGTGCGTCACTGTGTTGGTGTGGTGTATTAGAAGGGACAGTTTTGTCAGTACCATGCAATGTGCATCGTGCCACATGTATAGGAACCTGGAGCAGACGTTCCGGGGAACCTATGTCTGTGTCAGGTGTGAGTGGGTTGCCCGTTTGGAAGCTGAGGTGGAGAGTCTAAGGGGGCAGCTTGCAGCATTGCGGGGATTGGCAGAACTGGGGGGTCAGCAGGCACTGGCTGGGGCCAGTATAGAGGTGGGTGGAAGAGGGACAAGAAAGGATGAGGAAGGAGGTAGTTTTGTTAGGGTTACTAGGGGAAGTGGGGGACGGAAGAGTAGGGGGGCTTCTTCCCAGATTGTCCATCCCAACAGATTTGCCGCCTTAGGTAATGAAGTGGAGGAGGACACCTTGGAATTAGCGTGTATGGAGGGGGCTAGTCCCTTGAGCACCCAGGGGACTGCCATCTCTGATACAAGGGAGGAGGAATGAAGGGTCAGGAATGCAAGGCAGGTGGTAGTGGTAGGGGACTCCATTATAAGGAAGGTAGATAGGGTAATCTGCCGCCAAGACCCTACATGCCGAACTGTGTGTTGCCTGCCTGGTGCTAGGGTTCGGCATGTGGTGGATCGTGTAGACAGATTATTGGGTGGGGCCGGGTGTGACCCGGCGGTCTTGGTTCACATTGGTGCCAATGACAAAGTTAGAGGTGGAGGTGAGGTCCTTAAACATGATTTCCGAGAACTAGGGGCCAAGATAAAAGCAAGGACCTCCAGGGTAGTGTTTTCAGAAATACTACCGCAGCCACGTGCTAAGCCAGGGAGACAGCGGGAGCTTAGGAGCATTAATGCGTGGCTAAGAGAGTGGTGTAAGGAAGAAGGGTTTGGGTTTATTGAGAACTGGGCAGACTTTGCTGTCGGCTACAGGCTCTTTAGTAGGGATGGGTTGCACCTCACTGATGGTGGTGCAGCTGTTTTAGGGGAGAAGATGTCTAGAGGGTTGGAGGAGATTTTAAACTAGGTTTGGGGGGGGGAGGGTATTAGCAGTCTCACTGGGATAGATTGTCCAGGAGGAAAGCAGGGTGTAGATAGGCCAGTGGTGGGTGGAAAGGGGGGTGGGGCTAGCATAGGGGATAGGGAGGAATGTGTATCAAAGTGTACGAATAAATTACAGGATCATAACCTAAAATGTATGTTTTCAAATGCGAGAAGCCTGGCTGACAAAATGGGTGAATTGGAAATGATGGCATTAAATGAAAAGTATGATGTAATAGGTATAGCAGAAACGTGGTTGAACAGTTCTCACGACTGGGCTGTAAATATAGAAGGATATGCCTTGTTTAGGCAGGACAGAAAAAAAGGAAAGGGGGAGGAGTATGTGTTTATGTTAAAAAAGAATTGAAGCCAAATTTAAAAGAAGAGATAACTGGTGATATGGATGATAAAGTGGAGGCAATATGGGTGGAATTAGGCAACAGGAAAGGGGGGAATGTCATTGTTGGTGTCTGCTATAAGCCGCCAAATGCTAGCAGAGAGGAGGTGAGTCAACTTCATATGCAGTTGGCAAGGGCTGCAAGTTTGGGGAGTGTGCTCATTATGGGGGACTTCAATTACCCTGACATTGATTGGTGTGGTGGAACTGCCATCACAGAAAAATACCCTTTAATAAATGTAAAAAAATAGATCCGCGCCCATGTGGCTGAATTCTGATGTAAAGAGGCAAATGGTAAGGAAGAAAAAGGCATTTAAAACCTTTAAGGCCGAGGGAACGGAAAGGGCCTTTAGGGAGTATAAAAACTGTAACAAGGAGTGTAAGAAAGCAATCAAACTAGCTAAAATTAATAATGAAGTTAAGATAGCTGAACA
This sequence comes from Hymenochirus boettgeri, assembly GCA_019447015.1. Lineage (NCBI taxonomy): Eukaryota > Metazoa > Chordata > Amphibia > Anura > Pipidae > Hymenochirus > Hymenochirus boettgeri. Next base: position 149,447,911 of record CM033472.1, read on the forward strand.
AAGCATCACTAAGCCTAAACATTTTTTTAAGTATATTAATAGTAAGAAGATGAGGACTGAGAATGTGGCACCATTAATTAATGGGGATAAGTTAGTTAAGGAGGATGGCGATAAAGTAAATGTCTTGAATAATTTTTTTTCCTCTGTATACACTATAGAAGATCCAAGTACAGATATCATAGAGTATAGTAGCAATAAAGGTATACAAGATTCAAGTTCACTTTGGTTAACCGAGGATATGGTACAGAAAGAACTAAATAAGGTTAATATTAATAAATATCCTGGACCGGATAAAATACATCCTCGGGTACTTAAGGAGCTAAGTTCAGTTTTATCTAGGCCATTGTTTCTTATTTTTGCTGATTCCCTCATGTCCGGTGGTGTGCCTCTGGATTGGAAAAAGGCTGATGTTATTCCAATATTCAAAAAGGGTAGTCGTTCACAGCCGGGTAATTACAGGCCTGTAAGTTTAACTTCAGTGGTGGGGAAGATCCTGGAAAGTTTAATAAGGGAACATGTTCTAGAGTATGTTTCAAGGACTGACATTATAAGTAGTAACCAGCATGGATTTAGGAGGAATAGATCTTGTCAAACTAACTTGCTTGGCTTTTATGAGGAAGTAAGTAGAAATTTAGACTCTGGTATAGCAGTAGATGTAGTTTACTTGGATTTTGCAAAGGCTTTTGATACAGTCCCCCATAGGCGACTAATGAATAAGCTAAGGTCTGTTGGTCTGGGGAGTCACATTTGTACATGGATAGAAAATTGGTTAATGAATAGGATGCAGAGAGTAGTTGTTAATGGGGCTTCATCATTATGGACTAAAGTGCTAAGTGGGGTGCCACAGGGTTCTGTGTTGGGGCCGCTTCTATTTAATCTATTTATTAATGATTTGAAAGTGGGTATTGTCAGCAAGGTTTCTGTGTTTGCTGATGACACAAAACTTTGTCGACCATTAAAAACTTCAGAGGATGTGCAATCGTTGCAAGGGGATCTAGATAGATTATCACATTGGGCTGCTAAGTGGCAGATGAAATTCAATGTTGATAAATGTAAGGTGATGCATTTTGGACTTAAAAATACTTGTGCTACTTATACTATAAATGGCTCTGTGTTAAGTGAATCCCTGTTGGAAAGGGATCTTGGAGTTTTGGTGGATAACAAACTTAAAGGTAGCAAGCAGTGCCAGGCGGCAACAGCCAGAGCCAGCATGGTATTGTCTTGTATAAAGCGAGGTATGGATTCAAGGGAGGAAAATGTAATTCTCCCTCTTTACAAAGCATTGGTAAGGCCTCATTTGGAATATGCAGTGCAATTTTGGAATCCTGTGTACAAAAAGGACATCTTTGAAATGGAAAGGGTTCAGAGAAGGGCAACTAAATTAATAAGGGGATTGGGGGAGCTTGAATATGAAGAGAGACTGGAAAAGTTACAATTATGTACGCTGGAGAAAAGGCGCTTGCGTGGGGATATGATTACTGTGTATAAATACATTAACGGGCCATACAATAAACTATCTGGGGCATTGTTCACCAATAGAACATGTCAAAGGACACGAGGACATCCCTTAAGACTTGAAGAAAAAAGGTTTAGGCTTCAAGTTCGGAAAGGGTTTTTCACTGTGAGAACGGTAAAGCTATGGAACTGTCTTCCAGTGGACGTTGTTATGGCAGGTTCATTGGTCATTTTCAAAAAAAAGCTGGATGAGTTTCTGCAAACAAGGAATGTAGCAAGTTACTGGTATTGATACATAAAGTAGAGTTGATCCAGGGAAATTTCCGATTGCCACTTGGAGTCAGGAAGGAATTTTTTCCCCCTTCATAAATTTGGTGGGGTTTTTTTGCCTTCCTCTGGATCAACAGTTAGGCAGGAAATGAGGATATTGCTAGATGGGTTGGACTGGATGGACGTATGTCTTTATTCAACCTCAAATACTATACTATACTATACTATACTATCTACCAAAACAATGAGTAACTTTCTCTTATATTCTCTAATGTTCATCATAATATACTCCACTAATACATTGCCAAAGAAAGAACTAAAAATATAAGTAAATGTGAAAAAGTGTAAGAAAAGGATAATTTCCCCCCCAAAAATAAGAAAATGCTAACCCTCATAGCTTTCAGAATCAAGGCTGGACATGAGAGGCCAAGTATCAATCTGGAGAAACCTCTGGGTAACTAAAGAAAGTTGTCACTGCAGAGCAGTAGATACAAAGAACACAGTGATTTGGTCAAAACTCATGCCTCGATTGTAACCTGTGCTCACAATTCGATACAAACGATCTCACAATTATGTTAATAAGCTAGGATGTAATCCAGAGAGATTCTCTTTTCTTAGAATCTGGATCTTTTAATCCTAGATTGGAACAGAAGGAAAGGACAATTTAGCAGAAAAGACCCCCTGAACTGCTGAACTTGTGGATCTCTGGAGATCTACTCATCCTTGAATCTGATTCCTAGGCATCCATACAGAAGAGGAAGATATAAACCAGAAACAAGAGAAATCTTATGAGCAGCTAAATATACTGTATGCCAATATGCCAGTTATCTGAGTCTCTTAAAATCTGTACTCTAGGCATTCAAGATTGAAGAAGATAGGCCAGTAATACAACATGAAAAATTCAGTTAACAGAATAACATCACATTAACAACTTCTCCAGGAATGATTGAAAAGGCAATTTCTCCCCACATTGTTCTTCCAGCTCTTCCTCAGTCCTCACGTATCTGAATAAGGCATGGGTGGTCTCTTCATAGAACTGAACTTTTATTCATCATTTTAAAACACACATAAAGGCAAAAATTGTACATCTTGAGGCTACAGGAAATTTAAGCCTGTCACATAGGTGTTAACACCCTTAGTCATAGACCTAATGGTTTCTCCATTTCCTGTCTTTAAAAAGGAAAAGCCTCCAATTAAAAACAATTAACAAATGGCTTTTCTGTTAACCCCTTAGCTTCATCTCCAAATGGGTGAAAATTTGTCAGCTCTGGTAACAGTGAATCATGTATATTTACTTATACAATCCTTCTTAATCTTTGCAACAAACAGATACATATTAAATTAAATTCTTAAACAATTTTATAATGGTTTCAAATGTTTTTTTTAGTTCCAGACATATTCCACTACATGTTAAACTATTACCCTGTAATCTCAAACCTATTATTATATTATTGAAAGGTTAAAGTCAATCTCAGTAACTTTTTCTATCCCCTGTATTCTGCAGCAGTTAATCTTGTGTCATAATTTTTAATAAAATCCCTAAATGTTCCCTAGTCCACTCCTTCAAGGATCCTATAGTACTGCCTATATACTGCTTTTTTTAAATTTTCTTTTTATATTTATATATAATATATAAATTACAGATTTTTTTTTTTTTAGATAATCCAATATCTTTACCTGTCACATTGGATGTAAACATTTGCCCTGTTACTATCAGATCACAGGTTTTACACCTGGGTGCTCCACAGACACCTGTAGCATCCCTTTGTAATTTCTTTTCATTTCCCTTTGTCTATCAGCACAACTGAGACTTGGGGATATCATACCACCTATTGTTCTTCCTCTTCTTCCTACCATTTGTATCCCTTCTTTTAAATTTCTCCTATTGGGTAATGCCTTTTTAGTATTGCCAAATATTTATAAAAAATGTTTTAATTCCAATAGTGTTATAAAAATATGTGTTGTTTCTTTTTTCTGGGATTATCCTTCTGTGTTAATAATTTCTGTTTCTTTTTTTTGTTTGGCTGTGTGGTTACGATTTATCTATTATTTCTTTCCCATATCCTCTTTCCATAAAACTGTCTTTTAATTGATTGACTGCTTTTCCAAAAAGTTTGTCATTTGTTGAGCAATTACTCCTTAATCGAATAAATTACTCATATGCTGGGACCCTAGTAGTATGCCGTGGATGACAACTAGAAGCACCCAAAAGTGTATTTCTGGTTTCCTAAATTCCTGTTTCTTATGTGAAGCTGCACATCCCCTGATAGTGAGATCTAAGAATTGAATGGTATGTTTGTGCGATTCAATAGAAAAGTCCAACTTATAGTCTTTCTTGTTCACAAATTCCAAAAAATATTTTATCTGTTTCTCCTGGCCCCTCCATATCAACAGTAATATTCTACTGCAGTATTACTGGTAGTCAGTGTAATGAATTGAGTCCCGAAGGGACGAGGTTCACTGTACCTTTTAGGAGGAGTTCAGACTGTAGGGCAGGATTCAACAGGAGCAGGAAACAATGGCGGGAACAATGGAGTTGAAACAATGGCTGGATGTAATGCTGGATACAATGACTGGAACAATGGAGTTGAAACAATGGCTGGATACAATGCTGGATACAATGCTGGATACAATGACTGGAACAATGGAGTTGAAACCTGATGGTTGGGGCAAAATTAGCACCATTTTAAACGATATGCAGGGTTATTTAATAAAAGTTCTTATTGTTAAAATGGTGCTAATTTGCCCAAACAATCAGATGTAAGCTTTCAAATGTTAATAAGATCTGATGGGTGGGGCAAAATTAGCACATTTTAAACAATAAGAACTTTTATTGAATCTCCCTGATGAACTTTTATTGAATCTCTGTATGTTTATTATATCTGGGTGTAAAACCCCACCCCACACACATGTACCTTACCACATTTCCACAAAGCATTGTCCCAAATTTATTATTTTCCAAGATGGCCTTCCTCAATTTGTGCAGTTCTGAATCAAAATGAAACTTTGGGCCATATACCAGTGACTACCTTTTCAACATTGCTGTGATGTTTCCAGGATCCAACAAATCCAGATCCCTCCACTAGACCATTCAAGAAACAATTCTTCTTTCCCCACATCTACTTTAAATAAAGTTATAGGGTGTGAACATTGCATGAGTCAAACTACTTGATTGTGCCTTGGGAGCTGGAAGGAAAAGCATTCTGTGTACTTTATATACAGTTCATTTTGTGACTTGCACGGTAATTTATTTGTGTGAAGATATCAGCTTCTTTATGGAACTCTAAGCTGTTTTAGAAATGTAAGTACTTTTGAATAGACACAAGTATTAAAACTAAATTAAAGCTTATGTGTTAGGATTCCGAGAATAGCACAAACACAATTCCTTCTTAGCAGTCTATTAAAGTTGTAGGTTACTGATCAATTGAGACACATGCAATTGTGTCTAAGTATTCTTGGTGCAGTTGTTGGCCATAAGGTTAATATGAAAATTGAATGAAATGAGTAGGATATTCTCATATAGATGTTCCAGACCACATTCTTATATAATTATTACTAAGTTAGAACTGAAAGGGTTGTAATTAAGTGGTTTTGTGATGGACAAAAACGGCAAGAAACCTTTTTTCTATGTTTATCTCTCTGATAAACCAATCAACACTACCAAGTATACAGCAATATCTTCAGAAACAACAATTGCAATCAACTTTGGAGCTCTAGTATGTGTATGCATGTAAACAATACTTGACAGTAATATTATAATCCTAAAATAGACAAGAAGGGCTGTTTTTAGCATTTTAATTTAAACCGATCAAAATTAAGATAAAGCTGATGTAGATGCAAAACTTTGCATCCCTATTATTAATCTGCAGAAACCAATCAGATGTTTTTATGGTATCTAACTGCAGTAACTTCTGATTGGTTACTGCAAAAATAGCACATGACAATTAATAGCACATGCACATTTTTGTACTTCTTATTGCACCAACCCTTTAAGACTTAAAGGGCAAGAATTTTTATTATTATATGGATTTATATAGCGCCAAACATTCTGTGGCACTTTAAAAATACATAGTCATACATTACATACTAGGGTAATAATATTATACTAAAGTCATACATATTACATACTTAGGTAATACAAGTATAATATATAAGTTATGAGAGTTAAGTCTACAGGAATGTTGGTATGACATAAGGTGATGTGAATTGGCAGGCTATAAATAGATGGCAGTGTGGAATGGCGGTTTGGATCAGGTTGGGTCAGTAGTGAGAGGGTAATGTCTAGGCCAGGTTATATGCTTGCCTGAAAAGGTGGGTTTTAAGTTTATGTTTGAAGATAGATATTGGGACAGTGAATGATGGACAGATGGAGGAAGGAAATTCCAGAGAAGAGGGGAAGCTAGGGGAGGGAAGCTAAGTAGACTTGTGTTGGTTACATGTTTACCTGTGTGAGCACAAAGGACCACACAGGTAAACAAAATGTAAACCTCACAAGTATACTTAGCTCCCTTCCTCCTTTTACTTGCCATTAAAAGTAACCAGGGGGAAGAACTAAACCACAAGACCTCACCCCTGGGTTTCCCCTTAATCGGCTGTTATACTTTTACCTTTTTAATACTAAGCTGTGATACAACTTTAATAAAATGTAACAACTAAGTATATTAAATTGGCGGAAGGAACTGGAAGTTTCTGTTTCAGCCTTTATTTGAAGAGACCAACAAATGGAATTTCTTAACTAAATGAAGTCTTAACTATTAATTTTAAAAAAGTAATAGTGAAAAGAACATTGAATAATCCTTATTTTCAGCAAATAAAAGAAAAATAATTAAAATACAGACAAAAACTTCAGAGAAACCAGTTTGGATCTTTGCATTTAATGGGTGTGTCCAGCCCCCAACAAAAATAGTTACCCTTTAAATATTACTATTTGTGGGCAAAAGAAATAGGTCCATAAGTCCTCTCAGGCAAACAGCTAAAATAGTGAAGTGCTCATTTTTACATTAGATTCCAGGGCCTTATTAATTATGTAAAAACCAATAAATGTGCATAGGGACACTTAAGTACCATTATTAAACCATATCCCTGGATGGATATAGGTACTCGTGCTCAATACTTAAAAGTCATAATGGCAAGATGACCGAATGGGTCGTATAGTCAATGGTGGGTAAAACATAAGAGCTTTATTCAGACTTCCAATAACCATAAAAACATTATTGCTCCAAACACCAAACAGGTATAAACAAAGACATATATAAAACCAGTAGCCGGTACCCTTAAAATCAACAGCGATTGTTCCAATCAAGATTCACCAATAATAGTTGGTAATAAATGGCCACACTGGCCTGTGGGGCCCTTGAAATATTTAATAGAGTTGATGCAAATATAAAGAGAAAGGAGTCAGTTCACCCACGATGATCTCTTGGAATGGCTGTAGATCCTTTTAGCTGAAATCAGTAAGTATTCCACTCATGAAATCTGGGCGTGTAAAGGCACTGGGGGTATACCACAGCGAGACCCATGTCCCAATGCTGCTCGTTGCCCCAAACCAGGTTAGTTCACAGCACTTTCGGTCGATCAGCCTAAAATATCGGCTGGTGTGGGGGCGGGCAGCCGCGACTGACATAGATCGTTCATTCGTTCATCTAGATTGGACGAACGAACGATCGGGCATGTTGGAAAATTTTGATCGTTGCAAATTCGTCCGCAGCCGAATTGCCACAACTGAAGAAAATGTGTCTGGCGAGCGCTCACTCGGGAAAAAGTCCCTCCGTGTGTACCCAGCCTTACCCACCATTGACTATACGAGCGATTTGGTCATCTTGTCCTTATGACAAAATAAGTATTGAGCAGCGAGTACCTATATCCATCAGGGATATGGTTGAATAATGGTACTTTACGTGTCCCTATGCACATTTATTGCTTTTTAAAATATTGCCGTTTACCATTAGTGCACCGGTAACTGTACCTTAGCTGCGGTCCTTATACTTAATCTTAGATATTAATTATATAGTGTCCTTATTAATTATGTGTAGGGGTCTGTTTCATGGATGAGTAACTCTGGGAAAACAAGCGATTCCTGTTTTACTGTTACATTTCGCTTCCATTTAAATTTTGACTATAGATATAACTAATATGTAATGGATAATCGTGTTTAATTGCTATTTTTAATGGCACAATGTCAGATATGTGAGATTTAGGTGGGAAGATATTGTAAGTTTATTTACATTCTAATTTTCTCCACATTTCTTAGTTTGTTGTCTGTCTCACACTCCATCTCAATCTTAAGTCTTTGTCTATCCATATTTTGGGCTGTAGATGCTATTCTCTAGCTGACATTGTATTCAATCTCCTATTAGATAACACTTTATTGCATTTCATTCCCATGAAAATCTATGAACAAGCTAGTTAAAAATAAACAGAGAAAAGTGGGAGCCGATTAATTGACAAAGATGTATTGGGATAGATAATAGAAAAAAAAACAAAGACGTGGAGAAAAGAAAGAAATCCAAAAATTTAGCACATTTCAACTTTGTTTAGAAGGTTTTATCCTCAGGTTTTAACATATTAGAGATATAGAGCAAGGTCAGTAAACAGGTACTATAATCAATTCTCACAAAAGGTCTGCATTCCCCTAGGCACATTCTTTTCAATTATCATTTTCTAAACTAAAATGTAACTGAGCCTGAATCAGTTCTATCATTTCTAACTAAAAGTTGTATCTCTGCAATCAGCAGCAGAAATTGATTTTCCTTCTGCAAGCAGGGGGAAGACCGGGGCAGTAGGCAGATGTACAAATACCTTCATGGCCATTCTTTGGTAGAATAATTGGGCCATGGTTGTTGGTCACCACATGACCACACAAGTCAACTGGTTTGCTAATTCCCATCAAAGTCAAACATTCCTGGCTGCGAGATTCCTTTATGTACCTGTAGCTAGTGGAAGCAGAAAACAGCTGCCCCCATATTTTCCAATACCGTTGTTTGCACCCCAGTCTTAAAGGTAAAAGAAAAATCCAAATACCACCATTTCTCAGCAGTAGCTGATTTACAGTATAGACCAGTGTCTCTCAGCATTTATCAGACTGTGGAAAAGGGCCATATTTATAAAGGCGCGTATCGCTATTTTGCAATACTGCACCTTTAATGATTGTAATTCGACACCAATGGCCTATACAATACAATTGTGGTAGTCACTACTGCATGGTATTGTACGTCAGAACGTTCATAATGTACAGTTGAAGGTGTAAATCTATAGACTGCCACATAGACTGTTACATAGACTGCTACATAGATTGTTACATAGACTGTTACACAAACTGTGCACAGCTTGTTACACAGACTGTAACATATTGTTACAAGATGTTACATAGACTCTATATTTTATTATTATACTATATGTTACTATATTAATATACTATACTATACTATAGTATTATACTATACTAAATTACTATAATATACTATATTACTATATTATACTATTCTATACTTTACTATATGATCATAATATACAATGTTACTATACAATACTTTACTATATTACTATACAGTAATATATTACTATACAATGCTATTATTATACTATTCTACTATAGAATAGTAAGTAGTAAGTAATCTCAGATCTCAGATCTCAGATAAGATAAATATGGTTTTAATAATAATATTAATAATAATAAATTTACTCTGTTTGAATTGCAATATGTATTTATATTTTCTAAACAATCTTATAAATATACTTGCTTTAGAATTATTATGGCTCCTGAAGTTTTGTCCATTTCAGCTTTAGGGATTGCCAATGGCAGTTCTATGAATCCTTGGCTGGGTATGTCTGCCTTGCACTTTGCTGAGTCTGTTCCAGGCTGGATATCCTAATGGACCATGCAGGTGCTTTCCAGTTGTTCCTTATGTTATTTGGGATGATATTAAGCTCTGGAAATGGATGTTAGGCTAAATCTGCTCAAAATACACAGTTCAAGAGATGGGGCACTTAAACTTTCCTTTCATGATGAATCCCACCTTATAATATATAATACATTATTCTTTCTATGTATTTACTTATTCCATTTACTTTGTTTGTCCCAATATGAGTCAACCGCACTGTTCATCACAGGACTAACATATTTGCTAAAATACATCAAACTGGGAGCACAGCAATCTGCTGCTAAAATTTAATTGAACATATTAGAATATTAAAAGAGTACCAGCTACTAACACAGCATTTGGAATGTCTGTCTGCCTATTTATACTGCCAATTGTGCTGTCATATGGCTGAAGACTTGACAACCCGAGAAGGGGTGTATAGTCTGTACACATTCCAGTTTTAATATTGATTCCTAAAGATAGTTCGGACCAGAACAAGCAGAATGAGCTAACTTTAAAGAGACGTAAGTCTGTGACTTGTTAAAGAGACAAAAGTCTCTTACAATGGCTCTTCTATATTCTTATCATGGCCACACTTCCTATACGATTATGATCAGACTTCCCATATATGTAAGAAAACAAGCGCAATCCCAGGTCCATTGTACTGGTTTTCCTCCTCTTGTTAAGATCCTGTGCATATTGGTGCTGCTGAGCTGACCATACTACATACGTTTAAGTAAAACTTTCTATTTATTGTGTGATCCTAAAGACCCTGTTATTAGTAACTGCTCCAAGTGTTTGTTCTAGTTTAAACTATAGACCTAGTGATCTATTCCACAGAATAATGTTAATAAACTTACCACATGGGGGTGGCTATGTGTGGGTGTTTTAAGGGCAGTTGCACTGCTGCAGTCTTCTGCAGAAACTCTTGTAATACACTTACAGGGGGATGTAATAAAAGATCTTATTGTTAAAAAAGGTGCTCATTTTGCCCCAACCAATCAGATCTTATTTGACATTTGAAAGCTAACATCAGATTGGTTGGGTCTCCCTGTATGTATTCCTGAAAAGGGAAACATTTGAACTTTTTTTAGATGAAACTCCTGTCTCTACACCTCTCAGCCCCTTTTAACTAAATGTTCAGGCCAAATACCTGCAGGCAAAACTGCGAGAGTGTCCACAGGGTAGGTCAGTAGGAAAAACTAGGAAGATGGCCCAGAAACCACCTACCAATGATATCCAGCCATATTATAAGCTGCTTTAATCAGCTACTGGAAGGGATTAAAAATCTTGCCAGTCAAACAACTGATCAAAAAGCTAAAAGCTTAACTGTGAAAAACATGTTTCATGATGAAATTTCATAGTTTTTCCACAGAATTCTGGTCTTAGCCTCCAGTATCCTGTGCAGAGACCAGGGATTGTTCCATGAGCCATCTGGCAAAACAAACCAGTTAGTGCATTTTTACAATAGATCAAGCACTACAGACTTAGAATGCTGCATTGGTGATAACATAAAAAAAGCAAAGAATAGTTGAAATCTACACATAACATCACAGAGTGGCTTATTAAGTTATAAATGGATTTGCGATTGAATGCATTAGTTATTCTTTCTTTCAGTCTCACATGATAGTAAATCAATAATCCAAACACTACAGAATCACAAATGCCAATAGTGTGATGTGCAGTATCTAATTGTAACAAAGTATTTAAATCAAAGGAAATCCTTGGGATCATGCAGTTCTGTTTGTTTGCACTTTATCTAATTCCTCATATAATAATTCTAGATATCCAATGCTTGTTTGTAGCATAGTAAAACACTGTTTATAACATTTCAGAATTAAGGGATAGGAGTAATTGTAGGTACAATGTAAAACCAGTCCTTCCCCAATGTAATACCCTAGCTAGTACTAAACAAACAGGGTTATTTAATAAAAGTTCTTATCGTTAAAAATGGTGCTAATTTTGCCCCAAGCAATCAGATCTTATTTAAAATTTGAAAGCTAACATCTGATTGGTTGGGGCAAAATTAGCACCATTTTAAACGATATGCAGGGTTATTTAATAAAAGTTCTTATTGTTTAAAATGGTGCTAATTTTGCCCCAACCAATCAGATGTAAGCTTTCAAATGTTAAATAAGATCTGATTGGTTGGGGCAAAATTAGCACCATTTTAAACAATAAGAACTTTTATTGAATCTCCCTGATGAACTTTTATTGAATCTCCCTGTATGTTTATTATATCTGGGTGTAAAACCCCCACCCCACACACATGTACCTTACCACATTTCCACAAAGCATTGTCCCAAATTTATATTATTTTCCAAGATGGCCTTCCTCAATTTGTGCAGTTCTGAATCAAAATGAAACTTTGGGCCATATACCAGTGACTTACCTTTTCAACATTGCTGTGATGTTTCCAGGATCCAACAAATCCAGATCCCTCCACTAGACCATTCAAGAAACAATTCTTCTTTCCCCACATCTACTTTAAATAAAGTTATAGGGTGTGAACATTTGCATGAGTCAAACTACTTGATTGTGCCTTGGGAGCTGGAAGGAAAAGCATTCTGCTGTACTTTATATACAGTTCATTTTGTGACTTGCACAGTGTAATTTATTTGTGTGAAGATATCAGCTTCTTTATGGAACTCTAAGCTGTTTTAGAAATGTAAGTACTTTTGAATAGACACAAGTATTAAAACTAAATTAAAGCTTATGTGTTAGGATTCCGAGAATAGCACAAACACAATTCATTCTTAGCAGTCTATTAAAGTTGTAGGTTACTGATCAATTGAGACACATGCAATTGTGTCTAAGTATTCTTGGCTGCAGTTGTTGGCCATAAGGTTAATATGAAAATTTGAATGAAATTGAGTAGGATATTCTCAATATAGATGTTCCAGACCACATTCTTTATATAATTATTACTAAGTTAGAACTGAAAGGTTTGTAATTTAAGTGGTTTTGTGATGGACTAAAAACGGCAAGAAACCTTTTTTCTATGTTTATCTCTCTGATTAAACCCAATCAACACTACCAAGTATGTACAGCAATATCTTCAGAAACATACAAATTGCAATCAACTTTGGAGCTCTAGTATGTGTATTGCATGTAAACAATACTTGACAGTAATATTATAATCCTAAAATAGACAAGAAGGGCTGTTTTTAGCATTTTAATTTAACCGATCAAAATTAAGTATAAAGCTGATGTAAGATGCAAAACTTTGCATCCCTATTATTAATCTGCAGAAACCAATCAGATGTTCTTTATGGTATCTAACTGCAGTAACTTCTGATTGGTTACTGCAAATTAATAGCACATGCAAATTAATAGCACATGCACATTTTTGTACTTCTTATTGCACCAACCCTTTAAGACTTAAAGGGCAAGAATTTTTATTATTATTATGGATTTATATAGCGCCAACATCTTCTGTGGCACTTTAAAAATACATAGTCATACATTACATACTAGGGTAATATATATTATACTAAGTCATACATATTACATACTTAGGTAATACAAGTATAATATATAAGTTATGAGAGCTTACAGTCTACAGGAAATGTTGGTATGACATAAGGTGATGTGAATTGGCAGGCTATAAATAGATTGGCAGTGTGAATGGCGGTTTGGATCAGGTTGGGTCAGTGAGAGGGGTAATGTCTAGGCCAGGTTATATGCTTGCCTGAAAAGGTGGGTTTTAAGTTTATGTTTGAAGATATTATGGGACAGTGAATGATGGACAGATGGAGGAAGGAAATTCCAGAGAAGAGGGGAAGCTAGGGGAGGGAAGCTAAGTAGACTTGTGTTGGTTACATGTTTACCTGTGTGAGCACAAAGGACCACACAGGTAAACAAAATGTAAACCTCACAAGTATACTTAGCTCCCTTCCTCCCTTTTACTTGCCATTAAAAGTAACCAGGGGGAAGAACTAAACCACAAGACCTCACCCCTGGGTTTCCCCTTAATCGGCTGTTATACTTTTACCTTTTTAATACTAAGCTGTGATACAACTTTAATAAAATGTAACAACTAAGTATATTAAATTGGCGGAAGGAACTGAATGTTTCTGTTTCAGCCTTTATTTGAAGAGACCAACAAATGGAATTTCTTAACTAAAATGAAGTCTTAAACTATTAATTTTAAAAATGTAATAGTGAAAAGAACATTGAATAATCCTTATTTTCAGCAAATAAAAGAAAAATAATTAAAATACAGACAAAAACTTCAGAGAAACCAGTTTGGATCTTTGCATTTAATGGGTGTGTCCAGCCCCCAACAAAAATAGTTACCCTTTAAATATTACTATTTGTGGGCAAAAGAAATTAGGTCCATAAGTCCTCTCAGGCAAACAGCTAAAATAGTGAAGTGCTCATTTTTACATTAGATTCCAGGGCCTTATTAATTATGTAAAAACCAATAAATGTGCATAGGGACACTTAAAGTACCATTATTAAACCATATCCCTGGATGGATATAGGTACTCGCTGCTCAATACTTATATAAGAGTCATAATGACAAGATGACCGAATGGGTCGTATAGTCAATGGTGGGTAAAACATAAGAGCTTTATTCAGACTTCCAATAACACTAAAAACATTATTGCTCCAAACACAAACAGGTTATAAACAAAGACATATATAAAAACCAGTAGCCGGTACCCTTAAAATTCTAAACAGCGATTGTTCCAATTCAAGATTCACCAATAATAGTTGGTAATAAATGGCCACACTGGCCTGTGGGGCCCTTGAATATATTTAATTAGAGTTGATGCATATATAAAGAGAAAGGAGTCAGTCTCACCCACGATGATCTCTTTGGAATGGCTGTAGATCCTTTTAGCTGAAATCAGATAAGTATTCCACTCATTGAAATCTGGGCGTGTAAAGGCACCTGGGGGTATACCACAGCCGAGACCCATGTCCCAATGCTGCTCGTTGCCCCAAACCAGGTTAGTTCACAGCACTTTCGGTCGATCAGCCTAAAATATCGGCTGGTGTGGGGCGGGCAGCCGCGACTGACATAGATCGTTCATTCGTTCATCTAGATTGGACGAACGAACGATCGGGCATGTTGGAAAATTTTGATCGTTCGCAAATTCGTCCGCAGCCGAATTTGCCACAACTGAAGAACATGTGTCCTGGCCGAGCGCTCACTCGGGACAAAAAGTCCCTCCGTGTGTACCCAGCCTTACCCACCATTGACTATACGAGCGATTTGGTCATCTTGTCCTTATGACAAATATAAGTATTGAGCAGCGAGTACCTATATCCATCCAGGGATATGGTTGAATAATGGTACTTTACGTGTCCCTATGCACATTTATTGCTTTTTAAAATATTGCTGTTTACCATTAGTTGCACCGGTACTGACTGTACCTTAGCTGCTGGTCCTTATACTTATATCTTAGATATTAATTATATAGTGTCCTTATTAATTATGTGTAGGGGTCTGTTTCATGGATGAGTAACTCTGGGAAAACAAGCGATTCCCTGTTTTACTGTTACATTTCGCTTCCATTTAAATTTTTGACTTATAGATATAACTAATATGTAATGGATAATCTGTTTTAATTGCTATTTTTAATGGCACAATGTCAGATATGTGAGATTTAGGTGGGAAGATATTGTAAGTTTATTTTTACATTCTAATTTTCTCCACATTTCTCTAGTTTGTTGTCTGTCTCACTCCATCTCAATCTTAAGTCTCTGTCTATCCATATTTCTTTGGCTGTAGATGCTATTCTCTAGCTGACATTGTATTCAATCTCCTATTAAGATAACACTTTATTGCATTTCATTCCCATGAAAATCTATGAACAAGCTAGTTAAAAATAAACAGAGAAAAAGTGGGAGCCCGATTAATTGACAAAGATGTATTGGGATAGATAATAGAAAAAAAAAACAAAGACGTGGAGAAAAAGAATGAAATCCAAATAATTTAGCACATTTCAACTTTGTTTTAGAAGGTTTTATCCTCAGCGTTTTAACATATTAGAGATATAGAGCAAGGTCAGTAAACAGGTACTATAATCAATTCTCACAAAAGGTCTGCATTCCCCTAGGCACATTCTTTTCAATTATCATTTTCTAAACTAAAATGTAACTGAGCCTGAATCAGTTCTATCATTTCTAACTAAAAGTTGTATCTCTGCAATCAGCAGCAGAAATTGTATCTTTCCTTCTGCAAGCAGGGGGAAGACCGGGGCAGTAGGCAGATGTACAAATACCTTCATGGCCATTCTTTGGTAGAATAATTGGGCCATGGTTGTTGGTCACCACATGACCACACAAGTCCAACTGGTTTGCTAATTGTCCCATCAAAGTCAAACATTCCTGGCTGCTGAGATTCCTTTATGTACCTGTAGTCTAGTGGAAGCAGAAAACAGCTGCCCCCATATTTTCCAATACCGTTGTTTGCACCCCAGTCTTAAAGGTAAAAGAAAAATCCAAATACCACCATTTCTCAGCAGTAGCTGATTTACAGTATAGACCAGTGTCTCTCAGCATTTATCAGACTGTGGAAAAGGGCCATATTTATAAAGGTGCAGTATCGCTATTTTGCAATACTGCACCTTTAATGATTGTAATTTCGACACAATGGCCTATACAATACAATTGTGGTAGTCTACTACTGCATGGTATTGTACGTCAGAACGTTCATAAATGTACAGTTGAAGGTGTAAATCTATAGACTGCCACATAGACTGTTACATAGACTGCTACATAGATTGTTACATAGACTGTTACACAAACTGTGGCACAGCTTGTTACACAGACTGTAACATAGATTGTTACATAGATTGTTACATAGACTTGTAATGAATTGAGTCCCGAAGGGACGAGGTTCACTGTACCTTTTAGGAGGAGTTCAGACTGTAGGGCAGGATTCAACAGCAGCAGGAAACAATGGCTGGAACAATGGAGTTGGAACAATGCTGGATACAATGGCTGGAACAATGGAGTTGAAACAATGGCTGGATCCAATGCTGGATACAATGATGGATACAATGCAGGATACAATGGCTGGAACAATGGAGTTGAAACAAAGGCTGGATACAATGACTGGAACAATGGAGTTGAAACAATGGCTGGATGTAATGCTGGATACAATGACTGGATGCAATGCTGGATACAATGACTGGAACAATGGAGTTGAAACAATGGCAGGATACAATGCTGGATCCAATGCTGGATCCAATGCAGGATACAATGACTGGATACAATGGAGTTGAAACAATGGCTGGATGTAATGCTGGATACAATGACTGGAACAATGGAGTTGAAACAATGGCTGGATACAATGCTGGATACAATGCTGGATACAATGGAGTTGAAACAATGGCTGGATGTAATGCTGGATACAATGACTGGATACAATGCAGGATACAATGACTGGATACAATGCTGGATACAAGGCTGGATCCAATGTCAGGTAAGGAATGCTACAGACTGACAACCTGACAGTCTGGTAGTGTGGTCGACGAATAGGCACTCGCTCCCTCTGCGAGTGCCTATTTTAATCTTTGCACCGCCGGCGACGTCACCAGTCCCGGAACGGCGAGGGAGAGCGGCAGGTAAGATCCTTACAGTCAGCATGGATTTATGAGAAAAACAGTAGATTGTGTCAGAAAAAAACGACTTGGTTTTTATGATGAAGTGAGTAAATTTAGATATTGTCTTTTGATAAAGCTTTTGATACTGTGCCACATAGGTTACTAATGTATAAATTGAGGATAGTTGGTCTGGAAAAAAACATTTATACATAGATAGAGAATTGGTTGTTAGATCACAAACAGAGGGTAGTGGTCAATGGACTTCTTTTTTAATTTGTTTATAAATGACTTAAAGGAGGCATTGAGAGCAAGGTCTCTGTGTTTGCTGATGACACTAAACTATGCAGAGCTTTGGAAACTTCAAATGATGTGCAATTGCTGCAAGCAGACCTAGATAGATTATCAAAATTGTCAGGCGATGAGATTCAGTGTTGATAAATGTAATGATAAATGCATTTGGGGTTTAACAAGCCTTGAGCTACCTTCACTATAAATAACTGTGCTAAGTGAATCGCTAATGGAAAAGGATTTGGGAGTTCTAGTAGAAAACAGACTTAGCTGTCGCAAACAGTGCCAAGCAGCAATGGCTAGAGCTAGCAAGATATTGTCTTGTAAAAAGAGGGGAATAGATTCAAGAGAGAAAATTATTTATTATTATTCTCCCTCTTTACAAGTCACTCGTAAGGCCTAATTCAGAATATGCGGTGCAGTTTAGGAATCCCATATACAAAAGGGACATCTTGGAAATGGAAGGGCTGTTTCGACCTCAATTACTATGTTACTATGTAACAGAAGGTCGTTAATTTAGCTTCCATTCCGTTTAACATTACATCTAAAAGGGCATGCATCTCCTAAGATTTGGGACTCCCACCATGTCATTAATATTTTAGCAAAGGAGGGGGCGAGGACACACCCTTCGCAGACCCACATCTTTGGAGATACAACCCCAAACAGTAAAATAGTTATGAGCCAAAGATATTCAATAGACTATACAATTACGTTCATCAAGTCGGTTGAATAGTCTGAGAAGTGATTCAGAGCCCACTTAAGGACCATAAAGCCCATTTCATGGTTAA
Organism: Hymenochirus boettgeri; assembly: GCA_019447015.1. Classification (NCBI taxonomy): domain Eukaryota; kingdom Metazoa; phylum Chordata; class Amphibia; order Anura; family Pipidae; genus Hymenochirus; species Hymenochirus boettgeri. Next base: position 149,466,133 of record CM033472.1, read on the forward strand.
AAACAGAATAAAGTGATTTCCATTCAGTGTTAGCCATTAAGGAATGATTGCTGCTTTTTATAGTTATGCATCTCCATATCTATTTAGTACATTGCAGACAATCAGAGCAGAAACCACCAGACACTGCAGGGTAATTGCAGACTGTATTGTATAATTGAAGATTGCACATTATTGCTTTGCAGGGTAATTGCAAGTTGCACACTATTGATTAGCAGGTTACAGGGTAAGATATATTTTTTAAATATCCCATTTCTGGACACTATAATTCTTCCCAACCACCACTTTACCATTTTTATTTTTGATGTCACCTTTTTCTTTAGCTATGCAATCTAAACCATCTTTTTGGCTGTCAATCAAGTGGCTTAATATGATAAATTATTTTGCAGTGTGCAGTTAGGGGAGACTGTATGTATGAAATGCATGCTGGAAAATTATTTCCGAGTTCTGGCTCATAGTGATTACAGAGCATGATTGCCCTCACATTGAGTTGTACCTGGTAGAGAAGACATTGGTTTAGCCTGAGCAAAACAAGTAAAGAATTTAAGGCAACACATACACCTGGGAATAAATGCTACAGTACTTACAGAGTAAATGAATATATGTATTCATTTATAGATTAAGATGGGGCAAAGTAATTTTTTCAGTTTACATACCCTTTAATTGCAGTTTAAACAGCATTGCTTTACAGGGTAACTGTTGATTGGGTATCATTAAAATGGGGTACCTAAAGATCAGTGGAGTAACTACTGCCCCCACTACCCCCGCGACCGTGGGGAGGGGGCCCAGACGGTAGTAGGGCCTGCCACAAGACCAAATCCCTGCAGAATTCACCCTTTTTAAAGGAACACTAAAGCCAGAAAAATAACTATTTGCCATTCGTTTCTATTATTCACAGGGAAGTGAGAACGCTTATTCCCGCCTCCCTGTGAATAATAGGACGCTCAGGGTCCTGGAACTTACCTTACAGCCTGTCCACTCACAGCCGCTCCTTCACTGAACAGCTGTTCTCTCCCGATCGTGCGCCCTATCTTTTGTATTGGCGCGCAAGTGCCTAAGATAGGGCGAGCGGTCGGGACAGAGCGGCTGTCAGTGAAGGAGCAGCTTGCAGTGGAACAGCAGTAAGGTAAGTTCCAGGTCCCCCGAGCGTAATATTATTCACAGGGAGGTGAGAATAAGCATTCTCACCTCCCTGTGAATAATAGAAACGAATATCAAATAGTTATTTTTCTGGCTTTAGGGGAGTTTAGTGTCCCTTTAAAGAGCTGATCACGCGTGTTTCCTTCATACACGCGATCAGCTCTTTAAAAAGGGTGGATACTGCAGGGACCTGCGTGCAGGGAGGAGGGGGCCCGGCCCCCAAACTCGCGAGGGGGCCCGGGGCACTTCAGGTACGCCCCTGCTAAAGATTATACTTTATTTCTTTGCAGGGTTGGTATTACCATGCAGGTCTCTCATGCAACTACTAACAGGCCCAATCTAATATACTATTTTTTATAGGATATATCTTTCTTTTATTTTGGCTGGTTATAAGGTATCTAATTTTCAGACTGGCAGATGTTAAAAACTACAACTCCCAGCAGGGCTGCCTTCTGTTGCAGAGTACTTGTAAGCGAACACTGGGGTTGTCCTTTTAAAAGATCTGGAATTGGAATTACGCAGGTTGGAGTTGGTCTTATATAACATTATTGACAATATATTGATTCAATGGACCTACCAGAAAAACAAAGCCCAGCGGTTTTGTACAAATAACAAATAACACGACACAGTCATTTAAATGGATGTTTTAGTGAGTATGTATGTAGCATTGAAAGAAAATGACTTTTATGCATTCGCTGGCATTAAGTTGTCTCTCTACCTGCAGTTATGGGATAATACTTAAAGTTACATACTGTACACTTATATATCTTTTTACACTTTACAGCTTTACTTATGCCTATTTTTTTTTTTTTAGCTTTCTTTATTTGGTTTAGAATCCCAAAATCACATTTATAATAACCTATACTATTAAATGTCAACTATATATCAAGATACATATAAATGTGTTTGTTGCTGCATGCCTTCAATCCATTATTGTTTTTTCTCAGGCGCAGTATACTCCTCCTTCTCTTAACCAACCGCTCCTTCCATCAGAAATGACAATTGCTGGTTTTTCCCATCATGCAATTCATACATACCGTCACTGTTCCAATATAGCAAAAATGCACAAAGCAGAAGATTTTATGATAATAAAGCACTTAATTTACAGATGACAAGATCGGATTGGATTGTTAGATTGGATATCTAAAGCAATAGGAGGCAGATCAACAAAAAATATTGCAGTGATAGTTAGAATGATAGTTTTCAATAATAGGTAATTTCCAAAAAAAGACAAAAAAACAGTATATATGCCCTTTAAATTTTACTGAATGTTAAAATTGTTTAAGAATGATTTACCATTAATGCTTTATGTTGCTATTAAGTGAAGTTTTTTTTATAAACTCATGAGACCACGAGTTCATTGTCAGATGACTGACATGACTAATTCAGTAAAATGGAAGGACTGGAATATTCAGCATGTATACAGTTTTTGCCTTAAGGCGAAATGGCTAGAAGGAATCTGTTTTATCATTTCAGCCCCTAGCACATGCAATAATATGCAGGGACCAGGTGCTCGGAATGAAATCAAACGTCAGCGAATAAATTTAGAGAAAGAAAGAAGAAAAACAGAAATAAAATTCTTACATATCTGACTCATATTTTAACATCATTTTATTCACACATTGTCTACCACAAGCAAAGGCCAGTTGACAAGTCCACATTCCTGTTCCCAAAGATTCTTTAAATAAATACAATGTTCATATAGAGGCGCAAACAAAAAATCTTTTTGATTTTGATCATAGTGTTTATCACTAAAATGGCCATACATAAGGCGTCATACCTCTCGACATTCATGCAACATCAATTATAAAGTATGATCCAGCCAGAAAACATGGACGCAAAAACAAATTTAACATTAATCCAGTGTATGGCAACCTTTAATCTTAGCTTTTAAAGCTACAATTCCAAATTACATTTAAAAATTAAAATGAGTACCGGTACCTGCATTTTATAGTTATATGGATAAAATGGTTGTAGCTGTGTTAGTCCAGTAGCATATAGTAAAAAGATCAGTACTGCTTAACCTGAGAAAGAGGGAAGTGTATCTCTCTAAAGCTTGTCTGTAATATTGTTAGTCCCTAATGAAAAGGTTATCATCAGGGCCAAATTTAGACCTTATCCTCAGGGCCAAATTTAGACCTCAGGAACATGTAGGCCCAAAGAGCCTGGTGCCCTTAGCCTCACCCCTAAACACAGACCACACCCCTAAACCACACCCATTTTCTCTTTTTTAGGGAAGAAAAAAAGACTATTAAGGGGTTGGATTGGTGGGAGCAGATTGACAGCCGCCCCTCCAACCTCAGGCACCCTTAGACGTGTGCCTACTGTGCCTAATGGTAAATCCGGCCCTGCTTATCTTACACATCTTTTTAGTAGTTCTATGGAGTATAGGAGTGATTCTAGTACAAGAAACAGAATCAGCTTTTGAAGCTTGTATCTCAAACTTACACCTATCTGGCCTCTTCTTATTATCATTATTATTATTATTATTTGCACTGAACATTTAAGTATATGGAGCGATGGATAAACTGATGATGATACTACAAAATGTATTTACGGATTACACCACCATGCACCATCTATTTTGGGCAGATTTCTGTTTAAAGTCTGCCCACAATAATGTTTTTGAAAATAGGATCATCTGCAAATTGGTCCTCAAAATCTTTGATTGGTCCGATGCCCTTCTGCTTGATATGTCTGATATCTCTGTCAGGCTATTGAACAGAAGGCCATACATTTGTCAATATTTTCAACCAAATCAATTAGAAATATTGACCCGTGTATGCGCCAGCAGGGATGTTTCTAAGCATATGCGACCTAGGCGAACTGCTAGGGCCTTGAGATGTTTTTTCCTTTTTAGGACAGAGATCTTTTTCAGCCATATAGCTGTTATTTATTATTAATCTAGTTCTCTGTAGCCTTCCATTCTGCATACAGTACAGTATAGTATAACCAAACATAGGCAAATGCAGGATGATTTCTAATCTATACAAAGACTAATGCAATAAGTGGTTGGGAGAAGTTTGAGTTAGGAAGGGGGCACCAGTGGAGTCTTGCTTAGGGCACCAAAATGGCTAGAATCAGGCCTGTATGCCAGACTTTAGAAACATTAACAAAGTTAAAAGGCAAAACAGTTGCATTGTTAGGGCGAAACTTTCATGTGCCCTAAACATTTTGCCCAGTGCCCCAAATACCTAAACCCCAGAATGCCATAAACCCTACACTGCCATCTTTGCTGCACCCTATTTTAGCATTTTGCAGCAGAACATGGGGTAGATAAAGCTGCTTACTGCCTTATGAGGCAGGTTTTCTGACAGATATTCTCTTCATCTGTTTTTTTTTTAGAAGCTTGGATTTATCTGGCTGAATCAGTAACATCTGCAACTGCAGGGCACTCTGAGTGGGAATAGATGGAGGTTTAGACACATTTCCTGCATTTATGGTTCTTTTCTTCTCAAGAAGTAAGAAGGGAATTACTCCTTATGTATTACTTCTTAACCGGACCTGCCTGGTTAGATATTCAGCCAATGTAAGGACACATATTGGAGCTCTTTGGATCCAGGGCAATGAAAGGGTCAGCAAGGAAAGAACAATTCCCTTTCAGGCTTGGTTCCGTTCTGTCTGTGTTTAGTAATAACACAATGTTAATTTGCTTGCCAGTCTTCTGTTTAAAGGTTCATTTACATAGGTGACTAGGTTCCTGCTTTGAATATTTGGGAATACTGAAAACTCAGGATTGTCTGTCACAGTGATAATAGTTAAACATTCAAAAAAGGAACATTAGAGAAAAACTGCAGAAAAGTCTTTTCAATTGTAACAATATTTTGCAATAGCTGTAAACAGTTCATATTGACCTGAGTATTTTTTTACCTAAGAAAGGTGGGGCTGTTACTTTAACATTGTTTTTGTTGAAAATAAGATTGGGGATCTTAGCAGCGGTGCGCACCCCCCCGCACTGCATGCACCCACCACCCATGCATGCACACACACACCCCCGCAGCCTGCATATGGACAACCTTCTTTAGTATATGGGATGTGTTTTAGTGGCTTGTGTATTGTAATATTTCCCTATATCACCAAGATGTATGGGGCCAAAACAGTTCTCCACCACAATGGCAACGAACTACTGCCTGGATTGCAAATTTCTGTAAAACTGCATTAGCTCCCTTTTTTTTGAAGTAAAGAGAGAACGTATGTGGTTGAAACATGTATGTGCACCTTGCCAACTAACCCCATAAAGAACATGGAGGTTGGTCAGTCGGTTGTGTGTCTGTCTTCACATGTTTATGGCTGGTTTAACTCAGTCAGTTGGTCTGCAAATCACAACCCCTACTTGAAAGATGTATGATACTTAAAGAACAATTATACTTAACTCAGCCCTGCTCCTCTTCTTCCAGGTCAGTAGTGCCTAGGGTGAGGACCTAAACCACATAAAGCATGCAGACAGAGCATTAAAGGGTATGTTTTGATATGTTATTCTCCCTGTCCCCCAAGCCCCAACCACTCTATTTATTTTATTAGAAAGTTCCCCAAACTTTACTTACCTGCCCTCTTTCCTCCGCCGCGCTGCCAGGCCCTCAGCTTGCGAGATAATGCAAGCAGAGGGGCGCGACTCGCAGTCGCTTCTGTGATTGGCTGAGCGGCAGCCAATCACGGACGCGGCTGCCGGGAGTTCAGTTCGGCGGAGGAAAGAGGGCAGGTAAGTAAAGTTTGGGGAACTTTCTAATAAAATAAATAGAGCGGTGGGGGCTGGGGGGACAGGGGGAATGATTTACCTAAATGTTTTTATGATAGGGGGAGGGAATGCTAATCGGGAGGGAGGGGGAGGGAGGGGAAGAAGGGCTGCAGTACGCATGCCAAACTTCTCCCGGAGGCCAGGTAGGAGGCAGAGTCCTATATGGACTCTGCTATCCTCCTGGTGGGCAGTTTTTGGGACTTTGGGGAGGATTACAGGAGAACTTTATGGAGCTGGTATGTAAGGTAAGGATTAAACTACACTACACAATGGGGCCAGTAGTGGGGGGGATTATAGTTTTGGGGGTGGACATGCCCTTTAATAATTATCTTTCTTCCTGGTTCAGTCATGTGGCCAAATAGGGGTTGGATTGAGGTGGGCATGCGAATGTAAGTATTAAAGCCCCGTTTGCATTAAGCATGCTAAAACTAGGGGTGAAGGCCTAGCGATTTAGGTCCTCACCCTGGGTCATTTCATTGGGAGGGAGTGGGGTGGAAAAGGAATAATTCTCCTTTAAATTTGATTAAAAACTTTGCTTAGCTATGTCATTTGTTATAAATAGTAATAGGCATGTCAGTCTGTAACAGTATTTCACAGCTAACAAATTAATCTATAAGTTCCATGATCTGTACAAAAGCTCTTTGCTTTTTAACAGTCCCGGAAATCCTTGGTGACAATTCGGTGCACATTTATTAAGCCTGCAATATTACACGAATCCCCTCAGATTTAAGGTGTAAGGGGCAAAAATGACCGACCACAATGCCAATAAACTGCTGCCATCGGCAGTAGGTTGGTAAAAAAAGGAACATTTCTGTATCAGCTTCGTAGAGGGAACCAAAACAATTGGACTGTGTTAGGGCATACGGCCAACTATTCCCCATACAGCATATGAGATATTGGTTGGGTTTATGTATGCAGTTACCACCACATATCACTGTGAGGATTCTGTCATCTGTCATCATACATGCAATGTTAGTTGCATGTGTATGGCCAGCTTTACATACAAATATAGATTCTAAATTATATAAAAACAGTAATAGTGTTTAATCAATCATCAAGGAAACACTTTAGCAATAAAAAGACACTTCAGATCAAGCTAGAACAATCTTTTTGTTACACACTAAAATTAGGTTTGTTGGAATTTTATGGCCATTTGAGATAATGGGAAAAGAATCTTTTGGAATCTTAATTTAGCAGCCCCAACAATGTTCAGTTATCAGTTCAAGTAGGACATTTTTCCTAAGAGGGAGAAAGAAAGAAAAAACTACACCATGTAACCTTATAAACAAAGCACAGTCTGAACAAATTGTTGGCACAGCAGTAGCAAGATTAAAAATCTGACACTGAAATTCAAAATTGCTTTTGGCAAGTGAGGGGCTGCTTCACTGTAATGTTGTGTTAGTCTAGCATATTGATAAAAGGAATAGCCCATTTAGTTACTACAGATTCCACAGAAAAGCTATATATTGCTTTATTTCCAATATCATCTTCTTCCGGCACACCTGCATGCTCCGGGCAGTCAGGTGGTAAAGAATTTGAGGTATGCTGCATTCACATAGAGCTTATCTCTGGCATCCTGATCCTATTAACATATAATATTTTACAAGAACTTAAGTCTTATAAATAAGTGCAACGTATTGTTTAGCTTTTTTCAAAGGAGATCAGTGTGCAGATGGAGTTTTGTGATGGCTGCCAACTGCACACTGCATAAATTCCCATATTCTGACATTTTACAGCTGTGGGCTGCCTTGTTCTAAGGAACAGAATTAAAAATATCTCTCTATTTATATTACTTTTGTATACTGTATGTGATTTAGCATGTGATTTAGCATCAAAAGCTCTAAAAAAAGTAATTCACCAAAAAACAATAATATTTCATGGTGACTCGGTGGTTAGTCCTCCCTTGGACACAATTGCAAGGAGATTGTATTTTCTCCTGGGTTTTCTCTGGTTCCCCCAACAAGCATAAAGCCATGCTGATATAACGTGTGCGTGAGATAAAATGATTAGATGGTATGCACTTCAGGGCAGGGCCCTGCTCATGATTATGCTGCTGGTGATTCGAACCTGTAAACCCACAGGCTGTGTGTTTCTAAAACTAGAACTTTAGTCTGTTGAGCTACCAGAGCTACTACAAAGGGAACAAAAACTTTTAGAAACTATTTCTAGGAACAAAATGGAAGCAAAAAAATTAAAAAAAGGGTTAGTAAAATCAGCTGATAATTTTGTATTGTTTCTGGTAGGCTGTCTGCAATGCATGCTGGCTCAAAAATAAATCTCAGGGTAACAAACAGTTTCAGAGTCTTAACAGGAACTTCCATACTGATGTGCAGATGTCTGTATAGAAAATATGTGCAAAGAGACAGTGAATAGTGGGGTTAGGCAGCGGGGTAAATAGGTTAACATGCTATCCAGACTTTTTGGAGTCTACATGGGCAATGAGTTGTACTGGCAACAGCATGGAAGCCTTCTTTATAACAAAATATACTTCCTGCATGTACAAAAATGCAACTTTCCAGAGAATAATCTTTCAATGTATAGGAGAAAAGCTTTCACATTAGGAAGTTAAGTTCTCCTTTAAGATAAAAAGAATTTGGAGTTGTGATTGTTGGGGATTTATCCAACAATCATTATACAGACAAGTTGCTTATTAGCCAGTACTGTACTGTAAGCACAGGTGTAACTACCAGTGGAGAAGCCCCTGAAATTGCAAGGGATCCCACCTTTTTAATTTCCTTATGGCAGATACAGCTTCTCTGTGAAAACCATTGTACTTTTGCTGGGGTTCCTGTTATTCCTTGTTATGTCACTGACTGTAAGGACAGGAAGGGGGAGGGATTGGAGGACAATGACTTTTCCTTCCTGATATCATTTATCAATCTTACAGAGCAGATCGCTAATTGATGTCGACAAACACCTCCACACATGCTAGATTTCCAGACAGATGTTTATTGATGGATATTTTGTCTGACAGTTATTTAGTGTATGAAGAGTTTTACATTACAGACTTCATTATTAAAGATATAACCTCTGATAAATGTATCATTGTATTCTACAGGTAATCCAAGGAAGCTGAGCTGCACACTACACAGTTTTTCAGTTTTATAATGTGAATGACTAAAGGTGCAATACAATATATCACAGTCAAACAATCTTGTAGAAATGTGTTATGTCTAATTTTTTCTCTTACTCCTATCGTTCATATTTTTGCCCCTTTTAAAGGAGAACACAATTTCTTTTAAACATTGCAGTATATGAGCAAAAACTGTGGCAGCCCTGTGTGAGAATAGCATTATGGGAAAAGGTAATGTTCTGAATCTGTACATTATGTCGTATTACTGTTAAACAAAACGAAAATAGGTTCTTGTAAAATAAGTCACATTTCTCTTAAAATACTCATAAAACTTAAATGTATTTCCCTTTTTTTGTATGATCTTACGGTGAACAACTGATTAAATGCATTTACTGTTACTTTTAATTACTATTGTTCACAGGAAAATATACACAAGAAGCTATGCAATTCTTTTACTTTATGGGGATGAGCTCTGTAAAATTTCCTGACTGTCAGGAATATTTGACAGTGAACATAAATGAGGTGTGGATACCATTTATATAATAGTAGATTCAATCCTAACAATGTGTTACTTCCTTGCATCCTAGCAAATGCCCAAGGCCCAGAGAGAAATAAAGGTATACCTGATGTTGCAAGATGCTTACATTGTAATTAATACCAGTGTTACCCTGAGGCTACATTTATTTAAGTGTCTTTTTCTGTTACAATCACAGTTACTGTAATTGTAAGACTAAATAGTTTGTCAAAGACTGACATTTTGCTTCTACAAACAAAATGATACCTTAGTGTACAGAGTCGCAGAATCCCTATGATAGTAAAAATGTGTGTTTGTGAAGCTGTGCTTAGCAACCATTTTTCTGTTTGTACCAAAAATAACCCCGTTCTCCACTGACAAAATTGTTAAGTAATTTGTGCAACTTTGCAAGAATCTAACAATTATTGATATAAGCAGCACTGATGATTTTCATGATCATTTTCAGTTCAGGCATGCAGCATTTATAATGTAGAGGTGTTATTTTTTTTCATAGCTTTGTAACTGTAACAAAATCGTATTAGGTGGTTTATTACAAATGATTAAGCTGCATACAGTATCATATAAAGTGGTATGTTACATGATGTAACATTCTGCAAGCATCTAAAGATAATGTACCCCTTACTATAATAACATAAGCCAGGAGTAAATAATAAGGATACTGCTACAGTATGTCATAGTATGAGGCCTGTAAAAAAAAACAAAAAAACCCTTGCAATCCAATTTATATTTACATTAAAATAACTAATATTAAAATCCATGTTCCAGTCAGTTTACTCTTAGTGGTTGTCAACACAAGGCAAATATTTCTAAATTTGAACATTTGCATTCTTTCAGGTCAAGCTATTACTGCAAAAGCATAATTGGTGGGGTCTGGTTTTAGGTTGGTTTAGCTAAATTAATCGTTGTCTTCAGAGAAAATGTCTCATAGCGGCACCCTGTCTGTCCACCAGTGAAGCGGGAAAATTTGGGGGGCTTATCAGTGCCCGATTTTACAGTATTTTACATACTGTAAAATCCCGTGATGTCCCAGTAACAAATTTCTGGCTGTTCCCTATAAGCCTCTGGTGTTAACTGCTGTTTAACTTTTTGATTAAAGGGCAAGTCCACTTGCATATTTAAAATGAATCCCCCATGCTCCACACAGAGCATAAGCATGGGGGATTACATTTTAAAAATGGGGGTGGACTTTCCCTTAAGTCTAAGCATTTCTGCACTTGTTGCTGTGCAGGGCCATACTCCCCCTGTCTTGTTTTCTTTTTTTTATGTCTGTGTATACATTTGCATTTTAAAATCTCTTCTAGGTGAGTTAAAGGGCAAGTCCACCCCTGGACTTAATTTAACCCCCCTGCTCCACACACAGCATCAGCATGGTAAGTCAGTGTGTGTGTTTGAATGTGTCAGTATATCAGTGCATGTGTGTCAGTATGTCTATTGGTCCATGTATGTGGGTGTCTTTGTTTGTGTGTGTTTGTCCATGTATCTGGTTGTCTGTGTGTGTGTATGTCAATGTATGTGGGTGTCTGTGTGTGTCAGTATGTCAGTGCATGTTTGTATGTCAGCACATTTGTCTGTGAGTGTGTGTGTCGTAAGTGTGCGTAAGCATATGTGCATGTGTGTGTATGCCAGTGTATGTGTGTTGCATAGATAGAGATAGATAGAGATATAGGTTGAGATAGATAGAGAGATGGACAGATAAATGGAGAGCTAAAAAGTGAGATGGAGAGATAGAGAGATGCAGAGATAAATAGAGAGATGGAGAAATAGATAGAGAGATCGAGAAATAGATGTAGATAGATTGATAGATAGATAGATAGATAGATAGATAGATAGATAGATAGATATCTCTATCTAGACAGAGAGATGGAAAAATAAATATTGTAAACATCTGATCTCACTGTATGAGACCATTACTCTCTGTTCTCACTGTATGGGACCGTTACTATCTGTTCTCACTGTATGGGACCTTTACTGTCTGTTCTCGCTGTATGGGACCTTTACTGTCTGTTCTCACTGTATCGGACCTTTACTGTCTGTTCTCATTGTATGGGACCTTTACCGTCTGGTCTTACTGTATGAGACCATTACTGTCTGTTCTCACTCTATGGGACTTTTACTGTCTGTTCTCGCTGTATGGGACCTTTACTGTCTGTTTTTACTGTATGGGATCTTTACTGTCTGTTCTCACTGTATGTGACCTTTACTGTCTCTTCTTATTATATGGTACCTTTACTGTTTGTTCTTGCTGTATGGGACCTTTACTGTCTGTTCTCACTGTATGGGACCTTTACTGTTTGTTCTTGCTGTATGGGACCTTTACTATCTTTTCTCACTCTTTGGGACCTTAACTGTCTGTTCTCACTCTTTGGGACCTTTACTATCTTTTCTCACTCTTTGGGACCTTAACTGTCTGTTCTCACTCTTTGGGACCTTTACTGTCTGTTCCCACTGTATGGGACTTTTACTGTCTGTTCCCACTGTATGGGACTTTTACTGTCTGTTCCCACTGTATGGGACTTTTACTGTCTGTTCTCACTGTATGGGACCTTTACTGTCTGTTCTCACTGTATGAGTGGTAGATTACCTAACCAAACATATTCTTTGCTGCAGATGTTATTTTTTCTTTAATAAATGCCTTAGATATTGTTAAAAGGCATACGGTTAGATTAGATTTAGATAGTTTGTTAGTTTAGGCTAGGTTAGACTAGGTAGGTAAGAAAGGGCCCTATTAAAAGAGTCTACCTTGACGTAGTGGCAGGCTCTTTTGGGCAAAATTATTTATTCTTCTGGAATTATGGTGTGGATAAATCTCTATTTAAAGAAACTGTACAAATACACGATGCCAATGACAAAATGGCTAGCCGCGCTCCCACCCACAATGCCACACCCACCCACAAGCCAAGCCCACCACATTTCGCCAGCAGTGCGCAAATGGGCGGCCATCAAAGTTTGGCTCGGGCGGCAAAAACCCTAGAGACACCCCATGTTGTCTTAAGGTTCGTACACACGTGAGATCGCGGGTGCGGACCCGCTACGCACGATTTGTATGAACGACCATTTTGGCTGATATTTGTGTGTGTATGGGCACTTTCTCGCCCGAAGCGGTCGCTCGAAGATCTGCCCGGCCAGTTGGGCAATGATCCCTGACCGAGCGTCCGTTTTGGACGAATAAGTGCCCATACATGGCCCAAAACGCCCGTTCATGCACACCGTGCGTCGCGGGTCGGCACGATCGCACGTGTGTACGAATCTTTAGGCTGGACAAATTCGGGTAGATTTTTTGGACAGATTCAGCCAATTAAATCGGATTTGTCAAAAATAGACTGCTTGGAGATATTGATTAGTGTCTCGAACAGAAAGTTTTAATTAGATTGCTAGCTAGTATCTGCTCAAGATCCATGGCACAAGTTGGGTAGTTTCATCGCAACCACTGTGCAGCCCTTTTTTTGTCTTTTTATTTCATCTTCTTTCTGTCATAGGAGCATCTGACATGACTGCAATTCCTTATAACACCTTTTCTCAGAGATGAGAGATGAAATTATCCTAATAAGCTGTCCATTCTTACACAACAACTATAATACACAAACCAGTTTTTTCTCACCTTCTTAAAGGTAGAAGATTTTTGCAGGAGCAGAGGAAGAACTTACCCAGAGAAGTTAGAGCTGGATTGATCCACAGGTAGAGATGTTTGAAACTGTTGAGTTTCGTTCTGTTTTTGAATTTTCTAAATTTTCAGAAATTTCGAAAAAGTTTGAAAATTCGAATTTCGATTTTTGAAAATCGTCTACTTTCGATTTTTCAAAATCGTCTATTTTCGAAAATCCTCTACTTTCGATTATCGAAAATCCTCTACTTTCGATTTTTGAAAATCCTCTACTTTCGATTATCGAAAATCGTCTACTTTCGATTTTCAAAAATAATCTACTTTCAATTTTCGAAAAATCGCCTACTTCGATTTCCGAAAATTGTCTATTTTCGATAAAAAACGAAAATTCGAAAAATCCAGCCGGGTTCCGTAAAATTCGGGACTTCAAAACCCTCAGATTTCGAAACTGGGTTCTATTAGTAACCACATTACATCTCTATCCATGGGTAAATTCTTCCTCTGCAAGTTTTACTGAAGAACGGGAGGTAAGACATATCGCATTTACCTACTGTACTTAAGTAAGTAAAGTTAAAAAAACCAAAGGAAATACCTTTTAATCAAAATGTTTTTACCTTTTTACTTTCCTACTTCATTTAGAAAAAAATCTGATGACAGATTTTTTAAGGTAATATGTTTTTGCAAAGAATTGAAAGTTTTTTTATGCTTTGGATAATGGTCCCATAGTTTTTTGTTTTTTTTTAGATGTCCAGACTGTTCTGAATATTGTAGGGCTTAGTACTTTGCTTACATGAACTGGTTGACACAGTGGCTTAACAATAATTTATGAATCATTCACAAATACTTCTCTTAAGCACATCCAGTATATGCCCTAATAAGGAAGCCTGTAGTGCCATGCAAAACCACACCTCTGCATAAATTTGTTTGTTTTCAAAGGGTTTATTCACAAACATTTTTTCACAACATTTCTACTGGTATTTGTAACATAATAAATTAATGGCATGTACAATATAAGTAATCAGTGAATGTTTAATTAAATGTTCCTATAAATAACATGTTTTATTAATACATTATCTATTTATTGCCGAGGATTACACTTTCTGCATATCCAAATAATCTTTACTCTACATAAACCAGAGGAAAGTTGATTTACTGATCAAACCACAGAAACTGGAGCTGCAACCAAACACCACACATATTAATCACGTATTTAGCAAATTAGTAGAAAAGAAAATATTGCCAGAGACTAACTTTCCCTGTGGATTCTTTTGATGGAGTGTTTAAATCCATCTTACTATCTTAAAAAATCCATTATATTGAACCAAATTCATATTGGTCTGAAGACATTGATATTTTTGTTAAGAGGAAATGTGGTCCAAAAATCTTTTGAGGTAAATTGATAGGAATTGCTCACCTGAGAGTTTTTGCAATTTATTTCCATTGTTTATTTTACATAGTTTTGAAGATATTTACATTTTTGTGTGTGATATGGCAGCAGCATCACCAGGTCCCCTGCACTTCCTGCTCTGAAACCTGTCAGTCAATCTGCCCAGTGTCTCCTCCCTTTGCAGCCCCCCTGGTCCCTCCCATCATGGACCCCATGGCCCTCCAGTTGCAGGCCCCCCTTGGCCTATTCCCTTACAGTCCCATGTGGCCCTGCCCACTCTCGGGTGCATAAGCCCCACCCACTCGCGGGTGCCTAAGCCCCGCCCAGAGTGGCGGGGGCCACTCTGACAACCCCCTACCCCCCCCCCTCGAAAACTCTGTGGAAATGCCTTTTCAGGCAGAGTGAGAACTCTGCCTGAAAAGGCTGTTTTCACATAGTGAGAGAGAAGGGCTGTAGATACCCTACCTTCTCTGCAGAGATTCCCTTACCTTCTTTGCAGCTGCAGGTCCTTCACACAGCAGAGAGGAGGAGGGACTTCCTGTCCCATCACACACTGAGGGAGTCTGAGGCTGTGCTCGCCGGTTGCACTATGCAGGGGAAGCCTTAGGAATGTCACATGTCAGCCTCCCACCCATTAACTTTCTGGTCAGTCATTTCTGTATATCTTGGGCTGTGGAGCACGTAGAGAGGTGGTTGATGGCTCGTTTTAAAGGTACGAAACTGGCCTTTCATTTAAACTCAACTTGTTTGGAGACCACAGTTCCCCTTTAAGCATATGAATTCATTGGGTTAAAGCTTTAAATGCAGGCATCAGGGTTGCATCAAGGACAGCATACTGTCTGTTTTGATGCAGTGTGTTTTAGTGTGTTTTGTGTTAAATGCCATAAAAGTGCATTAAACTACGTGTTTTTATACCCTTTGGTGCATTTTTATGTGTTTTTTCCTCTTCCCCATAACCTTCCATTAAGTGCTATATCGCATTAACTGCAGCAAGCAGTGCACTAAAAAACTCAATGCAACTCAATGCATAGAAACACAGTAGAGTAAATGCTAATTTCTATGCTATTCGTATGTGTAATTGATGCCCATGCTATTTTCCCCCAACACCTGCATTATTGCAAACACGACAAAACACTAGTGTGAACAAAGACTGACATATGAACAAAAAAGAATACTAACGTAATAGTATATTTTACAATTAATTTGCTTTGGTTATTTTTAATGTGCCATCTAAATTGATATTCATGGTCCTGCAAGTTTCAATTAAAGACAGAAAGCTTTTAAAAAGAAAAGGTGCATACTGAATGGATTTTCAAATTTTGGATTCCCAAAGGTAAAAAAAGTGTTACATTTTTCTACTGTCATACCTTTGTGTGCTACAAAGTTTGCAAATTGTGCTGGCTAAGTTACATCATGATGTATCTCCTTGCAGGTATTTGATTGTCATTTCTTGCCAGAGGAGGTAAAATACACTCACAATGGTTTGCCAATGACCACTCAGGATTGCGTCATACTCAGAGTATACAGGTAAATTATGATGCTTGTCTGCCCTGTAAAAACCAGAACACTGGTTTTAATGTAGTAAGAGAGGAAGCATTTTCTCTAAATAAATAACAACCAGCTAACAGTTGGGGACCAACTTTTCTGCGTGAGTTTTGCATCACTAACTTGGGGTTAGGTTATGTGCTATAATCACTTTCCCACACACACATTTCTTTTCATTTGATACAAAAACAAAAGTAATCTTTGTAGTTTATTGCCAATCCAGCACTAAGGCAGAAAACAAACCAAACATTTTTTTTCCCACAACTAAAAGGGCATGTCCACCCCCAAAATTATAACTAACCTACTACTGGCCCCACTCTGTAGTGCATAAAAATCCTTACCTTACATCTCAGCTCCAAATGGTTTGTCCTATAATTTCCCCCCAAAGTCCCAAAAACTGACCACTAGCAGCAGTGCAGGGAGGGAAATTGTTTCCGCCTCTGAGCCTTCCTCTCAGAGTTTTTTGGCTTGCTCAGAGCCGCCCTCCCTCTCCCTCCTGTTTTGCTCTTCCTCCCCCTAGTGTAAAAACCCTTTGGCACATAGTAAGTCTCCTTCCCCCAGCCCCAACCGCTATAATACATTTTTTCAAAAAGTCCCACGAACTCTACTTACCTTACCTCTCTCCCCCGGCATTCTGTGCAGCCAACAGCTGCATCCATGATTGGCTGCCTCTCAGCCAATCAGGGACGTGGCTGCCGGTCCGGCCCCCTGCTTGCAGTTTCATGCAAGCAGAGGGCCAGGCAGTAAGGCAGAGGAAAGAGGGAAGGTAAGTAGAGTTTGGGGGACTTTCTGAAAAATGTATTATAGCAGTTGGGGCTGGGGAAAGGAGCCCTACTATATGTATATATGTATATATTTTTACATGGGGTGGACATGTAAGTAAGTCTGGAGATTTGAACCTATAACCTCATGTGTTTGCTCACTAATATAAACTCAGTTACCCACCAGAGCTAGCACAAAAAAAAACATAATTTGCTTGGAACAAAATAGGAAAAAAACCTAATAAAAATTGTAAAATCAGCTGACTATTTTGTATTATTCCTTATAGAAGGTCTGTAATTAATGCTGTCTTTAAAAATAAGTGTGAATAAGTGGAGACATCTGTACAGAAGTTATGCGCATACTGACAGTGAATACTCCATGGGAGGGCTTTTTGCTCCTTTTGGCCCACCCCCTCTTAAGCTATATATGCCTTGTCTATTCTGCCTCTATGTCCTACCCCATAGAGCCATGAATCTGTATCTTGCAGTGATGACATCTAACAAGATCAAAACATTTCATGTCTGGAGGTCAGATGATTGGTTTTATACCATAAGCTGTATTGCAATGTTCTGGACACATGCATTAGCCATAGGACATAAAGGAGATTTTTTTTAGAATTCAGATATATAATACTGAAAAGGTTTTGGGGGGCTAATAAAGCACAAAACAATTCCCCCTCCACTTCAGTCACAACATTTAAATATATTAAAAAGATTTATGGAACTCTTTCATCAGAAACAATAAACTATTATAGAAACATCTTTCTACTTTACATTTGGTAAATGGTTTTTTTTTTGTTCTATTACATTCTGTATTCATTTTTATCCTCAATAATTATGTTTAAATCAGCTTTGCAGAACTGAAGAAATTGTGAATTGTTTATTAGTTGAGCAAATCCATCTGAGTTTAAAGAAATTCCAGGATGTTTAAATAAGGTATTTCCGTTCTATCAAAGTTGTTTTATTTTTCCATCCAGGCATATGCCCTAGAGACTTACTCTGAATTGCTGTATTTGTGATACAGGTATTTTATGCTTACTTTTCAATCGGCTGTTTAAGAGAGGCTTTTTATGATCCACTAATGTAAGATGTTTTAGAAAAGAAGGAAAGTGTTTCTGAAGGATATGAAGGTAAATATTTAACACCCACTGTCAATAATATCCCTTTGACATAGGATGTGTGTATATACTGTATCTCTGGTGTGCTGGAGTTTTTTGTGAGCTGTCACTTCTTTTCTTCACAGATCAGTGTATGTGTCTGTTTACAATTGTAGGTCATTTTGACTTCAAATAACTTAAATCATAGTAAAAACTGTTAATTCCTAATGAAGCTGACCTTACTATAACAGTCAGCAACAGTACCACCTTTCTCCAACTGAAATTAATAAAATGTATTATAAATGAAACATGATTTAAAGGGTATCTTTACTCTAAAAAAGACTTTTGGTTTTAGATACCGCTGCTTCAATTTTTTTTCCAGATTTTAAATCTGAGCTGTAGATTCTGAGAAATCAGCATTTGAAATCACAGCATTTACAGGGAAAGACCTGTCACTCCAAGCAGAAATTATAATATGTGACCTATCTCTGACCTATTACTAGGATTTTTAGCTGCATGCCAGCACACTTTCTGCAACATTTAAGAGATTCAGCAGAGAAAAGAAAAAAAAGGGGAGGGAGGGGGAGATGTGTAAGCAGAGCAGTGTCCATCATGAGACTGTGCAGAAATTATAAGTGCCGCAGACACTACAAGAAGGTAGTGAGTAAGGGAGGTGGCGGGCAACTAGGAGCACTCACTAAACATGGATAATTTAATGACAAAGCAAACACAGATTAATATGTGAGTACTTCCATTTTACTTCTCTCCAATTGTAGTTTCAGAAAATGTAAAGTTGTTTGAGTTAGTATAGTGACCCTTTAAAATGCCCTTTAATTAAATAATTGGACTTTAGCACTAGTAAACGCCCCACTCAAACACAACTTAAGCTGCAGCCGCCCATCCACAAGTTTATATAACACACCTTTTTTGTTATGTGTCTGATTTTAACTTTTCGTCCTGATCTTTGTCTGTGCCAGCAGTGTTCTTCCAGGACCCTTCTTCCAGGGGGAGGGAGGGGGGTGTAAGGTTGAGGGAAGTTGCAAAATCTGATACTGCACAATTGTATTAAAGGAAGAATGTGTCTGCATATGCTTTTATTGAGCTGGATGTATAATGGATTATAATTATTATTTCATCCAAATAAAAACTAGGATAGGTGTGGTAGGCTTGTGAAGGTTCTCATTCATCCAGGACATGGTATATCTGTTGTATTCAATTAGATCAACTGGACTTGAAGTTTACTCCTTAAAGACGTTTCGCTAGTCATCCGACTGGCTTTCTCAATTCAGGGTTGAGCCGACTGGCTTTTCTCAACCTGAATTGAGAAAGCCAGTCGGATGACTAGCGAAAAATCTTCAAAAACTAAACTTCAAGTCCAGTTGATCTAATTGAATACAACAGATATGGGTGTGGTAGGTTACAGCTAGATCTACTAACATATTGTTATGTACAAAAAGGGGTATAGAATAAAGGGTTAAAGAAAGATGTGCTATAGGTACTGCTCTTAAAAAAAAAAATACTCACTTGGAACTCATCATGGAACTGGTGAGGTTTTAGAGATGGCACCAGTTATGTGTGCCACCAAGGTAAGTAACCCATAGAGGTTTCTTCCTTTTAATTCACTTTTTAAGTTGAAAAGAAAAAAAAAGACAGTTTATGGAACTGCATTGGATAATAATTTGTAATGGCAGGTCCAGTAAATAGTTGAAAAAAACAAAAAACAAAAATATGGATGCATTAAAGTGATCAACTTTAAAAAGTTATAAAATTAACCAAAAGAAATCTAGTATTACAGTATGATGTTTATACATGAAGTGGCAAGCTTATTCACGTCTAATGGCAATTTTCATTTGGTATTAAGGGGGAATTTCCCCCCTTTTTTTCAGGTGCAAATTAAATAGTAACATAGAAGTTAAATAAAGACAATCTAATCAAACCTTTATACCCTACTCTTTAACCCTTTAACAGTTGATCCATAGGAAGGGGAAAAAAACAGCTTAAAAGGGGACAAAATTCCATTCCTTCCACGTGTCAATTGGAAACTATCCCTGAATCAACCAGAACTACAGTATATGTATTAATACCAGTAATTCTCAATTTTTTTTTAGTTTAAGGAAACTATCCAGCCCACCTTAATGAACTTGCCATTACCACATCTGCTGGAAGACAGCAGATGTCTTCCAGCAGATTCTTAGGGGCATATTTATAAAGCTTCGTTAAGTTTTTGCGGCCGTTTTCACTGACATTAACGCATAAATCGCGTTTAACGCGATTTATAAATGTCCGAAAACGGCCGCGAAAAGTTAACGAAGCGTTAACCCTTCACGGCGATACTTACCTGTTACCGCCGCTTCTATTTATAAAGCGGCGGTATGTGTTTCGCAGTGCTAGTATCGTCTGTTTTACTTCGCCACCTTGAAGGTGGCGAAAACAGCCGATGCTAGCCTCCCCGCGGCGGGGATGGGCAGGCAACCCCCGGCGGGTGGTCGCACCCGCCCCGGGAGGCATGCCCACCCACAACCCCCCGCGGCGGCGGAGACCACCCGCCGCCGCTTTCCAGCCGCTTTTTTAAGCTGGTTACACACATGAAAGATCTTGGAAAGATGACAGACAGAATGTTCAAGATCATGTCGGTCATTTTTCATTTTTTAAAGATCCCTTTACACAGAGTCCTGAGCATTGTCCCTATGTAAATTAAAGGAAGAATGCTCAGGACTGCACTTTTCCCTCAGCCGCGGCCGACTCCCTATTCTTTAAGTACAGGGAGACGACTTTCCAAGGGGAATTCTCAGGTATTTCCAAACTCTAACGAGGTCGACGGTGAAAGATACACACGCTAATGATAAAAGGCCGATGGTATTGGCACGTTATTGTGAGTGTGTGTACCCACCTTAAGCTCTCTTAAGATCTGAGAATGTATTCCATTTGTTAGGTCCAGATATTGTGGTTGTCACCCAAAAAAACAAAACATTATGGCCCGCCACATACATCATGCTCATGTCCACAAAGATTATGTCCATGCTCCCAAACATCATAGGCACACCCCCAAACACCACACTCACACCTCCAAACTTGACATCCATGCCCCAAAATATAACCCACACCCCCAAATGGCACGGCCAAGCACACACTGTCTGCACACGTCACACACTTCACAGACATGATGTACATTACCAACTGTGCACTTTCTTTCCCCCCGTCTCTTCCATCCAAGCCAAACACACACCTGCACATAAAAATACCCACAAGTGTACACGGGCAACGCCGGGTACAACTGCTAGTCTTACATAAAAATACCTATCCTTAACATAAGAGTAGGAAGATGTCTTTTTTTGTCATTAAAAAATACAGTTTAGTAAAATGTTTTAAACCACAAGCTTTATAAGCAAATAAGTGTTTCTTACATACTGTGTTTGTATTTGTATCATTAGGATTGCAGATTTTTGTTTCATAAAGTTCTGCAACTAATGAACTAAATGGTGCTTACAAAAATCTATTCTATTTTTTTTGAATTTTCTCTGTAGAATTGCAAGCATTTTTAATTAAGTGTTACCACGTACTATGCATATTCATTATAGTTCAGTAGAGCAGATTGAATTTCCCTTTGCATAAAATATTATTTTTAGAACATTTTTAGAGAAGAAAAATACTTTCTTTTAATTTTTTTCAGGTCGAGTTTCAGGCAGTAGACTTAGTGAGTGTTCCAACAGTGGTCCATATCTCAGTGAGGCCTTCAGAAACAAATGCTCCCAGGGTAGCATTGAATATGGGTAAGTGACAATCAATGTTCCGTTTTATTTTTCAAAGCTGTGTGCAGTGTGATCGGAGAATTTTTAATAATGTATATTTGACTTTTTGTTTACTCTGTTATTGCTTTATACATCGACACTCATTTTTTTAAAACTAATGTTCTTTTTTGTGCAAATATTACTTCCATTAAAGGACATTTAATAAGGGAGATTCAATAAAAGTTCTTATCATTTAAAATGGTGCTAATTTTGCCCCAACCAATCAGATCTTATTTAACATTTGAAAGATAACATCTGATTGGTTGGGGCAAAATTAGCACCATTTTAAACATAGTAACATAGTAACATAGAAATTAAGGTTGAATAAAGACATACGTCCATCAAGTCCAACCTATTCACTCTCTTTATATATATATTTTTTTTTTTAACCCTACCTAACAGTTGATCCAGAGGAAGGCAAAAAAACCCAGCTAAAAAGGGGGAAAAAATTCCTTCCTGACTTCAAACGGCAATCGGAATGTATCCCTGGATCAACCAGATCTATATTCATTAATACCAGTAATTCTCAATATTTTTTAGTTTTAGAAACTTATCCAGGCCTTTTTTAAAGCTATTCAATGAACTTGTCATTACCACATCTGCCGATAAGAACTTTTAATGTATAACCCTGATAGAATAACCCTGATAGAGTACAATAAAGCTTTTGCGTGCATGTGTTAAAGATGTCTTTGTGACATAAATGAGCATATTTACATATTTCCATTTAGTTACAAGCAACACAAAATGAAAATCATACCATCCCCTCTAGTTACAGTATAGATGCCCCCTATCACCTAGACTGCTTTAGACTGAAGACCTGAACAAAAATCTTAGAAATTGAATTTATTATTAATAGTTTGTATTTTTGTTTGTTAATTTAGATGTCCCTGTTTCAGCATTATTCCAAAGAGATATTTTTCAGCATCTAATTTACCGTATTACAACCATTTTTGCGGGGAAGTCTTAGAAGACTCTTTCAAGTTCATCTTATCAGATAGTCACGATCCTCCAAACTATTCAGAAGAGCAAGTAAGCACATTTTATTTCCCAAATTACATAGAAAGGACAAAAGCTGACAAAGCTGACTCCCCATCTATCTATCTATCTATCTATCTATCTATCTCTCACCCTTTTCTGCTCTCTATTCAGGAGTGTGACTCAGTTTGCTAAATAAATGTAATAACTTTCTAGATGGTGACAATTCATATTACCCCAGTGAAGGACCAGTCTCTAAGACAGGGTCCAGGAACTTAAAGGTACATCATTTGGCAAAGGAAACAGAAATTACCAGAATCACCAAGGAACATTTATTCTTCATAGACACAGAAACACCAGACAATCACCTTGTTTACAAAATGACAAAAGAGTGTTCAGGGTCTGTGTAATTTTTTTTTTCCTGATGATCTTACCATTGATAATATGTACATGATAAGAAATGGGACAACTCTTTGACTGTATTATTTTCTAGCCTTCTAGATGCAGGAAGACTGATATATGTTGACACCACAAATATATTATTGAAGGCCTTAACAATTCACAGCCTAAAATCTTTTACGCAGGTAAATATATTTTCTTTCAGAATACTAAAAAAAAAGTTTATTACTAGCTAAAATTATTGATACCATGAGCTACATTTACTAGGGCTAGGCCCAGGCCCCACTAGCGCGTTTTGGATTGTGATTTGCTATCCGATTGCGCTAGTGGGAGCACAGGCATGTAGTAGCCTATGAGAGTGGCCCCACTATATGCACTACACTTCCGTGTGCTATCAGAGCACATGTGATCTTATAGGGTCCAATTATGGAACGATCGTGCAGTATTGTGATTGGGCTCAAAGGCAATATTTCCACCTCTAACTGTCTATTGGTATTTTCACATTTAAAATAAAAGTGCTGATCATTTTGCAGAACTAAACAGCGTTGGAATATATAGCTCTAAAACATGTTAAGCCATATAAGTCCTTCCATCCTGCCTATAAAAAATGACTGGCCTTCATCTCTTATTAATTCGCTCACATAATATAATTTGCCTTTTCTGTAGCATGCTGTCAATCATCTGAAAGTTGCTTATATGCCACCCCAAAGGCATATTAGACCTGATCCAATTTATGTCCAGTTTGAATTTTCTGTAAGTGATCAGCATGGTGTACTGATGTCTGCTATCTTCAATATAACAGTGCTGCCAATGGATGAAAAAGCTCCTAAAGTAAGCAGTCCAGAATAAGAAATGTTTAGACCTTATAATTGTACAAAAGTCTGTTTTTTAAAAAAAAAAAACAACAAAACCCATAGAATAATATACAATCTTAGTAAATATGTCCTTAAGACATTTGTTTATTCAAATAATATCTATCAAATATTTGTTTCATATACTGCACCAGCTACTCTCCTTGTTAGAACAGACGCCAGGATTCCTCATATGATTAAAACATTGATTTTATTGTTGCATTTTAAAATAGAGACCACGCTTCAAGACTGGATAGAAACATGGAACCTGTCTTACGTGTTTCAGGCCTCTACAGGGCCCTTTATCATAGACTTGACTATGATTAAGGGCTGTGTGAAGGCCTAAAACGCGTAAGACAGCTATGAGGAATCCTGTTCTAACAAGGAGAGTAGCTGGTGCAGTCGCAACACCTTACTTTGTACTATTACTGTATGTTTGAGGGGTGAGACCCCGGCAGCCATTAGCATGCTCAACTCCTGGGTTGGATTCAGATTGAGACCAACCGGACACAAAGCTGATTGGAGAGGACAGGAGCCGCCATTTTTGACTCCATACTTCAGTGTACAACAAGGACTTGTCAACTCTTTAAACTAAAAATGACACAAATGTAGATTACCCCCTCAAATCCCCAAACTGGCAAACATACCTGTAACACTTATTCAGCAGGCAGTCTGATTTTACACTCTGTGAAAGCCTGTTGCCTTATTTTACATCTGTACAAGCTTATTAAGAGCTTGCACACGCACAGAAGAGGTAGCAGTAAGTCATTGGAGTGATGTTAGTTATCACAACTATGACTGACTGCTACTATGCAGAAAAAAGAGTGAGGAAGATTGGAACATTAGGCTTTCTACCAGGTAAAAGCTGTGTAACTATTTCAGTTTTGGGGGGCGCCTCCTGTGCTGATACTTTTCTAAATGAATGTTCGTTGTTTACAGCAGAAGTAAAAAGTAGAAATAGCAGTTCCTACTTTTTGGTGAACTGTGAAAACGACTGGGGACTTCGTAATATTGAGTAAAGATAACCTTTAATATCATATACTCAATACAGTACTCTTTTAATATAATGGCAAACTCCTTATGGGATTTAAAATGTCTTAATGGAGTTTATAGATTCCTGTTGTATTCCTATAGAAATTGGTTTTATGTGACGAATGTGTTTATATCTTTCTGCCAGCTGGAGGATAGTAAAGTTTAATTTAAACAAAGCAATGCTACCATATATTAGAGATGTAATCAGTGCTAATGGGTTGATATAACTGCACAGCTGTTTTGCTTGGTGTTTTAGATTTTTACCAGACCCATTAAGGCAGAGGAAGACTCAAGCTGTTTTATTACCAGTGAAAACCTGCTAATTGAAGATGAAGATCCAAAAATGCAAAACCTGAGAGTTGTGCTGAAAACACCTCCCCCCCTGCATGGACATGTAGAAGTTAACAGCATTGCAATGTCAGAAGGACGTCACCTCCAACAAAATTAGGTAATTAAGATATCTTATAGCTTCAGTTTTCATTATTCAATGTACATTTAAAGGGAATGTCAAACCCACCCATAAAAATTTATACTTACATTTGAAATCCCCTAAACAACCAACCTTGCTATACTGACTTACCTCCTTCTACCATCTCCCTGTGCAGCCAGTGCATGAAAGATGATGTCACAGCCAGTGAATGATTGCTGCTGACTAGGCCGCTTCCTAAAAGGTCATGTACTCCATTTTTTGAAACCTTCACTATAAAGGTGAATAAAATCTTTAGAGCAGATCAGTCTGGCTCCAAATTTTTGTTAATATCCTAATTTAGCTGCTTAGGCACTAACACACTGGACTGAGAGCTGACTGAAATCCAATGTGTGAGACTCCGTACTAAAGCTAAGGCGACTGCACTGCACTCCCACGTGCACGGAAGTAACATAGTAACATAGTAATTAAGGTTGAATAAAGACATATGTCCATCAAGTCCAACCTATTCACCCTCTTTTTTTTTTTTATTAAACCTTCCTAACAGTTGATCCAGAGGAAGGCAAAAAAAAACAGCTAAAAAGGGGGGAAAATTCCTTCCTGACTCCAAACGGCAATCGGAAAGTATCCCTGGATCAACCAGATCTATATTCATTAATACCAGTAATTCTCAATATTATTTAGTTTTAGGAACTCATCCAGGCCTTTTTTAAAGCTATTCAATGAACTTGCCATTACCACATCTTCTGGAAGACAGTTCCACAGTTTCACCGTCACAGTTTCACCGTTCTCACTGTAAAGAAACCTTTCCTAACCTGAAGGTGAAACTTCTTTTCTTCCAACTTTAAAGGATGTCCACGAGTCACCTATTAGTAAACAATGCACCAAAGAGTTCATTGTATGGCCCATTAATATATTTGTATAAGGTTATCATATCCCCACGCAAATGTCGCTTCTCCAATGTAAACAGCCCTAACTTGTCTAATCTGCCTGCATATTCAAGCCCCTCTATTCCCCTTATTAATTTAGTTGCCCTTCTCTGAACTGCCTCAATTTCCAAGATGTCACTTTTGTATATGGGATTCCAAAACTGCACCGCATACTCCAAATGAGGCCTTACCAGTGCCTTGTAAAGAGGGAAAATAATATTTTTCTCTCTTGAATCTATTCCTCTCTTTATACAAGACAATATCTTTCTAGATCTAGCCGTTGCTACCTGGCATTGTTTGCTATAGCTAAGTCTGTTATCAACCAGAACCCCCAAATCTTTTTCCATTACAGATGCACTCAACACAGAGTTATTTATGGTGTAGGTGGCACAGGGATTATTAAATCCCAAATGCATCACCTTACATTTATCAACATTGAAAACATTGAAACATCAACATCATTATATTCCATTTCAGGTATATATACATATTTATACCACAGTAAGGTGAGTCCATAGCCACAGCTGAAGATACCAAAATGATCCACAAGAACTTGACAAAGGGAAGGGGGATTGCTAGACAAACAATAAATACAAGTACATTCCTGGGAATGATCCACACACTAATTAGGGAATAACACTGATAGAAGTGTTAAGCATGTATGAGAAATATAAATGTTATACATATCTTTACATATCCAGTAATGGTCAACTAAAATCCCATACTGCTTATATTGAAGCATCATAAAACTCTGGATGATAAGTTTTGATTGGAAAGTACTAATCAGGCTCTAAGGGATTCAGCTATGTGCTATTAAAGGGGAACTGTGGTCTCCAAACAAGTTAAGTTTAACTGAAAGGCCAGTTTCCTACCTTTAAAACAAGCCATCAACCACTTCTCTACGTGCTTCACAGCCCAAGATATACAGAAATGACTGACCAGAAAGTGGGAGAAGGAGACACAGGACAGATTGACTGACAATTTCAGAGCAGTAAGTGCAGGGGACCTGGTGATGCTGCTGCCATATCACACACAAAAATGTAAATATCTTCAAAACTATGCAAAATAAACAATGGAAATAAATTGCAAAAATTCTCAGGGGAGAAATTCCTATCAATTTACCTAAAGTTATTTTTGGACCAAAGTTCCCCTTTAATGAATTATAGAATTAATTTAGATATAAATATATTTTAGCTTTAGTTATCCTTTACATTGTCTCTGCCTTCAGAGATAATTGAGCACTATTTTTACAAAATGTAAATAAATAAACAAATACAAATGTAGACACAAAAAAGTCATGTTGTGTGTATATTGCAAATTGATGCAAGTTTGTACATATAACTACAAACTTCAGTAAAGAGATGAAAATGAACCTGTGTCAATTTCATGAAAAATTAGTTTAGAAAGCTTGTTAATACATAATAACATAATGCACTGGTAAGTAATAAATTCATCAAAAATAGACAAATTCTTTCATCTAACAATACATATTTTGCCTTGCCACAAATAATCAGGGGGAGAAATCTATGTGAGATGGGCAAAGTCAGTATTTATTACCACTGATATACCCTAGAAACTAGGTTGAGATGGCATGTACTGTGCTGTCAGATTATAGATAACTACAGCAGGACGTTAAATTTTTAAATGCTTTTTGCTTTGAGAAGCTTGATATACTGAACCCTGTCTTCATAAATAAAAAGAAATAAAACTGTTTAATTGCCATACATGGGTATATAAATACCCATAAATACAGGCTGTATTTTAGAATACATGTATTTAAATCTGTTTATAACTTAAAGTGCAAGGCATGGTCACTATATAGATCAATGGGTGTAAAAACTCCTTGTCCTTAATGCCTTACCCTGGGCAATTTTGATAATACATCTTAACCACAATGCAATCAACACCCTGCATTCAGGCTATTTATTGCCAACAGATTCTTGTACAAGCTATTCTGAACTGAGAAATCTAACTGAATACCACATGAGACTGCTTTATGTTTCGAAGTTTAATCCACAATCATTATAGCTAAAACTTTTAAACCACATTTGATGTGAAGGGAGAACAGTAGGGAAAAACAACAACAACAACATGGTAAGTCATTTAAAAAAGGTGAAAGTATCCATGCAATAACTGTATGCAATATCATTCAAGGACCCCTCATTTAAACATTCTAGCAGAGCTTTATTTCTTGTGATACATTCTTTACCATTTGTGTGATGGGCTGTAGTTTTCTGCATTTTCAGAAATTTGATCTGGACCCTAAGGGGCTTAAAGGGCATCTATAGTGGAAAATGAACTTTTTTCCTTTCTTTCCATGAGTTCTATAATTCCCCACAACCCCCAGAGTGTCTTCACTTTTTTCAGATTCCCTCTCTGTCCTGACATACACCAGTTAGAAGAATACATGATTGCATTCCTCTACTCCTACTTGGACTGTCAATCAAATCCCTGTGACGTGATCCCCCCTCAATACTCTGTAATAAACATAGAGATAAGAGCATTAGCTGGGAGAAAGAGGTAGATATAAGGCTGCACTTGACCCCCTTCTTAATAGCTTTCACTGATTGATGATGGGTCACAAAGTGAGATATCGTAAACTGTACTGTTCTCCTTCTTCCGTGTCTCCAGGACAGCTTGCTTTCTATTGGCCACTGTGCGTGGGTGTATAGAGGAGGTAACAGAGGGGAGGGGAAAGGGGGGAGTGCTGCACACAGATCTGACACCATGGTTAAACAGAGTCACTGACAGAGATAGGATTAAGGCAGCACAGAGTACATGAATTTAACTTTTGTAAAGGGGCAATGTGTTTTTTTCACTATAGATGCCCTTTAATAAGGATTATAACTTGTATCTGTTATATTCAATTAGATCAACTGGACTTGAAGTTTAGTTCTTGAAGACGTTTCGCTAGTCATCCGACTGGCTTTCTCAATTCAGAATGACTTGTACAAGAGTCTGTGGCAATTATGTACCCTGGAAAATCCCAATTAGCATATCACAGCCCGGTTTTAAGGGCGTGATTGGATAGTGGCTAAGAGGTGTTATAGGAACGCCCAGAGTAAGGTGTCAAAACGGCATTGTATATGGCAGACAGCTGGTGTCGAACCCCCCCACCTCTATTTAGACTTGGTTTTTTTATTTTCACATAAATGGCCTCCTTAACACCTCTCTTGAACTAGTCACGTTCCTTTGCCAATATGTTAACATTACAATCTTCAAAGGTATGTCCTTTATCCTTGAGATGCAAGTACACGGCTGAGTCCTGACCCGAGGAATTGGCTCTTCTGTGCTGGGCCATACGTTGATGCAGTTGCTGTTTGGTCTCCCCCACATACAAATCAAAACATTATTTACTGCACTGCACTGTGTATATGATGTCGCTTATCTTGTGTTTCGGTATTGGGTCATTCGGATGTACCAATTGCTGCCTCAGTGTGTTGTTCGGTTTAAAGCAGACAGGGATACGGTCATTTTGAATTAAGAAAGCCAGTCGGATGACTAGCGAAACGTCTTCAAGAACTAAATTTTAAGTCCAGTTGATCTAATTGAATACAACAGATATACCATGACCTGGATGAATGAGAACCTTCACAAGCATACTTATGTTTATGTTTGTGTTTTATCATATAACATTTACATTTATTTGAATTATTAATGTGTAGGCAATATATACTCCCATTTTATTTTTCTTTACATTTACAGTAGTCTGACAATTAAAATAATTTATTCCTTGGAATTTTATAGTTTTGTCTGCAAAGAAAAGGGAAACAGTAAAAATTGTACATCCATCTATTGATTATATGGTTTCTACTATATTTATGTCCCATATGTAAAGCTTCATATTCTTTGAAATGTCATTTATTTAAGAAAGTATTAACAGGGATTTTATTAAGTTTTTAACAGTGATTTAAGAAGAGGAGCATGAAGACCCTTTAGGACCCTACAACCCTCAGTGGAGAGACCAGAGAAGGTCTTTATAACAAACACCCAGTGTACCTTTCTGTGTGAGAATACATATTCAGTATATTTCCATGGCGTAAAACCCCTTATAACCTGTTCTTAATGATGTTGCTACCAACTGTCAGGGCTATTCAATAAAAATGGTGCTAATTTTGCCCCAACCAATCAGATGTTAGCTTTCAAATGTTAAAAAAGATCTGATTGGTTGGGGCAAAATTAGCACTATTTTAAATAAGAACTTTTAATGAATCTCCCTGCATTTTTTTTTACAGGTTTATTTGTTCCTATCAAATGAAATGAGGTAAATTGAACACTAATCCCCAGTAGTGAAAATAAAACTAAAATCAAGTTGGTTTCTGCAAAATATTTTTTGATTCCAACTATATTCTTTCTATTTTTCAATAATATAACCTATAAATATATGGACATGGATCAGAAAAATAATGAATACTTTATATTCGCATGGCAAATGTTTACTGTTTATAAGGAATCATCATATTTACCTAAACAATCTCAATGCATCTGACATGGACACAGTTAATGAGGAGTTACATTTTGCTATGGAATCCCAACCAAAATACGGATAACTTGAGAATGCAGAACCTATAAATGGCTCAGAAAAGGCTACATCTAAAATAAACATAAGTATGTTGACACCCAATTTAGCTGTCTGGTTGATGTGAACTTTCTACTACAATTATTGTACATTCACGTGCGATTTGTCTCGTGCCTTAGTTTATACCTTCAACAGAGTTCTTGTCTTTGAGCAAGTTTATAGTGTCGATATAGAGTACAAAGCTTGAAACAGAATAATATATTATCTGTTCTTTTTTAAAGGTTCCTTAAGCCTCTGGAATATAGACTCTGGTTATATTAGATATGTACAATCACAACATGAACACACAGAGCCTACAGCAGATTTCTTTATGGTTTCTGTAACTGACAGTATTCAGAAATCCATATCAATGCCTTTCTATATCGTCATTAAGCCAAGAAATGATGAGGTGCCTTAATTATATGTGAAGAATATATATATTTTTTTTTGCTAATTGAAAAAAACAGGAAGCAGAAACAGGGGAAACAGGACTTAGTGCAGGATTTCAGGTTAGACTTACATATTTCAGATTTCAAACCATTACAGTTTAGGGTTTTGGGGGGTGATTTACCTGTATGTAAGTTTTCATTTTGGGGCTGGACTTGCCCTTTAAATAATATTTTCACTAAAATAGAGTGTCTGCATTAGAGGTTTTTTTTTTTCACACTTGTGTGAATTAAACTTTCTCTGTCAACTTATACGGCTGAATATCTGTTGTATTCAATTAGATCAACTGGACTTGAAATGTAGTTCTTGAAGACGTTTCGCTAGTCATCCGACTGGCTTTCTCAATTCAGAATGACTTGTCAAGAATCTGTGGCAATTATGTACCCTGGAAAATCCCAATTAGCATATCACAGCCAGGTGTTAAGGGTGTGATTAGATAGTGGCTAAGAGGTGTTATAGGAACGCCCAGAGTAAGGTGTTAAAACAGCATGTACATGGCAGACAGTTGGTGTCGAACCCCCCCACCTCTATTTAGGCTTGGTTTCTTTATTTTCACATAAATGGCCTCCTTAACACCTCTCTTGAACCAGTCACGTTCCTCGCCTATGTTAACATTACAATCTTCAAAGGTATGTCCTTTATCCTTAAGATGCAGATACACGGCTGAGTCCTGACCCGAGAATTGGCTCTTCTGTGCTGGGCCTACGTTGTCAGTTGCTGTTTGGTCTCCCCCACATACAAATCAGAGCATTCTTCACTGCACTGCACTGCATATATGATGTCGCTTTTCTTGTGTTTAGATATTGGGTCTTTCGGATGTACCAATTGAAAAGACCCAATACCTAAACGCAAGAAAAGCGACATCATAAATGCAGTGCAGTGCAGTGAAGATGCTCTGATTTGTATGTGGGGGGAGACCAAACCAGCAACTGCATCAACGTATGGCCACACAGAAGAGCCAATTCCTCGGGTCAGGACTCAGCCGTGTATCTGCATCTTAAGGATAAAGGACATACCTTTGAAGATTGTAATGTTAACATACTGGCGAAGAACGTGACTGGTTCAAGAGAGGTGTTAAGGAGGCCATTATGTGAAAATAAAGAAACCAAGCCTAAATAGAGGTGGGGGGTTCGACACCAACTGTCTGCCATGTACAATGCTTTTTAACACCTTACTCTGGGCGTTCTATAACACCTCTTAGCCACTATCCAATCACACCCTTAACACCTGGCTGTATGGCTAATTGGGATTTTCCAGGGTACATAATTGCCACATTCTTGTACAAGTCATTCTGAATTGAGAAAGCCAGTCGGATGACTAGCGAAACGTCTTCAGAACTACATTCAAGTCCAGTTGATCTAATTGAATACAACAGATATACCATGGCCTGGATGAATGAGAACCTTCACAAGCTTATACGGCTGCCCCATTTCCTTTAATGTGAATGTTTAGACCATCTGATATTTGGGGACATAAAGTTACATTGATTGCATTACCATTATATTAATTCTTATGTTTATAATATATGTCAGTAATCTTGCAGTTATTGGTTAATTATCCATTTAATACACTATCCTATTATTCAGATTATTCTGCCCATATACTTACTAGATGTTGAATTTACTAGTTTTGAAAAAAATGCGAACATTGTGGGAACATCGTGGGAACCTCAGGAGGTGAGTTTTGTAAGTATGGCAAACATAAGAACAATGTACTGTAGTGTTTTGAATTTAATATATTCTCTACAGTCCTACATAGGTGTTCAACATACAGCACTACTATCTAATATTTTTCCCTTCAAAGTAAATTACTTATATAACAGTATGACGCAGAGCTGTGATAAATCGATGCATCCCTATGGTGGACTGCACATTATACATGTACAGTACAGTGAAATACATACTAAATTAGTTACACAGATTTTAAAACACACTGCATCTCACAGTTCTGAAGGAAATGAAAGTTTAGAAATGATTGCTCTCCCCTTTATCCCTTCCTCTTCAAACATGAGAATTATCCAGGGTAAGAATCTAAACAGATAAGTCCTCATCCTGGGTACAGTCTCTATCTGCCGATATACTTAGGGTTAGCGTGGGTTTTTCACTAATTTAGCGCTGGACAAGCCATTTCCAAAACTGTTTGAAAATATTGAGCCTATTCAATATATACCTTTTAGTTAGTGATGGCCCAGTTAGTGATGGCGGATTTACCTTGTTCGTGAACGGCAGATAACGCGGATTTTCCGGTTTTCCGCCTCCCGAACGTTTACGAATTGCGTTTCGAAAATTTTCGAAATTACGGGGATTTCTCATATTTTCGAAAATGCATGAAAAAACGTATTTTCTAAATTTTCGAAATCCGAGGATTTACGTATTTTCTAAAATTTTCGAAATTCCGAGGATTTTACGTATTTTCGAAAATTTTCGAAATTACGAGGATTTCTCGTATTTTCGAAGATTTTTTCATTTTTAATGCGTCTGCTCGCGGATTTTCGAATTTTCGAATTTTTTCGAAAATTCGCGGATCCTCGAGCGGACCGGATTTTGCGAAGTTCGGACATCTCTACTTGTAGTGCAAAACCTAACGCCTATTGAATAGAAACATAAAGCGGACGTCTTACCTGACCGGGATCCCGCGGTGCAGTGAGTCTCTCAAAAAGGTTTCATTCATGGCGAGATCACCTCAGGTAAGTTAAGCCGGGCAAAATATAATGTGTAATTTAAGGGAAAATACTGACCGACAAGTAAAACATTCTAGGAAATATTTGAGGCCTCTTATTTTAGCAAAATATCATTTTGGACTATTCAGTTTTAGCACTGTGGTGTTTTTCCAGTATTTGAGACCTGAGCACATTCTTGGTTTCTATATCATTCTGCTGTTAGCATATATATATATATATATATATATATATATATATAATATATATTATATCAGTTATATCTGGTATGATTGTCTCGCCTCGCCTGTGGCTTCTGCTGAGAGCACATGCTGAGCAAGAATGGGATTATTTATTCAAAACATACATGCTTTGAACCAGCTGCTAAAGCTTATTTAGATATTCTATGGGCCAAAAATAGTTGGATTATATAATAATATTTATAGATTAACTATCTTCTCTAGACCTTAAAGAAAATCAAACAAAATTCCCACAAAAAGAAACATAAAAATGTAAATGAACTTTAAAGGATAAGTGCACTGTAAAAACAAGTTTAGTTTAATTGTAAGATGCAGCTTTAAAATATCTCCCCCCCCTTTTTTTTCCCCCCCCCTAGGTCCCTCCTGAGCCTACCTGTGTGGCTGTAAAGTTGGTGCCATCCTGGATGTGAAGGATAAGGCTGGTGAGCTCCTCCCCTCTGAGAGTTGCTTGCTTCCCCTCTTTCTTTAGCCCCAAAATCTGTGATAGTGGTGTCCGTGTGCGCTCATACTCATGACGTCACGAGCGTGGATTTTGGGCAACTCTCAGAGGGGAGGAGCTCACCAGCCTTACCTTCACATCCAAGATGTCAGCAACTTTACAGCCACACAGGTAGGTTCAGGAGGGGGAAAGATTTTTAAAAACTGCATCTTACAATTAAACTAAACTTGTTTTTACAGTGCACTTATTCTTTAAGAAATGTAACTGAAGTATAAAAATATTTGCTCAAATTCTAGGGTTTGTAGGGGAAGCTGCCATGTTTTTTGTATTTATTTATTTAATTACAAATTGTTAAGTGTATTTTAGCATGTGAAGGACCATTTCTTTCATAGTGTATATATAGTATGTATGTAACTGACTTAAAAGATATAAGATATAAAAATGCATTACAGTAAGAAAGATACTTAAGGAGAACTGATCCTACTTTCAAAAAAGAGCTTACAATCAAAGTAAAACGAGGAACTTTCTATAAACAGATGTATAGAAGTATACAAAAGTACAGCACAGCAGAATATACTGACATCATCAAAAAAGTTAATTGTTGGAAGAAACTACCGGAAAACTTCAATTAGAATACGTTTTTGCAATAGTTTAGTTTAGTGGGGTGCAATCTGGTAGAAGATAGAAGGTAGTCAGAAGGAAGCCCCGAGCAGGGAAAAGGAAGTCAATTGTCTAACAACATACTGTCGGAGGCTGGAAACAGAAATAATAATTTAATACAGATTTACTGTATTGGATTCAAATTGCAACTATTATTTTCAGCAAATCATGGTTTGAATAGGAAAAAAATTGACATTTCTGGCTTTGACGTTTTGATTTAATTGGCATCTGGACTACATCAAATTCTACAGGGGTACTTCTTTTCTAAACTGAATCAAAGAAGTTATGGTATCACATTTCATTTCCGAGTGTCTTCTCTTTTCTTGTTCATATAGTGTAAAACAATTACTTATAGGCAAGGAAGACATTACCCTAATGCAAAATGTCCAAGGAAAGGTGCAGCAGTTAATAGGTGATGCACAACTGGAAAGCTGGGATTTGGAAAATGGGATTAGAGCAGAAAAAAAATTGTCTAAGTGTAAACAGTTTGCGGCTGCCTAATATGCTAAAGGCTGTAAAGCAAAAGTCTATTGGCAAACGGTGTCTGTACAGATTCTGCATCTGTTTTCCCTAATTACTACATCAGAACTTTAATAAAAATAATTGGCATTTTAAATATTTGAAATGTCTAAACTCCTTCCGATTTACCCATGATTTCACCCCCCCACCCAGGGGAGTACCTGAAGGGACCCGGGCCCCCCTGCGAGTTTGGGGTCCAGGCCCCTGACTCCCTCCTCCCTCCGCAGACTTGATTGATCAGTGTAGGACGAGACGGTTTTAAACAGGAGATCACGGAACTGAACCGGAAGTTCGGGTCCAGTCTTTTAAACAGCTGATTGCGTGTATATTTCATTCATACGCGCATCTCCTGTTTAAAACCGTCTTGTCCTGCGCAGATTAGAGGCTTGTGGTGGGCCCTACTACCGTCCAGCCCCCCCCCCCAGTCACGGGGGTGGCTGGGGCGGTAGTTACGACACTGCCCCCACCCCCATTGTGCAGGTAGTCACATAGTACAACTGCTTCAGTGACTCTCTGGGCATGCTCAGTAAATACTCATCTCAGCAAACACAATATATATAAGGACCTAATTAGAAGCCTCCTGCATTATCAACCATCCATGCTGCTAACTTTGTGAGCTTTACAGGACTCTGGGGAATAAATGCCTCAGGTACTGCTAAAGTTCTAATATAGCCCCACAGCCAAAGCAGAAAAAAGTGCATTGTCATATCTGTTTGAGGTACAGGATCAGGTCTGTGTCAGTCCATATATTTTCTTGTTTTTGCGTTGACTTTAATTGATTCGTTTATTTATGAACGGTTTTATAAAGTAAAGGTGAGTATGAAAGATTTTCAGTAAACAATCCTCTGTGGCAGGAGATGCCAAAGATGACTTGCCCTGATACATGAGTGGAGGTGCATAAAAAGACATACAGGGTTATTCAATAAAAGTTCTTATTGTATAAAACGGTGCTAGTTTTTCCCCAACCAATCCAATCTTAGCTTTCAAAGGTTAAATAAGATATGATTGGTTGGGGAAAAATTATAGTAGAGACTACCCTCTCATTGGAAGCTTTGTTGTGCACGTGTGTATGCAGTATGATGACAAGATTGCTCTGTAGGTAACAAGATGTTAGGAAAGAGATTAGAATTACTTGTTTTGATCACATGGGCAAAATTATTTTGCTTAGCAGTTATGATAAGGCAGAAATAATTTGCAGTGGAACATGATGTTGGGAAACTTGTGATATTATTGTTATTATAATTATGGATTTGTATAACGCCAACATCTTCCATGGCGCTTAGAAATTATATTGATACATGTAAAAAAAATCATGTTACATACAGGGGTAGTGCATATAATTCAAACTAATGCAGCACTCAGAGTGTAAGTAATAAGTTACTTACTTAAGCCCAAGTGATGTTACAGTCTACAGGAAATGGGGATAAGCCATAAGGTGAAGTGATTCGGTAGACTGCAAGTTGATTGTCAGTGGAGTTGAATTTGTAGATAAGACCATGATGGGGTAATAGGAGGGGCAGTATCTTAGGCCAGGTTACACGCTTGCCTAAAGAGGTGAGTTTTGAGGTTGTATTTGAAGTATGTTGAGTAAAGGGAATTCCAGAGCACAAGCAAAGTCTTAAGCAGGAATGGGATGTCAGTGTAGAGAGATCTTGGGTGCCATCAGCATACAGGTTATACTGGAATATAAAAGAACTAATGCGTTGTCCAAGACCAAAAGTGTAAATGGAGAAAAGAAGAGGACTAAGTAAGGAACCTTGCAGTGCTACCAACGGGAGGGGTCGATGGATGGGGTATCTACCTGAGTGGGAAAGACTAAAAGTCCTACTTGAGTGGTAGGAGGACAGCCAGGAAAGTGTACTACCCTGTATACCTAAGGAGAATAGGATCTGAAGAAATAGTCGGTGATACAAATTTATAGTTGTTGTTTTTTTTAATTGGAATAGTTTGTACACAATTCTTCTTTATTGTCTATTTATTCTGTGAACTGGTAAATGCGGTTTTTATATTGGCCATTACAGCATGGTATTGCTGGCAGCACTGAGGACAAATTATGTGTTTTGTTTTGCATGATTTTATCTATAACGGTGGTTCATGCTGCCAGATCTGTGAAGCATGACTTGCCCAAGACCTCTCTATAATCATAACAGAGCAGTAAGAAAACCATTTGTTACTGACTAGGAAGGGGAAATGCAGAAATCAGGAACTGCAAAGTTACTATTTTTCCTCTGGTATCAGAGGTGTCATCTGCACCTATCTGCTGTTGTTAGAAATTGTGGAATCTATTTTATTTTTAATGAAGGATGTTAATTACTAAAGAAGCTGTAGGTCAGTCTGAGGATGACAGTCATGCACCTTGTGAGCAATACACAGGAGATCAAAGAAATAGGAAATATATTAAATAATGAATTACTGGAATTTTAATTCACTTCGGCCAAGAAATATGTCCAGATCTACTGGCATTATAACCTAAAGTACCACCTAAATGTGTAGATACAGTAATTTATTTAACTTGCAACACATGAGTACCGGTAGGCCTATTTAATAAGAGATGCAAACATTTCCCTGAGCTAATAGAGGACAATTATACTCCCCTCCCACTCACTTCTTTTCTTCCACCGATTAATTGTTCCCAGAGTGAGGAAGTTAATCTCTAAAGCTAGGAATGCACACTAGCGATAAAGCCCCAATAGCGTTGGATCCGATGGCGTTGGGGCATTTATTGTCAGTGTGTGTAATGTCTTTCCCAAACTTAACTAGAAAGTTAAGTTAATCTGCAGTCACACAAAATATTTTGAAAATTAACAAAAAATCTGGTAAAAGTGCATTGGCTCATTGTAAATTTTAAAAAGAAAAATGTTTATTTCAGTTTTGCAAGTTAGAAAAGGAAAACATAAAAGCAGTTCCCTGTCTGAACGATTCATAAGTAAAATATTTGAGGTGTTCTTATCCCCCGCCATGCTTCAAGATGAATTAAGTGTGGCGAATAAAGTGAAATTGAGATGAGGCATTTCCATTGGCAGGTTTGGGGATTGGATTGCATTTGATCATCATTGGTCCCCCGTGAAATGCATAGACCACAAAGTGTAAACACGGCACATTAAAATAGAACATGTCTTATTCCAAACTTCCATGGCACAGGATAAAGGCACGCTAAATCTCAGCTTCCATATGTGCTTCTCAGCTGGTGCAAATCCCAGAATCAATTGCAAATGAATAAAATACAATCTGCCAACGCCACACACATAGATGCTAAATTTAGGCTGGAAAAATGTTTATAAAGCAACAGAGACCGAAATACATAAAAAATGAAATATGGGAAATGCATCCTTTAACACATTCTTTCTGTTTTTCTTTCCATGGGTAATATTGGTGAGTTCCAGACAATAGTTGCTTTGTTGTTAAAGATCTACATAACCAGCCTGCTCAAGTTTGGTTATACTTATTTTTTATAGAGAATCATAAACTATAAAAATCATGGGGACATTTTAAATATAAAATGGAGAAAAGCAAACACAATGTAAAGTTTATTTATACATCACACTGTTATTTTAGAACATAATCATTTATTACAGTAACATGTATTTCTGGTAATGCTGTTTTTGTGAGACTGGCAGTAGCTGGCATTGCTTTAATCTATAGTTTGCAGATGTTGTGCCTGTTTGTTGCCATAGAGGGCTGTAAGCTCTAGGCCTTGATTGCACACATTAAATAAGAGCACCACTATTTAAACAACATTGTATAACCCCACATAATTCCTACAACTGTGTGCAAATTATGTTTATCACAATAATAATTTGAATTCGGTACCTTTATCAGTGCATTACCATGACAAATTGTTCACCTTTGTAAACCTCAATTTTCTAAATCCCCTAGATAATGGAAGGTGCCATTTGTGAGATAGGTCCTGGCACATTAAATGCAGAAGATCTGGACATCCCACCGGACACATTGCATTTCTCTATTATAATCTCTCTGGCTCATGGTCTGATATTAAATGGAGCATATGGCAGAAATATCAGTCAGTTTAAACAGCTGAGTCCTACTGTACTTCACAGAGACCTCCAAATTCCCAGCTTTACCTTGGATGAACTGAAGCAAGGTTTGTATACATTTTTCTTGTTTAATCCCTTTTCTCCCATGTCTGCTCCTAAAATATGACTTATGCATGATTCAAATATCACTATATTTTAATCTTTACATGCAATTTGAAAGCCTGAACGCCATGGCAGTCTTTCCACATCCTGTTGTGCATGAATGGACTGTTTTTTTTTTCCCTGTCTATTGCCAGATGAGACCCTTTAGTCATAGTGGTCTGGTTTGTGTCTCTGTTTTCAAAATTCTGTTTGCTAGCTTACCAGCACAAATGTACCGTCCATCTGTTATATGATATATGGACTGTGAATGTCCTCTGGTGGTGACCATAAGCTACTACAAAAGGTTAAAAAAGAGCAGTTCCCTTTTGGAACAAAATGTAATTTCATATTGAGCAAATTGTATTGTAAATCTATGTATTGTATTTCTTGGTCTCCCTACATTCATTGCAAATTATAAATGTTTGTTTGCTATAATAAAAAAATGGCTGTGTGAGTTGTTAAGAAAAGGTTGCAGAATGCTTGCCTTATAAGAAGTCTTTTCATAAACAATCTTTTTTAAAAGCTAAAAACCAACAGTCATTGCTTAAATATGTTTATTATTATGATTTCCTTAATCACACAAATTCTACTAAAATGTCACCCCCTCTGGAACCTCAGTTTGTTGCACATTGTTTTTTGAAAGTTCATTTTTGGGCTATTTATATAAAATCACTCACTGCGTCTGCAACCCTTCCAGACAACTGTGGATTTGAAGTATCTATACATAACAAATAGCTTTTAATATGCACATACATCTGATTTTAACTCCTAGCTTGGGGCATCTGCATGAGTATCACTAGAAACACTTGTGCAGTTGCCCTAACTGTGCGGATGGGCAAAAAAGAGGGAGAAATTTCGGTATTTATACATAAATTGTATTTACTTTTAATTCTGCTTACATCAGCATTCCTTGCACAACATTTCTCTGTACGATTATCTCTATTTCTGGTAAAATAAGTGCAAAGAAATGCTTAAGATTTTTTTGTTGAAAAATATAAAAAGCCTATAAGCTGTTGAAATAATAATGATGCAAATTCAATGATTCTTAATGTAACAAGGACCTGAACTTAGCATTGTTAGTGTTTGAAAAATACAGTTGTTTGTGCTTCTCCTCTTCTTCCCCTAAATGTCTCTTCTTTATCCCTATTTTCTCTGTTGATGATAAAAGATTCTAAGTAGGGTTGTTCTTTCCTTTTTAAATTTTCAGAATTCGAAAATTCGAAAATCTGAAAACAGACCCATAGAAATTCCGAAAGAGTAAAAATAGGGGTATAAAAAGTTAACTTACAGTAGATGTCTCAGGCACCTTGGAAATGGTCAGGGGAACACGTACAAATCACCAACACATAAATAAAAACACATTTCCCAGACGCAAGCTATTTTCAAGCTTCCAAATGTATATTCGAGGCTACTTTCGGTATCCCTCTAAAGTAGCGTTGTATATTCGGTAACCCACGAAAGTAGATTCGGTAACCCTCGAAAGTAGATATCCCACGAAAGTAGCATCTATAACCCTCAAAAGGAACTCTGTATTTTAGAGATTTATCAAAAATACAGATGTTCCAATATCCAAAAGTTCTAATCGGTTCCAAATTGGACCAAGATCGTATCCATAATTCTATCTGGACCAAGATCGTATCCATAATTCTATCTAGACAATTCTGATACTTCAACTTAAATGCTGATGTCATCACCAGCCTCAGTGGTGCATAGGAAATAAAGAAGCCATTTCAATTCATACAAATAGTGCATTATCGGGGGGAGATTTTAAACTTACCCTCCTCGCTCATCTTCCGTCCGTGTTCTTGTGATACAGTAATCACTACATTTCTGCATCATGGGAATCATCACACGTAAGGAACGCAGAGTGTTACTCCTATTTTTAAAAGTGTTCATTTTTTGTTAAACCCACTTTAACCAGGTATAATATCGGGAAGCATGGGTTTAACATTTTACCCCACAGCATGCTTTTACATTTCCCTATAACCACATCTTAGATATTAGTTGTAATAGACTATATAAAATATGACATGTAATAGCTTTAGTGTATGTTATTGTAAGACCTATATAAAATACAAAAAATAATAGCTTTATGAAGGTTATGTAAAAAGACTTACCTCCTATTCTTCAAGCTGTGAATGATGATTGTAAAACTTACCTGTGAGCACACTCCCTCGCTTACTCCTCTGACCCATGCACGCTATAGTATACAGTAGTATAAAATGGAAGCAGTCGGGAACTGTCAGGTGATGGATTATGCTTGTGGGTAACTTGTCACAAAGCATTGCTTTTTTACCTCCCGTTCTTCAATTAATGTGAAAAAGGATATTGTAGATTCCCTTTTTGAGTGGACCTATCCTTTAAGTTAAAGAAAAATAGTTGCTAACAAGAAAGAAGACATGTAAATAAAGAGTGGGTCAAATAATGCTTTTTTACCT
Organism: Hymenochirus boettgeri; assembly: GCA_019447015.1. Lineage (NCBI taxonomy): Eukaryota > Metazoa > Chordata > Amphibia > Anura > Pipidae > Hymenochirus > Hymenochirus boettgeri. Next base: position 149,508,518 of record CM033472.1, read on the forward strand.
CCCATTCTTCATTTGATATCAAATAGGATAGGTTTAACGTTTTGAGTGAACCTATCTTTTAAAGGACATCTATACCGAAAAATAGGTTATTTTAAACTGACCATAACTGGAAACTATAATTCTTCCCAACCACCACTGTATAATTTTTTTATTGATTTGCCCCCTATTTCTTTAGATATCCAATCTAAACCTTCTTATATTTCTTATATTTCAGCTGCCAATCAAGTTCCTTGCTCTCAAAAACTATTCTTCTGTGAGTAGTTTTACTGTAGCGGAAATGGTGACAGAGTTTTGACAGTTGGAATGCTGTATGCTGTGTGCAGGCTTGACAGTTGGTTTGTGGGGAAAAAGTCAGGTCGAATGGAAGTGGGAGTGGTTAAAAGAGGGAGGGGGGATACTGCTCCTAAACAAATGTGTGCTGGATTGAAGGCATGCAGCAACACACGCAAATCAGAGTAAGTGCTGCTTACATGTATTCAATTATAGATTAAGATGAGGCAAATTCATTTTTCAGCATAGTGTCCCTTTAAGTAAAAAACTAGTAGGAGCTAGTGTCACTTGTACAAAACATCTATAAAATGTAATTTACATGCACCAGGGAAAGGAAACTTTCATTAATCCATCAGGCACAGATCTCCACATATCCATTCACTGCTGGAAGTAGCAAGGTCATTTTGTGGTTCTGTATAAAGTGAGGAGATGAAAATTGTGTAACCAGCATAGAACCGTAGGCTTTAGGGCTATGAATATAAAATGAGAAGAACATGGAATACCTATAGCTATAGTCAGAATGTCACTTATCAGAATCAGGTGTTTGGCACATCTTTTAAGGCATATTTAGACCTTTGCTGTATACAGTAATATAATCAGTATAAAGTATCAGCAAAGTACTCAATTTCTGAGTACTCAAAAATTAAATTCAGGATTTGCCTTTAGGAAGAACAGCTAATTCTGCATTAATGAATGTGAGGATAAATAAAGACTACGAATAAATAAATCAAAGTGTATTTTTCACTTCCTGTTAGCTGGGTCAAGATAATACAAACAGTGATATATATTTAGATATTCAATTTACTAAATGCCTTTCAACAATGTTTATTTTCTTATTGCCTTGAGTTGGTCAGCTATTTCTCCTTTCATAGACAGTCAATTGGCAATCTGATTAAGCTTCTCAATCCCTTTAGAATGTTTGCAACTTTGACAGTTGAGAGTATTAACCCACAATTATGACTAGTTCTACATTTGTAATGGGTTGTTGTTTTCTTAATTTTAATGAATGACAAGCATTGAAAAACTGAAATAATTGTTCCCATCCACCTATGTCCAGGCATATGAAAAGTCTTAACCCCATGTTATATTATTACCAAACCAAACGGTTTTATTTGAACCTGGTGGAGTATTTTATTTCTGGCGTGGGTGGGTAATACAACATTATAAGGATGGGAAGAGGATAGAAAGAGCTAATTATGTCTAGGTCATCAAAAAGCCTTCCATGAAAGTTAAAACAGAAAATCTACTGAATAAAAAAAAAAAAGAAACATTCACACTCATTATTTACACATACATAAATAGTATAAACAATATATGCTTGTGAAGGTTCTCATTCATCCAGGTCATGGTATATCTGTTGTATTCAATTAGATCAACTGGACTTGAAATGTAGTTCTTGAAGACGTTTCGCTAGTCATCCGACTGGCTTTCTCAATTCAGAATGACTTGTACAAGAATCTGTGGCAATTATGTACCCTGGAAAATCCCAATTAGCATATCACAGCCAGGTGTTAAGGGTGTGATTAGATAGTGGCTAAGAGGTGTTATAGGAACGCCCAGAGTAAGGTGTGTGCTCAGGTCTCAAATACTGGAAAAACACCACAGTGCTAAAACTGAATAGTCCAAAATGATATTTTGCTAAAATAAGAGGCCTCAAATATTTCCTAGAATGTTTTACTTGTCGGTTCAGTATTTTCCCTTAAATTACACATTATATTTTGCCCGGCTTAACTTACCTGATGGTGATCTCGCCATGAATGAAACCTTTTTGAGAGACTCACTGCACCGCGGGATCCCGGTCAGGTAAGACGTCCGCTTTATGTTTCTATTCAATAGGCGTTAGGTTTTGCACTACAAGTAGAGATGTCCGAACTTCGCAAAATCCGGTCCGCTCGAGGATCCGCGAATTTTCGAAAAAATTCGAAAATTCGAAAATCCGCGAGCAGACGCATTAAAAATGAAAAAATCTTCGAAAATACGAGAAATCCTCGTAATTTCGAAAATTTTCGAAAATACGTAAAATCCTCGGAATTTCGAAAATTTTAGAAAATACGTAAAATCCTCGGAATTTCGAAAATTTTAGAAAATACGTTTTTTCATGCATTTTCGAAAATATGAGAAATCCCCGTAATTTCGAAAATTTTCGAAAACGCAATTCGTAAACGTTCGGGAGGCGGAAAACCGGAAAATCCGCGTTATCTGCCGTTCACGAACAAGGTAAATCCGCCATCACTAACTGGGCCATCACTAACTAAAAGGTATATATTGAATAGGCTCAATATTTTCAAACAGTTTTGGAAATGGCTTGTCCAGCGCTAAATTAGTGAAAAACCCACGCTAACCCTAAAGTATATCGGCAGATAGAGACTGTACCCAGGATGAGGACTTATCTGTTTAGATTCTTACCCTGGATACTTCTCATGTTTGAAGAGGAAGTGATAAAGGGGAGAGCAATCATTTCTAAACTTTCATTTCCTTCAGAACTGTGAGATGCAGGTTGTTTTAAAATCTGTGTAACTAAATTTAGTATGTATTTCACTGTACTGTACACTGATATAATGTGCATTGTCCACCATAGGGATGCATCGATTTATCACAGCTCTGCGTCATACTGTTTATATAAGTATTTACTTTGAAGGGAAAAATATTAGATAGTAGTGCTGTATGTTGAACACCTTATGTAGGACTGTAGAGAATATATTAAATTCAAAACACTACAGTACATTGTTCTTATGTTTGCCATACTTTACAAAACTCACCTCCTGAGGTTCCCACGATGTTCCCACAATGTTCGCATTTTTTTCAAAACTAGGTAAATTCAACATCTAGTAAGTATATGGGCAGAATAATCTGAATAATAGGATAGTGTATTAAATGGATAATTATACCAATAACTGCAAGATTACTGACATATATTATAAACATAAGAATTAATATAATGGTAATGCAATCAATGTAACTTTATGTCCCCAAATATCAGATGGTCTAAACATTCACATTAAAGGAAATGGTGTACAGCCGTATAAGCTTGTGAAGGTTCTCATTCATCCAGGCCATGGTATATCTGTTGTATTCAATTAGATCAACTGGACTTGAAATGTAGTTCTTGAAGACGTTTCGCTAGTCATCCGACTGGCTTTCTCAATTCAGAATGACTTGTACAAGAATCTGTGGCAATTATGTACCCTGGAAAATCCCAATTAGCATATCACAGCCAGGTGTTAAGGGTGTGATTGGATAGTGGCTAAGAGGTGTTATAGGAACGCCCAGAGTAAGGTGTTAAAACAGCATTGTACATGGCAGACAGTTGGTGTCGAACCCCCCCACCTCTATTTAGGCTTGGTTTCTTTATTTTCACATAAATGGCCTCCTTAACACCTCTCTTGAACCAGTCACGTTCCTTCGCCAGTATGTTAACATTACAACCTTTAAAGGTATGTCCTTTATCCTTAAGATGCAGATACACGGCTGAGTCCTGACCCGAGGAATTGGCTCTTCTGTGCTGGGCCATACGTTGATGCAGTTGCTGTTTGGTCTCCCCCACATACAAATCAGAGCATTCTTCACTGCACTGCACTGCATATATGATGTCGCTTTTCTTGTGTTTTGGTATTGGGTCTTTCGGATGTACCAATTGCTGCCTCAGTGTGTTGTTCGGTTTAAAGCAGACAGATACCCTGCGAAACGTCTTCAAGAACTACATTTCAAGTCCAGCTGATCTAATTGAATACAACAGATATAAACAATATAAATCTAGGGTTTTTAATTGTCAACATTTATTGATGAATATGTGAAATCTTTGAAATGCTTTGGTATTTCAGTAGGAAAAAAGTATCACACAAACATCCTCTTACATCTCCTAGTGGCATGTTTGTAAAGGAAATCTATTTTCACTATTTTGTTTTGGCCAGACTTTGCAATAGTATTTATTGCAGTTAGAGAAATAATGTGGCAAAAAAGAGAAATAGCACCAGAACTTGTCACTATACCAGTTTAGCTATACCAGTTAGCAGTTTTGTATTTGGAAGCCCACCATGGGGAATAGTTATATGATAGTGTAATAGAACCTATTTCCAGGGCTAGAAAGGTGCCCACTAATTAATTTTCATAACCCTATACTTGGCAATTATTTAAGGCTTGACTTAACAAGAAAAAACACTTTTTTGCCACTTTAGAAATACGATCAAGCAGTTTTTGCAGTGATCTATGGCAGTATTCAGCCAAAACGTGAACTGGGAATATGTTTTTGAACAACAGTTTTCATCGCCGGTTAGTGACGATTTATAAAGTCCAATTCTGGCAAAAACAGCAGTGATAATGGTGGCATAAACTTAGCACACCTTTATAAATATGCCCTTTAGTATGTGGGTTTTTTTTTTTTTTTAAATTATAAATTTTTATTGAGGTAACAGTTTCAGAAATAAAATATATGTTTACAAACATTGTTATCTCCATTTTCTTTTAAATAACAGGGTTAGTATGAGGTATTATATTAGTCGGCAAATATAAATAGTAGGTGAAATAACATTGAATACATACACTTCTTCAGGAGGTTGAAAGATTGTTTTCATCTGTCTTTGTCCTGTTCCTGAACCATTACATATAAATGAACTTAAACTTAAACTTACCCCAGCACCGTGGGATAGACACGCAGCTCCCCCCGATCGCTCCTTATATCTCTCCACTCCCCTCCGCCTCACTGAAAATCGGTGTGTGGCGCTCTCAGTCTGACATATTCATTCCAGTTTCAATTTTGTCTTTGTGTCCTCTAACCTCAGGGGGTCATTAGTGCCTATTGAGGTATTCACCTGGGGGGAATCATATTTGTCCAGTGTAGCTGATCCAAGGGTTCCATGTGGTTTCGTATTTGGTCAGTTTGTCTCTAATTCGGGCTGTGAGGTGTTCCATTATTTGTACTTCATTAAGTTTGTTAATTAGTTCAGTTTGGGTTGGAATTTGAGTATTTTTCCAATATTTAGGAATCAGGCACCGTGCGACCATTAGTATGTGTCTAATCAGTTCTCGCTCTGACTTGAGTAAGTCCGGGTGTGGGATACTCAGAAGGGCGGTTTCTGGGGATAGAGGTATAGGTCTTCGAAAAATCTTGTTCACTAAAGTTTGTATCAAAGACCAGTATAGTTGTAGGTCTGGGCACGACCAGTAAATGTGATATAGTGTGCCTGTTGCTTTTCTGCATCGCCAGCAATTTGCTGGGAGAGCTGAGGTGATGGCGTGAAGTCTATCGGGTGTGAAATACCAGTGCATTAGGACTTTGTAGCCATTTTCTTTGTGTATGACGTTTGTTGAGGTTTTGGCTGTGGCCTCCCAGATTTCTTCCCATGTATCAGTATCAATACGGTGGCCTAGGGCTGTTTCCCATTTAGACATATAGGAGTGCCTAGGTGGGGGGTTTGAGGGGAGAGAATTCAGGATGTGGTATATCGCGGATATGGTTCCTTTTTTGTGTGGTCCTCCTAGTAGAATAAGTTCAAATTGTGTTAATTTGGGAAATACTCCATTTCTGGTCAGGATACCTGCCCTGTGTTTTATTTGGCAATACATGTAAGAGAGGGTGGAGGGGACTTTCTTTTTGGATACTAGTTCATCGAATGGGACTATACGTCTTGTTGTTTTGTCTATTATGTCAAAGTATCTGATCATTGATATGCCTGTCCAGGGTTTGAAGTATGCTGGTATTAAACTTGTGGGGATATCCGGGGTCCGGGCAAAGGGGAGCAGCTGGGAGGGTTTCTGGATGAGGGAATGTTGTTTATTTATTCGGAGCCATAGCGTGTATGAGGTTCTCAGGGGGTTGGTGTGTAGAGTATTCCGTGTAGGTGTGGTATGTGGGGTCAGCAGGGTGAGTAAGTGGGATGGGTAGATTTGTGCACTTTCAATTTCTACCCAGCAGGCCTGGGGGTTGACAGAGGTCCAGTGAGTTAGATGTCTCAGTTGAGTGGCATAGTAATATTTGAGTAGGTCAGGGACTCCCAGACCTCCCTGTGTTCGTCTAGCCACCTTACGAGAGATCCTATGTGCTTTGTTGTCCCATATAAATTTCATTACCTCGTGTTGAAGTTGGCAAAGAGTTCGCATTGGGATGTCTATCGGAAGGATCATGAATAGATAAATTAGCTTTGGGAGCACATTCATCTTTATTGAGTTTATTTGCCCCAGCCAGGAGATAGAGTGGTTTTTCCATTGCTGAGTTTTTAACTATCTGGAACATTGGGTCTATATTGGTGTGATATAGGTGGTGGAATTGTGGGGTTATTTTGATCCCTAGGTATTGGATGTGGTCTGATTTCCATTGGTAGGGGAAGCTTGTTTGGAGAAGGTTTAGTGTTGGGGATGGGATATTTATTGGGAGGGCTTCAGATTTATCTTGGTTGAGTTTGTACCCTGAGAGAGATCCATATTGTTGTAGAGTGTCATGAAGCGTGGAAAGGGATGTCTGTGGGTTGGTGAGGGTGAGTAGGACATCATCCGCATATAGTGAAATAGTGTATTGTTCGTTATGAATAGGTAATCTCTGAATGTTTGGGGAGTCCCGGATTCTAGCTGCTAGGTGTTCTATGCTGAGGGCGTATAGGAGTGGGGAAAGGGGGCATGCTTGTCTAGTTCCTCTTTGGATATAGAAGCGGTCCGAGAGTGATCCAGGTACTTTAATTTGCCCTGTTGGAATATTATAAATATATATTATAAAGTTGGGTCAGTGCCTGGATAAATTTCCCTTTTATTCCAAACGTCTCGAGGGTTGTGAACATGAAGGCCCAATCTAGCCTGTCAAAGGCCTTCTCGGCGTCAAGGCTTAATAGTATTAGAGGGGTTTTGTCTCTGTTTGCGATGTCTATAATATTGATAGTTCTTCTTTTGTTATCTCTCACCTGGCGATCTTTATGGACCAGCTGTGGTAGGAAGGGCCCCAGGCGGCCGGCTAGGATCTTCGTAAAGATTTTATAGTCTGAATTTAGTAAAGCTATTGGGCAGTAGCTTGCTCTGTTAGTTAGGTCTTTCCCTGGTTTGGGGATTAAAGTAATATATGAGGCTGTGAACTCTGGGGGCGGTGGTTGTTCTTCTAGCATAGAGTTGAAAAATTTGGCCATGTGAGGAGTTAGGGTTTTAAAAAATGTTTTATAGTAATTGTGGGTAAGTCCACCTGGTCCGGGAGATTTTCCTGGTGGAGAGGAGTGAATTATTTGGTAGAGTTCTAATTCTGAGATTTCTTTGTTTAAGATGTCTAATTGGGATGCGGTGAGGGTGGGTAAGTGACAAGTGTTTAAAAAGGTTTTTAGTTGGGTATGTGTACGGTTTGGGAGTTCTGATTTGGAGTATAATCTTTTGTAATATTGAAGGAAGCCTTGAGCTATTTGTTCTGGACTTGTGGCTTTAGCCCCAGAGTCGGTAGTTTTGGGATGATTTGTTGGGGTGAAGTCTGGGTTTCGGAGTCTCTTCGCTAGTAATGTGTGTGCTTTGTTGTTATATTCATAGAACTTTTGGCGGGACCATAGTAGGGACTTTTCGGCTTTGGATGTGTCCAATATTTTGAGCTGTGCCTGAAGGGCGGTGACCTTGCGGAGAAGTGTAGTGGAGGGATGTGAGTAGAGTTTTTTTCCCCATGTGAGTAGGTCTGATCGTCTGAGGGTATTGTTGTGTTTGATCCTGGAGCCCCATTTAATCAAGTGTCCTCGCATAAGCGTTTTGTGTGCTTCCCACAGCATCCCTGGGGATACCGAGTTGGTGTCTAGTTTAAAATATTCGTCTAGGGAACTTGTAAGGTCTTGGAGTGCTTGCGGGTTGCGGAGTATAGCTTTGTTTAGTCTCTACTGATATGCTTTAGTATGTGTTGGGGATAAATTCAATTTTAGAATGATGGGACTATGATCCGACCAAGTGATGGCAAGCATGTGTGAAGAGGAGACAGAGTATGTGGGTTTTATTCTGTTCTTATACATCCTTATCATTATCAGTTGTAATTTAAAAATTAAACCCCAGAAATGAATTGGAGTGGGCAGACCTCCTAGTGACTGTTTTTACATTACTGACACACAGACCATTACATCACAAAGGCTACTATTTTGTTTTTATTTGTTTATAAAGAGTTTGTAACTGTGCCAAAATTGTCAATGATGTAAATTAAATAAGCAAAGGAAGTTTGAAACAAAATCTATTTCAAGATATGTTTCTGAGAAAATCAAGATATTTTGCAATAAAATATTAAAAGGAGAAGAGAAGTTAAATATTTTAATGGATCTGTAAGTTATTTGGACATCTTTATCTAGCTTTTATTATTTACATGACATTTCCCAGTTATTGTTTTATAGCTAAAGCAAAGCAATGCTCAGAAACATAAAGAAATCAGACACTGCTCAGAAATATAAACAAATGTAAACCATACAAAATGATTTTATCGTCATCAAAAATGATTCCCCCCCCACAATTAAAGTTTAACTGATATATATCCATTCCTTTCATTGATGAGCAAAGGTATCATTGGCCTAAATCAAAAACAGAGTCTGTTTCTATTTACTGTGTATTTACTAATTTAAATGAATTCCAAACAGCCATACAGGCTGAAAACATTTCCAAACTTTATCTTACCTCTTAATAAGTATACCTGCCTTTTTAAAATGTGCTAACTTCCACAGGCCATGGTAAACTGGCTATAGCAATAAACCTCTATTACATACATGCATGAATTGAGCACAGTTAAACCTGTATAATTTGCATTGTGGGTGCCTGCAGGGGCATTTCTAGACATTTTCTCACCTGTAAGGAATATTTAAAGCTGCCCCCTGTATCCTTCTGTGGAGCACAAACTCAAAATAGGTGTTGCTTGTGGAGGTAGGTGTGGTGGGCATACTAACACTGGCTGGTGAAATGGAGGGCTGAATAACACTGACTGGTGAACTGCAGGGCTGACTTAACACTGACTGGTGGACTGGAGGGCTGACTAAACATTGATTGGTGAACTGAAGGGCTGACTTAATACTGACTTGTGAACTGTAGGGCCGACCTAACACTTGCTGCTGAACTGGTGGGACAACTGAATGCTGACTGCTGAACTGAAGGGCTGATTTAACACTGGCTGCTGAACTGGAGGGCTGACTTAACACTGGCTACTGAACTGGAGGGATGACTTAACACTGACTGGTGAATTGTAGGGCCAACCTAACATTGGCTGCTGAACTGGTGGACCAACTAAATGCTGGCTGCTGAAACTGGAGGTCTGACTTAACACTGGCTGCTGAACTGTAGGGCTGACTTACCATTTGCTACTGAAGTGGAGGGCTGATTAAACATTGGCTGCTGAACTGATGCCCACACATACTGTAAGATGCATTTCCCACACAGACTTGTAAATATAAGATCAAGTAGTAAATGTAATTTACTGGAAGCAAGGATGAGCGTTAACATGAGACCACCGTACTCACATGCACAGTTGCTTAGTAGAGTTTTAAGCATGTTTGACCCAGCCAATCAGAAGAAATTACTGTTAGGAACATTTCAAGATAGCATCCTGGAAATAAGAAGGACCACTGCAGAACCTGAAATGGTAGCTCACTACAGACCACAGTTAGGCATAACAAAGAATATGAAATGACTGATTTTTAAAAATGAAAACAATATGTAGAATATTTAGGTATGTAATACATACACATAACATATATTTTGTTTAACTGTGTTTGTTTTCAGATGCTTGCGACTTCCTGTCTGAATAGTGTGAAATAATGTGAGGAGCAGCTTATAACACATGCAAACTATCCATCTGCTCAAGGAAATAGTGCTGTAAAAGTTTACAGACAATTATGAACTTTCCCTACTACGCCATTGTGGTTTCCCTCCATGCACTATATTACCCTAGTGAATCACCATTCACCCAAAACTACCAATTTAACACTTGGGATGTCAAATTAGAGGTTTTCCTAAATGTTTTAAGGTAAAAAAAAACCTTAAGGTTTATAATTACATTTATTATTTTTGCAGTTCCAAACTTTCTTGAATAGACTAACAGGGTTAGTCAATAAAAGTTGTTATCGTTTAAAATGGTGCTAATTTTGCCCCAACCAATCAGATTTTATTTAACATTTGAAAGCTAACACTTGATTGGTTGGGGCAAAATTAGCACCATTTTAAACGATAAGAACTTTTATTGAATCTCCCTGTAAATCTGTAAATGAAACACACAGAGAATTATTTTTAAGGAACCTATAAATCACCACTTTTTATTTGGACAATGTAGAAAGGCAACAAGGCTTGCTTGCTTTACTTTTTGTTTCATGCATGCTCTGCAATTTTCATCTAAAACACATGCTAACACTTATTTTAACAACAATATTGGCACACAAGGGGTACTATGGGTTTTAGATAAGGGAGCATGCATAGCACATGTATTTGCATTCTCCCAACTTCAATCAAAGCCCATTGAGAGAGTAAGCTCCAAGGAAAGTGATTCTTTAATGCAAATGCCTGTAACTTGTGGTCATAGGATCATAAACTTTGACACTACCGTAGTATCCATTTGTATTCTGATTTACCTTGCGCAACTTCAGAGTCTTCTTGCAAAGATTTGTCCCTTATTGGCTTTTCGGATCTTTTTTGATCTTTGGCAATTTCTTGATATGATCTTCTCATAGCTGCATCTCCTAAGCTGCAATTTGTCAGGAAAATGTGTAGTTACTTGGCAAGAATGGGTTAACTATTGGTATTAGTTGTTGCAAAGGACCAATAAAAATACCATTCCACCCTGGAACAGTCCTATTGTTTATATTACGATTAGTGAAGCATGGAACCAGATCTCCTTTTCCAGACAATGTGGGGCCGAACCGTGTATCTGGAATTCTCTTCAGCTAGGGGTCTGTTGGGTACCCTAATAGGTCATTTTTTAACGACAACCATACATGTAAAATAAATGTATTTCGGTATTGGAATATGTAAGACAGAAACCAATATTATACATGTGATTGGAAAGGAAGGCCCATCAAAATGATACCCAACATGAAGCCCTTATCCCCTTGTCAAGGCGAGTTATTAATATCTTGGGAAATATGGATTACACACAGGTCATGTTTGGTATTGAAGGAATTGATAATTAATGCAGGAGAGGAATATGTGGTCAATATCCCAATACAATGTACATATCTACATTTATATGGAATCTGCCAAACTGAGGGGGAATGAATGCTTTTGTCGTAAATCTGGACATTCCTAGACACTCCCACCTCATGCATAACAGGAGAGGGGTGGTTCATGAAATGGTTTAAAAATCCTTGTAGCCCCTATAACTTTGTTCATACTGAGGGGACATGCTAAAACCGTGTGTATGGACCCGATGTTTCTTCCCGCCCCAGGATACAGGACTTCTAGTGAGTAGGGTCTGTGAATATTTTTATCCTTTTTATTTTATAAAACTGTTGTACCTATTGTATGTCATTTTATTATAACACCATTTTCTTTTCTTTTTGTATTATATGCACTGTCCACCTTTTGGAATATTAAATCTAAAATTTAATAAGTTTTGTCTTTAATGCTCTAAAAGAACTCAGTTAGCCTCTGATAAGTTTATATGTGGTTGAATGGAGTGTGCAGTGTAAATGCTAATTAACTCTGTGACTGCTTGTGAAGGACTGATGCTAATTAACCAGTTAGTTGCTGGAGTGAATGGTGAAGTGTTAACCATTTAGCTGCCAAGACAGGGGTGTGCGTAGTCAGTGAGTCAAGAGTGTTTTTGGGGCATCTTTAAGGCCGTAACTTAAAGTGGTGGCAGCGAGTACCGATTGATTGGTCAGATCACGTGCCCAGCGAACTGGCGTTCGTGACACAATTGACTTCTTTTAGTTATTTTGGTGGCAGATTTTAATTTCCTTCTGCCTATACTGTTTCTGTCTTTACTCCTACTCTTTTCTGATTGGTCTGACCATCCTTTTTAAGTTCCTGCTTCCTTTCTGTCAATTGCTTGTTATAGCTTTTGGTTCACCTTTCCTTGTGGTGTGTTCTGTATCTGGATTTCTTGTTACCATCTTCTGCCTAATTCTGACTATGATCCTTTGTTGCCTGTTCTGACCTCTACCCTTTCCTCAAATTTATCTTCACCCCTGGTACCATCTTTGGCTATACTCTGTACTTTGGTGTAATTTCCTGATTCCAGCCATTAAGCTGGTTTTGTGCCTTGTTGTGCCAGTATCATTTTGGTCTTCTTGATTATTCTCGGCCTTAGCACAGATACATTGAGTTTTACGTCTTGGCAAACAGGACCTAGGCTATAGGTGGACATAGCAGTGGAGATTGGGGTATCTGTGTTGAAGGGAATCCAGAGCATTACATCCAATTTACCAATGGTTGTCTTTTATTGGTTTTTGTTTTAAAGATTTTTGGACACATTGAAATTTTCAGCTCTAAAAAAGTTCTATCTTTATTTACAAATCATTAATATGCATGCTCTGTTTAGATTATTAAAAACGTATAAAACAAGTTTGTGGAAAATCTGTTTTTAAAATTTAAAGCTATATAAAAATGCCCAAATAGTTTACAGATCAATTACATTTGTCTGTTTATTGCATTTGATCTAAGCTAAAAATACAATTTTACAGGAATACTTATTTAAATAGTTTCACATACAATATATAATTGTGGTAAAGCCATAATTGTATTCTGTTAAATTGAAAGCAATCTGATTAAATCTAGTCTACGTATATGATTTAAAAGTCTGTGATACATTAAATGAAAATGAGCTTTTCTAGGTGAATGCTATCTGCCCTTTGGCCCTTTGCCTTGCTGAGTATATTTTAAAGGAGAACTAAACTTTTTAAAATCCTAGTGTGAAAGAAGATTCTTCTATAGATTGCCTTCCTGGGGCAATCTAAAATAATTAGTTGTTCTGGTTTTGCAACATTTAAATACCATGTTTTTAGAAGCACACATCCCATGAGGTCACAGATTCGAATCCCCTGGCTTACTTCAAAAACAATATAAAATAGTCTATTGACTACATTTACTTCTTTTTTTCCCATTATGTTTCTAGAAAAATATAAAGTTTCTACATGCACAAGTTTTATATAACAACTCTGTTTTTTTTATTTACCAGCAAGCGTGAATTGCTGACAGTCTTAATAGGACAATACAAAATAGTTGAATACTTGTGTTCCACCTAATTGATCTATTGGGATAATGGTAAAGTGTACTGCGGGCACTTAGCTTGGTGTGCCCAGCTAAAGTGGATTACGGAGGCTGACCCCTAGTACCCATAGGTTAATTTCATATATCACCCAGCAGCCACAGCAAAGGTGAGAAAGATCTTTTTGTATCTTTTTGAATGTTCTCTGTCTATTGGGGCAAAGTTGTCTGTAGACTTTAGTTCCCCTTTAATTACAGTCATTAGATGGTTATTAATCATCAATATTTTAAGAAAAGATTTTTTTTGTGTCAATCTTTCCTCATTTGGCTTTGTCTTTATTTGCAAGTCTCCTTAATAAAAGGTAGCACTCACAGCTTATTCCTGGGACACATTTTGGGGGCTTCCTCTCCTAATAAAAGGAGGTGGAGGCCCCCAAAATGTTGATCTTAATAAATGCCCAAAATTTTTGGTTAGGCAAACTATAAATAAAAAATGATTTTTGAAATCTGCATTTGGGTTGCCATATAAAAAACATTATTTGTAAAATTTGATCAGCCAAAATTTTTGCCCCCTCATTGATGCAAAACAGCCCACACCACACACAGAGCAATAAATTGCCTAATAAAATAACTATGTATATGGTCACCATTGAGAATGCTCAAGTTTGCCCTCATGTGTTTTTCCATGGCTAATGCTCTAAACCACTGACTAGACTAAGTACACACATGATTGTTAATATAGAGATCGTTGATTCATAGGAGTGCTACTGCTCTAAAGATATATTAGGGCAGGTTTTAAGGGAATATTCACTAATCCTTACTGGCTTTGATCTATTGATATTATTAAATCCCATCTCTCAATATGTATGCTCTTTGTAGATTAAATAGCTCCAAATGATATATTTTTCTGGGCTTCTTAAACACAAATCAAATACCCACCATGAAATTCCATTTTATTTACCTTAAAATGAATGCTGGATGTAGGTATAAAAATGATTTCCCTCTCCAACATTTTACTGTTTCTTTTGATTTTCTTTTTTGCTTGGTTTTCTCTTCTTTTATCAACAAAGTTTATTGGCTGCATTGGTGCTTTTATAGGAATTCTGTCTCTTACCATGAAAATATTCATATATAAAGTAAAAATAGATACCTGATCACGTGCCTGCAATATGTTCATAAGTATGGCCCCCTTAAGGCACGTAGGCAACAAAAGGCTCCTTTATACTATTGAATCTAGTGCCAGTTCAATAAAAAATTACAGTGCAAAATTGCATATAGACATACCCACCCGGTTAGCTGGCGGTTAATATGACAGATGTGTGCCTTCTGACTTTGGGTCATAAGTATAGATAGACACTATCTTGACCTGTATATGGGCGTTTGTTTATTATTTATATTTTGCTAGGCTGTAAGCACCCATACTATGGTATGTTATCCCTCCCATTATTTAGGAGATATCAGTTACATTATAATGTATATTGATATAGTGAGATATGAGAAGTGCCAGGTACACTGACTGTGGAAGGAGCCAAAGTGCAGTTAGTTTCTTCAAGAGTATAGTATTCCTTTAAGCACAAGTAAGATTAAAATGTTTAAAAATTATAGAATTTTTTTAGTGCATTACCTTGCTCTGTATCTGCCATTTTCTACAGTAAGTGCTGGCTTATTAATGGTAATGTAAGTTATAGGTTATCTTCGTTATCCTCCTATCTCTCTGGTAGGACCTTTAGTGTTTTCCACTCTGGAATTAGCTCCACTCCTCGCCCACTCTCTGTGGGGGTCCCGCAAGGCTGGTACTCGATCCTCTTCTTTTCTCCATCTACGCCTATGGCCTTGGACAACTCATTAGTTCATTTGGGTTTCAGTATCACCTGTATGCGGATGATACCCAAATTTACATCTCTGCCCCAGACCTCCCTACACTGACATCCCAGGTCCCCGACTGCCTTAGTGCCATCTCTGCCTTCATGTCCTCCCACTTCCTCAAACTAAACATGGACAAGACCGAACTTGTCCTTTTCCCACCCTCACGATCTGCTCCCCTCCCTAGTCTTACTATTAATATTAACAGCACACCCATATCCCCATCTCCTCATGTCCGCTGCCTGGGAATAACGCTAGTTTCCGATCTTTCCTATAAACCGGCTCCAACTCAAAAACATCTCACCCATTTCACCCTTCCTCTCGAAGGAAGCTACAAAAATCCTAGTCCATGCCCTAATAATATCCTGTGTGGTATACCAAACAGCCGCCTGGCACCGATTCAATCCATTCTCAACTCTGCTGCCCGGGTCATTCATTTTTCTTCTCGCTTCTCTAATGCCTCTCCTCTCTGTCCGTCCCTCCACTGGCTGCCCATCACACAAAGGATCCAGTTCAAACTTCTTACCTTATCCTATAAAGCAATATCCAACATAGCCCCTCCATATATGTCAGAGCTGATCCAGTGATACTGTCCCAGGCGCAACCTCCACTCCACAAACGATACCCTTCTCTAATCCACCCTGGTCACCTCTTTCCATGCCCACATTCAGGACTTTGCTCGTGCTGCCTCTCTGCTCTGGAACTCCCTTCCTCCATCTGTCCATCACTCACCATCCCTTAACACCATCAAACGTAACCTTAAAACCCATCTCTTTAGGCTAGCATATAACCTGACCTAAACATTACCTCTCTTACTACCCAATATGATCCAACCCACCTTTCACGCTACACTGTCAATCAATTTACAGCCTACTGATTCCCATCTCCTTATATCTCACCCCCATATCCTCTAGACTGTAAGCTCTTTGGGCAGGGTCCTCTTTCCTATTTTATCACGGTATTGTTGTAAGAAACTTCACACTCTGTTTACTTATATTATGTATTACCTGTGTATGTATTAATTATGAATTTGTATAACATGTATTACCCTGTATGTAATGTATGATTATGTAATTGTAAAGTGCCACGGAAGATGTTGGTAGTACATGTGCATGTGATAGCTACAGTAGAAAAATATCTAAGAAAATGATTTGAGGAAAACATAAGGAGATGTATGGTAAGGATATTGCAGAAATTAATTTATAATGGGAATCTTTATAACTTTTTTAATGATTTAATAGATGCAGAAAGAAATGCAAAGCAAGAAAAAGACAAACAAGCGTTTGATCATAAGACTGCTTCTTGCAGGACTGAAACTTACATACTTGCACAATGACATAGAAACTCAACATGATAGCTTTGCTATACAGCTGACAGATGGCAAACACACAGTCCAGGAGACACTTCACATCTATATCATACCAGTGAATGACGAAAAACCACAACATATTAGGTTAAGACTTATACCAATGTTTACTTTTATGCCCCAGAATTCAGTTTATCTGAAATAGCGTTGCTATTTTCTATGGTATTTAAAGGGTATTTAAAATGGATTTTTTTAAATTGTCCATTACTAAAAACTATAATTCTTGCTAACTACCAGTGTACTATTTTTATTTTTTGATCTGTCCTGTGTCAGATATTGAATCTAAAATATTTCAGCTGTCATAAACTCTTCTGTGTGCTTTTTTTGCTGTAGCTTGAATGGTGACAGTTGAAACATGTGAACTGGAAATTCTTTTTACTAGTGCTGCCTTATAGTGATTAAGTGACGTTATCTGAAGAAGGTACAATATCTGTACTGAAACATCACTTTGATGTTCACTTATATTATCACTTATATTATAATAAAATACACAGGACTGCAAGTCTGATGAGATATACTAAAGGGATATAATATTAACATTTACTTAAAGGAACACTAAACAGATTTTATGTACTCTGTTAAGTACATAAAATCGGTTTCTATTATTTACAGGAAAATGAGAATGTTTATTCCCATCTCCCTGTGAATAATTGACCGCCCGGGGACACTGCCGAACTTACCTTACCTGCGCTCCACTCGTGGCCGCTCCATAGATGTCAGGAGTGCTGTTCCGACCGAGCTCCTACAAGAGAGAGGCGCACTATGACAGCTAAGGAGCAGCCGAGAGTGAAGCAGCGGTAAGGTAAGTTCGGCAGTGTCCCCAGGGCATTCTATTATTCACAGGGAGGTGGGAATAAGCGTTCTCACCTCCCTGTGAATAATAGAAACAGATTTTACATACCTATAATTGTCAGTTTAGTGTTATTTTAATGCTAAAAAGTTATTGTTTGAAATGCATTTTATTGTTTTTGCCCAGTAGGTTTCATTAAAAAAATGTTAACTCCTATGCATGTGTGTAAACCAATGTAAACCATTATTACATCACGTTTTTTTTTCACAATATCACATTTTAGCAAGAAAATGGTTGACAGTGAAATTCTACTTGTAGCACCCATACTATGGGTCTTGATAAATATGTAAAGTCTGTTTGGTTCTACTCGTTGAGTCATATCATGTGGCAGACAGACTGTCTGATGAAAGTGTTTTTTAGGTTCTGTAGGACAATAAGAAAGGACTAAACCAATAAATAATTTACTTTTTTCCCTTTTCCCTCTCCCTATGTGTCTAGAAATCCTGGCATAGAAGTTCAAGTAGCAGAAAATAAAATAAAGTGATTTCAAGGCAAGTGTTGGAGAGATAGATTCCATTCATTATATGATCATCAGCAATGCTCCAACTTTTGGAGAACTCAAACTGAAAGTAAGACAATGTTTCAGTTTTTTCTTTTAAAATCTGCCTCTCAATGTGTTCTATTTTATTTTATTACCTTCCTTATCTTAATACAAGCTGAAAAGGTTAATTTATTAAGGTGGGTCCACATTGTACCAATCTGTCAGATTCTGGTCTGTCATCTTTGAAAAATAGAAAAGGCAGCTAGAAAGCTTAGGGAGAGAGGGTCCAAAAGAAGCAAAAAGCCCTTCCCTGAGCATAAAAGCAGAGAAACACCTTCTTATAACAGAAGGCATCTTGCAGTCTCATGCTTTATGAATAGCATTGCCCACAAAGCCTAAGAAACAAGAAGTAATTTCTTACTCCCATGTTTCCCAGAGTAAGGGGCGGATATATGCAAAACACTCCTTTATGTCCCTTAGCTAATGCATGTGTCCAGAACCACTGGCTAATAACATGCAATAAAGCTTAAAGAGGAACTGTGGTCCAAAAATTGATAGGAATTGCTCTCCTGAAAGTTTTTGCAATATATTTCCATTGTTTATTTTACATAGTTTTGAAGATATTTTCATTTTTGTATATGATATGGCAGCAGCATCACCAGGTCCCCTGCACTTCCTGCTCTGAAACCTGTCAGTCAATCTGCCCTGTGTCTCCTCCCCTTTGCAGCCCCCCTGGTCCCTCCCACTCATGGACCCCATGGTCCCTCCAGTTGCAGGCCCCCATTGGCCAATTCCCTTACAGACCCATATGGCCCCGCCCACTCATGGGTGCCATGGCCCCGCCCACACGTGGGTGCTGTGACCCCACCCACTCACTGGTGTCATGGCCCCGCCCACTCACGGGTGCTGTGGCCCGCCCATTCGCGGGTGCCATGGCCCCGTGTACCCAGCTTTAGCTGGCAGTAACAATAAAATAACATAATATAATGTCATTTATTCCATGTACACCCCTTTTTTCAATCATCTTATGTATTGTTCCTGTCATTTGTAGAATCACATTTTCCAGTCTTACTTCCTCATATAGGAAGGAATCTCACACACCGAATTTCAGTCAACTCACATTCTAACTCTAATTCTCGCTGGGTCAGTGTCTGAAATGCTTGATTGGGATATTAATAAAAAGGTTTCACTCACCTTTAGATACTGAAGATTCTATTTACATAGGGGGATACTTATGAACAATCGCTATTTTCGCCATTTCACTATCGCAGGTCATCGCAATGACAAAGAGTGCTATTTTTGCCATATTTTTAAAAACACTTGTTTCTCTTTAACGGAAAAGTATTGATGCATCGATGTGTGACGGTAGTATCGGCAATTTGCACTAACAACTTCACCTTATTCATTGCTTTAAGTCTGGAATCGCAACGAAAAGAGATATTGCTCTTTAGCATTGGCCAATACAGAGAATTTTATTTAAATCTATTTATAAATTGGTGAAATTTCTCCTTTTTGACCCTTTACTGCCTTGTTGCATTTTTTGCAGTTTTACTAGAATTTTCCCAAACATAATTACTTACTGGAATGTTCCATTAACATGACTATTTCTTACACAGCACTATGGTATGTTCCCATATTAATGTAACTGGTTTGATTATTAGCTGCAGTTTGCTGAAAATAAGCAATACTAAATAATTAGCCCTATTAATAAAAAAAAGAAAATTTGCCTGGGTAAGTTTTACACTATTTATCATGTCCTATTAATAAAAAATAGAAAATTTGTATGGGTGAGTTTTTGTTGAAAATAACGGTTTAAATAGCAGTGGTAACTTACTGTAAATGGATCTGGAACCTGGGAAATGGTCCGAGAAACATGTCCCCGCGGGAAGAACAGCAAAAAAAGTCTGTTCAAGAATCCTCAGCAGTTAGAAGATTACAGAACAGCCAGAAAAAGTTTGGAAAGCAGAATTCAGCCATTTTTTTTCATTAAAATGTTCATTCATTTTTTTTTTATCTATTTATATTGATTAGGAATACATTATATGTATTTATAAATATTAATCATATGTTTAACGAAATGCAACTTAAAGGGCAACTAATAGTCACATTAAGAAGAAGCTTTGCAATAAAAAAATGTCTCTTCGTATGAAAGGTAGGAGTCAGCACCACTACTTCTCATTATGCTTTTTGCACAGAGCTGCAGTGTTGTAAAAAGTATAATAAGTATAACAGGAAGGATTCTACCAGGGCCTCACATTTCAGACTGGGCACCATAGCAAAATGTACTTGGTAAAATACAGATTCCAAACTATTAAATTATTAATAGCTGTTAGTTATTTAAATAATTCATATAAGACATGTCTAGTTCAAGAATAGCCATAGGGCTTTGTGTACATTTTATCTGATCATGTCAATCTAACATGTTTTTTGCTTCCATAACATGTCCCTTGATCACATTGGCTGTGTTATGGAAGTTATCAGATACAGATTTCCTTAACATGTATGTTAAGGTTTCATACTTGAATTGGTGGGGTAAGTGATTGGAGTGCTTGCTTGGTGAGTAAAATCAAAATCAAAACTTAAATTATATTTTAACAAAAGTTTCTGGTTTTGGAAGCAGGAAAATGTAAGTTTTAGTCTGAGAAATGAAAACTCATTTTCTCTTTGTAAAATCTTCCTTCTTTAAAGATAGAGCAAGAAGTTGATTGTTTTTCTCAGTTCGGTAAAGCAGTGCCGGCAGCGCTCCTGGGTAAATAGCCCCAAAGAACTTTTATTGAATAACCCTGGTAATGTGAAAACTTGAAAATATCTTGCATGTGAAGAAAGTTAGTTTTTTAAAACCAAAACCCCAAAACCATTTCACAGGTCCCTGAGCAATTGACACTAACTTATTATTGCTAAATATACCTTAAAGGGCAAGTCCAGCCCCAAAATGAAAACTTACATACAGGTAAATCACCCCCAAAACCCTAAACGATAATAGTTTGAAATGTGAATATATAACTCTAACCTGAAATCCTGCACAATGTCCTGTTTCCCTGTTTCTGCTGCCTGGTTCTTCCAGTTAGTAACTGTCAGTTATGGATTTGACAGTTGACATCACAGCCAATGATGAATGTTAATCCCCTGTCTGCCTTTTCTGAGCATGCCCAGCTCAGTACAGGTTTCTAAAAGGCTCAGTTTCCATGAGGCATCCAGAAGCATAGCAGGCATACAGTAATGAATTCATAGGACAAAGTAGGATATATCAACATATTTTAAAGAGGCCATTCTTTCTAAAAGATGTTCTTATGAGGTTGGAGTTGCCCTTTAAATTTAATCAGAACATTCATATTTTTTAACTCCTATTGACTACTATGAGAGTTATAGCATTCAGATTTTTGAATTTTTGGTTTTTGATTTTGAAAATCCACAAATCTAATGTAATTTTCGAAATTCTAGGAACAAAAAAATTATAAAATTTTAAATTTGTAAATTAGATCGAAACATTACAAAACTGTATTTAGAAATGAAAAATTCCAATAGAAAATTGTAATCAAACATTCAAGAATTGCTACTGAAATTTCGAAAAAAAAATCCTATTCAGTTTGGTTCAAATTAGATTTTTGGAACTCAAAAAAAAAAACTCGCCAGTCTTGTTCATCTCTAGTTAGAAGAAGAGGGTAATGGAGTAGGCAAGTATAAATGTACTAAATTGCAGTGAAATGCCCTTTAACCTTTAAATATTTTTACTTTTTCAAAAATTCTTATGGTGAAGAAAAAATAATTTGACTTGACCTTTTGCTTTCATTTAGGTGGCATCTAACTGGCTAACAGTTAACCCTGGCATTAATTTTACTCAAGCATAAGGCCAATCTTCAGACCAATGTTTACTACCTCCTTTTCACTTTCCACCAGATCCTCTGGGTAGCAGTAACATAGTTACAGAGATTCACCTTCCACAGATACATTTATGGTGTAGGTGGCACAAGGATTGTTATTGTTAAACCCAAATGCATCACCTTACATTTATCAACATTGAATCCCATCTGACACAATGCTGCCCATTTTGACAAGCTATCTAGGTCTGCTTGCAGCAATTGTTTCCAAAGCTCTGCACAGTTTTGTGTTATCAGCAAACACAGCAAACACAGAGACCTTGCTTTTAAAACACAATTCTTAGTCATTTATAAACAGATTAAAAAGAAGTGGCCCCAGTACTGGCTTTAGCACACATAGATGTAGCTCCACCGACCACTACTCATTTCATACATTACAAAGTTTTCAGTATCTTCCATACCACTGATGTGGGACTTACAGTAC
Organism: Hymenochirus boettgeri; assembly: GCA_019447015.1. Taxonomy (NCBI): domain Eukaryota; kingdom Metazoa; phylum Chordata; class Amphibia; order Anura; family Pipidae; genus Hymenochirus; species Hymenochirus boettgeri. Next base: position 149,530,763 of record CM033472.1, read on the forward strand.
AGGTCTATAGATACCAGCCTGTGAATGAATACCTAGCCATGGCCAATGACTGTGCACTTAGTATATCCCCCAATCCCCTTATTAATTTAGTTGCCCTTCTCTGAACCCTTTCCATTTCAAAGATGTCCTTTTTGTACACAGGATTCCAAAATTGCACTGCATATTCCAAATGAGGCCTTACCAATGCTTTGTAAAGAGGGAGAATTACATTTTCCTCCCTTGAATCCATACCTCTCTTTATACAAGACAATACCATGCTGGCTCTGGCTGTTGCCGCCTGGCACTGCTTGCTACCTTTAAGTTTGTTATCCACCAAAACTTCAAGATCCCTTTCCAACAGGGATTCACTTAACACAGAGCCATTTATAGTATAAGTAGCACAAGGATTTTTAAGTCCAAAATGCATCACCTTCCATCTATCAACATTGAATTTCATCTGCCACTTAGCAGCCCAATGAGATAATCTATCTAGATCCCCTTGCAACAATTGCATATCCTCTGAAGTTTTTAATGGCCGACAAAGTTTTGTGTCGTCAGCAAACACAGAAACCTTGCTGACAATACCCACTTCCAAATCATTAATAAATAGATTAAATAGAAGCGGCCCCAACACAGAACCCTGTGGCACCCCACTTAGCACTTTAGTCCATAATGATGAAGCCCCATTAACAACTACTCTCTGCATCCTATTCATTAACCAATTTTCTATCCATGTACAAATGTGACTCCCCAGACCAACAGACCTTAGCTTATACATTAGTCGCCTATGGGGGACTGTATCAAAAGCCTTTGCAAAATCCAAGTAAACTACATCTACTGCTATGCCAGAGTCTAAATTTCTACTTACTTCCTCATAAAAGCCAAGCAAGTTAGTTTGACAAGATCTATTCCTCCTAAATCCATGCTGGTTACTACTTATAATGTCAGTCCTTGAAACATACTCTAGAACATGTTCCCTTATTAAACTTTCCAGGATCTTCCCCACCACTGAAGTTAAACTTACAGGCCTGTAATTACCCGGCTGTGAACGACTTCTCTTTTTGAATATTGGAATAACATCAGCCTTTTTCCAATCCAGAGGCACACCACCGGACATGAGGGAATCAGCAAAAATAAGAAACAATGGCCTAGATAAAACAGAACTTAGCTCCTTAAGTACCCGAGGATGTATTTTATCCGGTCCAGGAGATTTATTAATATTAACCTTATTTAGTTCTTTCTGTACCATATCCTCGGTTAACCAAAGTGAACTTGAATCTTTTATACCTTTATTGCTACTATCCTCTATGATGTCTGTACTTGGATCTTCTATAGTGTATACAGAGGAAAAAAAATTATTCAAGACATTTGCTTTATCGCCATCCTCCCCATTACTTAATGGTGCCACATTCTCAGTCCTCATCTTCTTACTATTAATATATAAATTTAGGCTTAGTGATGCTTTGTTCAGCTATCCTAACTTCATTATTAATTTTAGCTAGTTTGATTGCTTTCTTACACTCCTTGTTACAGTTTTTATACTCCCTAAAGGCCCTTTCCGTTCCCTCGGCCTTAAAGGTTTTAAATGCCTTTTTCTTCCTTACCATTTGCCTCTTTACATCAGAATTCAGCCAAATGGGTGCGGATTTATTTTTTTTACATTTATTTCCCAAGGGTATAAATTTAGATGTGAACTCGCTTAAAATCCCCTTGAACACAGTCCACTTCTGTTCAGCACATTTACCTGATAATACATTATCCCAGTTTATACTCCAGTATATACGGTATACTCTATGACTTCTGTTCAGCACATTTACCTGATAATACATTATCCCAGTTGACATTCTGAAGAGCTGCTTTTAACCTGGGAAAATTTGCTTTCCTGAAATTAAAAGTCTTTGTTAACCCAGCACATGTTTCATTTCGATAACATAGTCCAAACGACACTATTTCATGGTCACTATTCCCTAAGCCTCCAGTTACCTTTATATCTATAATGCGCTCCATGATGTTAAATATTACCAGATCCAACAGAGCTCCTTTTCTAGTAGGAACCTCAACCACCTGTGGGAGAAAATTATCCTGCAGCAAATTCAGGAACTCATCGTCTTTTTCTGTGATGGCAGTTCCACCACACCAATTAATGTCAGGGTAATTAAAGTCCCCCATAATGAGCACACTCCCCAAACTTGCAGCCCTTGCCAACTGCATATGAAGTTGACTCACCTCCTCTCTGCTAGCATTTGGCGGCTTATAGCAGACACCAACAATGACATTACCCCCTTTCCTGTTGCTTAATTCCACCCATATTGCCTCCACTTTATCATCCATATCACCAGTTATCTCTTCTTGTAAATTTGGCTTCAATTCTTTTTTAACATAAACACATACTCCTCCCCCTTTCCTTTTTTTTCTGTCCTGCCTAAAGAAGGTATATCCTTCTATATATACAGCCCAGTCGTGAGAACTGTTCAACCACGTTTCTGCTATACCTATTACATCATACTTTTCATTCAATGCCATCATTTCCACTTCACCCATTTTGTCAGCCAGGCTTCTCGCATTTGCAAACATACATTTTAGATTATGATCCTGTAATTTATTCGTACACTTTAATACACATGCCTCCCTATCCCCTATGCTAGCCCCACCCCCCTTTCCGCCCACCACTGGCCTATCTACACCCTGCTTTCCTCCTGGGCTATCTATCCCAGTGAGACTGCTAATACCCTCCCCTCAAACCTAGTTTAAAATCTCCTCCAACCTTCTAGCCATCTTCTCCCCTAAAGCAGCTGCACCACCATCAGTGAGGTGCAACCCATCCCTACTAAAGAGCCTGTAGCCGACAGCAAAGTCTGCCCAGTTCTCAATAAACCCAAACCCTTCTTCCTTCCACCACTCTCTTAGCCATGCATTAATGCTCCTACGCTCCCGCTGTCTCCCTGGCTTAGCACGTGGCTGCGGTAATATTTCTGAAATCACTACCCTGGAGGTCCTTGCTTTTATCTTGGCCCCTAGCTCTCGGAAATCATGTTTAAGGACCTCACCTCCTCCTCTAACTTTGTCGTTGGCACCAATGTGAACCAAGACCGCCAGGTCACACCCAGCCCCACCCAATAATCTGTCTACACGATCCACCACATGCCGAACCCTAGCACCAGGCAGGCAACACACAGTTCGGCATGTAGGGTCTTGTTAGCAGATTACCCTATCTACCTTCCTTATAATGGAGTCCCCTACCACTACCACCTGCCTTGCATTCCTGACCCTTTGTTCCTCCTCTCTTGTATCAGAGATGGCCGTCCCCTGGGTGCTCAAGGGACTAGCCCCCTCCATACACGCTAATTCCGAGGTGTCCTCCTCCACTTCAATACCTAAGGCGGCAAATCTGTTGGGATGGACAATCTGGGAAGAAGCCCCCCTACCCTTCCGTCCCCCACTTCCCCTAGTAACCCTAACAAAACTACCTCCTTCCTCAACCTTTCCTGTCCCTCTTCCACCCACCTCTATACTGGCCCCAGCCAGTGCCTGCTGACCCCCCAGTTCTGCCAATCCCTGCAATGCTGCAAGCTGCCCCCTTAGACTCTCCACCTCAGCTTCCAAACGGGCAACCCACTCACACCTGACACAGATATAGGTTCCCCGGAACGTCTGCTCCAGGTTCCTATACATGTGGCACGATGCACATTGCATGGTACTGACAAAACTGTCCCTTCTAATACACCACACCAGCACAGTGACGCACAAACCTTGTTTAATTGCCCTTCTTGTTTCAATGTCCTTCTTTTTCTATGTCCTTGAGAGCAAGGTCCTTAAGAGAAAGGGACACTCACTCTAGTCTAGGTCCAAACCACAGGCCCAACAACTGTGAATCCTATTTAACTAATTGGCCCCAGCCCCCACACAAATTAGTGCAAGAGCCAGAAAGAGAGGGGAAAAAACCACTTATTAACACTTTCACAGCCTGTTTGTGATTACAACAGGTACAATACTAGAATATAGAAGTCCAGCACACCCCTTTAACTGGAAGAAGAAAGATTAGTCTGCTTACTGCACACTCAATCCTTAACACAGCACAAACAATCCTTATTTTCAAACTTTCACACACACCATACAACCATCAAATGATTAAGTGTCCTTCTTTTTCTATGTCCTTGAGATCAAGGTCCTTAAGAGAAAGGGACACTCACTAGTTCGTTTCACTCACAGGAAACTTCCTTTTGTTAGGTCCAAAAAAAGGTCCTATTGTCCATTAACCGTAACCAGACAGTATTATACTATTGTCCATTAACCGTAACCAGACAGTATTATCCTATCGTCCATTAACCGTAACCAGACAGTATTATCCTATCGTCCATTAACCGTAACCAGACAGTATTATCCTATCGTCCATTAACCGTAACCAGGCGGTATTATCCTATCGCCCATTAACCGTAACCAGACGGTATTATCCTATCGCCCATTAACCGTAACCAGACGGTATTATCCTATCGCCCATTAACCGTAACCAGACAGTATTATCCTATCGTCCATTAACCGTAACCAGACAGTATTATCCTATCGTCCATTAACCGTAACCAGACAGTATTATCCTATCGTCCATTAACCGTAACCAGACAGTATTATCCTATTGTCCATTAACCGTAACCAGACAGTATTATCCTATTGTCCATTAACTGTAACCAGACAGTATTATCCTATCGTCCATTAACCGTAACCAGACAGTATTATCCTATTGTCCATTAACCGTAACCAGACAGTATTATCCTATCGCCCATTAACTGTAACCAGACAGTATTATCCTATCGTCCATTAACCGTAACCAGACAGTATTATCCTATCGCCCATTAACCGTAACCAGACAGTATTATCCTATCGTCCATTAACTGTAACCAGACAGTATTATCCTATCGTCCATTAACCGTAACCAGACAGTATTATCCTATTGTCCATTAACCGTAACCAGACAGTATTATCCTATCGCCCATTAACCGTAACCAGACAGTATTATCCTAGTAACTTCCCTATTATTAGATTTCTTATCCATGTAGCAGTCTGGGGGATTTTAACCTTATGTCACTTGGTGCTGACAGGGGCTGCTGGGAGTTGTAGCTCAGACACTGACGAGGAGGAATGTATTCAGTCTGTTGGTGTCCTTGCTTTCTGCCTCAAACACTTCCTGTGCAAATACCTGAGCTAATTGGCTCAGTATGTGGCCCCTGGGGGCCCTTGGGTGTCACTCTTGTTAATGGAATTTGGCAGGATCACATTCTATTCGCCTGATTCACGCTGTGGGGAAGAGATTTGTTTCCCCTTTGCCCTGATGGAAAAAATGATGATAGAGCCACCCACGGATGGGATGGGGTGGGGGTGAGTGGGATGGGATGGGGGAATCGGATGGGGTGGGATAGGGGTGGGTGGGGGGTGATAGAGGGATAAACAATCCAAGGGGGAGAGGAAGGGGTTAAATGTGCATTAGGGATGATAAGGGTTAAACATGGCACAAAGGAAGTTAAAAGGAAGAGAGACAAATGGTTAATTTATTTTAACCATTAACTGGGGGGACCATGCACTCCAGTACTCGGGACCCCTCTGCACTGACTCTGTGTGTACGGTAAAAACAAAATGGAGTTTGTCCCGCTATGTCCCAGAAAGCTCCTGTAATGTCTGTACTGACTGGTACTACACAGGGCTGGTCAGGGACGTAACTATCAGGCGAGCAGGGGGACCAACCTCCAGGAGGGCCAGTAGCCGGGATGGCCCCATTGCCTTACTTTTCCCATGTCAGATATAACCTCCTCCAAGGAAAAGAGGAAGAGGGGCCCCATCATAGTTTTGCAGGGGGCCCAGTAGTTACGCCAGTAGGTTAGTGTCCCATTCCCCTGGGGTCTCACTTTGTAAGAAAGTTATTCCAACCCCTTAGATTAGGGGCCACAGACCAATGTTCCCTCTAACCTCAAATTGGCTGTGTGCAGAAATATATGTTTTATGTGCGCATACAAAATCTAATTTTGTGCGCTTAATTCCACAGCACTTACATTCCAGAAGATTTTAATCTGTGTGTGCGCCACTTTAATCTGTGCGCGTGCCACTTTAATCTGTGCACGCGCCACTTTAATCTGTGTGCGTGCCACTTTAATCTGTGTGCGCGCCACTGCGCCACTTTAATCTGTGTGCGCCACTTTTATCTGTGTGTGCCACTTTAATCTGTGTGTGCGCCACTTTTATCTGTGTGTGCCACTTTAATCTGTGTGTGCGCCACTTTAAATTGTGTGCGTGCCACTTTAATCTGTGCGTGCCACTTTAATCTGTGTGTGCGCCACTTTAATCTGTGTGTGCCACTTTAATCTGTGTGTGCCACTTTACAAACTTTCACACACACCATACAACCATCAAATGATTAAGTGTCCTTCTTTTTCTATGTCCTTGAGAGCAAGGTCCTTAAGAGAAAGGGACACTCACTAGTTCGTTTCACTCACAGGAAACCTCCTTTTGTTAGGTCCAATCTTCCTTTTGTTAAGATATCCAATCTAAAACTTCTTATATTTCAGCTGTCCATTAGGTTCCTTGCTCTCAAAAACTATTCTTCTGTGAGTAGCTACTGTAGCTGGAATGGTGACAGAAATTTGACAGTTGGAATGCTGTATGCTGTGTGCAGGATTGACAATTGTGGGAAAAAAGTCAGGCCAGGTGGAAGTGGGAGTGGTTAAGAGGGAGGGGGGATATTGCTCCTAAACAAAATGTGTGCTGGATGCAGCAACACACACAACTCAGAGTAAGTGCTACTTACATGTATTCAATTATAGATTAAGATGAGGCAAAGTCATTTTTTTCAGTACAGTGTCCCTTTAAGCTTTATAACTACGGTTATATAACATAGTAACATAGTAATTGAGGTTGAATAAATACACACGACCATCCAGTTCAACCTTTAAACATGTAAAAATCCATAACATTCATTTGATTCTATTTTAAAATAATTCTAAATTATTTAGACAGAAATACAGTACATCAGATTGTTTTCTATGCATTACTGAAAAAAAATTACAGAAGAAGTACAACTACACAACCACCCAGTAGATAGAGATGTCCGAACTTCGAAAAATCCGGTCGCGCGAGGATCCGCGGATTTCTAAAAATCCGAAATTCGAAAATCCGCGAGCGGACCCGTTAAAAAGTATTAAAATGAAAGTTCGGCAAAATCCGCATTAAAAGTGGTCTAAATAGCCTTGGTGACGTACACTTAACCACTCAGGGACCTGGTAATGGCTTAGAAAGCACGTATAAATGCAACAATACCTAAAAAGTACAGTCGCTAGCGTGACTTTAAAAAAACGGTATTTTTCGAAAATACGAGGATTCCCGTAAAAACGAAGATTTCCGTAAAAAAAGAGGCTTTCTGTAACTATGATAGCTTGCCATTGGCTAATTTGGATCATGTGGCTTGCTCCGTCTTGAAAATTACACGAATTACTCGTTTTTTACGAGTATTCGCGTAATTACGAGAATACTCGTAATTACGTGAATCCTCGTAATTCGAGGATCCTCGTAATTACAGGATCTTCGGTTTTTCCGTATCCCGAAAGTATCGTAGATCTTCGTAATTACGGAGATACTCGTATTTTCGAAAATTTTCGTAAAAAAAAAAAATCTGCAGTTCGGAAGTTCGGAAGTCGGAAAGTCCGGAATAATCCGCTGTTCGCGGACGGGAGAAATCCGCGGCGGATCCGGGTTCGGGTCCGCGAACCGGCCATCTCTACCACCCAGATGTCTTTTGGTTGTTCCCTAGCATTGAAGACCTGAACCACTACTGAGAAATTCTAATAAGAAGCAAAACAACATGCATGCACTTTTCTTAATTGCCTGCAAAAGTTAAAATCTTATGGCATGTAATATGGTGTGCTATTGCCAACTTGGCCAGCTGACTCTTTTCTAGTGCCTTTGTTAGCAGTGAAACACATTCCAAAGCTCAACCTGGTAGGAGAAGTGTAAAGGAGCGGAAACTTTATTAAAACTACATCCACTTTTCTGCAGTTATCCCAGGAGTCAGCACATAGGAAAGTGAGAGATGGCTCATTTTAATGAACTCATGTAGCAATAGTAGTTGAGTTGTTATTTGGGTGAACATTGCCTTTAATTTTTTAATCCCTATTCTGCTGCTGGTGAAATTCAGGTCCATTGAGGCCTTTGTTAAATAAAGATTTAGCCATCCAAAAAGTGCAATTATCTTAGGCAGTAATGATATTTCCTTTTTCCAGTGGAATGATGGTTTCTAGTTTTTAAATTAGTTTTATTTTTCAGTTCAAATCAGCAGTTAACATCGCTTATACAATACAACCAGTTTTACCGCAACATATATACATATAGATCGTATAGTTGTTTTTTTTTTATGTTTTTTTTTACATAGTAGTTGTAAGCTGGTTGAAGGGGAAAAAAGGGTGACTGCTACATTTCTGTCACGATTACCAATTGTACTGTACTCAATGTTTTAACCTTTACGTGTAACACAGCGACTCAAACATCGCCCATCTGAACTGTTATTTAGATTGTAACTGTAATACCTCTATAGCTTAACTAGGCATTGGAACCAGAACTAAAACAAATAAAAGAAAAAAAAAAAGAAAACATTCTCTGCTTATCGTTATTGTTAGACTAAAAGCATTTTATATTTTGAGTTGGTGCTGCAATTACCTCCTTTCAAAGACATTATTACTTCAATATATTGAGACAGACCAGCAGGCCCCACCCAGGGGCAACCTCCATTGCGGGCCTTAGATAAAAACATTGTGCCCCCTCTATATTGAGATATCACCTCACTAATATTGTAGGGTAGCAGGGGAAGAGTGCCAGATTTCCCATATCCTGTCGTATTTGGTGGGGCTACGCCTATGTTGGTATAGAATTTTTTGGAAGGGTAGGTCTTTGTTAACTAGATTAAGCCACTCTTGTACTGTGGGCACTTCCGGGGGCCATCTATTTGATTATGATATTTTTCCTGGCATACAAAAGTATTTGGCTTAGCAGTGTGACTTGATGTTTAGGCCACGACTCATCGTCTATACATCCCAGTATACAAAGTTCTGGTAGTTGGTCCATATATATATTTAGTTGTTGATTAATAAATTTTATAATCAGGCCACAGTAGTGTTGTAGGCGTGGGCATGCCCATATAAGGTGCCAGAAGTCTGCGTTGTTTGGCATTTAGGGCAAATATCTTGTTGTGTTGTACGGATATGTTTGAGTTGTTTGGGGGTTAAATATGCTTGATTTGTGATATAGAATTGGATCAGTTTGTTTTGTGCTGCTGGTGAAGCTTTATTGTGGCTAGAGAGCATCAGGTCTATTGCATCGCTGTCCATATTATCTATATATAGTCTCCATTTATCAATTAGTTATTAACATTCGGCTGGGTATGTGCTTGCAGGAGAATTTTGTACAGGTCGGGATATCATTCCTTTTATTAGATGATTGGAGGGTCGAGTAGACTGGGTGGTCTCCTATAGCTACAGGTTTATCCTGGAATTGATTGTTGAGACAGTGGCGTAACTGTAAATAGCGGAATTGGAAAGATTTCGGTAGATTAAATTGGTTTTTAAGCTGATCAAATGTTTTGAGTTCATTATTCGTGTATAAGTGACCAAAGTTACATATTTTTAGTTAGTTAATTAGTTAGTTAAATGCAGAATTTAGAAGGGACGTTTCATAAGAAAGGAACAAATATGTTTTAACCCTATAGTAATTCAATTTCATGGAGCTTTACATGCAGTGAGATTCAGCCTTTAAATTCACATTGTCAATGACTGGTCATTAGAGAACCATATTTCCTTGAAAGAAACTGTTAGACAGGAATTAATTTATGATTTAGACAAACTACTTATATCTGAACATACATGAGACACGGCCCATGTCACTTTTAGTTAACTTGACGTTCTATATTCTAAAGATTGTTAGTGCCGTGAAGTCACGGCCTGTTAAGTAAAATTATAGGAATCAAATCTTTCTTGTTTTTACATTTTCCCCCAACTTAAATAGAAGAACTGTCGCTGCTAGAAAAACAAAAGATTCTAATGTGACATTTTTTAGCATAAACTGTGAAATATCCACACTTTACAAATAATTATCCTTTGGCCATCATGCAAATCAAATGAAAATAGTCACAAGTGCTGGCACTCACGTATGAATAAAGAAACAAAACATGATGAGGACCCCTGTGCAAGTAAGTGTTTTGCTTTTGCAAAATCTTGCCAGGTGCCTGTAATTTATTGAATGTGGGTTTGTGAAATAATGTTTCTGCCAGGGAGAGATTGGCACCAGTTACTCGGGATGGCTAATTCTCAGGGGTTCTCCCTGGCAAAATTCTCAGTTGATTTCTAAAGCTACTTGCACTCATAACTACTCAGAGCTCAGAGTGCCATCTGCAAACTGTGATTCATAAACACTTTGTCAGTCTGCCACGTACCCTGAAACAAAAAAAACAAGAAGCGACATTGTAATAAAGAGAGGTGGTTCTGCAGCCTACCAATTAAATGCATCTAATTTATTTCTGTTACAGCTGAGGCTTTATTTATTAGTAAACAGCTGCATTTGTTACACTTTTTTTGCCAGATGAGTGCTCACTGGCACTTCAGTTAACCCTTAATTCAAACTTATCATCACAGTGTTTTATGTATCATGAAAAATAGCCAACAAAGATTATGTACGTTACAAAAATTAAAAATGCATTCGGTCCATTGCATGGACAGAAGTTTATTATTCTGTTTAAAATGTGTATCCATTACCCCAATAGTATTGATAGGATGAACTGTTTTCACAACATGCAATGTTTAATTTGTGACATACAGCTAGAAAAACCTACTGATTTTCTCTTCTTGATTATTGCACAGAAGCTTTGGGACTGCATGTCAATCTCTGATTTAGAAATTATATAATTTCACAAGCTCCCACATTAATATTATTAGGGATTTTTTATTTATGTTAAAATAAAACTACAAAAGTGCATCAGACAGGCGTATGCAAGATGCGGTTGATGCAATCTTGCATATGTTTGAATGAGCGATTGTTTAGCTGTGCACATCGGCATAGTGCCATATTCAAAAAGCCCAGCATGTAAAAGTGACACTGCTGGATGTTTGTTCCTACTCTGGCTTCCTTTGCTTCTTGATCATGTTCCTGAGTCCTGTTCTGTGCCTGAGTCTTGCTCCTGTTGTTCCTGGGGCCTGATCAAGTTCCAGGGTCCCTTGATCCTGGCTCTGCTTTTTTGGCTCTGTGTCCCTAGCTCTGCCCGACGACTTACTTGTCCAGCTCTCGTAGGTACCGGGGGCCACAACCTGGTGCAATTTAGCAGCGTAACATCCCCCCATTCTTTTGTTTGATGGGTTTCAGTTCTTCCATTCAAGTTCATGATACACTAACACTTTTTATATTTTGGGGTGAAAGTATATAATATATATATAGTATATATATAATATGACTATGCTACCACACAATACTGTTGAACAAGCCCTGTAAATGCAGATCTGTGTCCATCATGGGTCTTAAGACTAACATGATGACTTAAAATAGCCTCATATCTATGGCATTGTTCCCCAACCAATCGTCCCATTTGAGGTACAGATTGTGTGCTCAACTAATGGACTGCTCACAGCAGTGTATACCTTCAGGCAGAACTCCTCTGAGTTTATTGGGTTGTGCATTTCAATTGGTTTCAGAGGTTTTAAGATAGGAGAGTCTGGCCAAGCACAGCTTGCAGCTTTTCTTGTTGTGTATCCATCATCACTTTTAAAATGTTTACTAAATTAAACTAAATCATTTTAAAATAAACTACTAAAATAAATAAGCAGTGCCGCATTATACTTCACTGCTTAACAGAATCATGACTTTCGAGTCACACACTTTAAGCAACAGTAAAAATAAATACCAATTAACATAAAATAGGAGATTTCTATCTCACCCCACCCCAGATTTCCCACACTAACACAAACTGATTATTCCGATATGGATTGAGGTACAGTGGAGAAAAAAAGTATTCTGACCAGTTGGATGTAATTTAACAATTTTACATCTATGCTATTCTACCCAACATTTCTGTTTTAATAAATATACAGTTGGGGGACATTTTGTAAGGTGTTAAAATACATTCCCACCACATAATCAACGGTTTGAAATAGCAATAATGTTTTATATATTTATGTATACAGCATATGCAAACGTTCTCCAATAAAATTATTAAATCGTTTCTCTTTCTTAAGCTTTGCACAATCAGCATATTATTTGAAAGTATTATTTATATTATATACTGCTATATATAATCCTTAAAGGGCTTCTCCATTTATAAAAAAATTGGTCACTTATTAGTTACCTGTCCCCAACCCCAAAAGATATTGTCAGCACTTTATTAGATGTATAACTACCCAGTAATATATTATAGCCTCCATTTTGGCAGTACGCTGGATCCCCCTCATCCATGCAGTCAATCAAGGCTATGACTGTTGACATCACAACCAATGACTGACTGCTGTTTACCCTAATGTCTCCTATGCACATGCTCAAGGCTATAAAAAGCTCAATGAGCAGATGGAGTAGGCAGACATCTTTTCCAAAATAGAAGAAAACCTATCATTAAAATGTAAAAATAGCAGTTGAGTTTGTGTGCAGATAACTGAGTTTTTAATGTGGGCATGTCCTTTAATCTTTATTAAATTTTAAAATACTCACAATTCATTTGAAATATTCCCAAAGTTTCTACTCTATACCATGACATAAGAAAAAGCATCTACTATAGCAGAGGAGGAGTTTACATCAGCTGGGCAGTGATCAGTGATGCCATTGCAGCACAATATGTTTTTATTAAACTAAACACGTACATTGATGAAACATCCCTGTATTAAACACCAGTTGTACCCTGGGATATGGTGTAGGGTTTAGATTGTTTCACTCATCCACAGATATTGTAATTTTACACCATTTAACATGAGAATAGAGATTGGCAGTGTTTTTATATTAGTGCAGTTCAGGGGGGAGCAGCTAAGCCATTTGAAGATAGTAAATTAATACAAACCATGCATTTCTTTGTTTATAGAAGCTTGAAGTTTTACATTTTTCTCTTCCGTGGATTACACAGATGCAAGACTTCCTCTATTTTTGTTGGCTTGGAAAGTTAAATAAACACAGACATGGAAAAATAATCTATAATGTAATCGGTTAGCAGTGAATATGTGTAGCTGCAAAATGTGCTGGCTGCAAAACCCAGAGCATTTTGCCACCTTTATTTTCTTAGCACACACTTTCAGCAGAACTGCACAATTTAACAGAATTGTGGATTTCCTTATGTAAACAGAGTTAGCATTTATTTGATTAAATGTATATAACAAATTTTTTTTATAATGAACAAACCAGTTTGTGTTGATTTTCAGTGTTATGCTGACCAGTCCTTTGCAAAATCTGCTCTGGATATTAGCCTATGACCAATCTTAGCCAGAAACGTGTCAGGCAATCTAAAGTGGCCGTCTTTATGGTTGTTACTGCCTGTATGAAATAAAGGAATATTTTTAACTCACCTGGATTCAGCACAGTTTTTCCAGTGTGTGCTACCCACTACATTCCGTCCACTTTGCAAAATCTACTCAGCAAAGAAGAATTCAGACTGTGGATTTATAAAAACAATAAAATAGAACAAACTGTATATAAGCACTAAAAGCGCATAGAGAAGCTCAATGTAGGTATATATATCAAAGGAAAGACCGGCACTCACGTTCCATATCACTTATGCCCGGGTGCACATCACCATATTATATAAAGCATAAAGAACTCGATAGCACTCACGGGTCTCCTCTTGAAAAAATATTTATTGTAGCATATCAGCGTGTTACATCTACGCATTTCAGCCCTCAGGCTGTCCTCAGGATGTTACGTACGCCTAATTCCTAAGACATATATATAATCTCATCCCACTATCAAACCCACCCCCAAAACACAACATGTGATAACCCTCTGTGACAATACTAAACGTCATAGAAATAATCACATAGTTAAAACCATTAATATAATTAAAAACATATTTCGCCACATATACAGTATATTGGGTAAAGAATAGATCAGTTAAGCTAGACCAAAAAATCTAACACATAATATACAAGATCACGATAATGTGAGGCCATATCGACCTGTAAAACTTCAAAAATGGCCGAGTAAAGATTGATGCATTGCTGCGACATGATATGCAGGCCCTAAGAGAGAGGTGACAGAGGTGGGAACACGTGTTAGTCATTTGGAAAATCGCTTACCAGAAACACCATGAAGATTTGGAAAATCATATGAGGAGATGCAACCTCAGTTTTGTGGGCATTCTAGAAAAGGCAAAGGGATTAATCTAATCCAGCAGTATTCCTGGAGACGCTACTGACACAAAAAGATGCTAAGGAAAATTTTCCCACACCTTTGCATTGAAAAGGGCACACCGCATATCCCCACGTCTACCCCCACCAGGAGCTCCACCAAGAATCTTCATAGCAAAATTTCTACATTTTCAAGAACTAGATACTATTCTGAAACTAACCGAGAAAATGGTAATTACCTTTCAAAATGACAAAATCGCAGTATACCCAGACTATTCTACTGAAGTACAAAGCCAAATTTACAAAATCAAGCACCTGCTGAGATCCAAACAACTGAAATATGCCATGTTATATCCACCCATCTCACGTTTTGGACAGTAAGCAAGCCCGTTTCTTCCCTTCACATGGGGAGGTCATTACTTGGCTGGAACCCCCGCAATTAATAGAGCAGAAATATATATATAAACTTGATCGTTTACAATCCTCCACCTACAAATCTATCAATTTGGTCCATACAGTTAACTTAATAGATCCCTGGAGAATGCAATATCCTGATTGCAAGGAATACTCATGTTTTTCCATGTCATATGCTTCGATGTCACGGTTCGTCATTATCCTTGTAAATACAACACTATACCCCTTGATTGTAAATAGTGGCTAGAACACTATTAGATCATTCTCCCTGTTGGATGAGATTAAGTTGGGCTACCAGCCCACCCCACCTTAGTTGGAGACTTAATTACATTAAACGCTCTTCAACAGCCACTAAAAGGGAAGTAGCTCAATGCCTAGAAAAGGAAAATATTTCTTTTCAAAATGACCCAGCGAATAACCCACTGTTACTTGGACAACAAGTCAGGCTGAATGACAATACACAATACGAGAAGGCTAGGAGAAAACAATACTTTAAATCACAAAATGTTTATGAACATGGGGATGAAATGCTGTAAGATATAATCTTTTATGGCCAATCATGAACATAAATCCCCACCAGTAATAACATTAAATGGGCCTAATAACACACATATTACTAATCCATTACAAGTATCGACATACTTGGCTCAATACTTCACCGATTTGTATACATCAACCTTTCACCACACATTGGAATATCTACATGCCTATGTGGAACAAAATGGCACAATTTAGGAGAAAAGACACTGTGCCCTAGAAGCCAAAGTTTACCAGGTACATTCTTCCATCTTCTGTGGCCATGCCCTTAATTACAAGCATACTGGCAACAAATAATCAACTTTTTTCATGATGTCATGGTACCCCTGCGGGGCTGGATCCTAAAGCTTGTATACTACGGTAGGTATATTTGGAAATTGTTCACTTGACAAATTCACAGTAGCATTCCTATATAACATTTTATCCACAGCTAAAAGATTAATAGCTAGGAGCTGGATACAGGTATTGCCCCCTTTCTTCCATAGGTGGAAGGCGGTGGTAAATGCCACCTTACCTTATAAGAAATTAATATATACACACAGGGATTGCCCTGCTAAATTTCATAATATTTGGAATCGATGGGAATCCTCCCCCAAAACATCAAAGGTAATCGGGACACAAAGTGGGTGCACACCAGGGAAATATATCACCTGAATATGAATAAGAAATCCAAAGGAATTCCGCTTATTTGAAAGGGTTTTAGTTTCTTTTTAAGGTTGTATTTTCTGTTTTATGTAACCTTTATTGTTATTTGACAGAACTTGGTTACACCCCCTCAAATGATCTTATTTAAAGAATCAGGCAGTAAATTGAATTGTTTGTAAATACTATTGCATACATTGACAAGTGTCAAATCAATGAAACCATTAAAGGGCATGTCCACCCCCAAAACTATAATCCCCCCACTACTGGCCCCATCATGTTTGTAGTGTAATCCTTACCTCACATCCCAGCTCCATAGGGTTCTCCTGTAGTCCCCCCCAAAGTCCCAAAAACTGCCCACCAGGAGGCTAGCAGGTCCATATGGACACTGCCTGCTAGCTGGCCTCAGGTAGATTTTTGCCATGCGTACTGCAGCCCTTCTCCCCCTCCCTCCCCCCTCCCCCTCCTCTCCTCCCTCCCTCTCCCTCCCGTCTACTATCCCTCCCCCTACCATAAAACCCCTTCAGTGCAGTATTCCCCCATGTCTCCCAGCCCCAACCGCAATATTGTATCTTCAGAAAGCTCCCCAACTCTTACTTACCCCTCCCTTTCCTCCGGTGAAGTGAGTGCTGCGGCAGCCGCGTCTGTGATTGGCTGCCGCTCAGCCAATCACAGACGCGCTGCCCGGTCCCCCCCCTCGCTTGCATTTCCTTGCAAGCAGGGCCGGGAGCGCGGCGAGGGAAGAGGGGAGGTAAGTAGAGTTTGGGGGCTTTCTGAAGATAAAAGTATAGCGGTTGGGGCTGGGAGCCCTTGGGGAAACTTATATAAAAAAATATATTTGTGGGTGGACATAGCCTTTAATAATGATGTATTATATATTTTACAAACTCTGAGAAATATATATATTGTACAGATGTACTATTGATGTTGGAATATGTAAAAATTCTGTTATAATGCAATAAAATAGTCCTCCACAAGAAGGGCATATAAATAAATAATGTATCTCTAGTTAAAATCTGTTTAGTTGTTTGAAAACAATCAACACAACAGAAAGTAAAAAAGTACTGGATAAGCTGTAACCATTTCACGGTTTTCTGAATTAAGTTCTCCTTGCACTCCTATTTTGATGCTATGGTCATGCTGTATCCTTTGTTCTGTTGACCACAAACAGTGTAATTCCATATTCAAGTATATGATGAAGAACACACTTTATGTGGTTTTATTGTAACCCCAATAAATCCACTGAAAAAGAAGTGAGTGCGTTCCTTGTCATGTATTTGAATATTATAATCACCATTTTATAAACTGATTTGTGCCTACTTGGTAATAATATGACTATCATAAAACCATAGCCAGATTACTGGAGAGGTAACCTAGGCAGTAGAGATGTCCAAATTTTGCAAAATCCAGTCCGCTCGAGGATCTGCAAATTTTCGGAAAAATTTTAAAATTCGGAAATCCGCGAGCAGACCCATTAAAATGAAAAATATCCTCGAAATTACGAGATTTCTCATATTTTCGAAAATAAGAGTAATCCTCGTAATTTCGAAAATTTTCGAAAATACGTATTTACGAAAATAAGAGAAATCCTCGTATTTTCGAAAATTCACGAAAATACGAGAAATCTCGTAATTTCGAAAATTTTCGAAAATACAAGAATCTGCGGTTCGAAGTTCGGATAATCCGCGGCGGATCCAAGTTCAGATCCGCGAACCGGCCATCCCTACTAGGCAGTTGATGGGGGCCTAACTGGCAAGTAGTCCATTCATGTTCCAGTCCCAGCTTTAAGACCCTGCATCCTTAAAACTTCCTTTTGAATTACGTTTTACATGTAACTAACATCGAAGCAATAGACAAGCACAGGCCAGAAGATACTAAGCAGCAGCTTCTTCCATTGAGTTTGAATGTCTGTGCAGATACTGTATGAATAATCACCTCCTTCACATTGTAAATTCTCTCTTATTAAGGTGTCCAGAATGAATGTGGCAATGATTAATATTAGATTCATACAAATAACTTTGATTATTATATATTATTATGGTAACTCTGACATTTGATTGCGGCAACAGCTTTAGCTATCAATTGTGTGCAGTAAATATAGGCAAAAAGCTCAGTGAGTGACCATATGTGACATGTCTTGCTTCTTTGCAGTTTGTGGGAAGGATAAGCTATGTGTAAATTTTAAATTGGTAAAAAAAATCATGATTAGGTCGGTAATAGCTGCCTTTTTTTTTATAAAATACTGGCTAAGGGAGGCTAAAGTCCAATATTTGCCAAGGGCCCCATTTGACCTTAATCTGACGCTGCATAAGGCACATATGCATAATCTTGTGCTTGGTTTGCTTTTTGGTTACTTATCCTTTAGTTTTTTTTATGTCTTAACCATCAGTGAAACCAATGACCTGATTACATCAAGGAACCCAAAACATCTTTATTTAATTTGTTAAGTGTTAATCTTTTTTTACAAACCAGGCCTGTACACACTTAAAATTTTCTTCGGTCTGATTGTGCCTTCATCCACAAATGACTGATACCAAAATTGATCTAAAATGTGTCTATTTTAGTCATTTCCAACCTGTATCTCATCAGTGAATTTGTTTGTTAGTTCACCCTTCCCCTGTTTCCATAGGTGACATTGTACTACTCACCAGACCTGTAATTTTTACAGAAGGTGACAGGGTGACCTTGGTGACAGATGTTCTTCTGGCAACAGATGGCACTGGCAAACCGGAGAAGCTGCTGTATGCTATCTCTGTGCCACCTGTCCACGGTCAGATTGAGTACATCAATTATCCCGGCGTGCCCATTTCCAGTTTCAGACATTTGGATGTAGTGGCCCAGAAGGTTTGCTATGTTCATGACAATAGTCATGAGACTAGTACGGATTTATTCAGGTGAGACAGTTTTTTATTCCATTTTGTAAATTCTTCAACCACTGGATTTAAGGGATATCAATCTAATCTCAGTTTGACAGTGAAATTGTAAATAATTTGCCTGAGATGTTTCTTTAAATTTGTTTCTATTTGTTTTACTTTTGGTTTAATGAGCTGCACTTTTTTTTTTTTGATTGCAGCAGAAACATACTGGCCCCTTAAATGTCCCATAGGTGATTGCAGGATAATTCTTTTAAATCTTTTGAAAATTATAGAAGGCTCCATATGGATATCAGCTCCACTAAATCTAGCCCACCATTGATGTTTATAATTTGCAATGGGGGATCTTCAACATGCCTAATAATAGCAAGTTATCAGAATATTCTCAATTAATTTAAATGGATTATAAAATGTGCATATAATAAACAAAGCCACCTTTTGAATTCACCATAACTTGCAAACTCATTAGTGATCATTTTACTGCAATTGTATTTATTATTCATCCAGGTAAATTATTAAAACAATAACATAATTCAAAATTGTATTAGAAACTTTGATAGTGAATACTGTACATTTAATGCAGCCTTCTTATATGACATGTAGCCCTTGGAGGAATGAATACTACAATTAAATGCATTTGTGTTACTTGCCTGTTTATTACACAGTTATAGTGGGCATGACCAAAATGTTGTGCCTTCATAGCCACCTCCTCTCCTCTGTCCCACTTTGGAATTTGTGGGGAGGTATGTAAATGGCTCTATACACTTAAGTGCCTGATATAACAGTCAATTGTGGCAAAAATTTTAACAGATACTGTATTTCGCTCTGGTCGACCAAATATTACACCGGCCATTTTATCGGAACAAAATATTAGCCTGCGTGTGCTGGGCCTAACATTTAAAGGAGACTCAAGCCCAAAATAACACATTTTAAGTATGGTTGAAAAGGCAGTCATTTTCGCACAAAAAAGTGCAAAAATTATTAAAAAAGATTCTGTGTTGTTTGCGCTACACCAAATAAAAAAATAAATGCAAAATAAGTGCAAAGCCCTAGCTAACCCAATTGTACATAGTTTAGCATGGGTTTCGCACTTATTTACCTGTTAATGCTGGATACTGCATCTCCCTGTTAGACTTCATTACATTTTCTGCTCATATATGATCTGAAGATCAAGGTATGCACTTAGAAGTGCCCTTGTGTGCCCTTTGGGGCTTAAGGGGTCCTGCAGCTCAAAACCTTGGTCCTAAAAAGGACCTTTTCAGGTCACAGCGTCTTCTTGTCGGTGACACCAACTCCACTGATGTCACCAACGCCAGGCGATGTCACTGGCGCTGGCGACATCAATGCCACCGGTATGGCAGACCTCTTGATCCGAAGTCTTCTGTATTTACATTAGCAGCATGACACACGCTGCATAGATTTCTGTGTAGCCATACACTCATTAGCTATTCTAAGGTTCATTTTCATTACCTTTAAAACCCAAACACATATGAAATAATATAATTAATTCCCTGTCCATACTCCAGCTTGTGAAAAGAAGCCTGGAAAAATATAAAGTGCAAACATGCCAATATGAGAGGTTAACGGAGATAACAGCTGCTGACATTTTGGGCAAAATTAATTTAAAACAACTTATAATGAGGCAATAATCAGTGGTGAAAACAGTTTCCGGCACATATTGATGTTTCGAATATAGCCACACAGCCATAAGTTGCAGTGAAAAACATTTAACAAATCGTTTTTGGGGGGCATTAAGATAAGTCTACATTATCATAGAGTCCTAAACAAGATACAAAATTTTCTTATGACTTTTCCTTATAGCCACTTTTTGGTAGTGAGTAGTGATGGCCCAGTTCGCGGATCCGAACCCGAATCCGCGGCGGATTTAACTCGTTCACGAACGGTGGATATCCCGGATTTTCCGGTTTTCCGCCTTGCGAACTTTTCCGAACCGCGTTTTCAAATATTTCCGAAATTATGAGGATTTCTCGTATTTTCAAAAATGCATGAAAATACCTATTTTCGAAAATTTTCAAAATTACGAGGATTTCACGTATTTTCGAAAAAGCATTTCTCGTATTTTCGAGGATTTTTTCATTCATGAAATTTTGTCAAACCTTAATTTAGGTTATGCACTTGTTTATAAGGATACCCCCTAAATGGCTGTTTTTTCACTTGCTGGGAACATAGAATTGGTTAATTTTTTTCCCCCGCACACTTTTCAGCAACACCCACTGTGGGTGTGTCTGAAAGTCAAAGCTTACTGCATTGGTTCTTTTACACCTGAAGGGGACATCCCTGAAACATTATATTGTTATGCATTACTAAAACCTTTTTCTACTTCAATGTAGAGATGAGCTTGGGGCAATATTGTCTGGTGACCTTAGTTCTCCCCAGATCTATATTTCACATACCTAGTTATTCTACATATTATCTTCATCAATTGATTTCATACCTTTTGCTATGGATTGCTGTGGTCAGTAGTGAGATCCCATTCCAGGTTCTGCAATAAACAGATTCACTTGCCATGATTCACACTTCCTTGGAATGTTCCTAACAGTAAATTATATTGATTGCTGTAGGATGGGTCAAACACACTTGATCTCTGATGAGCAACTAAATAAGCCAATTGACCGAGACCATAAACGACACTTATGCGGTTCTACAAACAGGAAGCCAGTAGTTTAGAAGTATGTATTTATGCACAAAGAAATTGGTGGATGGAAAGATTATGGCAATTGAAAACAGAAAAGATATATTTATTTGTGCTGAATAAATATCACCTCTCTTCTCAATGTTAGATTCTCAATGTTAGATTGAATATCACCTCTCTTCTAAATGTTAGATTGAATTAACAATTAAACATTACATCTAAAATCTATTTAGTGTACAGCAAGCAAAATACTTACTTATTCATGGTAAGACACAGGTCGATGTAGTTAGAAATCTCACCCTTCTTACCCGAATGCAATCCCACAATGTTGCAAACTACTTTACTGCTTTGCGGTATCCTGGTTAAGAAAGAAGTGCTCCGTACGGCTCCATAGGAATGGCATGCATAAATCTTAGCCTTTTCTGCAAAGTTTTTTAAATGGCATGTCCAGCGCTAAATTAGTGAATAACCCACGCTAACCCGATTGTACATCGTGTATTATCTCTAAGACAGGATATTGAATTTCTGTCTGTTTGTATGTGATTGTTTTCCTTTCTTTGCTTAGCATATAAAAATATGGTTTTGCAAATTGTATTTAACATAAATGCATTTCTACAATAATCCTTATTAAATTGCCTTAAAACTGTGTGCATTATGCCACATCCTTCATTATAGCACACAGAAAATTGTTAAGATTGCAAAAGTCATTGACATTATAAACAATCTAAGCTGTAACTTTACTGCCACCAAGCAATATGTTGCCTACTGGTTTCTGCACTCTGTAGCTTGTTAGTCCTCATCGAAGCACTGGACTCTGCGTGCCCTAAATGTGCAGAGGCAAAGCACATGAAAGAGATTATGTGATAAGTATCTGTGAGGGATGGTGCCATCTGCATGCTTTTCTCAGCACCCTTTGTTGACTAATGTGAAAAGCAATCTTATTATGTATTTTTTTTAAAAACTGCTGCCACCCCCACAATCTTTCACAAGAATTTAAAATATCTTTTACATAGACACAACTTCAAGGAGACAGAGGATTCTACAAAACAAAAACATTAAGAAATCTGTATCTGCTAAAATGTATTTCTTTGGCTTTGATTAACGGGTTAATAATGTTTCATTTTTTTCCTCTAACACAGCTGAGGCTTCTCCAAATGTTTATCTTGTTTTGTAACTGGTACCTTCTGGTATAGACTTGTGCCAGCTCCTCGCTCCCTTAAAGTTCTTTGCTATATTTCATTCTAACTATTTTTGGAATTGAGTTGCTGGTTCCAGGTGATTTAATAAATTGCTTTTTTGTTGTGTTCTTTTTAACTTACCCATCTGTTCAGCACATGCGTAATTTCCAATCTGTCACCGGATTGCAGAGAGACAAACTGCCAAAGCTGTATGTTATTGACAACTTTGTTCCCAATTAGATCATTGGTGATTTTAACAGATTTTTAAACAGTAGAAAATGAGAGAAAAAGTGTTGAATGCAGTTTCAAATGTGATTAAAAATTAAAATGACAGGGGGCGGAGTCTGACCGGAGATGTGAGCAGACGCACCAAATACAACAGTAGGATCTACTTGAGATATCTTAGCGGGACCATTACTTTATTGGCAACAGCCATGAGGTTAAAAGATGCAAAGGAATTACTGCAGATATTTACCATTTATAAAGGGTGTACCCCAATAACTTTTCTATCCTCTTTTTTTTCCCTACCCATCCCCACAATGTTACAAATTCAACAACAAAGTATAACAGTGATACCTTAAAGGATGTATTAGCATAATGTCGATTATAGAATATAAAATGTGGTAAAGGTGTTACTCAGGACAAGGATCAGTTCAAGAATTTACCAAATGGGACGGTGGAAAAATCCTAGAGAATGTGCAAATCTACTATTGTTTTATCTTTTTTCTTTCCCAATCACCCCTACTGTAATGCAAATTTTGTAATAAGGCATATCCGTATTATGCATAGGGTAGCTGTCTCATTTCCTTTCTGCACATATACCCCAAATTACAAGGCTCATCTAACAAAAACACATAATTGAGACAGTTACAGGTTATGCTAATTAAAGCAAAAATTTACAAAACTTTCTAATGTACAACAAAAGTTAGAAAATATGGAGATGGGAAATCCCCATTACTGTACTATCATTGTCTATCTTTTTGTTGACTCTCCCACCAAAGCAATATAAATAGACCTAGAAAGAGAGCTCGAGGCTAAGGCAAAAGAAAACAACTGTCTGAACCTGAGACACCCTATAAAGTAGATAAAAGATAATGGGTCACCTATACAATCCCCACAACTATTCTATCTCCTCTTTCTTCTACCCCAACCCAATATGGTCCAAAGGAGTCTCGCCAGAAAAGGCCAAAAGCCAAGTAGAGGCATAAGATCGAGACTAAAATTAGGGCTTAAAATAGATTCCAAATCCAAAGAGTTGCTAAATGATGAGAACAGCTAAGCTCAAGACTGAGTTGGCAAAAGGTGGAAACCTAAATTATGTGATAGCTCTCTAGGTAAACATGCATCTATACGGGGGGATCACTCCATGGGGAAAATAAAACCCCTCTCCTCACGCTCCCAGTAATATCAGAGTACCAGAATTAAGGTGAAACCTTAAAATAGATAGGATAACATAAAAATGAGTCCACAAATCCTAAATAAACAAGCTTGGTAAAGATGGTTTCCACCGGAGCAACATAAAACATATTTGTTTTTGTCTCACATTTTTATATTCACTAGTCGATAGACTCCCTCCCACTAAAGCAGGAACAAATCCTGCACCTGTTAAATTGTTAAGTAAGGAAAATTAACCTTACCCCGGAGAGCTGACAAGTCTCAGACTCCTGTTAATAGTTTTATTTGTTTCTATTTTCTCTCTTTTCTATTTTATTATTTTATCCTGTGATTTAGGTGCATCCTAAGCCCTAAAGAAACTTAAAGAGATCAAGTTGCCACAGTCGCCTCCTGGATCTGGGCCTCCCATACTGTGAAGGCTCCATATATCCATTAATCTCTACAAATAACACAGCTCAAAGATCTCTCTCAGTTCTCTACAAATACAGGTAATTATAAACATGTTTTCACGAAAGGGAACACCTCTGCAGATTATATGACTCAATGTAAAAGGCCTTAACACCCCGCAGAAACGCGAAATGGCATTACAATACTACAAAACGCTAAACCTGATATTTAACTGTTCCAAGAAATTGGAACAACACTTACAAAACCCACTATTAATCCCCTTCTGCATTGGGCAAAGCAGGAGTGGCCATACTTCTCCACAAAGATTTGCCATGGGAGGAAGAATCCCACTACAGCAACCCCAAGGGCCACTATATAATATTGAATGGACTCAAAACTTCAAAATAACGATCATTTCAGTATATGCTCCAAACAATAATCAAAAAATATTTTACCAAGAATTGCTAAACAAAATGATTGACTCTGTAGCAGGTCCTATTATTATGCTAGGGGACTTTAATGTAACTAAATTCAAAACTAGATAAATCTAAAGCATCCTTACAGATGACAGGCATCACCTCATGCAAACAACTATTAACACTACTTCAAACATGCAACCTACTAGACACTTGGAGAATAACCTATCCACAACTCTGCGATCACATATTTTTTTTCTCCAGTCCACAACTCATTTTCCAGAATAGATTACTCATTTATCTCCTCCTGCCACAACTCCAGAAACCATATATCTCAGAGATTTCATGGTCTGACCATGCCTACATCTCATTACAATTCACAGATATACTTAAAGCTAAACCCACACCACACTGGAGACTAAATGAAGCAATCCTCGCAAAAGATAACATTATATCTGATCCAACACAAACAATTGAAAATTACTTCCTAGAAAACACATCTCCGGAAATATCCCTTCCCACATTGTGGTCTGCCCATAAGGCAGTAATACGAGAGAAATTAATTCAATTAGCAGCTAGGGAGAAACGTCAACGCAATGATATAATAAAGTCACTCACAAGCTCAATAAGGACCCTACATCAAAAAATAAATAAATCATGCCCAATATCATACATTACGACCAGACAGGCTTCATCACAGGTCACCACACAGCTGATAACATAAAGAAAACAGTCACAATTCTGCAACAGACTAAAGAACACAATATCCCAATGCTCGCTTTATCTTTAGATATAGAAAAAGTGTTTGGAGGTACATGGATAGAATTTTTTTAAAAAATTGAATTCCCTAGCTGCTATTTATCCATTCTCATGAACCTCTATAATCATCCTCAAGCTATTGAAAATATGGGTTACCCCTCAAAGCCGATACTAATCAGAAATGGTACAAGACAGGGATGTCCCCTATCCCCACCTTTTTTTGCCATGTGTATGGAGACACTAGCAGCCAAAATTAGAAAAGCCCAAAACATAAAAGGAATCCAAACAGGCAAGATACACTCAAAAATCTTGATGTTTGCTGATGACCTATCAAACCCAGAACAATCGCTCTCTATTCAACCATAATAGAATTTGGGAAATTATCAGGATTTCAAGTAAATCATTCAAATTCTATAGACTACCCCATTAATCTTTCTGAAGATCTTAATATAGAACTTCAAAAATATTTCCATTTTAAATGGTCCAATTCAACATTTAAATACTTAGGGGTACACTTATCCCACAATTCAACCCTTTTCTACAATTCTGTACAATTCCAATTATCTCCCAATGTTCGCAAAATTAAACAAAATGTTAACACAATGGACACCCTATAACCTATCACTAATAGGAAGAATTAACACAGAAATAAGAAAGACAGAAATTTCACATTACAACCGCCACCACAAATTAACCAGTCAACGCTGAAACTTTGGGACGAATGTAACCGTCTACAAAACCTAATTCAACCTTATTCCAAAGCAACCCCCCTCTTTCACACCCCTTACCTTTCAACCCAATTCTCAAATACTCCAACACAAATCTGGATATCACTAGGTATAACAAGAATTCAAGATTTATGTAATACAGATGGTTCCCTAATTACATGGCAAAGATGCAAAACAAAAATGGAAGTTACTCGCAAGTCAATGGTTTACATATACACACCTGTATAAATACGCAGAATCAACCCTACGCCTTAACCAAAACAAACCACTGACAAAATTTAAAACATTGCTACAACTCTCACAAATGCTCTGCTAAAATTATAATTAAAGAAAAGACCTACAAAATCCCTTATGACTGGTACACAACCAGAAGATCTAATTTAAAAAATATGGTGGATACACTGACAAACACTTTCAGAAATACCCTTACTGATTGATTTGTTTATGGTATTTTATTGACCCCCACGAACATCAAATAAGGAATTATGAAGAGGAGGTCGGGAGACTGGGGGGAGGCCCGGAATGGGGAGACAGGCCGGAGGTAGGTAAACTTCCAATTCTTAATTGTAGACTCTAGTATTAGAGTTAAGGAGTTTTGATATAAAGATATTTTAATAAGTCAAAATGGGTTCATAAGTATAAGATACGAGCAATAATCGCTTTTGGTATATATTATTGAAACAAATCAACAGGAAGCTAATTTAAAATGAAATATACTCAGATATAATTGTTTATTGTACTTTATTGTATTCTTCTTGTTTGGAATCTTTTTATTTTGTGTAATTTATAAATTTCTTAGTTTTGTTTGAAATTGATGTAAAGAAAAAAATTGATTGACATTGTTTTATAAATGCTAAGGAAAAGTATAATAATAAGTGTTGTATCAATTGTCAAATAAAAATTTATTGAACAAAAAAATTTTTTTAAATGACCCAGGACCACAGGCGCGTTGGGTTGAGATTGAAAGTGCCCAAATATACCCATCACACTTACTCACCTTACTGACTGCACACACTACACACAGACAAACATATACGAATCCAATGAAAGTCTCTTGTAAAATATGGCACCAAGTAAATAAGCGCCATGCCCTATTACACAAACTACTCCCAACTACTCCCTTTCGCCCAGACTCCAGATATCTCCACATCTTTAATCCTAGCCTACTTTAAACCCTGGACAAACCTCTCAATGATCAGATATTATGATATCACAGATAAAATAACAAAACGTTGCACACATTTGAAGACCTCGTCTCCAAAAGGAAAGTACCCCCCACTCTCTCTTATATATACTGCCAAATAAAACACAGAGCGGACACAGTAACTAGAAACAGGGTATTTCCACAACTTTAATTATAATGGTTTCCCCACACTCCTTTCTTATCATAGGCGCTGCTCCTCTTTACTGCCTACCACCTGCAGTTCTTTATCTTGTAATTTACACTTGGTTGAAGAACGCACACTTTTAACCTTCTTGCTTTTTAGTGTTTATTAAGTGACATGCTTGCACTTTCCACAACTTACACACTTTGAAAGCATACTAACACAGGGACCACATAAAAAAGGAATCATAACCTCTATATACTACCTTCTGAATACAATATGCACAGACTCCCCCATCACACATCCATATATGGCCAGATGGGAGAAAGCACTGGGACACCCTATAAGCAGAGAGACCTGGGATATAATATGGGAGACCACAGCCAGATCCTCAACAAATATTACACATAAAGAAAATGGCTACAAGGTTCTGCTCCACTGGTACTTCACACCTGAAAGACTTCATGCCATCAACCCCATCCATTCAGGGATGTGCTGGCGCTGCGGGGCCTCCCCGGGAACACTCACTCACATCTACTGGTCATGTCACGAGTTGCAACACTACTGGTCACAAGTACAAACTCTAGTGAACATGGTGTTTCAGAGACCAATACTAATCTCTTTAGAACACGCCTTATTGAACATCCCACATCCAGAATTACTGAAACCAGAAAGGGAACTAAATAAACATATTCTTACCGTAGCACGATGTCTAATTTCTAGGTACTGGAAAAGCACACACCCCCCCACCTACACTGAACTAATTAACAAACTAAATGTCCAAGTGATGGAATACCTCACAGCACAGATTAGAAACAAGATCGACAGACACGAAGCCATATGGGGCCCCTGGAAGGCCTACACTAATCAAATAGGAAATATCACAAGAGGATTCCCCCGGGGACAACCAGCCACATAAACTAGAAAGGAGATAAAGTACAGCAGCCCTTGGGCAAAGGAGGTGCAAGGGATGGAGGACGTGGACGGACCTGAACTTACAAAAGGAACTATGGAACCAAAGATGGAGGTGGGTCGAGGGGAGCGGCTCGACCATCACTGACCTAGCTGAGGGTGAGTTAACCCAAAAGTTATGTATAGCACCAGACCAGTAAAAATGTATTATTGTGTTTAAATATGTTTTTAATGTTGATGATTGACATAACATTGACAAATACCGTTAAAAAAAGAAAATAAGGTAACAAAATAGCCCTCCACGACTTGCCCCCCCCATAAATCCTTCTTATGCTCCCCTGATCACCTCCAATATATTAATCACCTACCAAACAGGCAGATGATAGAGAGCCCTAGAAAACCCCAAAGAAATGAGAGACAATAAACAAGAGGCTCACCACAAGACGGGTGGGGGAGGTGAGGGAATAAGCCAGAAGACTCAATCAAGACTAAATGTTTTGTATACCCAGACCTGTAAATTCTGTACAAGTCTTTATTGTATATGCACAGTGATATCTCAAAAGTTACCTCAATAAAAATGTACAATTTAAAAAAAAAAAAAATGACCCAGGAAATGATCGAGAAATGTAAAAAAGTTTAGAATATATGACACAAAATCAGACTCCAAAATCAAACTATGCAAACTATGCATATACTATACTATACAAATTATATAATTACTTATTATTTTAGGTGCTCAGTGAAACCTTTTTTTATTTAGTATCATCATTTAAACATGGGCATTATGGGTTTATCCCACAATCATAAAGAAGAGAACGTGTGAATGTGTAATGCAAATGTAGGACACTGTGTAATGTATTTAGCAGGCATTAGAGGGAGAAGGATTTATATTCTGTGATATGTATAACTAAAATAAAGGGAAACGGTACAATATTTTAGTAATTGTATCATTTTATTTTAGTTTCACAGTAAGTAATGGTCTGACAGCAAAGGATGGATTTCTGGAATTCCATATAAGACACACAGACCGAATCCGGCCAACTTTAGTCAACAACAAGGGTATGAAAATATCGGAAGGGGGAATAGCTGTAATTTCTTCTAAAAAACCTTCTGCTTACAGATCCAGACACTCCATTGGAGAAACTGGATCTATAAGCATCGAATATCCCCATCATGGACAGCTGTACCTAAAAGAAAAAGCTTTAAAGCAGAGCCATTTCTCTCAGGCAGATATAAATAATATGGATCTATCCTACAATCATTATGGTGGAGCTGCAGCCTTAGACCAGTTTTAATTTATTAGTATTATTAGTACAGACAATGGCAACTTGGGAGTTTTGGTGGATGGCCAAATGAGAAGACATGCTGTGTTTTTTTATCATACAGGCAAGTAGATTTTAAACTATTTTATTAAAGATTTTTAAAAAAATAAATAGCTAATATGGATGAAATACTTTTTGTTTACAATTTCAGGAGGAAATCATTATATTATTCATTTCCAAGAATAATCTAAGATGATTTGTTTAAACATTGATTTCTATTCCAATATTTTGGCTGAACGCTTCAGGTGTCAGTGAGCTGATTCTGACCCCAGGCTAGATCTCATCAATTCGGTTTTCCCATACTGAATAGATTAAGGGAATACCCTAATTGAATTGGGTTTTATTCATATTATTTCATATTTCATATCTCAAGTGTTAAACTAAATATTAATTTCTGTTTTTGTACATTTATTTCAAAATATTTCATTTTTAAAGTTCTGTGACATCTGATCATGGTAAACTGAACAAAAAATATTCACTACTCAAAAACAACTTCTTACAATTTTGCAACTTCTGTTTAATCAGCACAACAATCTAAACAGAAAATCTACTAATTGAAATTTGACAAAAAAGTTTAAAATTCCATTTTGTGAACTTTAGGGGCATATTAAGAAACAATAACTTTTTTTGGCATTTCTCTATCGCAGGACATCACAATGGCAAAGATCGTTATTTATGACGTATTTATAAAGCTGATCAGTTTGGCTGCTTAAAGTATCACCACGGCTAATGTGCGGAATTTGTATCTTTTCTTTTACAGTAGCTGCAATACCAAACTTTTTCGCTCATCACTGTAATCATTATGTTATCTCTTGTTTTGTGGCAAATGCCCAAAAGCAAAGGTAAGAAAGGATTATATTAGAGTAAATGCTGGAAAACAGTCTAACACCCCCCCCACCCACCCACCCCTGGACCCTTATTAGCATTGAGAAACACTCCAAGGTTCCACTGGCAGGTTAGATATTTGGCATTTATGCATTTTCACTACCTTAGACTTTTAAATGGGTAAATTTAATGCAAGGAAACACTTATCACCACCTTATAAATACAATCAAGTTGTTACCCCACCGGTAATGACTTTTCACTGCTGGTTATCTCTTCTTTATAAGTTCTGTTAAGTCCAAATTTGCCAAAATGGCGGTGGAAATGGCAGCGAAAAGTTAACAAACCTTTATAAATATACCCCTTAGAGTATAACAGAAAAACTAATTTTCTCAAAAGCTAAAGAAATATACTTTTTATAATCCTCCTTAACCACCCCTTCCCCCCATAGTACCCTAGTGGGTCCTCAACCATGGGTTCCCTCCACAATTTTCATATCAGGTGTTTAATGTCTGGATAATAGCGGTGATACCTCCACCATAGTTCTGGGATTTTTCTAAGGGTAAGACACGTGTTGCAAGGAGTGTGTCTTCCCTTTGGCCAGTCTTCGAACAGTACCAGAATTTGGGAGGTGACGGGGCTAGACTAGTCGAGTGAGCGAGGATTCTAGAATGGCCAAAATTCCTGCAGACATTTGGGGGTCCTGCGGCTAAACCCGGGACCCCCTCCTGGATCCTTAAAAGGACCATTGTGACCCTGACAAGGGCCCTTTTTGGCTTAAGGGGTCCCACAGCTCTAACTGGGACCCCCCTCCCCAGCACTTAGAAGTGCCCTTGCGGCATTGACAAGTTCCTTTGTTGCGGGTCCTGCAGCTGGAAACCAGGACCCCCATTGGCTCTTAGAAGAGTCTTCTTTTATCTCAGTCTGCAACACCAACTCCGCTGATGTTGCAAATTAAAGGCAATGTCACTGCAGCAGCCAGTGACACGACCAGTGCTGACGAAATCAACATCGCCAGTGTTGCCGACATCTTGATCCAAAGTCTTCTCATCTGGCGACACCAACTCCGCTGATATCGCTGACCAATCATATTTGAATTGAATTATTAAAATATGATTGGTTAAAGGGCATGTCCACCCCCAAAACTGTAATTCTCCTCACTACTGGCCCCACTCTGTAGTGTAATAAAATCCTTACCTTACATCCCAGCTCCAAATGGCTTTCCTGTAATCCCCCCCCCCAAAGTCCAAAAAGTGGCCACCAGGAGGATAGCAGAGTCCATATAGGACTCTGCCTCCTGTCTCCCCTCCAGGAGAATTATGTCATGCGCACTTCAGGCCTCCCCCCCTCCCTCTCCCTCCTGTTTCTTTCTCCATCCCCCTAGCTCTAAACCCTTTCTGTATGTGATAGATATAGCTTCCCCAGCACCAACCGCTATAAACTTATTGTCAGAAAGTCCCCCGATAGTTACTTACCTTACCTCTTCCCCCTGCCTTTCTGAACTGCCGGCAGCCGCGTCCGTGATTGGCTGCCTCTCAGCCAATCACAGATGCAGCTGCCGGTCCCGCCCCCTGCTTGCAGTTCCGTGCAAGCAGAGGGCCAGGGCAGTACGGCGAAGGATAGAGGGAAGGTAAGTAATTATCAAAGGAGTTTCTGACATTAAGATTATAGCGGTTGGGGCTGGCGAAGCTATAACTATCACATACTAAAAGTTGTTCTAAAGGGTGGACATGCCCTTTAATGTGTGATCATATGATTGCAAGCATTGAATTTGGTCCTTCAGCAAACCTATATAAAGAGGTGCAAGCCCTGCAGAGCTTAGAAATCATCACAGTGATGGCAGAAGAAAGAAGATGTTGGCAACACCAGCAACGCTGATGTCGCCAGCACCGTCGGCGTCACTGGTGGCTGGGGTGACATCGCCCATCGTCGGTGACATCAGCAGGTTGGTGTTACCAGCTGGGAAGAAAGAAGACACACCCCAAGGGCTATTATAAGAGCCAATGGGGGTCCTGGTTTCAGGACCCTTGCATACACCATAAAGAAGACAATTTTCCTCACATTTCCTACAAAGGGTACAAGTCCCTACTTTACTAAATCAGTAAAGCTCTAGAGCTCCTTTGTCTACTCAGGCTTCACCTTCTCTAGTCCAGGACCTTTCTAAAGGCCATGTAGATATCCAAATAAGGGGCGGGTAATATTTTGGGCAATCTAATGTACCTCCAGAACTGGGGACATAGCATTAAAGGCCCTTACACTTAGTATGTTAGAAGGAAGAGAGTGGATTTGGGGGTTTGATTGTCCTTTAACTACAAAGCCTAAAGCTCACTAGGAGCCAGCATTTCACTACATTCTGTAGTTAAGGTGTTAATTGGCAATAAACTTTATGCAAAACAAATGATAAAACTGCCAGGTAAGTACAAATTCTGAACAAAATATTGCATTAAACCTGGACAAATTTGACTTATGATTTTTAAATGCAATAAGAGAGTAGCCGAAATGCACTTCTTTTCAGCCTATGGCTGCATCTTTGTTTAATACCTGCATGTATTTTAGAAAGGGAGCCTTCAGACTTTTTGTAAGTTCAGCACTGAACATAATTATTTTTTATAATGATGCAATACCCAGTGGCATTTTTCAACCTTTGCAATGCTTAATGATATCGTTTATTTATAGTTTAGATGAATAAGTTTAATTACTTGTCTGCAAGAAACTTTTGTTAAGGAATAGTGCACTATGAATAGACATTAACTCACATAATACAACATTGTTAACAATTCTGTAAATAAATATATAAACTTGTTTTCTGCAGCTATCAATGTCCTTTTTGCGTATTTATTCTTTATTAAAGTAAGTTCTTTTCAAGATTTGTTTTTTTTGCACCAGGTATAAACACAACAAAAAGTGGTACATCTATTTTCTTTCAAAGAATGCATATACTGTATATGTTTAAGTGTTAAGAGAGAGCAGTGAGAGAGGACAATTGGATTATTCTGCACAGTCTCACCAGAGAGGCACCTTTGGCAAACATTCATGAGGCAGTGATTTGGAAAGATTTGTCTGACCAGCTCCCTAGTGAGCGCAACTCCCTCATCATAGCTAATGAATTTTAAATGACTTAACTGTTCCACTGCTGCCTGTTTGGGGGGGCTAGGAGGCAAAATGTGGAAAATGTTTATAGATGAAACATAGAAAAGTGTCAAGAATTTTGTTATAAGGTAAATGTTAGCATTTAACATGATGGAAAACATATCCATTTAGTTAAATGGTATGTTCCAACCCCCAAACAAAATTTTAGTATGTGCTAGGAATCCGCTCCTGTGATTGGCTATGCTGGTCAAGCTGCTCTTGCTTGGAAAGACACGGAAGTTGAGCATAAGGCGTTGGGGGAACGTAGGTTGGTAAGTACATTTGGGGGCATCTTTGACAGCTGTAAACCTTGCGAGGTCGAGGTTTACAGCCTTTTCCTAGCACATACTAAAATTTCGGGGGGTGGACATAACCTTCAAAGAGTATGTACATAACAAGTTATGTATATAACAAGTATGTAACAATAAGTTTATGTAATAATAAGTTTATCTTCCTGGATAGTTGTGCTTTTAAATACAAAGTTGGTGTATTTTTTTCGCTGCCCATCCCGCGCGGGAGGTTAGTATCGGCTGACTTCGCCTCCTTCAAGGTGGCGAAGTAAAACAGCCGATACTAGCCGAGCGAAACCAGTACCGCCGCTTTATAAATAGAAGCGGCGGTACCGGGTAAGTATCGGCGCGAAAGGTTAACGCTTCGTTAACTTTTCGCGGCCGTTTTCGGGGCTTTATAAATCGCGGTAAACGCGATTATGCGTAATGGCCGCGAAAACGGCCGCGAAAAGTTAACGAACCTTTATAAATATGCCCCTAGGAGTAGTGGCAGCCAGATGGGATCCAGATTTTGGATAGTTTCCTGGACTTTGGACAGAACTGCAGGAGAACAACAAGGAGCAGGATTGTAAGGTCAGGATTTTTTAAACTTACAGAGGGGCCAGCACTTGGGCAAATTTTAGATTTGGGATGGACATGCCCTTTAAGGTGTATTAATGGGTTTAAATTAAGGGTTATGTAAGTCCTTAAAGGTTTAGCAATCAATACACTCATTTATTCAAGGTGACTGTTTTATTCTCCAATGACTTTTCTGTATCATTTTAGTAAAATTTCTGCAACTATATAAGATAGTAACAAAAAGGATTAGAGATACTAAGGGGGACTGTGGTCCAAAAATTACTTTAGGTAAATTGATAGAAATTGCCCCTGAGAATTTTTGCAATTTATTTCCATTGTTTATTTTGCATAGTTTTGAAGATATTACATTTTTTGTGTGATACGCAGCAGCATCACCAGGTCCCCTGCACTTCCTGCTTCCTGCTCTGAAACTGTCAATCTGTCCTGTGTCTCCTCTCCCCTTTGCAGCCCCCTGGTCCCTCCCACTCTATGGACCCCATGGTCCTTCCAGCTCCAGGCCCCCCATGGCCCATTATCTTACAGCCCCATCCACTTGTGGGTGTCGTGGCCCTGCCCACTCACAGGTTACTGAAAACAAATCCAGATGGACATTGCAGTATTACAATACAGGCAGATCCAAACTCTTTCTGTACTGACCTAGGACATGTGTCTACAGTGACTGACTGTCTTCCTCTTCATGCTGTATCCTCAGGAGCTCTGTGCTGAACAAATAGCCCCGCCCCCAACACAGGCAGGAAACTGAGCCTCCAACTCACATGATCTACTGCAGGATCCTAACGCCTGCAGATTCACTTCCGGTTTTCCGATTTTTACCAATTTTTTTTTGCCAGACACTGGGGAATTGCGGAAACACAGATGGGGGCCAGGACAGCGGGAAAGGACCCCAAAAATGGCACAGTCCTGCCAAAACGGGACGGTTGGGGCTATCTGATAATCCTCGACTGCCTCCGAGTGCTGTAACTAGGAATCCCCCCCCCAAAAAAATGAAGTTGGGCCCCCTATCCATTATTCATCCACAGTGGTTTTATGAGAGGAAGCCATATCTGTCATAGGAAAAATAAGAAGATGGGGCCTCTCTTGGCTTCCGGCCACGCTGCTGTATACTCCCCCTACTTCCATGGTAGTTACCACCTGCTCCTTCCTTCCCTAAAATCTTATGACAACTGTTTCATAATGAGGCCATAAGTTAAAAAAAAAGCAGCCTATACTGCTATTCAGTAACCTCTTGTTCAT
Source organism: Hymenochirus boettgeri (assembly GCA_019447015.1). Taxonomy (NCBI): domain Eukaryota; kingdom Metazoa; phylum Chordata; class Amphibia; order Anura; family Pipidae; genus Hymenochirus; species Hymenochirus boettgeri. Next base: position 149,566,669 of record CM033472.1, read on the forward strand.
GTTATATCCTAATGTATTTAACCCTTGTCTAACCATGCCCAAAAATCTTATGTGCTATTTATGATAAATACTATGAACAGAATACAAACCATTTATGTGTAATACATCAATCTTATTTTGATTCTGAAAAGTGTCTGAAAGGACAGTAGAGGAAAAAAATACACCAACTTTGTATTTAAAAGACAAACTATCCAGGAAGATAAACTTATTATTACATAAACTTATTGTTACATACTGTTATATACATAACTTGTTATGTACATACTCTTTGAAGGTTATGTCACCCCCCGAAATTTTAGTATGTGCTAGGAAAAGGCTGTAAACCTCGACCTCGCAAGGTTTACAGCTGTCAAAGATGCCCCCAAATGTACTTACCAACCTACGTTCCCCCAACGCCTTATGCTCAACTTCCGTGTCTTTCCAAGCAAGAGCAGCTTGACCAGCATAGCCAATCACAGGAGCGGATTCCTAGCACATACTAAAATTTTGTTTGGGGGTTGGAACATACCATTAACTAAATGGATAGTTTTCCATCATGTTAAATGCTAACATTTACCTTATAACAAAATTCTTGACACTTTTCTATGTTTCATCTATAAACATTTTCCACATTTTGCCTCCTAGCCCCCCCAAACAGGCAGCAGTGGAACAGTATAAGTCATTTAAAATTCATTGCTATGATGAGGGAGTTGCGCTCACTAGGGAGCTGGTCAGACAAATCTTTCCAAATCACTGCCTCATGAATGTTTGCCAAGGTGCCTCTCTGGTGAGACTGTGCAGAATAATCCAATTGTCCTCTCTCACTGCTCTCTCTTAACACTTAAACATATACAGTATATGCATTCTTTGAAAGAAAATAGGTATACCACTTTTTGTTGTGTTTATACCTGGTGCAAAAAAAACAAATCTTGAAAAGAACTTACTTTAATAAAGAATAAATACGCAAAAAGGACATTGATAGCTGCAGAAAACAAGTTTATATATTTATTTACAGAATTGTTAACAATGTTGTATTATGTGAGTTAATGTCTATTCATAGTGCACTATTCCTTAACAAAGTTTCTTGCAGACAAGTAATTAAACTTATTCATCTAAACTATAATAAAACGATATCATTAAGCATTGCAAAGGTTGAAAAATGCCACTGGGTATTGCATCATTATAAAAAATAATTATGTTCAGTGCTGAACTTACAAAAAGTCTGAAGGCTCCCTTTCTAAAATACATGCAGGTATAAACAAAGATGCAGCATAGGCTGAAAAGAAGTGCATTTCGCTACTCTCTTATTGCATTTAAAAATCATAAGTCAAATTTGTCCAGGTTTAATGCAATATTTGTTAGAATTTGTACTTACCTGGCAGTTTTATCATTTGTTTTGCATAAAGTTTATTGCCAATTAACACCTTAACTACAGAATGTAGTGAAATGCTGGCCCTAGTGAGCTTTAGGCTTTGTAGTTAAGGACAATCAAACCCCAAATCCACTCTCTTCTTCTAACATACTAAGTGTAAGGGCCTTTAATGCTATGTCCCCAGTTCTGGAGGTACATTAGATTGCCCAAAAATTACCCGCCCCTTATTTGGATATCTACATGGCCTTTAGAAAGGTCCTGGACTAGAGAAGGTGAAGCCTGAGTAGACAAAGGAGCTCTAGAGCTTTACTGATTTAGTAAAGTAGGGACTTGTACCCTTTGTAGGAAATGTGAGGAAAATTGTCTTCTTTATGGTGTATGCAAGGGTCCTGAAACCAGGACCCCCATTGGCTTTTATAATAGCCCTTGGGGTGTGTCTTCTTTCTTCCCAGCTGGTAACACCAACCTGCTGATGTCACCGACGATGGGCGATGTCACCCCCAGCCACAGTGACGCCGACGGTGCTGGCGACATCAGCGTTGCTGGTGTTGCCAACAATTTCTTTCTTTCTGCCATCACTGTGATGATTTCTAAGCTCTGCAGGGCTTGCACCTCTTTATATAGGTTTGCTGAAGGACCAAATTCAATGCTTGCAATCATATGATCACACATTAAAGGGCATGTCCACCCTTTAGAACAACTTTTAGTATGTGATAGTTATAGCTTCGCCAGCCCCAACCGCTATAATCTTAATGTCAGAACTCCTTGATAATTACTTACTTCCCTATCCTTCGCGTACTGCCCTGGCCCTCTGCTTGCACGGAACTGCAAGCAGGGGGCGGGACCGGCAGCTGCATCTGTGATTGGCTGAGAGGCAGCCATCACGGAGCGGCTGCCGGCAGTTCAGAAAGGCAGGGGGAAGAGTAGGTAAGTAACTATCGGGGGACTTTCTGACATAAGTTTATAGCGGTTGGTGCTGGGAAGCTATATCTATCACATACAGAAAGGGTTTAGAGCTAGGGGGATGGAGAAAAAACAGGAGGGAGAGGGAGGGGGGGAGGCCTGAAGTGCGCATGACATAATTCTCCTGGAGGGAGACAGGAGGCAGAGTCCTATATGGACTCTGCTATCCTCTGGTGGCCACTCTTTTGGACTTGGGGGGGGGGATTACAGGAAAGCCATTTGGAGCTGGGATGTAAGGTAAGGATTTTATTACACTACAGAGTGGGGCCAGTAGTGAGGAGAATTACAGTTTTGGGGGTGGACATCGCCTTTAACCAATCATATTTAATAATTCAATTCAAATATGATTGGTCAGCGATATCAGCGGAGTTGGTGTCGCCAGATGAGAAGACTTTGGATCAAGATGTCGGCAACATGGCGATGTTGATTTCGTCAGCACTGGTGTGTCACTGGCTGCTGCAGTGAATTGCCTTTAATTTGCAACATCAGCGGAGTTGGTGTTGCAGAATGAGATAAAAGAGACTCTTCTAAGAGCCAATGGGGGTCCTGGTTTCCAGCTGCAGGACCCGCAACAAGGAACTTGTCAATGCCGCAAGGGCACTTCTAAGTGCTGGGGAGGGGGTCCCAGTTAGAGCTGTGGGACCCCTTAAGCCAAAAAGGGCCTGTCAGGGTCACAATGGTCCTTTTAAGGATCCAGGAGGGGGTCCGGGTTGAGCCGCAGGACCCCCAAATGTCGCAGGAATTTTGGCCATTCTAGAATCCTCGCTCACTCGACTAGTCTAGCCCCGTCACCTCCCAAATTCTGGTACTGTTCGAGACTGGCCAAAGGGAAGACACACTCCTTGCAACACGTGTCTTACCCTTAGAAAAATCCCAGAAACTATGGTGGAGGTATCACCGCTATTATCCAGACATTAAACACCTGATATGAAAATTGTGGAGGGAACCCATGGTTGAGGACCCACTAGGGTACTAGGGGGGAAGGGGGTGGTTAAGGAGGATTATAAAAAGTATATTTCTTTAGCTTTTGAGAAAATTAGTTTTTCTGTTATACTCAAGGGGTATATTATAAAGGTTTGTTAACTTTTCGCTGCCATTTCCACCGCATTTTGGCAAATTTGGACTTAACAGAACTTATAAAGAAGGAACCAGCAGTGAAAAGTATTACCGGTGGGGTAACAACTTGATTGTATTTATAGGTGGTGATAAGTGTTTCCTTGCATTAAATTTACCCATTTAAAAGTCTAAGGTAGTGAAAATGCATAAATGCCAAATATCTAACCTGCCAGTGGAACCTTGGAGTGTTTCTCAATGCTAATAAGGGTCCAGGGGTGGGTGGGTGGGGGGGTGTGTTAGACTGTTTTCCAGCATTTACTCTAATATAATCCTTTCTTACCTTTGCTTTTGGCATTGCCACAAAACAAGAGATAACATAATGATTACAGTGATGAGCGAAAAGTTTGGTATTGCAGCTAGTAAAAGAAAAGATACAAATTCCGCACATTAGCCGTGGTGATACTTTAAGCAGCCCCAACTGATCAGCTTATAAATACGTCATAATACGATCTTTGCCATTGTGATGTCCTGCGATAGAGAAATGCCAAAAAAAGTTATTGTTTCTTAATATGCCCCTAAAGTTACAAATGGAATTTTAAACTTTTTTGTCAAATTTCAATTAGTAGATTTTCTGTTTAGATGTTGTGCTGATTAAACAGAAGTTGCAAAAATGTTTAAGAAGTTGTTTTTGAGTAGTGAATATTTTTTGTTCAGTTTACCATGATCAGATGTCACGAACTTTAAAAATGAAATATTTGAAATAAATGTACAAAACAGAATTAATATTTAGTTTAACACTTGAGATATGAAATATGAAATAATATGAATAAAACCAATTCAATTAGGTATTCCCTTAATCTATTCAGTATGGGAAAACCGAATTGATGAGATCTAGCCTGGGGTCAGAATCAGCTCACTGACACCTGAAGCGTTCAGCCAAAATTTGGAATAGAAATCAATGTTTAAACAAATCATCTTAGATTATCTTTGGAAATGAATAATAAATGATTTCCTCCTGAAATTGTAAACAAAAAGTATTTCATCCATATTAGCTATTTATTTTTTTAAAATCTTTAATAAAATAGTTTAAAATCACTTGCCTGTATGATAAAAAAACACAGCATGTCTTCTCATTGGCCATCCACCAAAACTCCAAGTTGCCATTGTCTGTACTAATAATACTAATAAATTAAAACTGGTCTAAGTCTGCAGCTCCACCATAATGATTGTAGGATAGATCCATATTTTATATCTGCCTGAGGAAATGGCTCTGCTTTAAGCTTTTTCTTTTAGGTACAGCTGTCATGATGGGGATATTCGATGACTATGTAATCCAGTTTCTCCAATGGAGTGTCTGGATCTGTAAGCAGAAGGTTTTTTAGAAGAAATTACAGCATTCCCCTTCCATATTTTATACCCTTGTTGTGACTAAAGTTGGCCGATTGCGTCTGGTGTCTTATATGGAATTCCAGAAATCCATCCTTGCTGTCAGACCATACTTACTGTGAACACTAAATAATGATACACATTACTAAAATATTGTACCGTTTCCCTTTATTTTAGTTATACATATCACAGAATATAAATCCTTCCCCTCTAATGCCTGCTAAATACATTACACGGTCCTACATTTGCATTACACATTCACACGTTCTCTTCTTTATGATTGTGGGATAAACCCATAATGCCCATGTTTAAATGATGATACTAAATAAAAAAGGTTTCACTGAGCACCTAAAATATAAGTATATTATATATTTGTATAGATAGTATATGCATAGTTTGCATAGTTTGATTTTGGAGTCTGATTTTGTGTCATATATTCTAAACTTTTTACATTTCCGATCATTTCCTGGGTCATTTTTTTTTTTTTAAATTGTACATTTTATTGAGGTAACTTTTGAGATATCACTGTGCATATACAATAAAGACTTGTACAGAATTTACAGGTCTGGGTATACAAAACTTTAGTCTTGATTGAGTCTTCTGGCTTATTCCCTCACCTCCCCCACCGTCTTGTGGTGAGCCTCTTGTTTATTGTCTCTCATTTCTTTGGGGTTTTCTAGGGCTCTCTATCATCTGCCTGTTTGGTAGGGTATATTAATATATTGGAGGTGATCAGGGGAGCATAAGAAGGATTTATGGGGGGGCAAGTCGTGGAGGGCTATTTTGTTACCTATATTTCTTTTTTTAACGGTATTTGTCAATGTTATTCAATCATCAACATTAAAACTATTAAACACATAATACATTTTACTGGTTGGTGCTATACATAACTTTTGGGTTAACTCACCCTCAGCTAGGTCGATGGTCGAGCCCACTCACCCTCGACCCACCTCCATCTTTGGTCCATAGTCCTTTTGTAAGTTCAGGTCCGTCCACGTCCTCTCCCTTGCACTCCTTTGCCCAAGGGTGCTGTACTTTATCTCCTTCTATGTATGTGGCTGGTTGTCCCCGGGGAATCCTCTTGTGATTTCCTATTTGATTAGTGTAGGGCCTAGGGGCCCCATATGGCTTCGTGTCTGTCGATCTTGTTTTAATCTGTGCTGTGAGGTATTCCATCACTGGACATTAGTTGTTAATTAGTTCAGGTAGGTGGGGGGGTGTGTGCCCGCTTCTCTGTGTGCTTTCCAGATACCTCCAGAACATGAGACATCGTGCGTACTGTATAAGATAGGTTATGATTTAGTTCCCTGTTTTGGTTTCTTAGAATTCTGGATGGGCGATGTCAATAGGCCGGTGTTTCTACCAGACGTAGTATGGTCATGCTGAAACATCATCGTTCCTAGAGTTTGTACTTGTTGACCAGGTGTTGACTCGTGACATGACTCAGTAGATGGGCACCCGTGAGTGTTCCGTGGTTAGGCTCCGCAGCGGCCCAGCACAATCCCTGAATTGATGGGGTGATGGCCCATGAAGTCTTTCAGTGTGAAGTAGTTGACCAGTGGAGCAGAACCTCTTGTAGCCTTTTCTTTATGGTAGCTAATACTGTGTGAGGATCTTGCGCTGTGCCGTCTCCCACTGATTAATATCAGTCTCTTCGCTCTATAGGTTAGTCCAGTGCGCTTTCCCATACTGGCTACTTGGATGTGTGATGGGCGGAGTCTTTTGCATATTGTCTTCAGAAGGCAACCCGCGGCGGGTGGTCGCACCCGCCCCGGGAGACACGCCCACCCCGCCCACACCCCCCGCGGCGGCAGCGGCGACCACCCGCCGCCGCCGCCACTTCCCAGCAGCCCCTCCCAACCCGTTCCCCGTTCGCGGCAATCTCGGAACGGGAGGCTAGAAGGGGCTGCCGGGAAGGGGCCGCAGCAGGTGGTCGCGACCACCCGCCGCGCACCCCCTCCCCGGCAACCCCTCCAAGCCCCCCGCCCCGGCCGCTCCCGGGGAGGGGACGGGAGGGAGCCGCTGGGGGGGTGGAGGCTCCCTCCAGCGGGGCCCTGAGAAGGGCCTTTTGGGGCTTAGGGGGTCCCGCAGCCCGAACCGGGACCCCCCTCCCCGGCCCTTATAAGGGCCCTTGCGGCACTGACAAGTGCCTTTGGCGGGGGTCCCGCAGCTGAAACCGGGACCCCCAGTGCGGCTCTTAAAAGAGCCCTTGGGCGACGTCTTCTTTCTTCCAGTCCCGGCGACACCAGCTCCGCCGAGGCCGCCGACCCCCGAGAGGTAGGTACCCTGCGGCCGCCAGGGTACCCCCGGCGGGCGCCGGCGACCTCAACGAGGCCGATGTTGCCGGCGTCTTGATCGACGCGAAGTCTTCGGGCTGGCGACACCAACCCCACTCAGGTCGCGATGCAGGCAGGCTCACTGCGGCCGCCAGTGAGCCCGCTGGCACCGCCGGCCTCAGCGGAGCCGATGTTGCCAGCCGCTTCTTTTTCTTTCTTAGCCATCTACTGCGATGGCATGAGTTCCGCGGCGGAAAGCTCCTCTAATAGGTTTGCAGAAATCCAAATCCGTTTCTGATTGGTCAATTTTTAATACTTGCTTTACATTAACCAATCAGATTTCTGGAAATTTCCAGAAATCTGATTGTTAATGTAAAGCAAGTATTAAAAATTGACCAATCAGAAACGGATTATGGATTTCTGCAAACCTATTAAAGAGGAGCTTTCCGCCGCGGAACTCAGATGCCATCGCAGTAGATGGCTGAAGAAAGAAGAAGAAAGCGGCTGGCAACATCGGCTCCGCTGAGGCCGGCGGTGCCAGCGGGCTCATGGCGGCCGCAGTGAGTTGCCTGGCATCGGCGACCTGAGTGGGGTTGGTGTCGCCAGCCCGAAGACGTCGCCCAAGGGCTCTTTAAGAGCCGCACTGGGGGTCCCGGTTCGAGCTGCGGGACCCCCGCCAAAGGCACTTATTAGTGCCGCAAGGCACTGTGTAAGTGCCGCAAGGGCTTACAAGGGCCGGGGAGGGGTCTGTGTTCGAGCTGCGGGACCCCTAAGCCCCAAAGGGCTCTTATAAGAGCGCAAGGGCACTTGTCAGTGCCGCAAGGGCCCTTATAAGGGCCGGGAGGGGGGTCCCGGTTCGACTGCGGGACCCTTAAGCCCCAAAAGGCTTTGTCAGAGCCGAAGGCACTTGTAAGTGCCGCAAGGGCCCTTATAAGGGCCGGGGAGGGGGGTCCCGGTTCGAGCTGCGGGACCCCTAAGCCCCAAAAGGCCCTTCCAGGGCCCCGCTGGAGGGAGCTCCACCCCCCAGCGGCTCCCTCCGTCCCCTCCCGGGAGCGGCCGGGCGGGGGGCTTGGAGGGGTTGCCGGGGAGGGGTGCGCGGCGGGTGGTCGCGACCACCTGCCGCGGCCCCTTCCCGGCAGCCCCTTCTAGCCTCCCGTTCCGAGATTGCCGCGAACGGGGAACGGGTTGGGAGGGGCTGGGAAGTGGCGGCGGGCGGGTGGTCGCCGCTGCCGCCGCGGGGGGTGTGGGCGGGGTGGGCGTGTCTCCCGGGGCGGGGGCGACCACCCCGCGCGGGTTGCCTGCCCATCCCCGCCGCGGGAGGTTAGTATCGGCTGACTTCGCCTCCTTCAAGGTGGCGAAGTAAAACAGCCGATAAGCCGAGCGAAACCAGTACCGCCGCTTTATAAATAGAAGCGGCGGTACCGGGTAAGTATCGGCGCGAAAGGTTAACGCTTCGGAACTTTTCGCGGCCGTTTTCGGGGCTTTATAAATCGCGGTAAACGCGATTCATGCGTTAATGGCCGCGAAAACGGCCGCGAAAAGTTAACGAACCTTTATAAATATGCCCCTTAGGGTTGCCGACCTCCGACCGACGTTTTAATATTAAAAAAAATAGTTTTTCAAGTGGACAGGTCCTTTAAGCCTATATTACTGTACATGTGACATGAGATTTCCCACACTGCATAAAGACCTTCTGGGATTCTTGTCTCCAACACCCACATCCATCTTGCCTTGGATTTAAGAAGGGTCTTTTTTTTATACCTCGATCTATCTTTTTTATTTGCTCTAAAACTTGAATACTGAATTTAGACTTATCTCCTCCATTGCAAGTCGTCAAGTGCCTACCTACTGGGCTTCTGTCCTGGTTCTTACCTATATCACTTATATGTTCTCTTGCCCTTGCTTAAAGGGGATGTATGGTGCAACCAATATATTGGATATTACAGGTTTTACATGTAAGTAGAAAAACTATGTAGGAAGATTTATAATGACTGTATTGTTCTACTTTATGTTTTCCCTGTTACACTTCTCTCAAATTCTTCACTGTTCCCCTTTTGTCTCCCTTTTGATCATACTGGGGCACAAAACATTCCTTAGGGATTGTGCCCTTTTTGACACAATCCTTCATCCCCTCCCAATACTTCAGGTGTGGTAAAAAAAATATCTGATCCTTATCTGTTTGATTCTTCCTTCTGTTCTCCTGCCTTCCTCCTCCATGTAACAATAATTTTCTGTCTAGGACTTTAGCTCTATTCTGTGCCTTAAAGGGCATGTCCACCCCCAAAACTATAATTTAACCCACTACTGACTACCAGGAGCCTGGCAGAGTCCATATAGGGCTCTACCTCCTGTCTCTCCTCCGGGAGAATTTCGCCATGTGCACTGCAGCCCCCCCCCCCCCCCCTTTCCCCCCCCCCCCCCTACCTAAATCCCTTTTTTTTGTGTTGGGCCTCCCCCCCCCAACCCCAACCGCTATAGTAATATTTGCAGAAACTCCCCCGATCATTACTTACCTTGCCTCTCTCCACTGGCGTTCAGGATTGCCAATCACGGACGCGGCTGCCAGTCCGGCCTCCTGCTTGCAGTTTCAAGCAAGCAGAGGGCTGTGACAGTACGTCGGTGGAGAGAGGGGTGGCTAATGATCGGGGGAGTTTCTGCAAATATTACAGCGGTTGGGGCTGGGGGAGGGAGCCCTACACTACAGAAAAAAATCAAAAATGAGGTGGACATGCCCTTTAATGAGATCTTTTACTTTGTACCCTTTTTCTTTCAGTCTATGACTTAAATTGTCTAAGCTAGTCCTGATCAGTACTGCAGTTTCTCTTCATGCGCACCCACTGACCATATGGGATGCCCCTTGTGCATTGTGGTGGGTACCATGAGTCTGTACCTATTTTTATAATAGGTGCAACTTTTAAAAAAACATCTAAGTAATTTACTGTGTTCCTACTGCTGTCCCACGTAAACTTTAAATTCCATTGATTATCATTAATATCAGACATAAGTTTCAATAAGTTAACATCTGAAAACTGCCATATCCATAAGACATCTATGAAGCATCCCTGAAGTTTGACTATGCAACCTTCTGACATATCATGGAGATGGTGGGCTAGGACAGTCTCCTCCCACCATCCCATGTATAGTTTAGCATATGTGGGGGCAAATTTCGCCCCATCACAGCTCCTTGCATTTGCCTGAAGAATGCTCCCTCATAAATACAGAAATTGAACGAACAATACATTTACATGTATCTGTTTCATTTAATACACCTTCATCATAACCATCTGAGAGATTTATTACATTACTTATCTCTTCTTTTTGCAGCTCCTCAGTCCATATCTTTCCTGCCTGGTCCAGGTCTAAAGGGGGAATTCTTCCATACAGCTTCTAGATGTTTCTATTTCTTTTTCCCACCTTTGGCCATCATTTTCCTCTGTGATATGTATCCCGGGCACTTTTCAAAATGTATATTATTCTTTTAATAGTCCCATTTGCCTGAAGCTTTGGAGAAGATCTCCATCATCCTGCATTCTCTTCTTGGTGTGCTAGAAGACAGAGAGGTATACAAGGAGCTACCATACAGGGAATGTTAGAATCTTTACCCTTTGTTTTAAGTATGGACTTAACCGTAGGTGTATAAATTATGTGCCCTGTTATTATATCAATATACTTTATTCTGTTCATACTCATCCTGGTCTTTTAACATTTTTCTAGTTTTAGTTTCTGTTATACTAATAGCTCCACTGCCTCATTCAATCTACTTTCTGCTGTCTGTTAGCCTCTTCTTCAATATCTTCTGGTTTATTACTCACATGTACTTTAAGTTCCTGTTTAATTTTATTAATCATGTGTGTAATTTTTATAATTAACTTCATGAATTTTCCTTGTGGGGCAAATACATTCCTCACTTGTAAAGATATTTAGATAAGTGAATAATTTCATAGTAGTGTAAGAGGTAAAACATATAAAATGAAACAATACATTACAATATGTTGGCTGCACCATACATCCCCTTAAAATGAGGGCAAGAGTTATACAGTACATTGTAAGTCTCTTGCTTTAAGTGACTTCAGACAGCTTTGAATTTGAACTCTCTGAGTCAGCGGGAAATTAAATTCTTTCAGAAAGCCATTGTTCAGAAAATCAAAATTTTGGGCTTGAATTATACAATATACTTATCTGTCCCTTTAAGGGTTTCCTACTCATTTGTCTAAAATGCCCAAATATAACACAATAACAAACATTTTTATGCTTTTACGCCAGATCAAGCTTCAATATTCATTTAGATTTTCTGAATAACACAGTGAATAACACTTATTTAAGAATTTTTTTCAGATGATAGTGTTTTTTACTTGTCAAATCAATGAGACTGTTGTAAGTCTGTGTGAACTGTTTTACCAGTGGTCTGTGTACATTTTTACCATGGTATGGCTGTGTGCAGTGCCAGTTTCCCAACCAGTTTATCAGTGTCTGCATGCCAAGCATTAAACCAGTCTTTGTGCCAACTATCAGGGCCCATAAGTCTGTAGCTACGCCACTGGTTAAAGCTGTCTATATTAAGAGATATATACAAATTGGAGTCAGGAAGGAATTTTTTCCCCCTTCATAAATTTGGTGGAGATTTTTTTTGCCTTCCTCTGGGTCAACAGTTAGGCAGGAAATGAAGATATTGCTAGATGGGTTGGAGTGGATGGACGAATGTCTTTATTCAACCTCAAATACTATACTATAGTATTAACAGATATAATGCTCTGAAAATGGCAGGGAGAAGGCATGGCCATGAAGCCGTGGTATGTCAGCTTTCCAGTCCTATTGCCATGAAAACATATTGATTAATTCAGCAGTGTGGTTGTCTTTGCCTTTCAAGCTGTAATAACTTTTGTTTCTTTTGTTCTTTCTAGACTTGAGCTAAAATGTTCAGTTATACAACTGTCAGAGCCTTATTACTACATTTGTGAAAATGTAGGGACTTTTAAAGTAAAGCTGACAAGAAACAGTAAAGATCTAGCTTTTATTGGCATATTCTGTTTTCTGCTCTGCAACAGTATACACTAAAGAGCCAACCTAATTTACCATTATCTGCAACCTGTTGTGTTATGTATCTCCAAAATGGAAACTTTACCTGCTTCTTTTTTTTTTCCTTCTTTCTATGACCATACCTCAACATGACCATTGGCAGAGACAAAATCAGGTGTGGTGAATCCTAAGCAGAGATTTGTGCCAGGTTGCAATACTGATGATTGGAAACTTTTATTATTCCTGACTAGTGAACCATGCATTTTACAAATAGATGTTATGGCCTCATATATTATGACTACGCTAGGCAAGAGGTAATTTACTGAAAGTGAACAGTGCAAAAGCCACTCTGAAATAATATACAGTATCTACTTTAAAGCAGAATTAAACTTATTTTTTTTAACCCTAATGTGAAAGCTTTTCTCCCCAGGACACCTATATATATTGTAAGATTCTTATATAGTTGCGTTTAGTTTATGTGAGAAATAGATATAACTAAGAAGGCTTTAATGTTGTTGCCGTACAACTCACAGCCCATGCAGTCTTCAGAGAGCTGTATTGGCCACTCACCCTGACCCTCACTGTCTCTATGCACAAAATGTTTTATATACAGAAGTCTCCATCTTCTATATATATATGCTGTTAATTTACCAGCCAACATGAATTGCATACAGCCTACCTGGGGCAATACAAAACAGTCATCTCATTTTACTGACAGTCTAAACAGTGTTTTAGAAACACACAGCCCATGTGGTCATGGGTTGAAATGTCCAACATTTCTTTTTCCATTTCCATTATGTTCCTAGCAAAAGATAATGTTTGTACATGCACAGGTCATAGATCACCCAGCAGTCACAGCAAAGGGAGGGGTTGTGACACAACTTGTTGTTTGTTTGTGAATGTGCTCTGTCTATTGTGTCAATGTTGTCTGCAGACTTTAGTTCCCCTTTAAACTATTGTTCCGCAAAGGCATGACTTTTTAAATCAGATATTTCTAAATTATATGTTTATAAAGAAAAATAGGAGTAATGCATTATTAAACTTTCATTTTCTTTCTAAAATAAATGTTCTCCACTGTTGGCAGTCAAACAATAAGCTTTAACAGTGTTAAATATGTTCATTTTGGATTGGAACTCCCTTCCTTTCCAACTTTCTCTAAGTTCTTCATAATTGATGAACATTTCTTAATCAAGATTTATGGTTAGTCAATGTTTAGTTGAAGATGTAATTGATTAGTAATTGCTTCAGTCAACCCATGACATATAATAATAAAACATGGAATCTGGCTGCACTAATTCCTTTTTCTGATGTATGTTTCAGCCACAAGTGCTTTTGAATAACATTTGATTTAAGGAACCAAGATTTTACTGTTTGTTGATTATGGTAATGCCAAATGTTCACAATTAAATGATAAAAGGTATTAATTCCTAAGAAGTTGATCTCAATAGCTTCTAATAGAATATTTTTAGAAGTGCATTTAAAACACAACTCACAGATAAAGTTACTGTGCATTGCTAGACATAAGACATTTATACAAACAAAGAAAAGATATTCAATGCACATTCCTGGGCACCATACAATATCATATTATCTGAACACTGGCATACATTATAAATAAAGGGGTTTGATTAAGCATTACTGTGATCACATGAATAAAAAGCCTTCCAACCACATCAAGGTAACCCCAGTCTGAAGTCTGTCTGTCTATATATATATTTATATGGTGGCTTAGTGGTTAGCACTGATGCCTTGCAGCGCTGAGTCCTGAGTTCTTTTCCATCCTTGGACACATCAGAAAGGAGTTTGTATGTTTTCCCCGTGCTTGTGTGGGTTTTCTCCAGGCTCTCCGGTTTCCCCCACAATAATAAAGACATACTGATAGGTTGTATGTGTCAAATAAATGTGCTTAGATTGTAAGCTCTTCAGGGCAGGGCCCAATGTTAATGTATACATGTAATTGTAAAGCATTACAGAAGATGTTGGCGCTATATAAATCTACAATAATAATATAAATATATAATGCAACCTTGTTTACTGTTCTTAATTCCCAGACTTCTAACAGTTAATTTGTATGACCTTGCATGGAGATTCTTGGAAGCTGATTCCAACAATGTGTATTTTCCTGAGCCAAATATTGGAAGGTTTGAGGGACCACTGAAAGATTTCCTGAAGAGGACATTGGTTTTGTCTGCAAGGAAATGTAAAGCCAGAGATAACAAGCTGGCTAAAATATGGCTTATGGTGATAAGCATAGCTTTCAAGTAAAGGCAGGCAGTGTGATAATGATAAGGATTTTCCCCTCTCATTTAGTGTTTTTTAGCCCTGGATAAGGCCCCAATGGGGATTATACATGGCCATTTTTCATTATTCTACTTCTTTTTAGGGCTTTTTTCTGTGTTAGTATAAGGAGGCCAGCTGCATATCTAGCACATCCAGCTGCAAACCCAAGGCTAAAAAATAAAACGTACCGGTATTTAATAAATAAAATTATATGTATGTGGATTTTCAGAAAATCAACAAAGCTATTAAAATCCTTATTTATTAATGTACTAGAGTTATTATAATTCAGCCTTTGACACATTTTAAAAAGGCTTAAGTTTTGCTCAAGTATGTGGTGCCAGCACTAAGAAGCTCCTGCATTTTACAGATTAATATATAACTGTAGAAACCGGGTGCTAAATAATGTCTATCACCTATAATTAAAGAATTACACAAGGTACCTACAGGTTTGTATCTGTCAAAAATGTTTTTCCAACAATGCATCTGTATACCTTACACCTATGATGTGTGGACACAGTCCAGCAGAACTATGGGGGAAAAGAGTCAAAATTACAGAATTGCCTTGTTCTTTATCTTAATATTCTCTCTAGGTAAAGAAGCCTTTTCTGTTTTATTTAACTTTGACAAAGATGTGTCTAAAGTTACTTAGAGACCGCAATCCCCCGTTGACATTGACACACCTCCTCTGCTTCTGTTGCGAGCTGGTTTCAAGCTCTAATAGCAACAGAGCAGGCAGAGAGGAGACAACTGTGGCAAGGGGTTGTGGTCTGTAAGAAACTTCTTCTGCAAAGGTACGTATAATGGAAAATACGTTTGTGGGCCCTTATCATATATAAAGCGCTTGTTGTTCAGAAGGTGGACACGCCCCTTAAAAAAAAAAAGAAGCATCTATAGTACCAATAAATAAATAATTTTTCACTTAAAATTGTTTCCCCCCCTATTTTGTTTTTTTTAATTGCCCATTAGTAGTGTCTTTAATTCCCAATTCCCAACTATCACTGTACCAGATTTTTGTTGATCTGTCCCCTATTTCTTTAGATATCTAGTCTGAGACATCTTATATTTTAGCTGTCAATCAAGTGCTTTAGTATCATACACTCTTCTATTATGTATAGATTTGCAGTAGCTAGAATGGTGATAGTTCGTATGTAAACTGCATGGTGGGAAATTCCCTCTACCAATGTTGCCTCTTAAAAATTACTTAGCATGCTTGTCCTTACAGAGAGTCAGATAGTCTGGCAGTGGGCTCAGGGACTGAAAAAAACCCCAGTATTTTCTTGTTCTAAAGGTGTAAGAAGTTTATGCACAAGTTGGACTGGACTTTACACACAGTAGTGCAAACCTTGTGCAGTTTGATCCAGGTGAGTGCATTTATTTGATAACTAGGCCCTCTCTCTATATGCAAAGAAAGCAATAGACTGTGGGGTAGCTAAGAATATTTCTATTTAACATAATAGATAACTTGCTTCTTTTATATTTTATGATTCTAGATTGCGCCAGTATTGTAAATGTGGAAACAATTTTAATGAATGATCTAGTCAGTATAGAATTTTTATTCTAAAATAGTGGATGTACCTTACACATGTCCACCCCCAAATTTAACCCACTGTTGGTACCACTGTGTAGTGTTAAAAAATCCATACCTTTCTCCTCTGCTCCTTGCAGTGTCTGCTGAAAGAGTAGGAGCTGTCTCTGTGTGAAAAGGTTTCTGTCCCTTAACTGTCCTTCTGGAGGACTCAGGCATGTGCAGGGTAGCCCTTTCCCCCCTTCCCTCCCACCCTCCATGCTGCATTAGTGCACCCCAAATTAAAACATGTTTCTGTAGTGTAGCCTCCCCCCTCCCAACCCTAACCATATGGTTTATTTGTAAAAAGGTAGCAAATAACTTACTTACCAGCCTTCAGTCCTGCGGCTGTCTCTCAGCAAATCACAGATGCATCTGCCGGTCCGGCCCCTAATATTCCTTTCATCATGGAAGTAACATTACATGGATGATGCCGCTGGTAAGTAAATTATCTATTAATTTATTTTACAAATAAACCATGCTTTTAGGGATGGTAGGGGGAGGCTACACTGCAGAAACATGTTTAATTTCTGGGGGACATAGCCTTTAAACCTCTGAGAAGGTTACTGCAACATCCCCGAAAGGTTGCATTAGTGTGTGTAGTGGTTTACTAATAAATTTCTTATTTTTTCTGCTTAAAATTTTGTTCCCTTTGAGGGGGAATAGAGACGCGATTGCTCCTAGTTGGGATTAGTGTGCATTGGAACGCTTTAGCCCCTAAACTTGTTATCTTTGCCCAGAGATTTCCAAAAGCCCAGCCAATAATTTGCGCTTTTGCCATTGGTCAGGGCCGTGCGTGGATAGAGGCAGTGATATCAGTGGGGGGATCAAGCAAGGAGCTGCACAATTCATTTCTCTTAAAATTTTGTTTATGTGCGTGTAATGTTAGTTCAAGCTAGTTTCTTAGTAAATTTTTCCACAAAGTTAGATCACGATCCTCCTCAATTAATCACCTGCTTGATTGTCATTAATGATTGTAAGAGAAAATCATTCTTCTGTATTTAACATTTATATGCTTTAGAAAGGAAGACACGGGGACAAAGGGACTGCAGATGTAGTGCTTACGATGAGTTTTTGAAATCGAAAAAGACAATAATTTAGTTCAAATAGATTACAACTCTGTGGGTATAATCATGGCTATCAAACAATGCAATCAAATTAAACAAAAGAAAGCACTTACACATCGGTTTTCTTTTTTAGCGTTAAACTTAAAGTAAACACAGTAAATCTGATAGAGTTATTAGGAGAAACGTGATTTTTGGAGACTGCATTTTTTATGGATTTCTTTTAAGGAAGAAGCACAGGCTGATCTATATTACTGATTTAGACAGTGCCATCTTTACTAATAAATGATCCTCTGCTTTAAGGCTACAAATATTTATGTTTGAGGCTGAGCTTAGATGTAAAAATGATTAGGTTTTATTTACATTTAATTGTTGTATAACCGAGTTACATTGCAAAAGCTTGTTTTTTTAGTATCTGACATTTGGAATCATTGTTTTAATTGTTTGGTTTAAATAGTTATTCTCAAGGGTAGATCACTATGCTTTTACTGTAAATATTGGGTTGGGAATAATGTTAGCAGGTATTTTATGCAGAAGTGTTGCTTATGTCAAACTCTTTTTGGGTTTCTGAATTAATATAAAATAAGAAACAGAGACTTCTGGGTAATTTTCATGTTTCCATGGAAGCCCTTACAAAATGCTTTACCTAATAAAAGGTTTTTACAGCATTCCACGAGTTAGATTAATATAAGGGATTCTGTAAAGGGTATAAATTTAGGAGAGTCCTTTCAGGCTATAGTCATGGACCTAAATGCCAGAAGATGAATTCTCCAAATACACTTGCTAACCTCAGAGAAAAACTTTTCAAAGCAGTTAAATGTAAACGTGGAATGTAAATTTCATATGAAAAATGAATACAAAAAGTAACTTAATACAAGTGCTGTACTAGAAAAAAGATAATTATTTTTATTTAAGACAAGTAGAAATAATCCTTTAATCTGTGCGTTTTTCTGTAAATTTAGTCAAAATAAGCATATTTCCTATAAAGCCTGAACAGGACTATAATAAAATGTAAACTAGCAGAAAAATAACATATTTTCTTCTATTGTTTTAAATAAAATAAAAAAAAATCTAATAACATTATCTGCTGTATTCAGTTAGAGCAACTGGACTTAATTCCTTAAATCTTAAATATGTTTTGCTAGTCATCCAACTGACTTTCTCAATTCAAACTGACTTGTACAAGGATCTGTTGGCAATAAAAATGTTGGCATGTCCCAATAAATATATAACAGCCAAGTGTTAGGGACCTCCTGAATGCAAGATGTTGATTGCATCGTGGTTAAGAGGTGTTATTGAAAATGCCTAGGGTAAGGCATCAAAACATGGCAGACAATGTTTTTGTTAGACAGGCTAAAGCTGTCACAATTCTCACAAGTCTTTTATAAAGCTTGGACTTCTGCTTGCAGCCACTGACCATTTACATTGAAGGGTATGAGAATAAAATTATCAAGGAAGTCCAGTAGAACAGGAGGTAGGAATCCTCATACCTTATATTGCCTTTATTTTTTCTTATATATCACCCCCTAATGTTTTTGCTTGTAGTAATATTAAAAAAAAGTTTGTATATACTGTCAGTGATGGGAAAACATTTCTACATTGGCAAAGGTTTCAAAATAGCAAATCACTATACCTGTGGCACATCATACAAATTATGATAATAATTAAGTGACTGCATGGAAAGGAATACACTAGTAAGAAAAAAAATCTTACTACAAATATGATACAGGATTTCTCGCTATAAAGAGAATATAGACACAATCAAGTTGCCAAACTCTTTTGTGAGATAAGTATACCCAAATATACAAAAGCATTGGGTATAGCTTTCTCAGTTTAAAATAATAATAGGGGTTTTGGGAACCTGGTTTATTGCCCAGAACCCTGACTATTAACTAATATCTTTCTTTGCTTATACACCATATAATGTATCTTAATGTGTCTACAAATAGAGTTTTTTTTCACAGCTGAGTTCAATTTATATGTCAGGATCTGATGTATCTGTAGATTTAAAATGACCAAGTAAAACAAACGATGAGGTTCCTATAGCTTGCTTAGGTTTATGTATATGAGTGTACAGTCTAGGAACAGTTATATCTTTACTTTACATGCTATACATATCTCAATAATTGTGCCAATATCAAGTATTATTAATACAATAACTGCATTTGGAAAAATGATTGTCTGATAGCTATTTTGCTTGTGTAATTGTCATTCTTTATTGAACCAAAGACTGTTTTTTAATCTGACACACAAGGCTTAGAGTTTCAGCAGGGAACACAAATTTCATTAAATTCATAGCAAGGGGATCACTTAACTCATCAGGATCATGAGAGGACATCTGTTTTGGTGAGCTGGGGAAATAAGGTGGCGCAGGTGTTATACGAGTGTTAGAATAGAAAATGCCCAAATAAACTGTAAAACAAACACCAGGTGATACATTATTACTAGCTGGTTAGTCAAGCTGTCTTATAGTCTATTAGTTGCTTGACAACTGGATGTTTAAAAACTTGCAATGCTGGTTTAAGTTGCAAACTAGATGCCTCTCAGGATTCTTTATATTCCAAATATAATGCATCTTAATTTTTTTTTTTTTTAAATGTCATGACAGGCTGGAATGAAGTAGGTCCAGTAATTACAATGAATCTAATGGTTTGGGAAGGGGCCAGTGCTGTAAAACCTGCAGCTCTGGCAGATCAGCCCTTATAAAGAAGACTAGATAATAATTATGTACTTAATCATATTATTTATAAACAGACGAGTAATCTGTTGGCTCCTTTTTGGTAAGTAACTAAACACACAGTCTCAAATGAATTCCAGAAAAAATATTTTTAAAAAATATTAAAATGTTCTAGTAAGTCTCTTATGCTTATACTTATGCTGGCCATGCACCCAGGGCAACGTTATACCAGGTCCAGGTACCAGTTCTCACCATCTGACGTTCCTGCAACATCCTTCTGACATTGCGGCAGTTGTGGGAACGTCAGAAGGTGAGTCAGAATGTCATATACATTTCTTTATTATTATTTTATCCACTTGCCATTTCTGAAAACGACACCTTAAGGGAGAACGTTTTCTCAAACTCAAGATAAAAGACTTTTACAGATTATATATAATATTTAAAATTTTTAATGTCTTACTTTTACTAGCTTTCAAAAATATATGTATGCATTTGACAGTGATGTGAGGGGTGTAAAAATTTTTAGGTCTGCAATTATATTACCTCTCATAAAATCAGGGTGTTTACACAAAATATTGATATGTGTACATTAAAAACGATGGCTTGGAAGAGAAAATTCTTAAAATCGTATTAAGGACAGCAAAGAATGCTGTACTTGGAAGGAAAAATGAGACCATTGTAGAAATCATGGATCTGAGAGCAGGCACTGTAAGATAATATTCAATTAATATCCTGATTACCATCTGTATGTCTATTGTATCTGATTTTAAATTACTAAAGGGGGGGAGTAAAGTCTCTGTAGTTGTGTAATTATGGACTGTGACAATAACAACTAGATAGGAATCCTGTACTCACATCCTATACTTACATATTTTGGGAACTAAATTTAATTTTTAAAAATCCAAATATGAAAGCTTTGCTTCCCAGAACACCTATACACTGTAAGAGGCTTTTCTAGTAAGTTGCTTTTATATACAGGTACTGTAAGTAATAGATTCTGTAACTAAGAAGGCTTCCATGCTGTTGCTAGTACAACCTACAGCCCATGTAGTCTTTAAAGAGCCATTCCCCCTGACCTCAGTAGTCACTGTATCTATGTCTCCACACCAATATGGAAGTTCCTATTAAAACTTTGAAAGCTGCTTGTCACCCTGCAGTTTACAGTATTTACCAGCCAGTGTGAATTGCAAACAGCCTTTCTCGGGCAATACAAAATAATTAGCTGATTTTACTGACATTTTTTATTAAAATATTTTTCTAGCTAAAGTTAAACCTTTTAAATATACCTATATCCCACAAGCCCACAAGGTCATAGGTTCAAATCTCCAGACTTTTATTTTTTGTTACATTATATAGCAAAAGATAATGATTCTACATATATTAGTGTTCCACATAGTATTTCTGTTGGGTTAGGGATAAAAACTTTGCTTTTAGCAAGACAAAGTACATGAGGTTGCAGGTTTGATTCCCAGGACTTTTATTTTTTACTGAAATGTTAATATTCTGTTTCTTTCTTCTATGTTAGCTAAGAAATACCCTGCAAAGATTACTTTTCTTTTTTTGTATAAAAAGCCAAAGATTACACCACTGTAAAAACAAAAATGAAACTCAGGGAAAGGAAGGATGTCTGTGCTGTTATATGATTGACTGTCAGCTTTTAGGAAGGAAGACTGCGACTTCCTTGTTTTGATATGTTAAGCACTACAGAGCATGTTAAGTGTACTGTGTGCACTTAACTGGGTTTGGCCCAGTTAAGGTAGACTTTGGGAGTTAACCTCTAGTATCCACAGGTTCCTTTCATACATCACCCAGCAGCCACAGCAAAGGAAAAAAAAATAAACTTTCAAAGGAATAGTCATAGAAGCTAAATTAAAATTAAAATAAGTCAAACTTTGAGATACAGTCAAGGTTGGGAAAGAAATACTATTAATAAAGTAGGAAGATCCAGGGACAAGGAAGGCAAAGACATAGGATCAGCAAAAGGAACTGCACAGAGAAACATTAGCAGAAATCAAAAAGTTGCATTATCCATGGGCAATTTAAAGGGACACTAAACTGAAAAAAATTACATTGTGTCATCTTAATCTATAATTAAATACATGTAAGTAGCACTTACTCTGATTTTCCTGTGTTGCTGCATGCCTTCAATCCAGCACACATTTTGTTTAGGAGCTTTTTTACCCACTCCCACTTCCATCCGACCTGACTTTTTTCCCACAAACCAACTGTCAAGCATGCCCACAGCATACAGCATTCCAACTGTCAAAACTCTGTCACCATTCCAGCTACAGTAAAACTACCCACAAAAGAATACTTTTTGAGAGCAAGGAACTTGATTGACAGCTGAAATATAAGAAGTGTTAGATTGGATATCTAAAGAAATAGGGGGCAGATCAACAAAAAAAATGATATAGTGGTGGTTGGGAAGAATTATAGTTTCCAGTTATGGTCAATTTAAAATAACTTATTTTTCGGTATAGATGCCCTTTAAAGCCAATAATCAGAAGATTCTTGGTTTAAACACCAGGGAGATGTATATTACACTATTAATATAAAAGAACAAACTATGATTTGTTGATAACACTCGTAGCTGAAGAAAAATGTTATTTAACCATAGTCTGCAAGATCATGTCCATCATCTCTTAGTAATTATTTAAGTAAAGTCTCAAAACTGGACATCTGCACACCTTACCAACCATTTCATGGTAGTCATTGGTGTAAGTGGCACATTATATCAACTGAATAAGATCCACCACACACCACTCTGTAAATGATGAGTAATTTATTTTCAACGTTTCAGTGCTGATATTGCACCTTTTTTTTTTTGATGATTGTTGTATCTTGAAAAAGGTGCAATATCAGCACCCAAACGTTGAAAATAAACTACTCATCATTTACAGAGTGGTGTGTGGTGGATCTTATTCATTTGAAATTAGTAATTATTTAGTCTGCAGACTATACCGTAGACCATACTTCTGTCTCTTTGTAAAGCTTTGCAAAGGTCAATGAAGTTCTCTCAACCATAATAGTTACTGTAGCTAAAGGCTTTAAGACATTCAAGTCCTTTGTTCCTTTGACAGGAAACATGGTTAAAGGGGATCTGTGATCTCCATACAAGGGAATTCTATTAAAAAGAGTGCTCTCATACCTTTCAAACAAGCCTAGGATGGTGTCAATCCAAAGTTATAGGTTTGTGAAGTCTCTCTACCTACTCTGTCTCTGTGACAAGCATGCATTATTAACTGTTTGATAAGCCCCACCCCTCCAAAATGTATATTTTCTGAAGCTATATTTTTGGTATTCAGTTAGATCAACTGTACTTTAGTCTTAAAGATGTTTTGCTAGGTTTAGTTCTTAAAGATGTTTTGCTAGGCATCCAAATGGCTTTCTCAATCAGACTTTACTTTAAATGGAGTAAAAGAGGCATTTTAGAAAATAAATGCTCAGTTTATAAATATATACTGTATGTTGGGGGGGGTCATATCAGAAATCGTCTGAATGCCTATTTAATGACAGACCATTCTGTAATTGAAAAGTGTCTTTCTATTTCAGCATTAAAAAAAAGTTAATTGCTGGTTACTAGAGATGGCCAAACTTACGAAAGTTTGGTCCGTTTTCGAACCTTCAAACTATATAGAAAGTTTGAAAACGGACCCATTAAAGTCAATGGGAGTAAAATAGTTCGAAAAGTTCTAATGAAATACAATTAAAATATCAATGGTAACTTATTGTAAATGGTTCTGGGACCTGGGAAATGGTCTGGGGAACATGTTTGAATATCCAGAAAAAAAAAATCGATTTTATTCTCACGCGCGGTACTTTCGAGCTCCTGAGTTCAAACATTCAATAATTATCCCATAAACGATTCGAACATTCGATGATTATCCCATAAACGATTCAAACATTCGATAATAATCCCATAAATGATTTGTAGATCATTCGATTTTCGAATTCGATAATTATCAAAAGTTCGAAAGTCCGAGAAATCTGGTTCCAGGATAGTTCGAGAAGTCAGAGTCCGTTCGAACTCGATAAGTTCGGCTCGAACTCGGGTTCGAGTTCTAGTCCATCTCTACTGGTTAATAAATTACATACATCAATTTCCTATTCCATATTCTTAACTGGAAGTATTTGATATAATAGATATAGAAAAAGAGAACTGAATCCATTAAAAAAAAAGTAAATGTTACGGCTTGAAAAACTGGTAAACTTAAAAAAGTCTGGCCACACACTATGATTTTAGTCACATGCTCCCTTGTCTAATCTAGACTGTTACAGGATTGGCTAGAGACTACTAATGGGTGTGACCTGCTGTAACAAGTTCCTGCAGTAGTTTTGGACTGGGCATAGGCAAAGAACAAATCAGTCAGTGGCCAAAATGAGTGATACTGGAATGCTGGAAAATAAAGTGTTAGTAAGATAAATTTCCAAGCACTTACATCAAAATGAGAGGTCAGATAAAGATTACTGTCAAGGTTAAATGTTAATGTGCTCTGCCTTCTGATTGAGAGTTGTTCTCAGGTTTATTTGTTGTTGCCTTTTCAGCAAAAAAAGCTTTTTTTGCCTTCCTCTGGATCAACTAAATGTAAGGTTAAAAAGGAGGGTGTAAAGGTTGGACTTAATGGATGTGTCTTTATTCAACTTCAATTACTATGTTACTATGAGAATGGTCAGAAGTGTGTAGGCTGAGCTTTACAAAAATGACTAAATGTTAAAGGGCATGTTGACTCCCCCCCAACTGAAATTTGCCCCATGGCTGAGCACACTATGTAGTATAAAATGATTCCTACCTTTCTTTTCTGCTGCATTTGGTTGTCCTGCATGGCCAAAATACAGTCCAGAAATCTGAAGAGTAGGAGCCTTTCCCTACTATAATCTGTTTCCACCTCAAACTCTTCCACCTAAAGGTTTCTGGCATGTACAGTGGGGTTCCGCTCCTCCTTCCCCCTTCCTTCCTGCTGCTGCTCCATGTACGTAAGTGTAATTTGTTAATAATCAACTATTGTACCTGTAATGGCCCATGAGCGGCACTGAGTGGCTTCCCCTTCTGCTGCTTTCGTGATTGGAAAAAGCAGCATAAGGCCGGCAATTAAATGAGGGCTGGAAAGAAAGTTGAAATTCTGAATAAGGGGAAATAGACCTAGCGAGGTCTGGGTTATGGGCCATTAAAAGTACAATAATAATTTTGTGGGGCGCTGGAGATGCCCTTTAAAGGGCATGTCCACCCCCAAAACAAAAAAATAATCATTAATTGCCCACCTTGTGCTGATTAAAATCATTGGTATCTCTCCTCTCAAAGCGTTATTGCTGATAAGTTTGACTGCACTGAACATAAAAAAGTGAACACTAGGAGGCTAACATACCTTATTTTGTGTCATCCTACGTCCCTGCCTCCGGTAGAAAAATGTCCTGCGCAGTACAGCATATCTCCCTGAACACGGAAGCATCCGCTCCACCCTCCTCACCCCTCCCATCAGGCGATGTAATTTTTTGAAAAAAAGACCGAGATTTGGATCTCCTCATACTGAACTGCAATGGGCCAACCAGGCATCGTCATTTCTGCAGCCAATAGGAATATTTGGTTAGCTGCAACTGGCTCCACCAATCATGAAAATGTAGATACCAGTTGGTAACCGAACAACCAATCGGTTGTTCAGAATCCCGATCCTGCCAAATAACAATATTTTGCTTTTGGGACAGCAGCAACACCGGACCTGTGAGAGTATGTACTTTTACCGTACGATTGCAGGGTATAACACCGCGACGAAAGTCTCTCCAATGACTACTACCCGCGAGGTGCAAAATGAACAACAGTGCACTTCTCGCGGGTAGCCACGTGTATTTGTTTATTAGTTGGTCTGTGTCGTAGGAGAGTGGGCGGAGCTAATAGGGACATTCAGAGGGGCGGATTAACACCCGCGAGATTGCGATCACGTACAGCGTGATTGTGTCACATAATTGGCAGGCGCATTATCAGAGAGCCGGCCTTAGGCTTCGGAAATGCTGAGGATTATATCTTGTTAACTACATCGAATTTTGAAAAAGTATTACGGCGTTTCAGGTAGGGCACCACTATACTACCAATAGTGAAAAGTTCATTTTTTGGGTAGTCATGCCCTTTAAAGAATCTGGCATCTTTTAAAAATATGTAATGTGTGTACCCAGCTTTATGCACAGAAAAGGGTCTTTTCTGACTATTCCACTTGTGTTGATGGAACTGTATATATATTCTGTATTTTGTATAAGAAAGAGAGAGGAAGTGTGCATCATTAAGGCTGCCTCACTAATAATAAAAACTTTTTGTTTAGACAATTTGATATTTCAGTGTATAAAATTCCTTTATAACTGTACCAGAATGAAGCTGTTAGCATGGAGTAAGTTGAGATACACCATTTGTGTGGGTGTTTATATTTTATGTTCATGCTGTATTTCTGGAAAGTTATGAATGTGAATATCCTTAATATCTTTTGGAGATAAACAAGAAAATGAATTAGAATGTCATTAGGTATTCATAGAACACATTCAAGTAACTTAATTTTTTTGAACATAACAAAAACCTAAAAGCTCATTAATTGTTAAAATAATGCGATAAAGAGTTTATTGCTAAATGATCGTCGCACACAGTTGTCAGTATGTGGCAGGAATGTTGGGAGGTACAGCTAGCAGTATATGGCCAGCATTAAGGTGTGTTATAACTGTCATACGGCTAGAGCATGGATTCATTTAGGGAACATGCATATTCTTTTAGAAACGTATCTAGCCCACTTTTAAAGCTATTCACTGAACTTGCCATCACCACATCTGTTGGAAGACAGTTCCAGTTTCACTGTTCTGAAACCTAAAGATGAAACATAATTTTTTACCTTACCTTACCATACATCTCTGCTCCTTATGGTTCTCCTGCAATGCTAGTCCAAATTCCAAGAAACTGAAGAGTAGGAGCTGTCTTCCTGTGGGAAAGGTTTCTGCCCTGCTCCTTGTCCTCTGAGAAGACTGTGGCATGCGCAGTGGAGCCCCCCCCCCCCATCTCCCTTACACCTTCTGAATCCCTCCCTTGCTGTCCTTCCACTTTGCAATATAAGCTATTTCTATATTGCAGCACACCCCTGCCCACCCCCAACTGCCGGGTTATATTTCTGAAAAAATAATCTTACAGCTCTTCATTCCCTCGGCTGTCTTCATAGCCAATCCATGTCCTCTCAGCCAATCACACAGGGAGCCAGAGAAGACAACCACGGGAGCGAGGGGCTGTAAGTATGATTCTGATTCTTTTTTTTCAAAATCTAACCCAGCGGATGGGGGAGAGCAAGGGTGAGCTGCAATTTAGAAAAAGGTTATATTTAGGTTGGAGATACCCTTTAAAGTATGTCCACGAGTCCTCTGATATGACCTATTAGTGAACAATGCACTAGAGAGTTTATTGTATGGTCCTTTAATATATTTGTATAAAGTGATCATATCAACATTGAGTCTCATCTGCCACTCTGCTTCCCATTTTGATAATGTATCTAGGTATGCTTGCAGCCATTGCTCGTCATTTGAAGTTTCCAAAGCTCTGCACAGTTTAGTGTCATCAGCAAAGGCAGAAACTTTGCTCCCAATGACCACTTCTAAGTCATTTATAAACAGATTAAAAAGAAGTGGCCCCAGTACAGAACCTGAGGTACTCCACTTTTAGCCTACGTGGATGTAGCTCCATTGACCACCCCCCCCTATGTAAAGCATAGGAAAATGTTCAGGATTTAAGCCATGGCCATCTCCCTATACTTTAGCACATAAGAAACAGAGACTTCTGGGTTATTTCCATGTTAGCCCTTACAAAATGCTTTACCTAATAAGATTTTTACAGCATTCCACAAGCTAAATGCAAAACCAGAGAGCTGCGAAGCCTAATTCTTTCCTTATCTTATATAATTTATTAGTATACAAGGAGAAGACCAAAACCGTGGGCAAGGGAATTTTTTGATAAAGGGTAAATCCAGTTACTGTCAAGATCGCCCCTTTATCTGTAATGTTTGTGCACAGGCTTTGTATTGAAAACATAGATAAGTTTATAAAACGTCAACACACACATCTACAAACTCTAAAGTATCCCCAGTAGACAGGGTGGGAAGAGATGTGGCTCCAAAGGATTGGCTTTTCCCTCCTGAATTATCTACTACAGCACCATTGCTAGGAATCAAGCACTGAATATGACTTTTGTTTGATTTAGACAAATTTCAAATGTGTTTGTGTTTATGTGTGTGCACTTTAAGTTATGGGAAGGCATTTAATACTCAATGAAGCTGATTTCTCATTTTTACATTACATAGTACAATGCATAATTGTCTACACATTAATTCAGGACTAAGTAACCATGACCATGTCTGAAACCTTTATTACTCAATAAAAAATGTGTAAAATGCTAAATTTGGTCCACTGACATAGATGCACTGCTCTGTAGCCCATTCGTAACCACTTATGGTTTTATGTCTCTGAGGATAAAGCACCCTTAGTATTCATGCAGTATCTGTCTCAACCAGCTCCATCTGTTTAGCAGGTGACATGCCTTTTTACAAAATGCCAGTCCTACTGAGTTCTACTGATGCATAGTGGTCTGTGGGAAGTATTTTTTTTTAGTATGCTGTGTTTGGGTTTTAAAGGATTAATAGAATTTGCTGCTTCTGACGGAAATATCAGAATGATTCAAACCAGAACCTAAATGTAAACAGACTTGTCCTGAGGAAAGAGCTATGATGGAGTTCCTGTTTTACATGATAGTCACACAAGCCCAATTTTAAGGCAAGAGTGACACCCTGTGGCTTTGTGCATTATATTTTGGGTTTATCTGTATTAATCTGCATCTTAACTCATATTTGAATAAATATTATGTTAATTAACTTGTTTTATAGTTAAAGCTAACAATTTTTTCCCCGTTTTATTTGTGAACTCCCAACCTTTTGTTAAAATAGCAACGTCTGCAAGTTTTAGCCAGTAGTTAGAGGGCAAATGGCATCTTGATTTTTACTTGTGCAATATTGAAAACCTAATTGGCTCTTTAGGGTGAATAAATTATTTGAATAACAAGAAAAGCCTTTTGGGAATCACATTTTAATAAGCTAAATTGAGTTAATGTTAGTTTTAACTAGTTTTAAAAATAGTGTATGGTATATTACATTGTGGTAGATAAATAGCTACAGTATACTAAATGGTAATATGACACCAACTATAAGGGGGCATAGTATCAGTAGATACCAATAGCCCTCTATATAAATAGGCCCATGGTCTTGTTTTCAAGCCTTCTTTTTAAGATTTTTTAGAAAACGATGTTAATTACTTAAACCCTGGTTACTAACAAACCAATAATAGACTGAATTAATACTCGCAGAGGCCTAGGATTTAAAATGTTTTTAGTTGCCTCCTTTGTTAATTTCTGGCTTGTTTTCAGCTCTCAATATTTTTAACAAATTCCTTTTTTTAGCAAAGTTTCTTCCCACCAGCTCACTTTGTTCTACTGCACCCTTGTCTCCTGTGCTTTACTTCCTTTGCTTTGTTTTCTCCATTGCTTTTCTTCTTTATTACTCATCTGCTCCACTCTTTAATGTGTTCTTCATTTTCATATTGACACTTTTTATATTCCTGTGCCTCTGATATTCTATATTATATTTCCTATGCTATTCAATTCTTTTATGGTTTTCCCTTTTTCTTTCCCTTCTGCTTTGCATTCTCCATCTGTTTCTTGCTTTTTACTCTCATATTTAACTCTGAAACACGGACCATCCTGGAAAAGCTAATATTTTCCCATAGAATAATAAATGCATTGGGGCAGTTATCAACCCAGCCACCTGTTTGTGGATGGCACAGAAAGGCAGGTAGATTTTACTCCAAAAGTGCATCTCTGTAAGTGCAGGCTGCTACTATTTCTAAATTCATGAGTTATGTACCAGCTGACGAATAGTATAGAACAGTATAGATTTGCATTTATAGCCTAATATATGAAAGCTTTGGTATGTTTTTCTTTTTTAAGCAATTACAGAATTTTAGAATGTTAGCATTTTTAGCAGCAGATATTAGAATTGTCATAAAATAAGAAATCTACCTACCATATCTGAAGAGATCAAATAATTACTATTACTTGCCCTACACTATGAGAAATTTCTAATGATTGATAATATAAAACAACTTTCCCAATCATTTTATATTACACAATAATATATAGTATAATCAAAATAATAATCAATAATAATGCTAGGAAATGAATGGTTTAGGTCTAATATTGTATAAAATTGAATTGTCCTTTTATTTATTTTTGATCGTTTTTTTGTCAACAAATTGATTGTCTAATTAATCAAAAATCTCTTTAAATGGGAAGTGTATGGCTATTGTTGAACATCAAAAATAAAAATGTATTAACCAGAAATTGACAAATTAAATTTAAGTTCAGATATGAGAATATTTATCTGGGATCTGTTATCCAGAAAGATCTATTTGTTGGCTGTATATAACTTAATTTTTGCCTGATTTGCTAACACACAAACGTTCCACAAAGCAAGGCACTGGCGCAGACTAGAAAGAAAGCACACACCAAGTCTTCAAGTCGAGCCGATAAACACAATTTTACTGTGTAGCTTAAACATATCTAGGACTCCCTGTCTCGTTTGAAGCTTGCTGCTCCTAGCCATAGGGGTCCCTTTATAGAGACGGGTCTGGGGCATGACACCCGGAAAACATACTCATGTCTGAGGGAGTGTTTATCTTAGAACAGCCACCTGTATTTGTGGATTTTTTATAACACTGTATTGAATCCCCCTTTTTCTTTGGGTCCTATGTGAACATAAGTTTTGATGTGTTTTGTGGTTGGACAAATTATTTGCTAATGCTATGTAATAACACAACAAAGCAATTATTATTATTTTTGTAGATTTATATAGCGCCAACATCTTCCTTGGTGCTTTACAGTTGCATTTATATACATAAGGAAAACATACATGTTACATACAAGGGTAGTGCAAGTAATACAAAGTGCAAATAATTCAAGTTCTGGTCTAGCAGCAGAATTCAGTGTGGTAAGTTACAGCATTGGTACAATAGGAAGGAGGGCCCTGCCCAAATGCAATGTAACGTATGTCAGTGATCCACATATAAATGAATGTAACCAGAATAAATCTACATACAGTATTGATAATAGGTTTCAGCACAATTTAGGCAGAGTGCTCCTCTGTGTAATGCTCTACTTAACTGTTCTAAGGTCCCTTTTATCAGTTACCAATAAACTATATAAATTATTTTACTTCCTCCAGCACATCTGTGAAGACATGTCAGGCGCAGGACTAATGTTTGCAGAATCTAATACTTTCTCAAACTGTTCTTTACATTAACAAGTAAGTGCAGACCTCAAGCTTTGCAAACCATTGACAAGAAGAGGCATTCAGAAAATACAAGCTTTGTTTAAAAACAGTCTAAAAAGAGGCAAATTTCAACAGAAAGCATGTCCATCCAAAAGTTACTTTCTAGCATAGACCACTATTCACAGCCAGGAGTTACCATAAAGAGAGTTCCACCTTTCCAAGACACTGGACAACAGTTCTAACGCTTTGAAAGCAGTATGCTCGTAAATGTAACTTTCAGAAAAGCACATTAATAATTTTAGTAATAGCTAAGAAGGTATAACTCATACGTAATTGATAGTTCCCTTCCCAGCAAATGATAAACATATATGGATTATTGCACAAATTTAATTATCTAATTACTCTGATCAAGGTTTCCTAAGTGGTTAAAATAAATTGAGCTAGCAGTTGACATTACTGCTAAAGAGTGCTCGTGCCTTTGTGGCTATTTAATTAGAACTGTGTGATGAAGAGGAGACAGATTCCCTGATGAGATTAAGAACATTATTGAGGGGGTGGTAATGAGAATATTCAGGAGTTGCACTTTTAGTAATAGGATTTCTACATCTTTTAGGGAAAATTTATTTTTGCATTTAGATATTTCTCTTTGAAATAATAAATATTGCAAAAAATCAGTAAAACAAGGAAAATTCTCAGTCCATGCCTAGGACTGCCACAACTTGACAAAAGTCCTGGGTGACTAAAATGTTGCCTTGTTTTACTAGGGGTGAATTTATATTTATTCTAACAAAAAAGGTTATATATGTAGCAACATCTTTTAAAGGGCATGTCCACCCTAAAATTGAATTTTTAATATAAGATCCCCCCTGGGCTCCCAGCCCCAACCGCTATATTTTTTTTTTTAGAAAGCCCCCCAAACTCTACTTACCTCCCCTCTTTCCTCCGCCGCGCTCCCGGCCCTCTGCTTGCAAGGAAATGCAAGCAGAGGGGCGGGACCGGCAGCCGCGTCTGTGATTGGCTGAGCGGCAGCCAATCACAGACGCGGGCCCGGCAGCTCACTTCGCCGGAGGAAAGAGGAGAGGTAAGTAAGAGTTTGGGGAGCTTTCTAAAAATAAAAAATATGCGGTTGGGGCGGGAGACATGGGGGAATACTGTACTGAAGGGCTTTTATGCTAGGGGAGGGATATGTAGAAAGGGAGGAGAGGGAGGAGGGAGAGGGGGGGAGGGAGGGGGGAGAAAGGGGAGAGAGATGGAGAAGGGCTGCAGTATGCATGGCAAAAATCTACCTGAGGCCAGCTAGCAGGCAGAGTCCTATATGGACCTGCTAGCCTCCTGGTGGGCAGTTTTTGGGACTTTGGGGGGGACTACAGGAGAACCCTATGGAGCTGGGATGTGAGGTAAGGATTACACTACACTACATGATGGGGCCAGTAGTTGGGGGGATTATAGTTTTGGGGGTGGACATGCCCTTTAAATGAAACCATTCATTAATTACATAACGATACCCAGTATTATTACACTGGAAATTTGCAAGAGCTGAGCTGCCGAAAGCTTCTTCACCTGGTACCCTTCTTGCTCCCTTCCTAGGATGTGTGGGATCCACTGCAAATGATAGGAAAGGATAATTCCCAATTCTGTGGCTTAGACAAACTGCCTTGACCAACAGGTGTTTCATCCCATGTCATGGGACTTTGTCAGAGTATAATCCCTGGAATCACAGCTTTATTAGTGCGAAGCCACACCATAAAGATATTGTTAGGGAAGGGTGCGTACCACTAAACTTTTAAAAGTGGAAAACTAAAATTAACCCTATATTACATCGGGTTGCACAAGTTGTGCACTTATTTTTTCGTATATTGTATCTCGCTGTAAGTATATAAGTATTTCTGCAGAGCATAAATGTAAATGCTTAGTTATTTATTGCAGAGCTGCAGCAGACAATCTCCTGTTCCTATTTTACTGTGTATCTTGTAAAACATTTTACAGACACCATTACAAAAGGCATTTCATTGTGTATTCATCTTGGGGCTCTTATGTAGATTTCTAAAGTAGTGACAATGCAGATTTATGTATAACGCATTCCAAAAGGTCATGTTAACAAAGAATACAGAACAACCTTAATCTCATCTATCTAACTTAATATATTCTCCAAATAGAAAAGCAAGTGAAATACTGGGCAAAATTCCACAGGAAATGTAAGTCTTTTCCTATAGGGGGTTTTGTTTGAAAAGAACAACGTATGCATTTTTGTATACCTGAAAAGTATTAACCAAAGGGCACAACCAAGAGAAATATTGATTTTTTATTCATTTAATGTTTTATATGGTGATGGGTCAAAATATCTTAATATCATTTAAGTGTTTTTTTCAAAGGGTGTGACTTCAAATAGCCAAAATTGTGCCTCAGAATTTTGGTAGTAAAATATTTTTGCCAGTATAACTTACATTTTTGTTATTTTGTACTCTAAAATATATATTAAGATAAAATTTTAAAGCAGTCAATGAAGTGTAAAGTTACACTACAATGATTTGAATATAATACATGATGTAAGGTGCATAAAATATTGGTACTTACAACTTTAAAGGGTATCTCCACTCACAAGAGTGGCTTAGATTTTTTAAGATTAAAGGATAAGTATGCTGTAAAAAAAAGTTAATATTAGTGGGAATCTGCAGCTTTAAAAACAATTTTGGCTATTTTGTTTTTTTCTATTCCCCCCCAGAGCCTACCTTTACTGCTTCAGTAAAGTACAGCGTGGCAAGATGATTTCATGCGTGCACACTCCCATGCGCTCACCAATGTCATGTACGTGCACATGACGTCACCTTGTATTTTTTACAGTATTTTTACTGCTGTGGCTGCAGGGTGATTCATGAAATTAACCTGTGGGTACTAGGGGTCAAATCCCACAATCTAAACCCAGCTAAATGTACGCAGTACATACACATGCTCAAAATCAAGAAAATTGCAACCTTGCTTCCTAGAAGCTGACAGCCAATCACACATCAGCACAGGGATCCTCCCTCTTCCTGACCTAGAAAAGGGATTTCAGGTTTTTTTCAGACACATTCAATGCTCCTGTACTAAAATGATGATATCCTTTTGTACAAAAAAGAAAAGTAATCTTTACAGGGTATTCCTTAGCTACCATGGATGTAAGAAACAGAATATTAACATTTCAGCAAAAAGTAAGTCTGGGGAACTCTGATATCCTAACAGGGATTCTATGTGGAACCCTAGTACATGTACTTTACCTTTTGCAAGGAACATAATGGAACAATAAAAAGGTAAGTTTGGGGAATTGAACCTGTGAATTTTTGGCTATTTGTTTATAAAACTGGCCATCAGCCCAGCCTCTCAGTAACTGAAAATACATTCCAACTAACTAAAAAATTGAAGAGACCAAAAGGAGGGGTCTAAACATATAATAGCACACACATAAATATATATTAATACCTAACGATAAGCTGCCACCATATTCTCAGACAGGGGAATGTCCTGCAAAATATTATTATTATTGTGGATTTATATAGCGCGAACATCTTCCATGGCGTTTTACAGTTGCATTAATATACATAAGGAAAACATACATGTTGCATACAAGGATAGTGCAAGTAATACAAAGTGCAAATAATTTAAGTGCTGGTCCAGCAGCATTCAGTGTGGTAAGTTACAGCATTACTGTTGTACAATAGGATGGAGGGCCCTGCTCGAGAGCTTACAGTCTAGAGGAGATGGGGATGAAACATAAGGTGAAGCAGATCATTAGCTGTAAATAGGATGTCAGTGGAGTATAACTAGCAGGTCCCTGATGGGTTAGTAAGAGGGTTAGAAGTGTCCAGGTCCAGATTGTAACCTTTCCTGAAGAGGTGAGTTTTGAGGTTGCGTTTAAAGTTATGAAGTGATGGCGAGTGACGTATAAAGCGAGGAAGAGAGTTCAGGAGCAGAGGGGCAGCATGAGAAAAGCCCTGTATATGGGCATTGGAAGAGGTGATTAGAGTGGATGAGAGGAGATCATTAGCAGATCAGAGGTTACGTCTTGGGTAGTATCTGTTTATCAGATTAGAGATGTATTTGGGGCTTTATTGGAGAGAGCCTTGTAGGATAACAGCTTAAATTGGATCCTTTGGGTAATGGGAAGCCAGTGGAGGGATTGACAGAAAGGGGCAGCATGTAAGAAGCAGGAAGAGAGGTGAGTGAGCCTGGCAGCAGAGCAGATTGATTGAAGGGGTGCCAGTCGGTTGCTTGGTAGACCGCACAGGAGGGTGTTACAGTAGCCAAGCCGAGAGATGATAAGGGCACGAACTAGAATTTTGGTAGCTTTCTTTGAAAGGAAAGGACAAATGCATGAGAAGTTTTTGAGCTGTATCTGACAGGAGTTAGACAGGGTATTATGTGGTAACAATGTGGTGTTTAAAGGTCAAAGGTTACTCCCAGGCATCGCAGATAAGGTGTTGGGGAGATTGGTGTGTCATTTTTTTGTGGATAGTAATGTTAGGGAGAGGGCTAGACTGAGAGGGTGGGAAAATGACAAGTTCAGTCTTATCCATGTTGAGTTTGAGGAAGTGGGAGGACATAAAAGCAGAGATGGCATTTAGGCAGTCAGGGACCCGGGATGTCAGAGTAACGAGATCAGGGGTGGAGGTGTAAAGTTGGGTAACATCAGCATACAGGTGGTTTTGGAATCCAAAAGAACTAATGAGCTGACATAGCCCAAAGATGTAAATGGAGAAGAGGGCCAAGTACTGAACCTTATGGTACCCCCACAGGGAGGGGGAGAGTGGTGGAGTTAGAGCCAGAGTGGGAAACACTGTATGTTCTACCTCAGAGGTAGGAGGACAGCCATGAGAGTGAAGAACCCTGGATACCTAGGGAGGGTAAGATGTGAAGCAGTAAAGGGTGATCCACTGTATCAAAGCCCGAAGACAGGTCAAGCAGAATAAGTAGGGAGTAGTGGCCTTTACATTTAGTATTAAGCAAATCGTTAACTTTTGTGAGAGCCGTTTCCGTGGAGTGGTTGGGGTGGAAGCCAGACTGTAGGTGATCAAAGAGGGAGTTGGCACAAAAGTGATTTACCAGTTCAAGATAGACGTGTCATTCAAGCAGTTTAGATGTAAACGGGAGAAAAGAGAGCTGCCGGTAACTGGATAGAACAGATGGACCCAGAGAAGGTTTCTGGAGAATAGGGGATATAATAGCATGTTTGAATGAGGAGGGAAAAGTACCCGTGGATAGGGACAGAAGGGAATGGGGTCAAGGGGGCAGGTGGTGAGACAGGCCTTGGAGAGAAGGCTTGAATGTCTGTGTTCTTTAAAAGTGTAAAAGTTGGTTAGAACCGAGATGGAGGTGGTGGAAGGGAGGCCGTGTAGATATGTAGATGGAACTGGAAGTTGCGGAGATGAGCCAGAGCATGCAGAAAAAACATTTCTTATATCAACGATTTTTTGGGGGAAATAGGAGGCAAATCAGCAGATAAACAGGGCGTATGAGGAGGAGGTGGCGGAGGTTTTCTGGAGAGAGAAAAAAAATCCAAACTAGGATTTAAAAATAAATAAGTTTAGTTCTCCTTTTTTGAATTGAAGAACATGACATATTTTTTTTTTGCCCACTACGGTTGAATGTGTCATGCTAACTGAATATTGGTTGTTTTTGGTGACATACGTATTGTTTAGAGTTGATTATAGTGTCATGGTTATGTCCCAATTAAGAATCTCCCCCATAAATTAAACATTTCCTTTCTTGAAAAAAATTGAAAAATTAAGAAACAAATAAGCTTAATTTGGCAACATTATTGATTCTGTTAACTGCACGCAAATCTCGCTATATGGGCAAAATTTCAGTGTATCTGTTTATAATATAATAAATAAATGAAATGATATATGTGATATTTTTAAAGGGTATGTCCACCCCACACACAAACTTTTAATATTAGGCTAATTGCCTCCCAAACCCTCAACCTTGCGAGGTCCTCATGACCTTGCAAAGCTGCTGGTAAACCTACCTACCAGCCTTCATTCCCTCTGTGTTCTTCTACTTAGCTCCTGTGCCTTTTCCATGCATGGAAGCTGCAGGAGGGGCTGGACCAGCTGAGGCACCTGTGATTGGATGAGACTCGATGTCTCAGTCAATAACAGACGCCACTAAAGCCATGCTGATTACTATCCATAAAGTTAGTCCTTAAAACATACTAAAGAATATGTTCCCATACCAAACTTTCCAGTATCTTTCCAGCACTGACGTTCAACTCACAGGTCTGAAATTACCAGGCTGTGATTGACTACGAGAAAGTAAGAAACAATGGCCTGAATAAAACTGAACTTCATATTTCCATAAGGACCTGAGGATGTATTTTATCTGATCCAGGAGCTTTATTGATATTAACCTTATTTAGCTGTTTTTGAATCTTATATGAATCATATATGTGGTAACCACATACATGGCCCGACAAACTCCCATATGCGGTATGAGGAACGGTCAGGCACAGAACACACCTATCCTCTGGCTATTACCTTCTA
Organism: Hymenochirus boettgeri; assembly: GCA_019447015.1. NCBI lineage: Eukaryota > Metazoa > Chordata > Amphibia > Anura > Pipidae > Hymenochirus > Hymenochirus boettgeri. Next base: position 149,604,144 of record CM033472.1, read on the forward strand.
CAAGACCCTTGCTTGTTCTCTGACCAGTCACTGTGGGCAACTTGCATGTATCAGTCTGCATGGGCAACTTGCATGTACCAGTCACTGTGGGCAACTTGCATGTATCAGTCTGCATGGGCAACTTGCATGTACCAGTCACTGTGGGCAACTTGCATGTACCAGTCTGTGTAGGTAACTTGCATGTACCAAATCGGTGTGTGCAACTTGCATGTATTGCAAGTCACTGTGGGCAACTTATATATATGAGTCTATGTGGACAACTTGTATATACTAGTCACTCTGGGCCACTTATATGTACCAGTCACTGTGAGCAACTTATATGAACCAGTCAGTGTGGGTATTTTCATGAACCAGTCAATGTAGTCAACTTAAATGTACCAGTCCCTGTGGGCAACTTGCAGGTACAAGTCTGTGTGGGCAACTAGCATGTCCCAGTCTGTGTGGGCAACTTGCATTGTACCAGTCTGGGTGGGCAACTTGCATGTACCAGTCTGCGTGGGCAACTAAATTGGTTATGTTAGTTATTTCTATATTATGTATATATATCCCCTATTTTCTTTTACCCTTTCCTTTACCTCTTTGTATACCTAATAACCAGACATAAACACCACTGCTTTACATGTTATAAAACTTTATTGGTAATTGTTTACTCCTGAACATTACTTCTGATAACGAACTAGACAATGTGTATTCACACTGCATCATATAATTCCATTGTTTATATTTCATCTAATGTTAACAAATGTCATTGTTTGTGTGATTAAATAAAACTGATATTTAAAAAAAGGAATGAGTGTATTAGTGTGTGTGTTTGTATGCACCACTTACTGTAAATTTATCATTTAGGAATCAAATTATTTGCATCATAACTTTAGGTTCATTAATAAGAATTATGGTGCATATCATGTTTACAAAAACAGTTTAAATGAAAAGTACCTAGGGCAGGGAAGTAGTATTGGTAATAACTATCTCCCAATATTGTTTCTGTGAGGAGCACCAGCACGAAGAAACTGCTTCTACCAGGCTTCTGCCTGGCTTTAGCACTTTAATACAGGAGTTCAGAAAAAGGCAACTAAAATAATAAGAGGAATGGAGGGGCTTAAAGGGCAACTGTGGTCTCAAAACAAGTTATGGCTGAATGAAAGCCTGCAGTATTTCCTTTAAAATGATCACATCTCTGACTGGAGTCTGTGAGAAATTACATTGGGGTGAATATTCTAACTTCCTGCTTCCAGTAGATTGTGTGACATCACCAGACCTCTGCTCCGCCCGTCTGCCCTGGGGGAGAAGCATGCTCAACTAAGACATAATGCTGGGGAAATCAGTAAGTACCTGGGATAAAAAATGACAGTTGTGAAGGGGAGCCTATTAATGCAGGCAGAGGCTTCTCACATGACTACAAGCTGGTCACATGGCTGAAAACAGGAACTGTTTAAGCAGGAAGTAATATTTCTGAACCTTTCCAGCAATAACTTCTCACAAATTTTATCTAGAGATGTAATTTAGGTTTTATTTTGGAGGTATGATGGAAGGCATTTTATATAATTCTTACTAGTTTGGAAGAATTCAAGACCACGGTTATCCTTTAATAATAACAGGAGGTAGAGGCAATCTTATAATTAACAATTTATTAAATTATGGAACTGCCTTTCAGCAGATGTTGTTATGGCAAGTTCATTAAAGTGGCCTAGATAACTTTCTTAAATTAAAAAATAATATGAATTACTGGTAATACTACATATACTTTAGTTCTGGTTGATCCGGGGATCCTTTCAAATTTCCATTTGGAGTCAGGAACGAATCCCTCCCCCCCAACTTTTTATCTGTGCTTGCTTTGCCATTAAAGTATTAATGTTTAGTGAGTGCTCCTAATTCCCCCACCCTCCCTTACTCACTGCCTCCTTGTAGTGCCTGCGACACTTATACTGTAAGTTCTGCATAGCCTCACCATAGACACTGCTCTGCTGATTCTCTTAAATTTTGCAGAAACTGTTCTGGCAGGCTGGCAGGCAAAAAAGTAAGGAATGGGTCACATATAATTTCTGCTTCTGGAGTGAAAGGACTTTCCCTGTAAATGCTGTGATTTCAAATGATGATTTCTCAGAATCTACAGCTCAGATCTAAAATTAAATAAATAAAGGTTTGGAGCAGTGGGATCTGCATCTACTTGTATGTAAAGGTCCAATTTCTGAAAATTTTATTCCAACTTTTTTTACAGTAAAGATACCCCCTAAACATTAGTTGTTGGGTAATTTATCAACCATAAATACACTTATGCCTCCTAGGAGGTCACAATTGATATATACTACTTCCAATATATTCTGCTTACTTAAGCTAGTCGGTGGTTCGGGTGCCTTGGCCCCTGAACCCTTCGCTGCAACCTCTTTAATCACTAAGTTTCAGTTTGTTCCAACTTGTGGTAAATAGATATTTGATTTGGAAAATGGAGTGCCGAATGGTCTTAATTCAATTTATGACATAATATGCTATGCAGACTAAATAAATTAGTCACTTAGTATCATCGTAGATGTTAGCATATGTAGATAGCTGTTTATTATTAGGATCAGTTTCTTACACATTTTTAGTCCACACCTCTCTCTTCCTTTTAAGAATAATCAATAGCAAAAATTATTTAATTTTCATATATACGACACAATCATTAATATGGAGTATATTTAGGGTGAATAGTTTAGCCCATATATTATTTTATATCTTAACATATTCTGTACCGTTTATGCTTTCTTATCCATGATGTTGATTGTGTTAATGTATTCCTTCATGCATAATTAGCTGTTTTTAATAAATATGTTTTTTAAGGCAGTACCACTTTAAACTAAACAGGCTGTAGTCGGCTCAGCCCGTTTCTGATAAAAGGTCGGTACTTCCTACCGGTCATCAAGCCTATGAGTAAGGGTGGAGCCTCACGTGAAAGACGGTCACCAGGATGTTGCTTGTATGTCAGTGTGCCATGTATTAGTTTAAATAAAGCCATGTTTTACTTACCTGAATGGAGCATCGGAAGTTTACTGGAGAGTGCGCTATTCTCTTTCTTTCTGCACAGTAATGTAGTACCGTATCTGCCAAAAACAGATATTTGCAGTATTATCTTAGCAATGCTGATGGAGAGATAGCATTTTTTCAAGAACTGGAATACTGTATATTTAGTTTCCTAAATCTGTACCCACAACCATCTGGTTAGAAGCAAAACAGCTGCTAAGTGATACGCAAGCAGCCTAATTATTTAAGTATCTAAGTGTTCTATCATCAAAAATGAATATTGCAATCTGTCATTTCTCACTAATATCTCCTTGGGAAAGAGGTGAAATGGGAATTGAGAGGAATACATTGGCAGATAATTATCAATATATACACAGTACATTTCTATGCATATTGGTCACAAAATTCTGTTTGTTCACAGTGTTAACAGAAGCAAAATATAGAATATGTGAAACAGCATAATCCAAATCATTATTAAGAATATTTTTCCATTCTGTACTTTAAGGTGAACAAAAAGATGTGGCTAATGAACAGCAAAATAATGACAGGCAGTATAGATATGCGGCACAATAAATACATTATAATTAAACAAAATAATAAAAGAAGTGCGCAGACCTCATCCCTCTTTTACAAAATCCCAAACTTTTTTCCACCTTCAAAGTGGTTTCTCCAAAAAAAGGAAAAAAATGTATGGATGAAAGAAAATCAGTCAGTATAGCAGACAGTGCAGTCACATTCACTGTCTTTGTCCCTCTTCTTAAAGGGCATGTCCACCCCCAAAACTATAATCCCCCCAACTACTGGACCCATCATGTAGTGTAGTTTAATCCTTACCTCACATCCCAGCTCCATAGGGTTCTCCTGTAGTCCCCCCCCAAAGTCCCAAAAAATGACTACCAGGAGGCTAGCAGAGTCCATATAGGACACTGCCTGCTAGCTGGCCTCAGGTAGATTTTTGCCATGCGTACTACAGCCCTTCTCCCCCCTCCCTCCCCCTCCCTCCCGTTCTACTATCCCTCCCCCTAGCGATAATCCCCTTTAATATATTAATCCCCCTGGTCCCCCAGCCCCAACCGCATATTTTTTTTTTTTTAGAAAGCTCCCCAAACTCTTACTTACCTCTCCTCTTTCCTCCGGCGAAGTGAGCTGCCGGCAGCCGCGTCTGTGATTGGCTGCCGCTCAGCCAATCACAGACGCGGCTGCCGGTCCCGCCCCTCTGCTTGCATTTCCTTGCAAGCAGAGGGCCGGGAGCGCGGCGGAGGATCGAGGGTAGGTAAGTAGAGTTTGGGGGGCTTTCTAAAAAAAAAATTATAGCGGTTGGGGCTGGGAGCCCAGGGGGGAGCTTATATGAAAAAAATTTTTTTAGGGTGGACATAGCCTTTAATTCAGAGGTATAAGGGAGCTATTTGAATAGTACTGTACCTGAGGTAAGCACACTGAAAATTTTAGGCATTGATGCATTTTTTGCCCCAACATCCATTTAATGTTTCATAAAGACATCACCACCATGGTGTGACCTAGCCCTTAAAAATAACAGATAAAGAGATGGCAAAACACGAAAATACTGTATGCTAAACAGCCAATAAAGGGTATCTCCACTGCCTAAACTAAGTTTGGTGATTTCAGTTTAATTGAAGTACGGGAGGTAAAGGAGCAATGTCTTACCTTCTTTTCTTCAATAAAGCCTGCAGGAGCCAGGAGTGAAGATACAGAAATTACTCAGTCCTCATGCTCCTTAGGTCCCGGTAAGACATAGCTTCTTTACCTGTTTCACAGTGTGTATGTCCATAACAATAAAATCTTGCTCAGAAACGACTCTTTATGAAAAAATGCATGGGATAATACACAGGGATAGATTTTTCAAGTGATTTAACAAATTGAATGATGTAATAGGGCCAAGCAGATAATTTAGTCTGCCCCATCTTTCGGTCCCTATCTTCTATCGTGAAAAATCAACCTTCTTAAGACTGTATTAGACAATTGTGCTTACATGTCTATAAGAAAGACATAGGACAAAACTGGCCATATACAGCAGATTTTATGGTAAAATCTGTCAAATTAAAGGGCATGTCCACCCCTTGTGCTAAAATTTAAAGGGCATGTCCACCCCCAAAACTATAATCCCCCCCCACTACCGGCCCCATTGTGTAGTGTAGTTTAATCCTTACCTTACATCCCAGCTCCATCTGGTTTTTCTGCTATCCCCCCCTAAAGTCCAAAAAAATGCCCACCAGGAGTACTGCAGAGTCCATATAGGACTCTGCCTCTCTGCTGAGAAGGATTCATATGTATGTACCAGTTAATATCTTTACAAAAATGCAAAAGATGGCTGTTTTCTGATATACTGAAATTAAATATTTGGGAGATGTGTGTCAGATGAAAATAAATTTGCGAGCAGATACATATCCTCCAACATTTATCTACAGATAGGTACACATTTGAAAAATGCATTGAACAGATTAGGGTTTCTCAAAAAGTGTGCCCTACTGGCCAAAATTTCGTTTTCATTTTATCAAGTCTTACTTTTAATACAATTTGAATATAGTCAATGCAGGGCAATGTTACTGCATTGTTTCTACTCAAATTCAATCAATAAATACACTCCAAAGTATATAAAATATATATATATACATATAAAGTATAAGCCGAGCTACCTATTTTTACCTCAAAAATAGTTCTGATCACCTAATTATTGATCTTTGCCAATGAATGAAAAATCACTTCCTGGAAAATTTGTTCCGGGAAGTGATTTTTCCGATTGGATTTTGACTTGGAAAACAGGCATTAATGCCGTATTCCATGTTCGTTATCATTCCCTAAGATGATCTGATGATTATCTTTGGGAATGATTAAAAAAAAAGTGAAATGCACCTACAAAAATTCTTAAAGTGATACACACACCTTTTTTTTTACTATAATTTTTTGTTTTCAATAATTAGCAAAAGAATTTTCTCCAAGCTTCCAATGTCCTCGGTAGTATACGCAAGGTAAACGCAGATTAATATTCCACTGATTTCAAGGGAAACTAAGCCTATATTTTAGGAAACTTTGCAGAGGTACCAAAAGGAGACCGAATCAAATTTTTAGTCTTAGGTAAAGTGTGCAAAAATTTGTGTACCTCTCAGTACCAACTGGTTTTCACTAAAATAGCACTATAAAGGGGGGTTTCTGTGTACACCCACGCATATGGCATATCGTTTGATTCAGGACATGTGGGATATTAACATTTAGCGAGAGGCCCCACTGCCGTGTTTTTTCTGCGTTTGCGCTGGCGATTGCGTTTTTTTCAGATCATTGGAAACACGGCCACGCACCGAAAATGCTCGTTTTCGAGTGCGTTGCGATTTGTGTTACGCATTTTTAATCACAATCGCATGCGTTTTCCTATACCTAATGAAGAAAACGCATGCGAAAATGCAACAAAATTGCACATGAAATCGCATGTGATACCGTGTGCGATTGTGGCGGGTTTAGGTAGGATTTCAACCTTTGAATCATCTTATTTTATTTTTTTACAAAATCTCCTGAAAGCACAGAGTTCTATGGATTTCTGCATCTGTGATTCTTCATGTATATATGAAAGCTTGGCACCGTAATGTAGCTTAAGGAGTGTAGATTCCAAAAATATATAGTTTGTGGGGGGTATTTCCAAGTTTCTGGGCTGTTTCCTTTGAAAAAGTGCAGGCTGTTCAAATGATTACAGAGCACTTTGATTTTTTTCTTATAATTGAACTTGTGCATGGGTCCATTTAAGCTAGTTGGTGGCCACGTCTCTGTGTGCATCCATGCATATGGCATACGGTTTGATTCAGGACATGTGGGAGACTGACATTTGGTGTTTTTTTTGCTTGTCAAGTGGGTTTAGGTAGAATTTCAACCTTTGAATCACAGATTTTTCACAAAATCTCCTAAAAACATAAGAGTTCTGCGTCTGGAATTTTTCATGTATGTCTAAAAGCTTGGCACCTGTTGCCCATGTTTCTGCTTCTTGGTTCCTCCAGTTAGCAACTGTCAGTTATGGATTAGACAGTAGACATCACAGCCAATGACTGAATGCTAATCCCCTAGCTGTCTCTTCTGAGCATGCCCAGGCTCAGTACAGGTCACTAAATTGCTCAGTTTCCCTGAGGCATCCAGAAGCATAGAAGACATACAGTAATGAATTTAGAAGACAAAGTAGGATATATTAACATATTTTAAACAGGCCATTCTTTCTAAAAGATGTTATTATAAGGGTGGAGTTGTCCTTTAATGCATTCACATTAGGCTTTTATAAACTTTTTAATATCTTATCTTTATCCAGCATTAAGAACACAAGTGTGTCTCGACAGAAATTTGCATTATTATAAACCACGGTGACATATCATATACAGACATCCCATCCTTCCGAATCTGGCTTCCAGGCAGGGTGGGGAGAAGGGGGCGGCACTGACTGACAAGAGACCACAAAGAGGGTGTGGCTAGGGCAGGCAGACGTCAATGACATCCCAAAGGGGCAGGGTTATGGGCAGGCCACTACATGTGATGTAATTTACGTCACAGAAGAGGCGTAGTTAGGGGGAGCGTGATGTAAATTACGTCACAGAAGAGGCGTGCCTTAGAAAAGAAGGTGTTCTGGGGGCAGAGCTGCCAGGTAAGTTCTGGTTGCGGGAGTTTGGGGTGGTCTTGCGGGTGTGCAGGAGACCACCCCAAAATCTGGTTGACTCCCGCGACTCCCGGGAGGGGTGGGATGCCTGCAAGTAACTATTTTTTTTGTTAATATACACATTCACAGATGTGGACAGAACAGAACCATTATTGTGATGTCTGTTACTATAATGTCTCTCTTCTTAAACACCTGATTACATAGCAACCAGATAAAAGACATTGTGTTCGTGATCAACAACCCACCATCACTTCCAGCCACTGGTTATAAAAAATCCAGAACTAATACCAGCAAACTGGAAATGACAGAAATAACTCACCAACAGTTTATCAGCCTTTCAAGCCCACTTTTGCCCTCATTAAACATGGCCGCGCAGCAGCAGCAGCCAGTCCGTCGCGCTTTACGTCTACACCATTCACTGCGCTTGCGCTGGTGGCCATGTTGGGGTTTTCCTTTACACAGTGACTGTGTTGAATTGCCGGTGAGAATTTCCTTTCGTTTTTAATCTCCGTAGTTGGCAGGATAACTTGTAAGTCTGTGTTTCTGACGGTTCTCCATATTGGTTACGGGATATTGCTGGGGCTTTGTCGTTATGGGGAGGAAGGAGCAGGTGTCCGGGTCATTGGTCCTGTCTCCTTATTGTGCGGTGCTCTCATGGTGTTTAATCCCGTGTGATAATCTGTCTGGGGGAAGCGTGTGGGTGACGTTCTATGTTTTACTTGAAAGAATTCAGGAAGCGGAAATTCTAATTTTAATGCTTTAGTCCTGGGATGTCAAACGTGCGGCCCTTCAGAGGTTTAGAACTACGACTCCTAGCATTACAGCTGCCAGGGAATGCTGGGTGTTGTAGTTTTTAAACTTCTGGACGACACTAAGTTTGATATCCCTGCTTCATTCAGATGCCATAGTGTAACTATTTGCATATATAGTGTGAAACAACACCACACCTTTATTATTAAAGATTCACATTAAGGCCTGCTCCTAATAGCTTGTAATCTAAGTAACCCTATCACTATGTCTGTGGTTGTGAGTGTAGGGAACTATAAACTAGTTATCCTTTAGTCTTCTTGTTCTGGCAGGATTTGGCCAGTCGGGGTCGCAGTGTAAACGTATAAAATGGAGAGCAATTATGTGCTCAGCCTCTTTCTACTTCCTGGAGTTTCCCCAAAGGATGGGGGATGAGCCCAGGGGACCTAGATAACAGGTAGGCCCAGTTAATGTGAGATTAGATTCTGTTATAGATCACTCCAGGAGTGATTGATAGGAGTAGGGTAGCCAGTAAGCAGCCTGAGCTCCAAGGAGATTTAGTAAGGATTAGAGTCCCGGGTGTACCACCCAAGAATAGGGACATAGTGCCAGACATAAGGATAGAAGATTTCACTACTGTGACCTGAAAGCTGGGGTGGCACTAACAAGCTGATTGTTATTTATGCTGTTTCTGATTCCTCTGGTTTGTGAGTGTTCTATATCTGCCATGCTATGCCACCTCATTTGTACTAATTGCAATTCCTTATTAATATTCTAATAAATAAGATACTGTTTAAGTTCAAGGCCACTGGCACCCATGTATTGCATTCTACCTAGAGTGGTAGTTCAGCAACATCCTGCCTCCAACATATGCAAGGGCCCACTCCTGATAAATAAGAGCCTTGTGCATAGAAATTGGGTAAGGCTGACAGTCTCTGGAGCAAATTTTACATATTTTACTATCGCCTTTCATGGGAAACAGTCACACTTCTTGCAGATGTATTTAATGGTAAATCTCAACTTGGCTATTAAAGGGGTTGGTGATAACGACTGAGCTAAGAGTTATATCTAGTTATAGGATTAGATTTACAGGGTGAGTAAAAACTAGTAATGACCAGTAGTTTTGATGTAATAAGGACCTATACGACTATACTGTTTATGTTCTTATTGACCTCTTCTGCTGTTGGTAACATCTTCCAAATAGCTTAATCTTCATTTGGTACCAGCCCTATAGACTGCCAAGGGGTTGATATGAAATACCACAGTTGGCCTAGGGGGAAAAGAAACCGCAACAATGACAGTGTTATTTTAAAAGGAGAAAAAAAGCTTTCCTAATACAAATTTCTGATGTGTGAGTTTCTGTACTTGGGCTGTGTACACACTGCAACAGAAATTTTGGCCAATCGGGTTGGAAATCCCCCCAAAATTCTGCCCTGATCACATGGTTTTAATTTGCCCACATTATTGGTGGAATTTAAATATCTGCAGCCCCACTTTAATTCACTTCAGACAGACTACCGATTGGGTTTAACGATCGGAAGTCTGACTGATGTGAAAATATGCTGGTGTGTACAGCCTTAATGGGCAAGTGATTTGAATAGGTGATTTTTCAGTTATCTGCCAGCAACCCTAACTGATGTTTTTATCAGTTTATAAAATGCATTTATAACCAAATATTTAGTAAGTTCCCTTCCATTCTGGCAAAGGTATGTGCCCAATGAGCATCTTATAAGTTTAAGCATGTGCAAAGGAAGCAGCAGAGGAAACGGCAGTCAATCATTGCTGTAATATCGGCAGTTACTGCCTTGATTGACTGCATGGAGGAGGAGACTGCATTTTTTTATCCACAATGGAGGAAATATTTATCCTTAAATATCTAGTTAGCAATACATCTAATAAAGCAATGGAAATATCGGTTGGGGACAGGTTACTAACAATTGACCAGTTTTTTTGTTTTAAGGGTGTGGATGCATTTTAAAGGGTATCTCCACCCTCTAAATAGTTTAAATATCCAGCTCTGTATCTGCTGGAATTTGCAAACGGGCTGGACCGGCAGCAGTGGATGTGATTGGCTGAGAGGCAGCCAATCACAGACGTTGCTGCTGGCAATGCAGAGCACCACTGGAGCAAAGGGATGTAAGTAGAGTTCTGTTTCTTTTTTTTAGCAATCTAGCATAGCGGTTGGGGGTGGGCCCTACATTATATAAAAAAACTTTTTATGCTAGGTGAAGGGCAGCCATGGAGGGATCAGGAGGAAGAGGTCCCCCTGTGCATGCCACTGTCCTCTCAGAGGACAAAGAGGAGGCAGAAACCCACAGGAAAAAGCCTCCTACTATTCAGTTTCCTGGACTGTGGTCAAGCACGGCAGGAGAACCATAAGGAGCAAAGATGTAAGGTAAGGATTTTTTAAACTACACAGTGGGCCAGTACTAGCTTAAATTTTAGTTTTGGGGAGGACATTCACTTTAAAGACTACTTCACAGCAATTTGTGTATAATTTATTTATATGTATTATACATAATATATATTAAGTTGGTTAATTAAAAATGACTTCTAATTGTATTTGTAATATTATTTTAATTTATATCTTGCAGCCTGGTCTAAATATCATACAACATGGTGAGTTTTGAATTTTATTTTTTGCATTGAATATCTATTTCAAGGCTGAAATTCTGTTATTTTTATTCATGTTTTATTTTATATAGTCTTACATAGTCTACTGATTTGTATGTTTTATTTTCTTGACATTTTAAAAATGAATTCATTTGACAGTCTCGAAGATATGATTCCAGAACTACCATCTTCTCCCCAGAAGGTAAGTTGTAGTATTTAAAGGCAACAAAAGTTTTTACTTTAAATATGCAGAAAATTCTTTCCCAAGAACATTGCTAACTTGACTTGCACATTTTAAACAAAAAAAAAGTTTTTTTGCAACTCGGGGAGTACTGGGATAGTTTAATATATTACTCATTTTTAACAAGAAATCTCTAGGCAATGAAAGCTTTGCAAGGGCCCAGAAATGTGAAGGAAATGTCAAGTTTACAGTGTAACTCTTAATTGGTGCAGGGTTGTTTTTTCTTGACCAGAATTCAGAAAAGCCAAAAAATTACATTTAGTGTATTATAGTGTATTATGTATAAGGCTTCTTTATTATAACATAACTTATATTAGTGTTCAGAAGAGTTGTCAAAAGCCAATTAAAAAAGCATGAATGGTATATCATAAGATTGGTGTGGCTTCTTAAGGCCTTTACCTCCCTCATTGACTACAGTCATCAAGAGAAAAAGTAGCCCATAACTGGCAAGGATTTCTCCATTTCCATCATTGTCAATGATGGGAAAGCAAGTGTGGTAAGGGACGAGGGGAGCTGTTATCTTTTGCTCTTTGCCAAATTAAATCCCTGATGAAAAATGAAATGTATTAACAGCTTTAATTATTCCTGGGCATGATGCTCATTTCAGTTACACCCTTTAAAACCTAAAGTTACACTGGATTAACACCCAAGAGGTGATGGTTTTCATAAATGCAAAATATTCGCACATCTAGTAATGTACAGTGTGTTGGAAAAAAGTTTATAAAAGTAGACCTTTAAAAACATTTTTTAGGATAATCTGTTAAAAAAACATTTTAACAACCTATTTCGTCTTTTAGGCCGTTTATACCAGGTAGAATATGCCATGGAAGCCATTGGCCATGCAGGTACATGCCTGGGAATTTTAGCAAATGATGGAGTTTTACTAGCTGCTGAGAGGCGTAATATACACAAGCTTCTGGATGAAGTTTTCTTCTCTGAGAAAATATATAAACTTAATGAGTAAGTTTGTTTGATTGTATTGTATGTAATAACTTAACTTAACACTGGTCTTATTTCTAATCTTTTTATATAATTACATTTAAATATTAAATGTAAAGGATGTCTTGCCTCCAGTTTTTCAGTTAAACGATAAGGAAACAGGAGACAAGCCATCATATTCACCAGTATCGCATATGCGTACATTGCAAAAGTGTGTTGTGACCTGTCAGAGGAGCACGATCGTGGGTAAGTGTGCTGGTTTGTCTCCTGTCTGCTGATCGTTTAATTGAAGAACAGGAGATGAGACATATCTCATTTACTTTCCTGTTCTTCAATTAAACTAAATCAATTCAATTTTTAAAAGCGGACATTCCCTTTAAATTGTTTTCTTCCCATTTCTTTTTGACTATAATTCGCTTTCTTGCCATTTGTTTCCAGCACACCTCTGCAAAATATATATATATTTTGGTGTCTCCATAGCTGTTGTGTTTAGTACAAGTGCTTAGCTTAAGAAATATAGTCAGTGTGTGGTTGGAGCTTTCAGTCTCCCTGGCTAAGTTGGAAAAAGCATATTGTAACTTATATTTACAAGTGTTAATTACGGTTAGCCATTTACCCAGCCTGACTCCTGCATCTATAGCAAAAAATACAAATTGCCCCATTGCAAAGTTAAAGGGCATGTCCACCCCCAAAACTATAATCCCCCCCAGTAATGGCCCCATCATGTAGTGTAATAAAATCCTTACCTCACATCCCAGCTCCATATGGTTCTCCTGTAGTCCCCCCCCCCAAAGTCCCAAAAACTGCCCACTAGGAGGATAGCAGACTCCATATAGGACTCTGCCTCCTATCTGGCCTCCGGGAGAAGTTTGGCATGCGTACTGCAGCCCTTCTCCCCCTCCCTCTCCCTCCCGATTAGGATTCCCTACCCCTAGCATAAAACCCTTTACATATAACATTCCCCCTGTCCCCCCAGCCCCAACCGCTCTATTTTTATTATTAGAAAGTGCCCCAAACATTACTTGCATTCCCTCTTTCCTCCGCCGCACTGAACTCCCGGCAGCCGCGTCCGTGATTGGCTGCCGCTCAGCCAATCACAGACGCGACTGCCGGTCCCGCCCCTCTGCATTTTCTCGCAAGCAGAGGGCCTGGCAGTGCGGCGGAGGAAAGAGGGATGGTAAGTAAAGTTTGGGGCACTTTCTAATAATAAAAATATAGCGGTTGGGGCTGGGGGGACAGGGGGAATGTTATATAAAAATAATTTTTCAAGGGTGGACATACACTTTAAATTCATGTACTCTGTGCTGCCTTCCTCCTACCTCTGTCAGACTCTGGTGACAGATCTCTGCATCACTTCCCCCTCCCCTCTGTTACCTCCTCCATGTCCTAACTCCGGCTGTCCGACAAGCTTATCATGTGCAGTAGGAGTTAAAAGTTCAACATCCTGAAAAACACACCCACGCACAGTGGCCAATAGAAAGCAAGCTGTCCTGTAAAGTGAAAGCTTTCAAGAAGGAGGGTCAAGTGCAGCCTTATCTCTGCAGTCAAAGCTACCTCTCTTCCCCCTGCTAATGCTCTTATCTCTGTTTGTTACAGAGTAGGGAGGGGGGACTGACTTCAGCAGGGAAGAGAGTCGCATCACAGGGATTTGATTGACAGTACAAGTAGGAGTAGAGGAATGCAATCATATCTTCTGATTGTGTATCTCACGACAGAGAGGAACACTGAAGAAAGTGAAGACACTGAGCGTTGGGGTGGGGGGGGGGGGGGGGAATTTCAGAACACTGGACAGAAAGGGGAAAAAAGTTAATTTTCCCACTATAGATGCCCTTTAACAATATTTGTGACATTTTCTCCTTTAAACTTTTTCAGGGAGACTGAAACCTGCAAACACTGAAAAACTTAAAGGAGAACTAAACCCAAAATACAAAGGCAGTTCCACAGATTCTATAACTCACTTAGTAAAACCATTTGTTTCTCAGAATTCAGCCTCTTAGTGTACATTTGAGTACTGGCAATCTGATGTCACGGCTGGCTTCTAGTGTTGCCTTGGTCCAGGTACCAAAACTCCTCCTGCACATGCTAACTAGCTACCTTGTGTTTGTTTTCCCACTACCCTTAGTATAAGCTGCATGCAACAGTTGAAATCAGAGTCCCAACCTGCCAGTGTCTCCCAGCCAATCATCATTATGTTTGTGAGCATTTCTGCAAGAGACTGTCAGGCTCATTTTCCCAGACTTGGTGGGCAGATATATGGAGTTAAAGTCGTGCTAGCCGGTTCGCTACCGGCTTTAACTCCATATTAGCATTGGATACGGAGGTTATGCAAAAATCACCCATGCATCCAATGCTTGCAATTCAATATTGCGTTTGCGCTAGTTTTAGCGCAGGATTTGAATGCCAGCAGATAGTGCTCGCTTCCGTGCATGGGTGTTGCGCTTCCACAAATGGACTCTAGCAGAGTGCATGCAATACAGACCAAAAATGGTGAACGCATGCACCCCAGTAGCACACTTAAACGCATCGCATGTAATGGGGACAGTCCCATAGGCGATTACATGTCTGCACTCCCACTAGCACAATCTGATCGCAAACGGCAATCCAAAACGCTAGAGGGAGTAGCCCTAAGCGTTTGAGTCTTAAAGGGAAAGGTAGAAACCCCAGTAGAATTAAACCGAACACTTTACAAGGTACACTTATAAAAACAAAACAGCTCAGAGCTGCAGGTGCAGCATATTGACTTGAACATGGTCTTAGCACAGCTCTGCAGTGCGCAGGACAAAATTCTCCTGGAGGAGAGACAGGAGGCAGAGTCCTATATGGACTCTGCTATCCTCCTGGTGGCCAGTTTTTCAGACTTTGGGGGGGGGAAATCCAGGAAAATCATTTGGAGCTGGGATGTAAGGTAAGGATTTTATTACACTACAGAGTGGGGCCAGTAGGGGGGGGGATTATAGTTTTGGGGGTGGACATGCCCTTTAAAACACACTCTTCCAACATTGGCTTTAATAAGGTACACTGATGAGAAATGCATTGCACAGAGCTGTGCTAAGATCAGGTTCACTTCACTATCCTCCCCCTACAGTTCTGCACCATGTGGTTTCTATAAAAACACTCCTACTACCGCACCAACATTCCCCTTTAAGAATGTACACTAATGAGAAATGCATTGCACAGAGCTGTGCTAAGATCAGGTTCACTTCTCTATCCTACCACTACAGTTCTACACCGTGTGGTTTCTATAAAAACACACTCTTCCTACCCTCCGAACATTCCCCTTTAAGAAGCTACACTTTCCACTAATATTGCTGCAGCTGACAGGGAGAGCTAAAGACCTTCACACTACGGGCCATATTTGTAAAGCCTTCTTTCGCGATCGTTATGGCAAATCGTTAATTTATGATTGCCATTGGAAATCTTGTAAATGTACGATAGCGAACATAAATCTACGACCGCCCGTAGAATATCATTACGGTAGTTTACAGCATGGTATACTACTGCCACGGTTGTACAGTAACGAAAACCCGCAAATTTTTAAATATGGCCCTCCAACACTCAAACAATACATTGCAGGTGAAACATACAAAGATACAGGTCTGTAATTGAATACTGCAGGTTTATTGCAAAACGTGTGCTACATGTTTCTGACTTACTTGTCCTTGCTCAAGTGCTTGAGTGGGTCTGAAACATGTAGCACGCATGTTTTGCAATAAACTTGCAATATTCACAGCTACAGACCTGTGTGCTTGTGAAGGTTCTCATTCATCCAGGTCATGGTATATCTGCTGTATTCAATTAGATCAACCGGACTTGAAGTTTAGTTCTTGAAGACGTTTCGCTAGTCATCCGACTGGCTTTCTCAATTCAGAATGACTTGTACAAGAATCTGTGGCTCTTATGTACCCTGGAAAATCCCAATTAGCATATCACAGCCAGGTGTTAAGGGCGTGATTAGATAGTGGCTACGAGGTGTTAGCATTGTACATGGCAGACAGATGGTGTCGAACCCCCCCACCTCTATTTAGGCTTGGTTTCTTTATTTTCACATAAATGGCCTCCTTAACACCTCTCTTGAACCAGTCACGTTCCTTTGCCAATATGTTAACATTACAATCTTCAAAGGTGTGTCCTTTATCCTTAAGATGCAGGTACACGGCTGAGTCCTGACCCGAGGAATTGGCTCTTCTGTGCTGGGCCATACGTTGATGCAGTTGTTGTTTGGTCTCCCCCACATACAAATCAGAGCATTCTTCACTGCACTGCATATATGATGTTGCTTTTCAGGAAAAAGCAAGACAGGAGGAAGAACATGGTCATCCCATATGTAGCAGGGGTCTCCGAGAAACTAAGAAGAGTTTTCAAAAAACACCGTATCCCTGTCTGCTTTAAACCGAGCAACACGCTGAGGCAGCAATTGGTACATCCGAAAGACCCAATACCTAAACACAAGAAAAGCGACATCATATATGCAGTGCAGTGAAGAATGCTCTGATTTGTATGTGGGGGAGACCAAACAACAACTGCATCAACGTATGGCCCAGCACAGAAGAGCCAATTCCTCGGGTCAGGACTCAGCCGTGTACCTGCATCTTAAGGATACTCAAAATACTAGGGGCCAAGATATTTTTTAAACTTTTAGGTTTTGTAAAGTTTTCAGCCAGTTCCGTATCATCTTTAATAACATGCCAATGTCTCTTAATAGATCGTACTACTTGACCCACATCCTTAGTGTATTCTTAAATTATCTTAGGGGCTTTCTTAAACGTCTCATTTTTTTTTTTCCTCATCTTTATTTTTAGGTCTAAGAAGGGAGGATATCTCCTTTTTATCTGCCTTTTCCTTAGCTTTTTTTTTTTTTTTTTAAATAATTTCTACATCATAATCCTTTTCAAGAAATCTGTTTTTAATTGCCTCACTCTTTATATTATATTTTGCTATACTAGAACAGTTCCTCTTCAGCCTTAAGAATTGTCCCAACGGGACATTTTCTGACCACTCCTTTTTATGTCCACTATTAAAGTGGATATAGGAGTCCACTTCCTTAAAAAAAAAAAGTTTTATTGGTAAGCTTACCCACTATAATATTAATAGAAATATCAAGGAAGTCTAAAGACTCTACTGATCTTATTTGTAAATTTCATACATCCAGATTTTTATTAAGATTACCTAATTTAACTAAATTTGTTTTTAAAAAATTAAATATAAATATATTCAACTTTTATTGGTACATCCGAAAGACCCAATACCTAAACACAAGAAAAGCGACATCATATATGCAGTGCAGTGAAGAATGCTCTGATTTGTATGTGGGGGAGACCAAACAACAACTGCATCAACGTATGGCCCAGCACAGAAGAGCCAATTCCTCGGGTCAGGACTCAGCCGTGTACCTGCATCTTAAGGATACTCAAAATACTAGGGGCCAAGATATTTTTTAAACTTTTAGGTTTTGTAAAGTTTTCAGCCAGTTCCGTATCATCTTTAATAACATGCCAATGTCTCTTAATAGATCGTACTACTTGACCCACATCCTTAGTGTATTCTTAAATTATCTTAGGGGCTTTCTTAAACGTCTCATTTTTTTTTTTCCTCATCTTTATTTTTAGGTCTAAGAAGGGAGGATATCTCCTTTTTATCTGCCTTTTTCTTAGCTTTTTTTTTTTTTTTTTTTAAATAATTTCTACATCATAATCCTTTTCAAGAAATCTGTTTTTAATTGCCTCACTCTTTATATTATATTTTGCTATACTAGAACAGTTCCTCTTCAGCCTTAAGAATTGTCCCAACGGGACATTTTCTGACCACTCCTTTTTATGTCCACTATTAAAGTGGATATAGGAGTCCACTTCCTTAAAAAAAAAAAGTTTTATTGGTAAGCTTACCCACTATAATATTAATAGAAATATCAAGGAAGTCTAAAGACTCTACTGATCTTATTTGTAAATTTCATACATCCAGATTTTTATTAAGATTACCTAATTTAACTAAATTTGTTTTTAAAAAATTAAATATAAATATATTCAACTTTTAGTGACATGGCATGCAGCGTGGCAGGAATAACATCAGATGCAAATGTGTTGACAAATGAGCTACGTTTAATTGCTCAAAGGTAAGAGGAAACTATTATTTTTCCAAAGTGCTTGTTTGTGCAGCAGTGTTTATATTCATTTAAACTATAGACTATTAAGAAATGAGTAGACATTGGCATAGAATGAGCAGAACTGATAGATCCTCTGCTTTCATTGACTACTTCACATATCTACCTTTTTGACATATAAATTAACTGTTCATTCAAGAAGGAAGGCATATTTTTTTTTAGAATAATGGAGGTTGAATAAAGACATATGGCCATCTTGTCCAACCTTTACATCATTCTCATTATATGTAGTTAATTACCCCCCAAACCACAATAGTTAAAAGTTAACAGAAATATGACTAACCTGTTTGTGCCCCCTCTCCGAGCTCTTTTATAAGCTTCAATGTGCATAGATGAGGCAGCTAGGGTAATAGCACTCTGTCATTGTTGTGCTAACTGGAAAAAACAGGAAGCAGAAAGAGGGGGGTAGTCTTTCAACTTAGACTTACAATCATTTAGGATCTGATGGGTAGATTTTAAGATACCATTTAAAATCTTTATATTTTTAGGTACCTACTACAGTATCAAGAACCAATCCCTTGTGAACAGCTAGTAACAGCACTATGTGATATCAAACAAGCTTACACACAGTTTGGAGGTAATTTATGTTTACTAATCTTCTTTTAGTTTGAACAGAAAGTAAAGGGCTAACTTTCTTATGATGCTTGTCACTTTACCAGTTACTTGTTTGCTTATTTTGGAAAATGAAGTGCAAATACTGCTAGTCATGTCTTCTGCTTTATTTCATATGGACTGAGAGATATAAGAGAGCTGAAGGTTGCCTGTAATACTTATTATAGCGTTAAACTTCCCTCTAATGGAGATCATACACACAATATAACTTATTTATGAAACTGGAATATACCAATAGTTTACAATGATAGGATTGTACGTGGAGGACTTTACAACCATTAATATTTAATTGTGGGAAAGGGATGAGTGGGGGGTAATGCCCTGTTTGCCTCTCCTTGCAGCCTGAATCAGCTCTCCCTAGGAAAAGTTTGTTTAATCGCTGTAAAGTTACTCCTCTCTTTTTTTTTTTTTTTTCTTTCGCTAGCAGACTGGGCTGATCTATAAATCAAGTAGCTCGTCACAAGAAAAAAGGAATCTTACACCGGGCTACTTGATTTATAGATGCCTGCTAGGGCTCAAATAAACTTTTCCTAGGGAGAGAGCTGTGCTGGTTCAGGCTTCAAGCTTAAGCTAGGAAAACTGCTTGACCCGTGTATAAACAGAGTTGACTGTCTAGCATTGGGATCCCCATAGATCGTTCCACCGACAGTCCTATAGAAAGTCACATGCCCAGCCCCATAGAAAGTCCAATACACAGCCCCATACACAGATGTGCCGTGCAGCCTGAACACTTAAAGATAGTTTTTTTTCCTATTCCCTTGCAGTCTGGGCTGATCTGAGTGAGCAGGACAACAATTACCTAACCCACTGAAATCAAGAGGATTCTCTGTGTTACAGGGTACAGCTTTTGTTTTCCCAGGGCTATGTGTGTTTGTCCAGCAGCATCCAGGTCAGCACAGACCCGAGTATAACCAAGGGGAGACTTTCAGGATGATTTAAAAGGTAAAATATCCCTGTTTATACCCGAGTATATACAGTAAGCGTATGTGTTGAATGTGTTATGTCCAATAATAATAATACCATAATACCCATTTTAACTACGTATAAGAAGGTGAATGATCCACACTAGATCAATTTTAAGGTTAATCGACAAAACATATGTCTAAAGTGGAGTTATTTAGACACTCGTGTCTAATATATCCATTTTGCCTCCGTTTTACACAATCTGCTTATTCTGTTGCCTCCTTGAATATGTGCATTGATTTTTTCAATCTGGCATATATCTATACTTCTTAGTGTTAGCTACTATAATCCAGGTGTACATACAAAGATCCTAGATGTATGTTCAGCTAGGTATTTACCTTGCAATCTAAATAACTCCATTTTGCCTCCGTTTTTCACTATTTGTTTAATCTGTTGCCTCCTCGAATATGCGCATTGATTTTATCAATCTGGCATATATGGCTCTAATTGCCTAAATTCCGAAATTTCTGCAACCCTCCTTGCTGATGTTACGGCTAGAAGGAATACCATCTTCCAAATAGGAGAACAGAGGAGGTTTTATTCGCAGTGTTTCCTGGGCTTTTATGGAATTATCGTAATTACTTTCAGATGGTGCTTACCTTTTTTCTTCAGCACCTTCGGAATGAGAGGGAAAGGGGGAAGGAAACACATATGCTAGATCGAAACCCCATCTGACTGAAAAGGCATCTATTAACAAGGCTTCCTTGCATGGGTACCTAGAGAAAAAGCTCTTCACTTTGTTATTCTTGAGACCTTCAGGTCTATTTGTGGTTCGCCCCACTTCTGGACTAAGGATAGAAATACTTAATGATTCAAGGCCCACTCTCCCTGCAGGATCTTGCTCCGGCTCAGATTGTCTGCTTTGGAATTGAGCTGAGAAGGAATATAAAGCTCCCTCAGATCTTATTTGTTTTCTGTTCTGGTACCTTCTAAGCGATTTATATAGAAAACTGCTATGGGGTTGTAGGAAATCATTATTACAGACTTTACTTCTAGAGAGACACTAGAAGCTCAGCAACCATAACCGGGTGTAGAAATAAATTACAATCTATGCTCTGGAGGTGCGATCATTTTGTTTGAGGAATGTTCACATTATCCGGGAGTAAGGTAACATTATTGGCTTTGAAAAGATTCTGAATGAAAACTTAAAAAAAATACTCTATCCTGTTTATCTTCCTCCAAATCAGATTTTTTTCCCCCTACTTTATGACAAGGGTCCTGGAATAGCTTCATTAATAAGCTGTGGAGTAGTAGCTTGAGGAATAGACTTTCTGTCCAAGACTGAGTTAGTGACTTAAGGAAACTATGGTCTCCCCAAGTCCTGCCATAGACTCCTTTTACCCATTTAGTAACTTCTTTCTTCTGCTGTTGTTTATCAACAAGTAATCTTTACAAAATGTTTTCCCATGGCAAGCATGATTAGAACATATTGCACAAATCCTTTTGGATTTCTGTCTCTCTCAGAATTAAGGCAAGATGAATTAATAAAACTAAATAATCCTCCTCCATATACTTCCCAAAACTGATGCTTACCCCCTGGACCTAAATCTGTAATGGGACTGTTGAACTCCGGAGCTCATAATCCGGCTAGAGGAACTTCAGTTTGAAGAAGTCCAGGGGGTAAGGACTTGCAGCCTATCCAGGACAGGAAACGGACTGGGACAGGAGGGGAGAAGCCTTTTATGACTTAGTGTTTCCTGTAAATGCTTTGCAGCCAAGGTTAATCCATTAGTAACCACTGCCATAAGAAGGATCAGGAAATATATTGGCGTAACAATTCTGTCTGCCACTAACTGTCACTCAGAGCTAGCATGCGAGAACCCTCCTCCACCCATTCTTTATCAGCTTGATTATGTAGGCTGTATCCTAGCAACAGGACATTTAAAGTTTGTTTAAAGGGCAAGTCCAGCCCTAAAATAAAAACTTACATACAGGTAAATCACCCCCCAAAACCCTAAACAGTAATAGTTTAAAATCTGAAATATAAAAGTCTAACCTGAAATCCTGCACAATGCCCTGTTGCTCCTGTTTCTGCTTCCTGGTTCTTCCAGTTTGCAACTGTCAGTTATGGATTTGACAGTTGACATCACAGCCAATGACTGGATTTTAATCCCTTATCTGCCTCTTCTGAGCATGCCCAGGCTCAGTACAGGTTTCTAAATTGCTCAGTTTTCGTGAGACATCCAGAAGCATAGCAGTCATACAGTAATGATTTCATAGGACAAACTATGATATATCAACATATTTTAAAGAGGCCATTCTATCTAAAAGATGTTCTTATGAGAGTGGAGTTGTCCTTTAACTGGCAGAGGAAGGGAAGAGAGGTTGAAACAGACCTTCCCACCAGTCAATGTGTTATGTTAATCATGGCCCTGGGCCGTCTAGGAGGCGGGCTTCTAGCACTCCTCTTTGCTGTGTGATATCTAAGGGAGAGCAGCACATCTGTAAATGTGAGTAAGTGATTTCAGCTGCTGGAAGTATGTGTTTTTTTTTTTTTTATATATTGCCCTTTAATCTAAAAACTGTTTAAACCAGGACATGGGATTCCTTTCTTATCTTATACACCAACCTGCTTGTAAATGTGAACAGACTCATTTGCACAAGCGCCACATCATTTAACCACCTGGGAGGGATGCGTGCGTTATGACTAATTGACTTTTCACGTCATAGCATCCCATTGTCTGTTCCGTTTTTCCCCTCCTCCTCTCTTCCTTACCCTTCTTATTATAACACATTTTTGTTTTCTCTTCTTACATTTTACCTCTACACTTTACTTGGAACATTTAGCTTTTAACTAGTTAAAAGCCTTAGTGCCTTCTCTCCCCTCTTGATTTTTTTTTTTTTGTTATCTTTTGGAATTGGCTTTTTACTTTCTGTTAAACCTTTGTTAAAATCTGTACTGCTTGACCTGATGAAAAGGGTATAGTCCTTGAAAACTTGTCAACTTAATAAACTGTTAAAGGGGAACTGTGGTCCAAAAATGACTTTAGGTAAATTGACAAATTGCTCTCCTAAGAATTTTTGCAATTTATTGTCATTGTTTATTTTGCATAGTTTTGAAGATATTTACATTTTTGTGTGTGATATGGCAGCAGCATCACCAGGTCCCCTGCACTTCCTGCTTCCTGCTCTGAAACCATGTCGGTCAATCTGCCCTGTGTCGTCTCCTCCCCTTTGCAGCCCCCTGGTCCCTCCCACTCATGGACCCCATGGTCCCTCCTGTTGGCCCCACCAGCGGGCGCCAGAGCCCCGCCCACTCGCGGGTGCCGTGGGCCACTCAGAACCCCACCCACCCTACAGAAAACTCTGTGGAAACAGCCTTTTCAGGCAGAGTGAGAACTCTGAACTCAGAGTGAAAACTGCCTGAAAGGCTGTTTTCACATAGTGGGAAAGAAGGGCTGTAGATTCCCTTACCTACTCTGTCAGGACTTCACACAGTAGAGAGCAGGAGGGACTTCCTGTCTCCCTCACACACTGAGGGAGTCTGAGGCTGTGCTCACCGGCGGCACTGTGCAGGAGAAGCCTTAAGAATGTCACATGTCAGCCTCCCACCCATTAACTTTCTCGTTAGTCATTTCTTCATATCTTGGGCTGTGGAGCACATAGAGAGGTGGTTGATGGCTCGTTTTAAAGGTAGGAAACTCAACTTGTTTGGAGACCACAGTTCCCCTTTAAGGTGGCCATGCACTATTACAATCGTAATTACGATCTTAAACAGACTGATAATTTGAAAGACAGATGTATAATTTTAATTGTACTAAGATGTACAATACATATTGTTCGACATTCAATTTTTGTGATTAATGTCGAATGTAGTCTATTGTGAGGTTACATTAACATTTAATCGAACTTCAGAAAATACTACAATCATTTTACCAATCGACTTAATACAATGACTTTCCCGATCGTAATTGCAATCGATTTTACGATCTAATGTCTCACAATAAGATCTGGAAAATTTACAATTTTCCTGCCAACCAATGGAAATGTCGCATTGTACATAAAATTGGCCTAATGTATGGTCACTTTAAGTCCTTAAAAAAAGCATCACAGGCATCTAGATGTTGTGAAGGCAAGTTTCTGAGCATCAGAATGGGGAAGAAAGGGGATTTAAATGACTTATGAAGTGATGGTTTACAGAGAATGGTCTGAAAATATACAGTAAGCAGCAGTAATGTACACTAAAATTCATTTTGATGTCCGAAGAGAATGATAAGACTGGTTTGAGAAGGTCAAAAAGCAACAGCAGCTCAAATAACTACTTGTTACAACCAAGATATGCAGAATACAATGTCTGAAAACACAGCATGGGCTATAGCAGCAGAAGACAACACCGGATTCTACACCTGTCAACTGTGAATGGAAATCTGAAACTAAAATTTGCACAGGCTCTGCAAAATTGTTAATTACAAGATTGGTAAAACATTGCCTAGTCTGATTTCAGCTGCAACATTCAGATGGCAGGATTTTTTGGTATATATCACGGGAAAGCGTTTAGGCTGGTGGTGTAATGATGTGGGTGCCATTTTCTTGGCACATTTTGGGCCCCTTGTTACCCATTGAAAATTGTTCAAATGCCACATCCTTCTTGAATATGTTTCTGACCGTATATCCCTTTATGACCAGAGTGTACCCATCTTTTGATGGCTACTTACAGCAGGAAAATCCTAAAGCTAAAGTCATCTCATTTGGTTTCTTGAATATGACCAAGTTCACTGCACTCCAGTCACCTCCACAGAATTGAAGATTTGCTACTGCATGCTGCTCTCTAAGAGGAATGTTTACAACACCTTATTGCATCTGACATGAAGGCAGTTATGAAGGCAAAAGTAGGCCCAACCTGGTACTACCTAGGTATATCTAAAGTTGATATTAGGCCATAAAACTCATGTCCCTATTTAGTAATTCTCTGAATGAATTTGTATTCCCACTCCTTCTGCTGTTTATGATTGTGAAAATTGCCCATAAGAATGGTGATCTTGAGGGGTTTCATATTTTTACATACTTCTACAAAAGTGCTCAGCCACGGGGGCATCCGTTAATCCTATGGGAGTTCATCCGTTTATGCAGAGTTTGTCTTGTTTCT
Organism: Hymenochirus boettgeri; assembly: GCA_019447015.1. NCBI lineage: Eukaryota > Metazoa > Chordata > Amphibia > Anura > Pipidae > Hymenochirus > Hymenochirus boettgeri. The sequence continues at coordinate 149,629,144 of CM033472.1, forward strand.
CCCACATAGAAAACCGTGGTAGGGCACTTTATGCACATTATTAGATACACAACATTGGCGGATCCCGAGGAGAATGATCCTTTAATTTGATAATTTTGTTTACAATTTGGCATATATATCTGGTCTGTTGTGTGGATGTTTGCGCAGGTTTCACATCTAGGTTATTGGCAGTGGTAAGTGCCATTGATGGTTGTTTTGCCCAGGGAGTTGTGTACCAGTAGGCGTTTCAAATACGCCAGTAGTTGAGGCACTGGAAATATATTTTTTAATCTTTCATCTCTTTGTAGTGTGGGATGGTGTTTTTTTTATAATTTGGCATATGACCTCCAGGTGTGGATTGTAAGTGATTACAAGGGGAACCTGGTTGCAGTTTTCTTTCTGTTTGTATTTCAATAGTATGTGTCTGGTTATAGATATGGCCCTTTGGATTTCCTTGTCCGTTATTTTGGGATTGTATCCCTGTTAATAAACTCACTGTGGAGTGGGTGTAGGTGTTCATTCCTCTCTGATGTGTCTGAACAGATATGATAATAACAGATCGCTTGGCTGAAAATGATAGATTTTCTTGAGTGTTTGGGGTAGAAGCTGTCATTCTTAAGGTATTTGCGTCTGTCTGTTGGTTTGCGGTATATCAAGGTTACTAGGGTGTTCCTTTGTATTTTAAAGGAGTTGTAGTTGTAAAGGAGAGCAGTTCTTCCCCGCTTTCAGTCCCGATAATGAGGATATCATCTATTTAACGAAAGTGTTACAGGAGGATAAGAAATCCTCTTCCAATTTCGTCGTGAACAGGTTGGTGTACTGTGGTGCAAAGAGACAACACCTGGCTGCCCCCCTGTAGATACATCTCCTGATTAAATAAGAATGTGTTTTGTGTGAGCTTGAAGTGTATCATGTTGAGAACTGCTTCTTTATGTATGCCCTCCTTCTGTCAAAAGGTTTTACAAGCTGCAGTGCCATCTTCATGAGGGTTATTTGTATATAGGGCCTCCATCCATTGTGGTCAAAATTGCATTGACTGGAATGAGGCCTAGTGCAGTGAGTTTATTCAGTTTTCTTGACTACGAGTTTGAGGACGTTTTCCACCCATCCTGAGATGTTCTCTGTCAGCGTGCCAATTCCTGACATAATGGGTTGTCCTGAACTTCCCTCTTTGTGGATATTGGGGAGTGTACAGAATCAGCCAACATTAGGGGTTTAGAGTTAGGCCCCATTAGCACAATTTGGAGTTTTTCCAATCTCGCTAGCTTGTGTAACCCTATGGGAGAGGCCCCACTACATGCACTGCCCTCCGAGTCATTTTTCGGTGTTCATGCGATCACCATTTTTTTTGTGTATTGCATGTGGTCACATTAAAATACTGGAAGCAACATTGTGATTGTGTGATCTTCCGTGCGTTCTAGTGGGGCTGTAGCCTTATTGATATTAACTTTGTCCAACTGTTTCCGTACCATACCCTACGCCATCTAGAGTGAATATTCCTCATTTATACCCTTCGTATTATTACAGTCCCTGCTATAAGGACTAGGATTCTCTATGGTTGGACTTGATGGACGTATGTCTTTATTCATCCTCAATTACTATGTTACTATATACCCGTGACAGGCCACCAATAGCGCTCCAGATGTTTTAAAACTACAACTCCCAGCATTCTCTAATTACGGAGTGCTTGTAAAGGAATGCTGGGTGTTGTAGTTTTCAAGATTTATTGGTTGCCTAACTCTGGTGTATACAGAGGGGGAAAACAGTTTAGCACATTAGCCATTTCTGTATCCCCTATAACCATCTTTGTGCCATTATTTAAGTCCCACATTCTCTGGCCTCATCTTTTTACTACTACTACTACTACTACTACTACTACTTTTTACTACTTTTTACATTATACATTTTGGAGTTGGTCTTGCTTTGTTTAGCTATCTGTATTTGATTTTCTATTTTAGTTTGTTTCATTGCTTTCTTACAGCCTTTATACCTCCTTTTTTTTCTTTCCATTTCCCTTTTTCCTTTTGCATTAAAGGAGAACTAAACCTAAAAAAAATCAAAGTTTAAGATAGCAAGTACTTGCCTCAACATCCTTCTCAGCATGTAAGATTCCATTCAGGGGCCTTTTCTTTACCTCTATGACCTCATTTTAGGTTCTGGTTGTTACCCAAATCTGAAGGTGACATTTTCCCTTACCTGCCAGTACTTTTGCCTTGATTACATTTTCAGCACCTGTGTGATTTCCACTCTCACCTCTTAACTATGATGTAGGAATATATTAAATCATCAATATTCAAATTGGTGGTGCAGCTGGTTAACACTTTCCTAGTAGCAGTGTTGTAGTGTGATGTATATAGGCCTGGGTATCTAGGGTGTCCGGATCTGAAATAATGTATGTCTCAACTACGGCTTTCACTCCACCAAATCCGATATATAAACAATAAATTGCAGGTGAAACATACAAAGACACAGGTCTGTAGCTGTGAATATTGCAAAACATGCGTGCTACATGTTTCAGACCCACTCAAGCACTTGAGGAAGGACAAGTGGGTCAGAAACATGTAGCACGCATGTTTTGCAATAAACCTGCACTATTCACAGTTACAGACCTGTGTCTTTGTATGCTTCACCTGCAATGTATTGTTTAAGTGTTGGAGGGCCATATTTAAAAACTTGCGATACCTCGGGTTTTCGTTACTGTACGACTGTGGCAGTAAGTATACCATGCTGTAAACTACCAGAATGATATTCTACGGGCTGTTGTAGATTTACGTTCGCTATCGTAAGATTTCCGATAGCGATCATAAATTAACGACAACCATAACGATTGCGAAAATACTACACCTTTATAAATATGGCCCATAGTGTGAAGGACTCTAGCCCTCCCTGTTAGCTGCAGCAATATTAGTGGAAAGTGTAGCTTCTTAAAGGGGAATGTTGGAGGGTAGGAGTAGTGTGTTTTTATAGAAACTACATGGTGCAGAACTGTAGGGGGAGGACAGTGAAGTGAACCTGATGTTAGCACAGCTCTGTGCAATGCATTTCATATCAGTGTACATGCTTAAAGAGGCATGTTGGTACGGTAGTAGGCGTGTGTTTATAGAAACCACATGGTGCAGAACTGTAGGAGGAGAATAGTGAAGTGAAACTGCTGTTAGCATAGCTCTGTGCAATGCATTTCTCATGAGTATACCTTCTTAAAGGGGAATGTTGGAGTGTAGGAAGAGTGTTTTTAATTTAGTTGTCTGTATAAAAACAAACTGTAGTACAGAGCTAAGCTAAGAAATGCATTACACAGAGCTGTGCTAAGATCAGGGTCATTATATTATCCTCCATCTGCATCACTGCACCATGCTCTATAAGTTTACGTATTAAAGGGGGATGTTGGAGGGTATGCCACTTGCAGCTCATCACCATGTTGTTTCTATAAATGTACATATTAATAGGAATTATTGGAGGCAATGCCAATTAAAGGGGTACTGTAAGAGGGATGCAAACATGTTATATAAAATTAATGCAGCGGGTGGGATGCCTGTGGGAAATTTTGCATGAACAAAAACCCTCTTCCAACTAGGGTTCCCACTTTTGCCTTTAAAACCTGAGAACACATGTACAGGCCTATGTATTAAAAGTTCTTATCATTAAAAATGGTGCAAATTGTGCCCCAACCAATAAGAACGTTTATTACATAGGCCTGATAATATCTACACAACAAAAGGTTTTTAGTATTTTCTTTAGAAGCATGATGCAGGCTGATAGTTTGTATTTAATGCAGTGGTACTTAGCACTGCAACATGTAGATTTAATATGCGTTTGGGTCTTAAAGGCAAAGGTGGCCTGTTAAATGCATTGCACAGAGACTATGTTCAAGTCAATATGCTGCACCTGCAGCTCTGAGCTGTATTGTTTTTATAAGTGTACCTTGTAAAGTGGTCAATTCAATTCTACTGGGGTTGTCACCTTTCCGTTTAAGACTCAAACTCTTAGGGTTACTCCCACTAGCACGTTTTGGATTGCAGTTTGTGATCCGATTGTGCTAGTGGGGATGCATAGCCTATGGGACTGGCCCCACAACATGCAAAGCGTTTCAGTGTGCTATTGGAGTGCATGCGATCACCATTTTTGCACTCTGCTAGGGTCAATTGTGGAAGCGCAACACCCATGTACGGAAGCGAGGACAATTGCGCATTATTGCAAACGTGCATCCTCCCTTGCACTTAAGTTGGGCCACAGCCTCAGGAAATTGACCTGCTGCAAAGCTAAGTTCCATTGCATTAATACATGCTGTATGGCTAAACTGAAATCAATGCAGCTTGCATTACACTTCTATGGGCTAGGCCAAACAAGTGCGTTTTTAAAGTGATTTGCGATTTTCCAATTGTATTGAAATCGCAGCAACACGCCTAAATTTTGCGATCTTGCATTCACATTTATTTTCAGAATGAAAATGGACAAAGCGCATGGCATGCGTTTGTGCAATTCAGATGCGTTGCATTGTGGCTGTGCCCTTAATGTACATTTCAGCAATACACACACTAATATAAATGGTAAAGTGCAGAAATAAACACCTACAAAGACACGCAGGCTTATTTACCCGGAGCTGACATCGCTGTGGGTAAATGTCCTGTTCGCCATTCAATATCATGTTTGCGAATGTGGGTAAATCCCGGTAAGGCATTTACCCACTGCGGGATTTTAACATCCGGTATTTTCTGGCGTCGGATGTGCGGGTGATTTTTTCATAACCCCCGCATCCAACGCTAATACAGAGTTAGTCGCGCTAACCGTTAGCGAACTGGCTAGCACGACTTTTAACTCCATATATCTGCCCAGCGGTCTGGGTAAATGAGCATAACAGTGTCTTGCAGAAAAGCTCACAAATATAAAGGGTTAACAAGTTGCTTCCTAAATACATATGAAAAGGGTTAACACCTTCCCCCACTCTGTTTGAGCAGGAAAATAATAATATTCAGTGCTTTCTCTGATGATTGGCTGGGAGACACTGGCAGGTTGGGACTCTTGAGTTCAACTGTTACATGCAGCTTATCTTAAGGGTAGTGGGAAAACAAACACAAGGTAGCTAGTTGGCATGTGCAGAAGGCAACACTAGAAGCCAGCCGTGACATCATAGATTGCCAGTACTCAGAAATGAGGCTGAACTCAGAGGTGAGAAACAAATGATTTATAGAGTTATGACAGTTATAGAGTCTGTGGAGCTGTCTTTGTATTTTGGGTTTAGTTCTCCTTTAAGCCACACAGGAGTGGGCCTAATTTTTTTTTACACTTGTTCCCCTAAAGGTATACATTTAGAAATGTAATAGTTAATACCCCTTTAAAACCATCCACTTCTATTCAGTATCTTTACCCAAGAACATATCCCCCAGTCTATAGCATAAAATTGGACTGCTTAAAGTTAAGTTTTTGTTAACCCAGTGCACTTTTGCTTTTTGCAACCTATATTAAATGACACTATATCATGATCACTATTCCCTAGGCTTCCTATTACCTTCATCTCCAAAGTGAGCTTAGGGTTATTGGATTTTACCAGATCCAACAACACGCATCCTTTCTAGTAGGAGCTTCTACACTCTGACAAAGAAAGTGCTCATATAGCAAATTTAGGAACTTGATACCTTACTCCAATCTATGTCAGGGTAATTAAAATCCCCCATGACTAGAACATGCACCATACCTGCAGCCTTCTATAACTGCAAATGGAGGTAAGTGTCCATCTCCTAACTGGCATATGGTGGCTTATAACAGACCCCTACAATAAATTTAACCACCTTTTTCATTCTGTACACAGCTCCACCCGTATTGTTTCTGTCTTAGCACTTATCCCCCCATCTATTCCATCTTTTAGATGTGGCTTAAATTCTTGTTTAACACGCATACACTCCACGCTCCTTTCTTTTTACTCTATCATGTCTAAACATGGATTATCCTTCCAATGTTACTGCCCAAGCTTGTGAATCATTTAACCAAGTTTCTGCTATACTAATCACTTCATATTTTCTTTAAAGCCATTAGTTCTTGTTTCTCAGATTTTCCAGCCAAACTTCTTGCATTTGTAAACATACATTTTAGATTATCCTTTATTTTCACCCTAATAAGATAATGGGGAGCATCGAAGATAGGGAGGGATGCCTCCCTATCCTCTGTTCCCCATTATCTTATTAGCCCCCTTATCCTTTACCATCTATATACCCTGTGTAGTCCAAAATACCTTCCCCCCTTTACCTAGTTTAAAATGTCCTCCAACCCTTTAGCCATCTTCTCCCCCAAAACAGCTGTCACAATTATCATTAAGGTACATTCTTACTAAAGAAGCCTGACCAAAAAATCAGCCCGGTTCTCTCATCATTTTTGTGTTTTTTTATTTTTTTGTTTTTTTTCACAGGAAAGCGTCCATTTGGTGTATCACTACTTTACATTGGTTGGGACAAGCACTATGGTTTTCAGCTATATCAGAGCGACCCAAGTGGGAATTATGGAGGCTGGAAAGCTACATGCATTGGAAATAACAGTGCAGTATGTTTTTATTTATAACAGTGCAGTATGTTTTTATATTGATTTATAAATATCTTATGTTTGCAGACACCAGCTATGAGAATTGTACCATGAGCTATAGATCTACAGTCTTCATTTTAAATGTAAAAATAGTTAAATTTTCTATGAATTCTTCTGAACATAAACATGCTCATTTTGATTTAGGCAGCTGTGTCCATGTTAAAACAAGACTATAAAGAAGGTGAGATGACTTTACAAGGAGCTCTTGCTTTAGCTGTTAAAGTTCTTAACAAGACCATGGATGTTAGTAAACTGTCTGCAGAAAAAGGTATTTTTTTTTTTTGTCAAATCTGATTATTGTTTAAATATCCATGTTATTTCATAGAACCAGTGTTCTAGAGCAGGGCTCTGTAGATTGTATAATAGCTAAACAGGGATCTTTGCTCTTATTTCAGTTAAATTTTATCACAGAAAATCTTTAAGTCTTTCTCACTATGTGGTCAGCCATCTTCCCCTTTTTGTATGTGCATTGGATGGCAACAGGCTAGACGAGCATACAGGTTTGCTTATAGAATGTGCCAGGTAGTGCTGTGGAGACTAACAGGTAGCGTTCTGGCAATAAACACTTTACAGGGGGATTTCTCGGTAATGAAAATAAACTGAAAGGTGAGAGTATCGGATACTAGTTAATAACTATTATTATAGAAACACTGCAGTTTAAGTTAATTTTTAGGTATAGTGGTCCTTTATCTTATGAAATTAGGGCAATAAAATATGCAAAGTTTTGTCTGTGCTATTAATCTTCCAAAACCACATCTGAATGCTTGCTATTTATTAACAGTACAGGCGAACTTGGCCCATTTTTAGGTTATGGTATTTACTTTTATAGCCATATTAAATTAAAATGTGGCCTATTAAGGTACTCTGTCCTATTGCAACAATTTTGGGAAATTAAATTCAGTTTCAATTAGAACTGATTTTTGCCAATATAATTTCTATAATAATATAATTAATATATAATTTAAATAATAAAATCATGAGTATTTAAACAAGTGAAATTCAGAAGGAGCTTGTTTAGCCTTATTTAGGCTAAACTGGATAATTTAAAATTTTCCATACTGGAGTATAGAACTTTTTTTTTGCCAGTTCATGCTCTGCTAGAAAGCATGGAAATTAACTGTTTAACTAAAGCCAATGTACAGTAATGTATACCACTCCATTCTGTGGTCCATTCTGCTATATTGGGGGCTGGGCCCCTGACCCTCCCCATAGGTCCGATCAGCTGTTTTAAAGACCAAATCCAAACTTCCTGTCCGGGTCCAGTCTTTTAAACAGCTGATTGTACATGTTTTCTACATACGCGCGATCAGCTGTTTAAGTCGCTGAGGTTGTCGGCTTGTGGTGGGCCCTCTTACCGTCCGGGCCCCAGGCGTGGTGGTAGTTACACCACTGGCTTAGTACCTGATGGCACTATTGGTCTTACAAGTGTTGGGGGAGCCCTGGTGCTAGTTTTTTTGTAATCTTATATAGTAATTTTAATTGAACTTCCCTTAGATGCTGATGTGAACTAAAAACTAGTATAGCTTTTTTTTTTTTTTTTTTAAGGTAGCTGGTTTCAAAGCCCTCGAAAGAAAACCTTGTGTAAATGTTTAGGCTACTTGACTTTGGGGATTATTCCTTAACAAATGGATGACATTGCAAACTACTGCTAAAAATGTTAGTGTATTACAATAAATGCTGCTAAATTCTGTTTAGTAGAATAAAGCCGTACATTCGATTAGTCAGGCCGAAACTTCATATCCATAGAAGACTGTGCGTTCAGTTGTGATTTTCTGCCATGTCTGATATGTCTTTCATCTGATCCAAAAACTGATACTGTATGTCTTGGGAACATAGTAGCGCAGATATTTCTTCTTGTGTGTACACAGAGCCAAATTGGTATATTTAACATAGTTTTACATTTCTTCTATTACAATTTCCATAGCTTTGTTTTAACATGCTTTATCTAAACAATAGCAATGTATACTAATTTCAATGTAAACATGTAAAAAAAGTGTTTTAATTTTTTTTAGTTGAGATAGCAACATTAACACGAGAAAATGGAAAAACAAAAATAAGAGTTCTAAAGCAGAAAGAAGTAGAGGAACTGATAAAACGTCACGAAGAGGAAGAAGCAAAGATTGAACGCGAGAAAAAAGAAAAAGAGCAGAAAGAAAAAGATAAATAAAAAAACTAGTTAACCAAATTGAGGTTCATTTTCATATTGTTTTTTTTTTTTTTTTTGCCTTGAACTACATTGATTTCATTAGAATTGCTGGTTTCCTCTTCCTGAAAGCTGTAAAATAAACATTTTTCTTATCTGGTTTGTTGTCTTGCAAATATATTTCAAACATTGAAAAACTAGAAAAATGGAGGATGGAAAAGTGTACAGTTGCAGTGTTGAAGAGGCTCATTGCTATCACAGGTGAAGAAAATAACCTTAATGTTTTCTTCTAAAGGTTTATACAGTGTTAAAAATTTTGGTTTCATTTTATATTACAAAAAGCTCTTATTTTGCAAGGGTCACCGTGAAGTAATTTTTTTTTTTTTTCAATCTTCACTGTTGCAGTAATTTTTTTTTTTTCAATCTTCAATTGTATTTGAAGGCCACACTGCACATTTTCTCACATGCCTGTGATCGTTACTGCGTGAGAATTGCAGATCAGTGCTTCTAAATGTGGGTAGCCACATAGCTTGCTCTGCAATCTGTTTTACAAAAGCATGTGATTTTCGATTGCGGACCACTGCATAATCTGTCTTCCAGCAGATGTTGTAATGGCAAGTTCATTGAATAGCTTCTAAAACTAAAAATTATCGAGAATTACAGGACAACTCCACCCTCATAATAGCATCTTTTAGAAAGAATGGCCTCTAAAATATGTTGCTATATCCTGATTTGTCCCCTGAATTAATTATTGTATGCCTATGTTTCTGGATGCCTCATGAAAACTGAGCAATTTAGTGACCTGTACCGAGCCTAAGAATGCTCAGAAGAGGCAGCTAGGGAATTAGCATTCAGTCATTGGCTGTCAGTTATGGATTTGACCGTTGACATCTGTAAGGATCAGGTGGGAAGCAACAGGACATTGTGCAGGATTTTAGGTTAGAGTTTTTTATATTTCAGATTTTAAACTATTACAGTTTTGGGAGGTAATTAACCTGTATGTAAGTTTTCATGTAAGGGTGACACTAACCGGTTTATAATCTCTTGGGATACTCACACAGCCAGTCAGACTATTTTTATATATATATTTATATCAGAGGCTACCCTGCTCGTTTTGCTTAAGTATTTAACACCAGCTATTAACCGCTCATCCTCTGGTAAATCTATTGTGGGAGACTTGCCCAAAGCACGTGAGGCTCTGGATAAATCTCTTTAAATGTTTTATTCTAGGATATATTTTTACAATTTAGGTAACCAATGCGAGTGAGGTAGTGCACAGCTCCATTCCAGGGGCCTGTGGAACACTGCAGTACAGTGGTGCACAAGGGGGTAAAATATATATCTGATATAACTGCAATGGGGATAAATCCCTCCAAATATAAGACCCCCAATAACAGCTCAACCACCTAATAACCAGTATTTAAGTACCAATATTATAATAAAATATATGGGGTTAAAGAAAAATTCTCATTAATTCAAGCAGATATGTAGAAAAGAACATTCAGCCAAGGGAAAAAAAATTTAAAATGAAAATATTTGCAGGTATAAAAATATTTACTTTTTTTTTTTTATTTGGTCTGGTTCTTGAAAAGGTGGAACAAAAACAAGCTTATTTTGAATACAATTTTAATCCTTTGAATATCTATTAAATAGTTGTTACATGCAATCTATACAAATAACAACATATAGTCTTAACTTCTAATATGAAGTTCTATTGTCCAAAACAAGTTGATATTCATCCACCCACTGGTTTTACAGTTTCATCATAACAATATTTTCAAACATTACCTACCCAATATGTTAGGAGGGCAATTATTTAATTTATCTGCATAAATAAGAAAGCAAAGGAATAATTCCTAACAGGTGCAATATGCTGAAAAAAAAAAAACCCCATAGAAATATTTGTTATTTTACAGTAGTGGGTGCTAGCTAAATATTGGGACTCCAATTAGTGCACCTTAATATAAAAGCAGTAATCTCATCTTATTTTGATGTGTGTGCTAGGAAATTTACCTTTATAACGGAGTTTATTTTATTTCCCTGCATTCCATTATCACACACCTGCCTTCTCCCTCTGCTCAGTGAGCTATTTATAAGCTTGAGCATGTGCTTAAGGTAGCAGATGAAACAACAGTTAATCATTGGGTGTGATGTCAGCAGTCACTGCCTAAATTGACTGCATGGGGTGAGCGTTCAACCTACTGTCAGAATGGGGACAACAATAATCCCTACATATGTAGTATTGCAGGTAATCAAGTGAAAATATATCAGTTAGGGTTGAGGGCAGGTAACTTACAATTAACCAGTTTTTTCATTTTAAGGGTGGACATTCCCTTTAATAACATTTAGTGTAGTGGTAATTTACAGTGTTCTTGGGGTGGGTGGGGAAATGCTTATGGAGTATAAAAATGTTGGTTTAGTTCTCATTTAATGACTAGGTGCAAGCAAGATCTGACAGATAATCTAGAAGAATTAAATAGTAATCTTGTGACAAAAGATTGGTAGTAAACAATCTTTGACATAATACTGTAAAAACAATGGTTTCTCAAAAGAAAAGACGGTGAGAAAGCTATCTAAGATCCTACACAAAAAAACAGACCACACTGCGGCACCTTTTGGGGTGAATTCATACTGTCATCACTGAATTACACGATTGACCATAAAGTGATTCAGCCCTTCATTATCAAAAAAGACTAACTCTAAACATATAATGTTAAAAAAAAAAAACTTTTAAATTCTGCATGTATTTAGTGCTTCTCTCCCCTTTTTCTGGGTTAAATGTCTAAGATTATGCTGGTCTCCATCACAAATGTGCTGGCTTCTCCACCTACTGTAGAGTATATCAATGAAATTCCAGTCCAGCCTCTGCTGGCACACCTATAATGGTCTTTGTGAAGAGGTATTCTGAAAACACTGCAGGTCAGAGCGGCAGAATTTGGTACTCAGAAGGGGAATGTTGGATTATATTTAAATAAATAGAATTTCCAAAAATACACAGAATTTTACTAAAACCCATAGATAATCTAATTGCCCCTTTAAATTTGGGATTCATTTCTTCTGTGTTTACAGCTGTAAACATCACAACTGCAATTGTTTTCTTTACCACAAAGGGGTATGTTTAAAGGATTATACTAATGCAGAAACGGACTACTTTCTGTCTCCTTCTTCACTAACAATTCTCCGATCTTTAACACTGGAGAGCATATGTTAATAAAGGAGGAGTAGTACAATTCTAATAATTGTAAAAAAAAAAAAGGGGAGATAGTTTACAATGTCTGGAAATATAGCATTTATCATTTCTACAGATAATTCACATCTTCTATAGATTTCAAAAAATACGCAAAATTTGTTCATTAGAAATACCTTTTCCCCTTGAGCATTTTAAACACTGTCAAATACATAAAATATAGATTTATGAATAGAGTTCATATAGGCTATTTCTGCAATTTTAAACAGCCATTTTCAAATTTAAAATGTAATTGTGACTCACATCAACTATTTAAATATTTTAAATAGTAACATTAGAAAATTATTTTGTTACACTATCCTTTAGAGGCCAGAAAAACTTTTAACAACATTTCTTCATAAGCATATAATACACAGCCGATATACTCTATATAAATATATAAGACTTCAAGTATTAAAATCTTGCAAGATAAAATAGAGCCCTTGGTATTTTTCAATTATGGTCTCAATAACACAATACTTTGCACATGGCAGATATTGCTAAAACAAGTAACCGGAATGGAAACATTTAGAAATCGACGCCCTGCATCACCTTTATCGTAGGTTTAAAAAAATTCAAATATCAAATATTGTAAGTGCACTTAGGAGTTTGCATATCTTCAGTTCTTTAATTCTTTGCCACAGAATGTACAGTGACAGATACATTCCTCCTGGCATTGGTGACATGACGCTGCTGGGCAAGGAATGACCTTTTAGTAATATCAGAATCATTCCAGCCCCTTCCTGACAACCGAGACTCCATGGCCAGCTTCTGGTATTCTACACTCTGGAAAAATAAAAATGTTGTCAATGTGTGTTTTAATTTTCTAATATGCAGGAATTGCAAATGGCATGTTAATGCTCCCATTTAGATTTTTATGTAGTTTCTATAGTGCTTAAAGGGTAATTATACAATTAAAAGTATCGGGCACAACTTCTAAGGGGAAGAGGGAAGTTATAGTTATTATAATTACTTTTAAAATGTATAAAAATAACCACAGCTTGAATTAGGACAATAATGAAAAAAAAATCACTTGCCTTCACCCTTCTCTATATTTTTGAGCAGCCGTAATATGATCCCTTTCTGCTACCATTGTTCAACATAGATCCTTATTTCCTGTTCAGCCTACTCCTAGTTAGTATGCATTCTGCTCAGCCCCTCCCAGAATCTATGACACAGCTAGAATGAGTGAGTATGTGCATTGGTGATTTTCTGTGTCTGAAAACTGAGCTACAGCCAAATGCAATCACTCAGTGATATGCTATTGTGAAAGGACATGGCCTTGCTATTGGAATGGGAAGCAGTTCTGGCAGTTGTTATGATTGCTTAAATTAAATGCCTGTCCATGTCCTGTCCCCTTGGTTGGTGGCAATTTGTGCTGAATCATTTACAGCAATAGATAGTTTATGTGCCCTTTAAAGGACAATTATACTCACCTTCCTCCTCGTTCCTTTCCCCCCACTCCAGGGTGAGAACCTAAAACACTAAGTTCTCACCTCTGGGAACTTTAGAAAAGTCCTGCACTACTTACTTGTAATCTCCCTCATCGCTCCGGTCCGATCCTCCCCACTGGCACTTTAAGTGACAGGTCGCGAGGCAGCCAATGGGAAGACACGCTCTGCAAAGAGGCGTGTCTTCCCATTGGCTGCCTCCCAGACTGTCACTGACAGTGCCAATGGGGAGGATCCGACCGGAGGTAAGTAGTGCAGGACTTTTGTTAAGTACCCTGAGGTGAGGACTTAGCGTTTTAGGTCCTCACCCTGGGTACTTTGCAGGAATGGATCGGGGAAATGGTAAGTATAATTGTCCTTTAAACTCTTTTTATAGCCAAGGTTGTTTGTTTCAACTGAGCCCCATTCAGTAGAAATTTTCTGATGTTTGCACACTCCCATTTCTCTCAGCTGGCAGCAGTCCTAATGCAGAACCTAGTGCTTTTTTGATTTTAGGACCCAATGAGGAGCATACGCTGAATTTCAGAAGACATATTTTAGCTGTTGGTCTTTGAGTAAAATTGTACTTTAAAGGGGATGTTCTCAAGTGATTTGACGTGGTTTGCCGTTTGAATTTTTACTAGGGAAACCTGCTGTGGCCACAACACTACAGGGTGTATTGTTCTTAAATACTATTCATTATTGTTAAATTATTGTTAAGTATGGCCACCAAAAAATGACTAAATTAAAAGTACTCTCTCACCTAATAATATATATCAAAATCAATAGGAGGAAGAAGGAGCCGATATGTCATATCCCCTTCCTTGTTAAATAGATGGCATTGTGTTCGATTTCTTTACACTTCAAAAGGGACCAAGTCATCTAAAACATGAAATGTGTTTTTTACAATGGAGGAAGTAGTCCCAATTTACACTTCTAAAACCTTACAGAGTAGTAATCATAGAGAGGACTTATTTAGTATATACAGTTCCCCTTTAAGGATTTGTATTGTTATTTAAAGATTTTTAAATAAACTTTTTTGGGTTTTTTTAAGGATTGCTATTAACCTTGCTTTATTTAAAAAAATACAACCTTTATGTGCCTCTGACCTAACAAGTGATCACTGCTTTTAAGCAGGTGCCTGGCCAAAATATTGTTGGTCGGCTGTGATCAGACATCAGGAAAAAAATTAGGGCACTGCTGATCGTTTGGTCCACTGAGGACCATATAATGATACCACCATGTCCATTTGAATGCTTGGACAAACGTCTGACTGACATGGAACCTTTGAGGTTGAGAATTACTTCAGATATTTTATTATTATTATGATCAACCAAATTTTGGTTGGGCTGAAATATCATCCTAAAGAGAGTTCTGGGAGCTATAAAACCCCATAAAATGATTTAAGTCATTTAAAAGAAGTCTGTCCATTTTACCAAATGGGGTAATCTTTGGCCACATTTAAATGTATTTCTTTCTTATAACTTTATTACTGTTTCTTCATACATTACATTTTCCTTTTCAAGAAACGGTTTGCTTTTAGGTTTCCATTTCATAAAATCTATGCAATAATTCTGTGGTTAGTAATAGAGGGAAGGCAATGGTCAATAAACATGCAGTTATACCTTATTATACCATGCAGTTACTATTAATTTCTCCTCATGTTCTCTCTGTTTTGCTTGCAGACATTCACCCTAATCATTAAACATATACACATTTTTAAAAATAAACACACAAAAAACTGTAAAAGTATATTAGGGTATACAATATGTTCACATAAAACAAAGCCCTGGCGGCTTTGGTTAAAGGGATTTTATGGTAAATAACAAAATCCCCTTTTCTCTATCAGCCTTAGGGGGACCCAGGCATCATGGGGACATTCCAAAGTTCAACAGATGAAGGGAGGGCGCAGGGCAAAATAGAGGCAATTGTCAACAAAAAGACAGTTTCCAGGACATGAAAACTGGCATCCTTAGCACCAATGAAAGGTCACATAGTGGGACTGTGGATTCCCTGTAAGGCCAGAGCCAAGCATTCTTCTGCAGTAAAGTCTGAATGTCCCTTCTGTGAGCAAGAAAAGTATGGTGACAGAGCATATGTCTGCACCTTCAGAAAGGGTAGAGACAGATTTGTATTGAGTCCAGCTGCCAGCAGAAGATGAGCACTCCTTAGGAGATGAATAATGGGAAAAAATGAGCCTGAAGATGTTACTCTGAGAGGGTATGTCTTAGTTGCATGCAATGGTGGAGGAATGCTGCCACGCTTCTAGAACTGTAGCCATCCTCTAAATATGAAGACCTGGGGATAGTAAACAGGGTATGTTTAAACCCCAGAGGGCTTTAAAAGGGGGAATCCATACAAGTGTCCCTTATTTAAAAGAAAACACTTCTTCCTTTAAAAAAAACCCCAAAGCTTCTAGCTGCAGTCTATCCAAAGTTACAGCAGTATAAAGGCTTTTCTTGCTAGTACTGTGAGCTGTGACCAGCACCACTGCTCTGCCGGACAAAGCATCATAAGCTGCATCATAAGCCCCATCCCCAAACTTATAAATCATTTTTACAGCTCGTAACAAGCCTGAAAATATTTTTTTCTCCTTAAGGATGATGGTTTAAGGTCTGTAACTAGCTTCAGAAAAAATAAATTTTTTGGTTGTGGGGCTTTTAGGCAATCAGAACAGACAAGATGAAACTTTACAAGCCTATAATTTAAGATTAAGAGAAGCTAGAGACTTCATCCTAGGCTTTTAAATAGAGGACACTTGTATGGAGACCACAGTTACCATTTAAGGCTCACCTCTCTGCTGGCCAGGAGAGGACAGGTTTGGGAACCAGCCAAGGAGCTGTGGCAATGGAAAATGGGTTCCTAAATTAATTGTACAAAACCAGCTTTAAAGGTAGCAGCATTTAAAATGGGAGATATTGTAGAGGGATGATCATGCATAGTAACAGGCAAAAGGGAAAAGAGGGGTCAGCATGTTAAGAATGTCTGAACGGTGACATCTTGGAGCATTACCTTGATAAGCTTGCTCACAATTCTAGTGTGATGCTTGAAAAATTTGGAATCCATGTTATCCTGCTCTGAACATGTGTCCCAGTTTGCTTTGTCCTCCTATATAGGAGGAGCTTCCTTGAAGGAAAGGAGATGGTTCTGTCACTTGAAGGCCAGGGAACGGGTTCCTGTCCCTTGGAGGCCAAGGGATGGATCCTAAACTCCTTGGGGAACTATTGCCCAAGGAGAGAGGCCTTACTAATTAGGAAGCACCAGCATGTCATAATCCCTCCAGATAGAGAAAGAAGGAGCTAAACAACTATGCCTGCTTTTGCATCTGAAAAAAAGCTGTCCAGTCTGAAAAACATGGCGCTGAAAGGCTGCGTTCACTGCAGGAGAGGGGTCCTCATAATTGGCCATAATATGCATGATGTGCAGCCCCTCAGCAGCATGTCAACACCACATGCCCTCCCATATCTAGAGCCAGGGGTAGGCTTGAGAACCCACCAGGTCCATTGTGTATATTGGCAGCCACTACGAAGAGTTCGACTCCTGAAACAGACGCTGAATGGAGACTTCCAGTGAGTGGTGGTATAGTCCCTTGGAGGAGTACTGGAGCTTTTAAAGTGTTCACTCCTGGAGGGAGTGAACTTATGGCACCTGGGTCCCCCTAAGGTTGCTGGAGTAAGTTCAGATAATACATTCTACTGTGCTTAGATTTGTTTAGGAAACAGTTTCTTGTGTTAGAAAGATACATTCCATAGGCAGGTTCTGCTTAGTTTAGAATTTTTTAATATGGTTATGGACATCCTTATTAACACATATTTTATATACTGTAGTTATAAGAAAATAATTCTCTTTGAATTCTATGGGTTTACAAATTAGGTTTCCAAACCATCTGGCCCTTACAATGTTCTTGTATTTAAATCTAAGCTCAGATATAAAACAGTTTTAAGTCCAGATTTTAGCCCAATTTAACTGCTGTAGTGGGACCTGAAGAAACCTGGGCATAACTTCTCCCCAAAGATGTAAATGACGGAATATGACTGACTCAATATATTGCTGCTAATGGTGGTTCTACATGCTATTAAATCATTAGGGTGGACTTGGTATATTACACACTGCATGGACACATTCATGTTAATTAAATAGAGGCACTGTTAATTCTGTTGCATGTTATTTTAAATTAATTTGATTTAAATAATTTATTATGTTGTGATATGTAAACCCTCTTTTAGGACTATTTAAAGGGCATGTCTAACCCCAAAACTATAATCCCCCCACTACTGGCCCCACTCTGTAGTGTAATAAAATCTTTACCTTAAGTACTGCAGAGTCCATATAGGACTCTTCCACCTGTCTCCCCTGCGGGAGAATTTTGCCATGCGCAGAAGAGCCCTCCCCCCTCTCCCTCTCGATTTGGTCTCCCTACCCCTAGCTCAAAACCCCTTTGCCATATTATAGTTATTGGTCACCCAGCCCCAACCGCATACTATTTTAGCAAGAAAGTCCCCCAATCTTTACTTACCATGCCTCTCTCCTTCACTACCAGCAGCCGCGTCTGTGACTGGCTGCCTCTCAGCCAATCACGGACACAGCTGCCGGTCCCGCCCCCTGCTTGCAGTTCTGTGCAAGCAGAGGGCCAGGAATGTGCGGCGAAGGAGAAAGGTACGGTAAGTAAATATCGCGGGACTTTCTTGCTATAATAGGAATGCGGTTGGGGCTGGGGGACCAATAACTATAATATGGCAGTGAGTTGTTTTTAAGGGTGGACATACCCTTTTAATGAAATTACATACTGAATTTATACAACAATGTTTATTTAACTCTCCTTACCTCTAAAAATTCAATCTTTTTGTCTTTTTCTGTTAACTGCTTCCTAAGAACCATAATTTCAGCTGAGGCAGGGTTGAGTTTTGGATCTAAAGCTTTTATCACCTTAAAGAAAAAAAATAGTTATCATCATCATCATCATCATCATCAGTACAATTTGCCACTGGCTTCTTTATTGTGGGGTGTACAGAAAAGCTTTAAAGGGATTTTACTGTAAATCAAAATGAATCCTACCTCTCTAAATGGGTACACGATTGCGTGTGCAATTCTGGTGCAATTGCACATGCGATTGCACCATTTCCATTATGGAAATGCATGCAATTGCTGAAAAAAATGGTGATTGCATGCACTTCCAATACAGAAACGGATGCGCATCGGAAATTGCAGGAAAACAAATTATATATTATATTAAAAACCACAAAAAGTGCGAAAGTGTGGCCTAGACCTAAAGAAGGAAAAAAAAATGCATAGTATATATGTATATGTGCATGTACACACATACACAAACTGTGGGTTTATAAAGGAAACAAACAGATCAACAACATGCACATTATTTGTTTTAATAAAATACAAGCAATTTTTATAAACATTTACCATCACACAAATGAGATGGCAAAATATTTGTCTGCCATAATTTACATAAGTACTGGTATACAGTAGAGTATTTGATGATCTCCAAAGTTCTGCAAGCTTCTTTTCAAAATCCAACATTAAATGCAGCCTAACATGTAAACATCAGGACACATTTATGTAACATCACAGCTTTGCATAAAGAGCCTTATGTACCAAGTTGAAGCTAGACAGCTATACAATCCTTTAAATTATTATGGTGCTGAAAATACAAAAGAACACTTACATTCCTTGCTTTCTCCAGATAAACCTTATAGCGATCTTCCATTGCTTTCATATCATCATCTTTTTTGCGTAATGCTGCCTCTAGTTCCTCAACCCTTTGATCTTTAAGAAACAATACAATAAAATACGGTACATAAATTGCTCCTTTATCTTCTGAAACCATTTAATTATGGGAACATATAAGTTGTTATACATTACAGTAAATGTTTATTACTGGTTTAGACAATGTAACAGGAAAAAAGTACAACAAATTAGTGGGTCACAATCATTTTAAAGGGTATCTCCACTAATATCGACTTCTAGGAATCGAACACTATTGAAGAACAGGAGGTAAAGGAACTGTGTAAGCAATTGTGTCTCATCGCACTTGTAGTGTAAATATATAAAGGGAGTGGGCTAGAAACCTTAATATACAAGGTGGTGATAGTAGATAAATATAGATTTAATGTACGATAGGGTCATAGCATCTACACATAGCACTCAAAACCCACTAATAGATCCCCATATGTGAGTGGGCATTACCACTCTAGAAAAAATTCACAGAGTCCAGTTGTCAAATAAAACAAAAACCGGCTTTATTCTACACATACCACAAAGCCCTTAAATAGTAATACCCTACATATAGCACTATTGTGCATACTGAACGTGACAGGGAGGGGTCCCAATATACTGAGTCAGGATTACCAAGGATGAACTACTGTCTCTATGACTCAGTTTATGATTGTGCTTTCACCCAGATGGCTTATCAGAGTCCTAATATAGTCAATGAAAACGTATCAAATGAATTTAAAATGTTGTTATACCACTACATAGATGTATATATAGTCCCGTTCCATATCACTGATCCACAAACCAAGTTTAGCGGGAAGCCGGTCCACTCACATGGGATCCTGGGTAGGTAAGTTCTTACTACACAAACCCCGTTGTTATTGGTCCCCGGCGTCTTGAAATTTTTTTTTTTCCCACAAATTAATCCCAACAGCGTTATATATTATGGTTTCTCAATACACACATTAAACTTGACTTCACAGGACTTATATGTTTTTGCACATATTGCATACTTCACCCGTTCCTCATCGTGGATTTCCCTGTGTGTGAGGCCTCCAATACCGCTGGTTCCTCTGCACTCTATGAGCTATGCCATCTCCCGCCAAACAGAGTTAAATGTGTCCTCAGTCCTTTCCTGCGTTAGCACTCACCTTCGGACCAAGGCTTCCAGCCTCTAATAAATTTCAGCATCTGGTTTCGGACTCCATACATATCAAATTTTCCAAAGTTTAGCACATCTTGGGGATCCCCTCCCGGTCACTCACACACACCAACGCGTGTTTCGTGTGCCAACTGCACACTTCCTCAGGGCGACAGGACAGGTAAAGTAACTGTACCTTACCTCCCTTTCTTCAATAGAACAAACAGGAGCCAAGAGAGAAGGTAAAAAACATACCTGCTCGCTCGCTCCCCCGCTGTGTAGTCTGACAGGTCCCGGCGGACTGTCTTCTATGCGCATAGAAGACAGAGTCCGTCGGGACCTGTCAGACTACGCACCGGGGGAGCGAGTAAGTTTCTTACCTTCTCTCTTGGCTCCCAGAAGTCGATATTAGTGGAGATACCCTTTAACTTGGTAGGAAACTATTTGCAGACAATGTTTGTTTTCTCAATCTTTGCTCGGACTGGGGTTTGGAGAAAATGATGCTTACTAACTAATTTTAGTTGGCATACAAGTAACACAATTGAGTCTAAGTAATATTTAACATCTGATTTAGTTATTTATATTTTTTGAGAGGACAATCAAAATTCCAGAGAAGGTAGATTTATATACAAGTGTTTTACTTACTGTTTTGATTTACTTCTGGTTGTAAATCATCTAGAAGTTCCCTTTTAGTCTCAATAGCTTCATGCACCTCTTTCAGTTTTTCCCTGTTGGGTAGAAATGGGTCATTATGCTTAAAGGTTATGTCCAGCAAAAAAGTAAGTATGTTTCTAAATGATTTTACTGAAGAACAGGAGGTAAATGCACTCTCTTACCTCCCGTTCTTCAGTAAATCTTCCAGGAGAGGAGGAGACACTTACCGGCGGACCTGCTCCAGCACTGATATCCCGACGCTTCCGACACATCTCCAGTCTTTTGCACCAGTGCGAACGAGCAAGGACGTGTTGGGGATTTCAGCGTTGGAGCGGGTCCGCGGGTAAGTGTCTCCTCCTCTCCTGGAACATTTACTGAAGAACGGGAGGTAAGAGAGAGTGCATTTACCTCCTGTTCTTCAGTAAAATCATTTAGAAACACTTACTTTTTTGCTGGACATACCCTTTAAAGATGCACAGGCACCAGTACTATTTAGCTGGCTGTGGACATGTCTTACTTACATTTGAGCTTGAATTGTTTTTTTTAATGTGCTGGACTGAAAATGAAAGCAAAGATTGAAAGGAGGTTAAAAAAACAAATAAATACATGAAATCTCATGAATACGAGTTAAAAGTTACAATTAAAGTGGAACTGTGCACAAGGAGAAAAATACTTGTGGCACACCACTGTATGTGATAAAAAAATCCATTTATTAGTTCTGGGAAAAAGATTAATAGTCCTTAAAGTGTATGTATACTGAAAAAATTACTGTGCCATCTTAATCTATAAATAAATACATGTAAGTAGCACTTATTCTGAGGTGTGTGTGTTGCTGCATGCCTTCAATACAACACTTTGCTCAGACTCTGACCTGACTATTTTCCCACATGCCAACTGTCAAAACTGCATGCAGCACACCAACTGTAAAACCATTTCAGCTACAGCAAAACTGCTTAAAGAAATGCTAAAATGTAAGATGTTTCAGATTGGATATCTAATGAAATAGGGGCAGATCAAAAAAAAAAACAAAAAAGAGTACAGTGACAGTTGGGACAAATTATAGTTTCCACTAATGGGCAATTTAAAAAAACTAATTTTCCAGTGTACATACCCTTTAAGTGCAAACAAATACTAGTATTTTTCTGCACTTAAGCACCATTGATATTAATCTTTTTCCCAGAACTTAATACTAATAAAGGGATTTTATTTTCACATACAGTGGTGTGCCACAGGTATTTTTTCTCCCCTGTGTATAATAGAATATATTTTCCGCCTGCATGGCACCGCCCATCTATACAGGGAGATCTAACGACCTTTCTCTTTTGATACATTAAAGGAGAACTGTGGTCTCCAAACAAATTCGGGTTAAATTAAAAGTCTTCAGTTTACCTTCAAAATGAACACTAAATACTGTACATCTCTCACAGAATGGGTAGTGCCACCCCCACCAGACCCCCAAGACACACCACCACCAACGATATATGACATGGAGGGGATGCTACACGCCTATCTGCCAACATTTCCAATTGTCTTTTTAGAAGACAAAAAAAATACACTACCCAACAAAGGCACTGCATTACACCAGCAAATGCACAAAATATGGCAGGAAACAACTAACTGGTTGGACATATGGGGAGTACTGGGCGAACACCCCCTATGGCACAACAACAGATACCAAAACCTAGCCACATTTGGAGCCGCGGAGTTCTGGGAAAAACAAGGTATCCTGTACTTTAATCAAATTATTCAAAACAATACGTTACTACCCCTGAACACAATACAACGGTCCACCCCCACCACGACCCTGTCAATGTTCCGATACATACAATTACGACACACACTATTCTCCGAATTTCAAACATTATCCATCCCACTCACAGTGCACCCCGTAATAGAGATTCTGGGGAGGAGGGCGGAGAGGCACCTGGTCTCACGGATATACGCTTGCCTGCAAACAAAAAACTGTGAGGAGATCAAAATTGAACTCCTACAAAAATGGAAAAGGCATATACCAACACTAGAAGACACAGACTGGGATGAGATGGCGCAGTCACACACCCAGATAACACCATCCGCCAACCATAGAGTAACGCAATTTTACATCCTACACCAAGTGTACCTATCCCCACGAAGGCTGTCACACATGTCCCCCAACAACATATCAATATGCCCGAAATGCTCTGAACCACAAGCGGACTTCTGGCATCTACTGTGGACTTGCCCGACGGTTATGAATTTCTGGTGCAAAATAGCTAGAATTCTATCACAGATAATACAAATACCGATAACCCCTGAACCAAAACTATGCATATTGGGGGTGGCGGGTGACGAGGAATGGACATCTATACACCTAAAACTACTTCGCTGCACATTGTTCTATGCCCGGCGAACTGTGGTGATGAGATGGATGTCCCCCCGAGCCCCAAAAAGTAAGACCTGGAGGGAAATGATCAGAGCTGACCTCCCAGTAATTAGACTTATATACCTGGAAAGGGGCACAATAGGAAAATTCAATAAAATATGGGCGCCCTGGTATGACTACATGGGAATAGACATGAGGTAACTCCAGCACAGTATAGAAACCATGCAAACTATACTTCAAGAGAGAGTACCAAAATAGCCAGACCAAAACACACAACTCTTAAACAATATGTATACCAACACATGGAGAGAATCCCCACCCCCTCCCCCTGGTTAAACTGTATATAGTTTACTATGTTTTCTAACCCATCGCTAGCACTATATAAGTCTGTTAAAACAAGATGTAGACCAAAGGTAACTAATATAAACAGCTATAGCAATCACTGTCTATCTCAGTCAATGTATAAGCACAATAATATGGAAGATATGTGATATGGAATAATTATATGTCTATGACTACATCTTTAAATAAATAAAACATGTTCAAAAAAAAAAAATACTGTACATCTCTAGGTACAATTATTGCTGGAAAGGTTCAGCAATATATATTCCTGAGTTCTCCCTGCTTGAACACTTCCTGTGTTTAGAAGCTTGCAGTCATGTAATCATGTAAATCATTACCTGCATTAAATAGGTAATTTCAGTCAAGCTACTGGAAGCAGGAAGTTTGAACATTCATTGCAATATAATTTCTCACAGGCTGCAGTCAAAGATGTGACCCAGGGCTCATTTTAAAGGAAAGACAGCAGGGTTTTAATTAACCCTAACTTGTTCCCAGACCACACTTGCCCTTTAAGTACAATAAAAAATGTATTATATAACTAATATATGATGAACTTAAAATAAAATGAAACTATTTATAAAACATGATTATTTTAATCATGAAGGTGAACTATGGTCTGAAACAATCTTTAACAAACTGGGTCAGGAACGAAAAATTGCCTTGTATATGCACTGAATAAAAGTTTATTAAAAAGACCCTGTGAGTGCACCTATATCCACCAAAAGACTGTTTGAATCAAGTGGTAGCACCTAGGGCTGAACAAGATTGGTGTTGAGTGTGCCCTGATACTAGACCCGAGTGCCTTTCAATTGTATCACATTAAAAGGGAACTGTGGTCCAAAAATGATAGGAATTGCTCTCCTGCGAATTTTTGCAATTTATTTTCAGTTTATTTTACATAGTTTTGAAGAGATTTACATTTGTGTGTGTAATATGGCAGCAGCATCACCAGGTCCCCTGCGCTTCCTGCTTCGAAACCTGTCAGTCAATCTGCCGTGTCTCCTCCTCTTTGTAGCCCCCCTGGTCCCTCCCATTCATGGACCCCATGGTCCCTTCCAGTTGCAAGCCCCCCTTGACAGCCCCATGTGGCCCTGCCCACTCACGGGTACCACGCTCACAGGTGCTGTGGGCCACACTGACACCCCCCCGAAACTCTGCCTTTTCAGGCAGAGTGTTTTCACATAGTGAGAGAGAAGGGCTGTAGATTCCCTTACCTTCTCTGCAGCTGCGGGCCCTTCGCACAGCAGAGAGGAGGAGGGACTTCCTGTCTCCCTCACACACTGAGGGAGTCTGAGGCTGTGCTCGCCGGTGGCACTGTGCAGGAGAAGCCTTAGGAATGTCACATGTCAGCCTCCCACCCATTTACTTTCTGGTTAGTCATTTCTTTATATCTTGGGCTGTGGAGACCACAGTTCCCCTTTAAGCTATATCTTTGGTTAGAAAGCAAGGGATATTTAACAGTTTATGGGTTTTATGTCAGAAATGCGTTTATCGTTTGTCAGAAAAGCGTTTAACAAAAGGAAAACTTGTTGTGAAATGATTTATAGGAAGAATACACATACCATATGGCATTCAAATGCAATGTATATTGTAAATAGATTAATTTATTATTTCTATAATCATCAATCAAAACATAAAACCTTATTTATAGCATAGCATTGTACCCCCAGTACAATCAGTGCTGCCCCTGGTTAAATATATCATTAAAAAAAAATAAAGATTGCCTGGAATACACTTGTTCCAACCTATAACTTATCATTATAAAAGCACTCCGTAAACTCTGCAAAGACACTTACACCCACTTTTTCTGCTCCTTCATTTTGCAAAGTCTTTTGCAGGTCTCCAACCTGTAGTTGCAGTTCTTCTACACGTTCCTTATTTAATCTGAAAGACAAATAAAAATAGACAACGCCTTTTTGTATTAAAGGAATAGGAATCATCAAATGCGCGATAATGTGCGCTATAGTTAATCAGAACCAGGAAGCGTTCTAATATACCCAGGGGTAAGAACCTAGCATTTTAGGTCCTCAACATGGTTACACTAAATGGAACAGGTGGTGTTTAGTAATTTATAATTGCCCTTATTGTAGTTTATTTACACATTAATACAAAATATACAAAGTGCCCAATGAAGTGTCTACACTTTAATGCATAATTTAAATGTATAGGTATCACACAAGAACTTTGGCTATGAAATATTGACCCATTATTCACACCTTCCACTCCTGCTGATCACATAACCTTTACACGTTTTGTTCAGGACGCCATTGTTTCCGACTGAATTCTGCATTATTCTGTTGAGAAGCTCCTAAGGCTACTCTTAAGGTTTGATACTGCTAATCACATATGTACTTAAAATGGAACCAATACATAAATACAATTATGCATGGAGAGAATTCTGCACTGGTTCATTAGTTAACTACATTTCTTTAGTACATTTTGAGTAGTTATAGTAACAGTAGTAGTACAATTCAGTACTAGTAGTATTCTGTAGATGGTTAAACCTTAACCATTTGAACTGTAAGCCCTCAAGAACAGGAATGGTGATTTACATTATCGTCAGTTCACCTGTTTTCAGTTTCCAGTTCACTTATCTTGCGCTGCTTTTCTTCCATTTGTGACTGTAGTTCTGTTATTTTCTCATTCTCTGACCCTTCTTGTTGGAGCTGTAGCATCTTATTTTCATGCTGTAATCTTATAAACATTTCTCTGTAACATAAGAAAAATGGTAGCACAAAATCATTTAGTGTACACAATGATAAACATACATTCTTTTATTTTAAAATTAGCACAACACATACATCAATAAAGTAATTAAGTTATTCTCTGCACATCTAAAATTAAAGAAATATGCTTGTTGGGAATCATTAAATCTTTTAGTTTCTTTAATGTACCCCTTCCTTTTCCTTAGCACAGTGAAACACAAACTTACTATATGGACAGCCTCTACCCTTCTCCCTGGGTTAAGCAAACTGAGCCTGAAATGAAAGTACATGTTTAACCCCATGGACTCGGAGATGTGTTTTAGACCATAGTTCTCCTTTATTTGGTGCAGGAGATCATGGCACTCAGAAACAACTATACTATACTTCTGTCCTGTGCCTCAACATACTGTTTGATTATTACAGGAGGTCATGGCAGACAAAACCTATGCAGTCCCATGTATGGTGACTATGTTTATATGCACAGAATATCTTTGTTTCTTCCCTCCTTGTTAACTGGAAACATCCTACAGATGTTGGGGATTTATCGAAAATCCAATTGATATTTGAAGCCGTCATCCTATGTTGTCTAAGGATCTATAAATATCAGAGATTTAACCGGGAGATTCAATAAAAGTTCGTATCGTTTAAAATGGTGCTACTTTTGCCCCAACCAATCAAATATTATTTAACATTTGAAAGCTAACATCTGATTGGTTGGGGCAAAATTAGCACCATTTTTAACTATAAGAACTTTTATTGAATAACCCTGATGGTGTCTGGTTGCAGGGTCAGTGTGTATTTTATAGAATTTTGGTTACCGATATTCTACAGGCAGAAGTTCAGCTGCAAGATTTTCATAGTTTTTCATTCGGGAATCACCTGCAATTAAAGCATAGCAGATTATTTTATTTAAAAAATGTACAAATACAATATCTATCATTATTTAAAGGGACAGTTCAGTGGAACTTATCAATATTTGTTAAATTGTTAGTTTGTGTAATGCATACTTAGTTATTCTACATATTCTCTCCCATTTTAAAAAATCAGTTGATTTCATACCCTTTGCTGTTCCCTGCTGTTAACATTAGTGAGCTGACATTTCAGGTTCTAATGGTCCTTCTTCTTCCCAGGATGCACCACATCCTTGGAATGTTCCTAACAGTTATTTCTACTGATTGACTGTTGAATGGGTCAAAGATGCTCAGATCTCTACTGAGCAACTGAATCAACCCAGGCGCTGGGTCAAGGGCAAGACCATAACGGTCTCTACTAGGGGTCCTACAAACAGGAAGTCAGTATTTCGGTTGCATTTATTTATACACAGACAAAATGCTGAATGGGCAGATTAAGGCCATTGGGCTGAAAAAATACTGCTCTTTTTTCTGAAAAGCATATATATTTGCACTGAACTTCCCCTTTAATACCATTTAATAAATAGAATATTACTACTCTGTATTAGTCTACTAAAACAAGCACTACTACTTGCAGGAGAAAAAAATCACCTAGATTTAGGTAAGGACAATTCGCTGACAAAATAAAAATACATTAAAACTGAATAAAACAGGAGGATAAATGATTTTATTTTTTTTAAATTGTAGATTTTTTATTGATATTTTAACATTAATAAACATTAACATAATAAAATAAAGGAATAAGAACTTTAAACAATTTCCTGTTATTGTTGGAATTTGGGTGTCCAGGTAAGGTTCTTGAAGTCTCTTTGTAAGGAATGTGGTTTTGATGGAAAATATATGTAACCAGTTTTTAAAAGTTCCTGTGTCATCGTCTATATGGGTTTTTTCCCCAGAATCTTTTAAATGTCATAAGGGTATTTTGAGTTGGGTGAGGATCTAGAGAAAGGCATTTGGGTTGTGGTGACATGAGAGAGTTAAAATATACAGGATATTTCAAGTTTTGCATGTTGTCTGTTCTCAGATTAAGGGATAAACAGATATGAAGGGGTCATATAAGACAGCATGTTCAATATGGTACAGAGTGTAAAATTGGTTAGCATTCTTAGTTAATATTTTGACATGGGTGTGGTGCTCAATTGGAGGAGGCATGCCATCTTGCCCAGGTTTTATTACCTGAGGAAGGGGAGGTCATATCCCCCGAAACGTTGTATGTTTTTTGCTCAATAAAACACTGAAAATGAAGTAGAGTGCTCCTCCAACTTGCAACTTTGCATTGCCTTATGTTGTTAGGGCAGAACAAAGTAGGCATTGAAGTGTCAATTTATAATTGGTGGCCATGTGTAAATGTGTACTAATTAACTTCTACAGTATGTATAGCAGTGTGGAGGCTGTTAATTGTGCAATGGTTGGCAAGTGGGAGATATTATTGGTGTTGCAGCATTGTTACTATACTTTTGCATTTCTTGCAGATGCCATAGTTCTAAAAATATTTTTGAAATAAACATAAAGGGAATTTACCAGACTGACTGAGATGATCTTGTTGTATCATTGAACATCTTAGCTCTTCATTAGTCTCCTTTAGGGCAGCACATTGAACCAAAAGCCTCTAAAAAGAAATATGTTTTCAACATGAATATTTGTTTTAATAAATTAAGAGCAAATCATTTTTATATTAAACGTCGGTTTAATATAACGTCAGTTTCGGCAGACGATTGTGCCATGTATGGCTGCTTGGTCAGTCCTCGTTGACAGATCCATCCAGCGGATGCAATAAGAGGTGCTTAAGATTGCCCGTGCTATTAATCTGCAGCAACCAGCATTTAGAAGTTAGTTTTTTTATTAGGTTACTGCAGTTAGATAACATCTGATTGGTTTCTGCTGACTAAAGCTGGGTACACACTTCAAGATCCTTCCTCCAGACTGACCATTTGGCACTTCCGACCAGTCAGCCAAGAGGGAGGACTATCAGCAGACAGTTAGCCGCGACTGAGCATGCGGTCCATAGAAGACTGCACGATCGGTTATGGTTTTTTGGACATGTCTGACCGTGTGTTCATCCAATTCATTGAACTGTCCGTTGATTGGGCCGAAATATTGCATGGTGTGTACCCAGCTTAAAGTGAATCTCCACCCTCTAAATAGGTTTTTTATATAATGTAGGGCACCCTTGCCCACCCCAACTACTGTGTTAGATTGCTAAAAAAAGAACCAGAACTCTACTTACAGCCCATCGCTCCTGCGGTGCTCTGATCCGGCCAGATGTTGCAAACAGGGTAAAGACCAGCAGCCGCAGCTGTGATTGGCTGAGAGGCAGCCAATCACAGACGCGGCTGCCGGCAATGCAGAGTGTCTCAGGAGCAATTTTTCCGATTTTTTTTAGCAATCTAACATGGCGGTTGGGGGTGGGCAGGGATATAAAAAACTTTTTATGCTAGGTGAAGGGCAGCCATGAAGGGATCAGGAGAATGGGAGGAATGAAGGGCTCCCCTGTGCATGCCACTCTCCTCTCAGAGGACAACGAGGAGGCAGAATCCTTTCCCACAGGAAGATACCTCCTACTCTTCAGTGTCCTAGACTATGGACAAGCACTGCAGGAAAACCATAAGGAGCAGAGATGTAAGGTAAGGATTTTTTTTAAACTACACAGTAGGGCCAGTAGGTAAAATTTTAGTTTTGGGGGTGGGCATGCCCTTTAATAGCACAGGTAAACTGCACCTTTTATTGCGTCCCTTTAATCTGTTCTCTGTATTTTCTTACTCACTAAATCCATGGGTTTTCATATAGCAGTTTGAAATATTTCATAAAAAAAGAGGTATGCTGCAAGAGTTACCTCTTTCTCCTTTAACAAAGTGTCCTGCTTCTCTTGAAGTCGACTCATTTCATAGGCCAACGTATCTGCTCGTTTTGATTCCATCGAAAGTTTGTTATGAAGCTCTTGAACCTTAAAAACAACACAAGATCTCAATTCTTCTTTTGCAGTTCTGCAAAAAGAATTTCTCCGGTGCATTATTTTTAGGTGTATTTTTTTTTTTACATGAGTAAGGCGTAATTCAGAAACATGTAGTGCTGGTTCTCCAAATAAACATTACTGAAAAGTAATTTGGTTCCCCCTAAAATAAGTGTGTTTGGAATTCTGTTGCAGTAACTGAAAATATTTGTTTTCCTGATATTTTAGGAACTTGTTACAGCAGGTCATGCCAATCCTGCTATAACAAGGAATTATACAGTTTTTAAAAATGTGGGTTAAGTTCTCCTTTAAGGCAAACTTTTGTTTAAATGTATTAATCTAGCAATAAACGTTTCTACAATTCAAAATCCTGTTGGACCTATTCAAGATTATGGAGACCTAGGGAAGGCTAAAGCTGGGTACACACAGTTAAGATTTGTAGGAGATGACAGACAGATTCCATTGGAAGCAGTCTGTCAATGGCTATAGATCTACATACACAGAGTCTCGATATAGAGGCCATTTTGTGGCCACACACAGCTGATCCCATTAGATCGCACAGGGTTGTCATTTTGTTGGTTTTTGTTTACCCAGCTTATTGGGTAAAACATCCTGGAAGATAGAGTGTATATATTTACGCAAGTAAAAGGGTAGACTGCAGGCTCAGCTCCTATGGTCTAACACAAGATGTAATTGTGCCAGTTTTGAGTTTAAATGAAAGTTAACATAATACAAGCTTGCATAAATTAATCGAATACAAAATCTTTTCTCCCGCAGAAAATACGAGGCAAGCCTATAAAAACATTAACGGTTAACCAATATCCTCCCCAAACCTTCCTCCACCCGCTTCATCACAACCTATTAAGTACTAAGTAGAGTGTTGTATTTTAATCTCCCCAGAGTACCAAATAAATCTGAGACCCCCCTTGCTTTTGTAAGTTTGTCTGCTCACCTGCCTTTTGTAAGTTTCTAGCTGCACCCGAGCAGCATTTGCTTTCTTTAAATCTTCTTCCAAGCTCACAGTATTGTGCATGTACACCAAGTTAGTATCCTCTAAAGATTTCACTTGTCTGCGCAAGTCGGCAACATCCTCCAGTTTCTTACGGTAAGTCTCCACTGTAGATTCAAGCTTTGTTGCTTTGTCTGCAGTAGCTCTGTAGCATGTGGGAGACATAAAATGTGTTCAAAGTCAGCCCGTACCTATGTAAATTTTTTTGGGATTTACCCACAGGCACAAATCTGGCATTGAATACTGGAAGGGAGGATTCAACCAAAGCAATTGTGGCTATGGGTAAATCTTCCTAATGGTGGTTTGTGTTGAAATACCTATACACAATTATAATTACATTAGGTTAGCATCTTATAAACAATTTAAAAGCTAGATTGGGTAGCTTAGGTCTTACGCTAAAGGGCAATTATGTGGTTCCCACCCACCCCTACCAATAAAAGTAACCAGGATGAAGACCTTGGAACAACTGCAATCTGTCTCTAAAGTTCTGAACACTGATCCAGTCTAACTTTGCTTCCACACTAATTTCCATATCATGGACAATGCCCTACAGATCTTGCAGTGCTGGTCTTCTGACTGGTCAGGCCCCGGGGACACAAATAGGTGGCCAAACTAGGCTGGTAAATGGAAATTGCGGTAAGCCCAGGGGTGAGGTTTTCACCCTGGGTACATTTATTAAGAGGGGTGGATGGGAAAGATATAGTTTCTCTTTAAGCAGGCCATACACTATTTGACTTCTTCCTGGTGTTCAGTGTTAAATCAATCAAAAATCTACTGTAGTAAGCATATGGCCAGTATTAGAGAACCGCAGTTGACAAATAATCTAGCAAATGTCAAATGCAGAGGTAAAGTTTGCAAACCAAAATTATTGTTCAAATTTAGTTTATTTATTTAGGTTAGTTATTATATTATATAATGCAAACTTTTATCCACTGTGCTTCTTCCTACCTTAAACTTTTTTATAATTTGGCCCTAAGTCTGGAACTTTATAACAAACTGAAGTAGGTTCAAAGGGAAACTGTGGTCTCCAAACAAGTTTGGGTTAAATAAAAGCCTGCAGTCATTTTTTTCAAATGAGCCCTGGATTACATCTCTGGCTGCCGCCTGTGAGAAATTATATTGCGGTGTTCAAATTTCTTGCTTCCAGTAGGTTGAGTAACATTACATGACACTCTGCTCATCCCCTCCATCCTAGGGGAGAAGCATGCTAGTAACATGGTTGAAAGTAATATTGCTAAACTTTTCCAGCAATATATTCTCAATACTTTTATCTAGAGATTTGATTTAGTGTTTATTTTGAAGGTACAGAAGGCTTTTTATATAACCCTAAATTGAAGACCACAGCTACCCTTAAAATCAAATATTGCTTTCTACCTCTTAAGCAGGCAATACACTATTTAAAGTATCCTGCCACATCCCACCAACTGCCTAGAGACCAAATATTTAAAAATAAATATTGTGATTGCAAATGAGCATTCTAGGCTCCAGGGATCATTGCGATATTTGATAGGGTTCAGGTTTGTGCAAAGTTTAACATCTAATTTCAGACCAGTGTATGCACAACATTAGAGCTCTAGCGTAGCATAGAGTTCTTTATACATTTTAGTAATCTTACAATGGCACTTTCTAAACCTCTACCCTAGGGATATTATACACTTTAATAGTATAATTATTTAGGTATTACTTATTTATAGTTTACTTGTCCCTTCTTATCTGAATTTTATGCATTCTAATTTATTTGTGCAAGTGTCGTTTTATTAAAAAAAAAATATATATATATAGATATATATCACAGATTTTGCAAAAACGAGCACACTCATGGGACTTCATGCAAACATCAAAAGCGTGTTTATTCACAACGTGAAAGTTAACATGTTTCCGCCCCAAACACAGGGCCGTCTTCAGAACATCTGAAACAAGCAACAGTGAAAGTTTAAAACACTACCAACACCAATCATATCAAGTGTGGAAGGCGTGTACCAATGATCTCATCAGAGGACTGCCCCGGGAGAGAAATCAAAGGGGGAAAAAAAAAAAGGTAAAGTACAAACACCAAGGGAGATCAAAGGGGAAAAGATGTAAAGTGACGAAGTGCCAACAAAGTGCCAAGTGCAAATACAGTAGCAGGAATATCTATATTAGAGCAATAAAAGCTAAGGGCAATAAAAACGAGGAAAGTGTAAAATACAAAAGTAGAAAAGCAATCAGTAAAAGACAGTAAATATACAGTAAAACATAAACTATATCAAAGGCTAGATACCAATATATGCAGAGGTTGTAAACCTAGGACTATGGGGGAGAAACTCACTCTCATAAATAAATAATTTCAATCTCAATGAGAAAGCCAGTCGGATGACTAGCGAAATGTCCAGTTGATCTAATTGAATACAACAGATATACCATGACCTGGATGAATGAGAACCTTCACGAGCATAGTTTTTTTCATGGTCATAAATACAAATGGTGATACCCCCAACCCCCCACACAGACCCAGGTACACCCACCTACTGACCTACCTTTCTATTCCCATGGAAGCCATATTTAAAGGGTAACTAAAGTCAAAAAAACTAATTTAGATTTATCCTCAATAAAAAATAGTTTTATGGTTGTAAAGACAAAAAAGACATACCCCTCAACCAGACCCAGGTACACACACCTACTGATCTACTTATCCATTACCGTGGAAGCCATACTTTAAAGGGTAACTAAAGTCAAAAAAGGAAATTTTTATCAATAATCAAACAACTTAGTTTTTAACCCCCAACGTGATACAGATATACACAGCTACTGACCTACCCCTCCATTACTGTTGCAGCCATACTTAAAGGGTAACTAAAGTCAAAAGAACAAATTTTGAGCAATCATCAAAAAAGTTTGTTTTTTTTAACTTTCAACCCGACACGGGTACACACACCTACTGATCTACTTATCCATTACTATGGCAGCCATACGTAAAGGGTAACTAAAGTAAAAAAAACTCATTTTGACCAATCATCAAAAAAGTTAGTATTTTATCCCCCAACCTGATATGAATACACACACACACACCAACTGACCTACCTTTAATGCATGTGACATATTTAAAGGGTAAGTAAAAAACAACAATGTCCTCTTCATTGACATTATTGAGTTTTAAAATCTGCAGCACAAACACACAAATTCCCTTCCAAAATGCAGCCTTTCAAGCCAAATTTAAAGTTTATACTTAAACTTTCCATTTCTAGTTATGTAATATTGGCCCAATTATCTGACATGGGTGTGTATCGTCATTTAGATACTGATGCGATAAGGGACATTCAGAAAGCGATTAATGGATTGTTTGAATTTCTATGTCTCTGTTGGTATTTTCAAAGAAAATTTAAAAAATGGCTTATTGTTCCATATCCTAGGACGCCATCATTGTATATTTTACACAAAATACACCAAACCACCGGGTTGCCCTATTGTCACGGGTGTAGAAACTGTTTTCTGTCCAAAAGTTAAGCTTGTGGATAAAATGTTGGCTCCTTTGATATGTAAGACAGCATCTTTTATTTATCTGATGTTTTGTGTAAACTCCAATCATTTAAGGAACTGATGTAAGTTATCTTATGCTGGCTACTTTTAATGTTGCCAGCCTTTACACCTCCATACCTCATATACAGTGATGTGAAAAACTATTTGCCCCCTTCCTGATTTCTTATTCTTTTGCATGTTTGTCACACTTAAATGTTTCTGCTCATCAAAAACCGTTAACTATTAGTCAAAGATAACATAATTGAACACAAAATGCAGTTTTAAATGATGGTTTTTATTATTTAGTGAGAAAAAAAACTCCAAATCTACATGACCCTGTGTGAAAAAGTGATTGCCCCTCTTGTTAAAAGATAACTTAACTTTGGTTTATCACACCTGAGTTCAATTTCTGTAGTCACCCCCAGACCTGATTACTGCCACACCTGTTTCAATCAAGAAATCACTTAAATAGGAGCTGACACAGAGAATGCACAAAGCACCTCAAAAGCTAGACATCATGCCAAGATCCAAATTCAGGAACAAATGAGAACAAAAGTAATTGAGATCTATCAGTCTGGTAAAGTTTATAAAGCCATTTCAAAGCTTTGGGACTCCAGCGAACCACAGTGAGAGCCATTATCCACAAATGGCAAAAACATGAAACAGTGATGAACCTTCCCAGGAGTGGCCGGCCGACCAAAATTACCCCAAGAGCGCAGAGAAAACTCATCGCGAGAGCCACAAAAGACCCCAGGACAACATCTAAAGAACTGCAGGCCTCACTTGCCTCATTAAGGTCAGTGTTCACGACTCCACCATAAGAAAGAGACGGGCAAAAACGGCCTGCATGGCAGATATCCAAGGCGCAAAACCACTTTTAAGCAAAAAGAACATTAAGTCTCAATTTTGCTAAAAACATCTCAATGATTGCCAAGACTTTTGGGAAAATACCTTGTGGACCGACGAGACAAAAGTTGAACTTTTTGGAAGGTGCGTGTCCCGTTACATCTGGCGTAGAAGTAACACAGCATTTCAGCAAAAAGACATCATACCAACAGTAAAATATGGTGGTGGTAGTGTGATGGTTTGGGGTTGTTTTGCTGCTTCAGGACCTGGAAGGCTTGCTGTGATAGTGGAACCATGAATTCTACTGTCTACCAAAAAATCCTGAAGGAGAATGTCCGGCCATCTGTTCGTCAACTCAAGCTGAAGTATCTTGGGTGCTGCAGCAGGACAATGACCCAAAACACACCAGCAAATCCACCTCTGAATGGCTGAAGAAAAACAAAATTAAGATTTTGGAGTGGCCTAGTCAAAGGTGTGGGCCAAAAGTCCTCCAACGCTGTAAAAGACTTGTTGCAAGTTATCGCAAACGCTTGATTGCAGTTATTGCTGCTAAGGGTGGCCCAACCAGTTATTAGGTTCAGGGGGCAATTTCTTTTTCACGCAGGGCCATGTAGGTTTGGAGTTTTTTTTCTCACTAAATAATAAAAACCATCATTTAAAACTGCATTTTGCGTTCAATTATGTTATCTTTGACTAATAGTTAACGTTTTTTGATGAGCAGAAACCTTTAAGTGTGACAAACATGCAAAAGAATAAGAAATCAGGAAGGGGGCAAATAGTTTTTCACATCACAGTAGAAGGTATGGGGGCAGCACATTGGCTAAGCAATACATATGGTGGTTTCTGTTCCACTCAAGTGGATTTGACCATTGACTTGCTGAAAATAAACCTCAATTATAACTATTTTGCATTTAAGGAAGTACTACCTACAGCTGTGTGGGACCGCTCCTGCCTGTGCCATGGTGTTCACTTGACAAAGGCCTGTGTGCCGAAACGTTGTGTGTATTTTTGCTGTGTCTGCACCAATAAATGGAAGCACCCCAGATTGCATCCTAAAGGACTGGACAGCCCTCATTTCTGTATCTAATTGATTATCTTTTCTATGTTTGTTTAATCAAGAGTGTTTATATGTTTCACACTCAATTATTTCAAAAACCAACCGGTATCAGCTACTACTGTATTAAGTCAACATCCCCCGCATACCCTCCGCAGAGGCTAACCTGATGTGGAGATTAATGAAGCTATGGATAAAAGTCAGAGGGATGAACATCATCCCAGAAAGGGGAGGATGGATATGCTAGCCTTTGTCACGTCCTATGATCTATATAGTCAGGAGGCAACGAAAATATTGTATACCCTATAATGCAATGTATGACTATGTAATTGTAACGCGCCACGGAAGATGTTGGCGCTATATAAATCAATAATAATTGAGTGCTGGAGTCTTTTGTGGAATATATATATATATATATATATATAATATATATATATATATATATATTATTATATATATGTTCACAAGAACCCTGTGTATCAGATCGTTCATCCTGGACACCTCTGACTTTTTAAAAAAGGTTAGGGGTGTTGAGGTGGAGAATTGGGAAGAGGTCATATTAGTAACCCTTGATGTGGCATCCTTATATACCTCTATCCCCCTAGTCGGGGATAAGGCATCTGTGAGGTTGCTCACATTAAGTGGTTTATATGACGAAGACCAAATTCGATTCTTTAGAACATGTCTTGAATTAATATTGCTAACAATTATTTTTCTTTTGGTGGTAGGTTCTACATTCAGCAGAGGGGCACTGCCATGGGATCCAATGCTGCTCCGGGCCTATGCCAATGCCTTCATGGCGTGGCTTGAGGATGACTTTGTCTATGTGTCTCCACTATTTAGCAGACATTGTCTGTCGTGGTGGAGATACGTAGACGACGTCTTCCTACTATAGCGGGGCGGCATTGGATCCCTGGAGGGTTACTTTTATGGGGAATAAAAAAATCGGGATGTTTCCGTGTCTACGTTGTGCACAGTGTAAATTTGTGCACAAAGGACAGGAATTCACCCACCCCCAGACTGGAGAGGTCTTCAAAATGAAATATAGTATGACATGTGATACTTCCTATGTGGTTTATGTGCTGTGGTGTCCTTGCCAAAAATTTTATGTGGGGGAAACCACACAACCCCTGAAGTCAAGGATATCACAGCACAGATCCAGTATCAGACAGAGGGACGATAGATTACCGGTCTCAAAACATTACAAGCAGGAGGGCCACAGTGACTCTGACTTGAGATATATGGCACTGGAATTTGTTCCTGGGCCACGGCGTGGAGGAGACCGAGTACAGAGATTAAGGCAAAGGGAAGTGTGGTGGGTTCACAGGTTGAACTCACTGACACCGCATGGTCTCAATAGAGACTATGATTTGTTTTTATTTCTGTGAGTGTGTGTATTGGGTATGGAATCAATCCTGCTTTTCCCCTGTAGGCTATGCGGCTGTGGGTTGGGACAAGAGAGATATATGGGTAATAGAATTCTATACTGAAGTTGTGTAATTGTAAACAGTCATGTGTTGGTTAATTACTGAATGGGTTACAAGTTAAAAGTGATGTAATTTCCTGTCAATCAGTATATAAGGAAGTGGGAGGGTGTTCATACATGGATGCCATTTTTGTATAAGCTTGAGAAAGGAGCTTGTAGCTCCGAAACGTTGCTTGTTTGATGTACATGGCACGTTGATACAATAAAGAAATTTTTGCATTGAAGACCTGTGTGCCGTATATACTACTGGATGTATTTGGAAGGAGCCATACAGTGAGTCTCCCTTTATACTGGCACCAGGCAGCTGTGTTTGGTGGTGTGCTGTGCTTTCTATAACACTATATATATGTATACACACACACACATATGTATATATATGTATAATGAGATTTATTCACAATGCTCTTTCAAATACAAATTATGTAAAAAAAAAAAAAATTTGCTGTCATGTACCTTATAATATCTAATTCGTCTTTTAAAGATCGGGATTCTTCAGCCAAACTGGCCAGTTCATCATTTCTATTTTGCGTTTCAACCAACTGTTTTTCTAGTTCTTCACAGTGAATACGATAGTCTTCCTTTGCAGCTTCAAGTCTGCCAACAAAACAGTGTATTTCAATACCATTTATAAGAAGGTCACATTAAAGTGCTTTATACATACTAATTAACTAGTAATTTCTAGAGTACAATTCCCTTTTTGTGGATATTGAGGACAAGATCCCTTACAAAGTAGTTACATAATACTAAAATATGGATGTACTAGTGTTGTTTTCCCTCTGAAACCGCAAAACGTTGTGCTCACAGAATGTCACAATAAAAAGCACTTAAGCCTATGTGTGTGCGTCTCCCTGCTACTTACCTTAAAATATGGATGATCTGAATCCAATTTCATATACAGTATCCATGTCCTTTCCTTGCATACAGCACAGATATCTTGGGCACCAACCATAACAGAATAAAGCTCAGTGTATGGTTGCATGGGAGTGGAACATATTTTGTTGATATAATACAGCCTTTTACAGTATGTACTGTACCACCTATAGTATTTTCTACATTAAGACTTGGAATCGATAATTGTACACTTACAATAGACACTGAACAATTTAAAAGGTGTTTTTAAATGTTTCATGAAACACAAATGTTAAAGGTTCACCAGCTTCTCAGGATTACATGAAAAAAGTAGGTAGTGGCAGCATTAACAATTAGTCTGGGGGCCTTAAGCCATCTGTGGCTGTTGGTAACCTGTGGGTACTAGGGGTCAACTTCCATATTCTTTTTATTTTGGTGGAAGTGGCCACAGTACACATTGGCATAACTACCGCCCCCGCCAGCCCCGCAATCGGGGGGGGCGGACGGTAGTAGGGATTTTAAAGGGATTTGTCTGTTTTTAAGGGAAAAGCGTTAAGAAACAAAAGCGTTTAGAACTAGAAAGGGGTTAAGAACAAGACTGCTGTTTCACTGCTGTGCATTGCGCTCTCTGTGTTGTTGGTGTGTATTGCTACTTAGTATGGACAGTTTTGTTGGGGCCACGCAATGTGCATCCTGCCGCATGTATGGGATCTTGGAGCAGCCGCCCCAAGGGACCTATGTATGTGTCAGATGTGAGTGGGTTGCCCATTTGGAATCTGAGGTCGAGAATCTAAAGGGGAAACTTGCAGCATTGCAGGGCTTGGCAAACCTGGGGGAAATGCAGGTACTGGCGGGGGCCAGTAAACTGGAGGGTGGAGATGGGGCAGATAAGATGGTAAAGGGAGATAGATTTGTAAGGGTCACCAGGGGAAGTAGGGGACGGAAGGATAGGGACGCTTCTTCCCAGCTGGTCGATCCCAACAGATTTGCTGTGTTAGGCGAAGATGTGGAGGATGATGGCTCAGAAGCAGCATGTATGGAGCGGGCCTTTCCCTTGAGCACCCAGGGGACGGCCATCTCCAATACAAGGGAGGGAGAACTGGGGGCTAGGAAGGATAGGCAGGTGGTAGTGGTAGGGGACTCCATTATTAGAAGGGTAGATCTGTCGCCAAGACCCTGCATGCCGAACAGTGTGTTGTCTGCCTGGTGCTAGGGTTCGACATGTGGTGGATCGTGTAGACAGATTATTGGGTTGGGCTGGGACTGACCCAGCCGTCTTGGTTCACATTGGTGCCAATGACAAAGTTAGAGGTGGAGGTGAGGTCCATAAAAATGATTTCCAAGAATTAGGGGCCAAGTTAAAAGCAAGGACCTCAAGGTTAATGATTTCAGAAATACTACCACAGCCACGAGCTACGCTAGGGAGACAACGGGAGCTCAGGAGTATAAATGTGTGGCTAAGGGAGTGGTGTAAGGAGATGGGGTTTGGGTTTTTAGAGAACTGGGCTGACTTTTCTGTTGGCTACAGGCTCTTTAGTAGAGACGGATTGCACCTCAATGGTGATGGTGCAGCTGTTTTGGGGGAGAAGATGGCTAGGGGGTTGGAGGAGATTTTAAATTAGGTATGGGGGGGAGGGTATGTTGAACTACACAGGGGTAGATAGAGAAGTTAGGGATCAGGGGGCTATTAACACAACAGAGCATGGAGAAGGGGTAGGGGAGGAGCA
Source organism: Hymenochirus boettgeri (assembly GCA_019447015.1). Taxonomy (NCBI): domain Eukaryota; kingdom Metazoa; phylum Chordata; class Amphibia; order Anura; family Pipidae; genus Hymenochirus; species Hymenochirus boettgeri. The sequence continues at coordinate 149,669,747 of CM033472.1, forward strand.
TAGAGGATAAGGAGGCATGTACGACCATGTATGGAAGTAAATTAATTGATAATCTAAAATGTATGTTTACAAATGCAAGAAGTCTGGCTGGAAAAACCGGGGGAACTTGAAATAATAGCTTTAAAGGAAAGGTATGATGTGATTGGTATAGCAGAATCATGGCTTAATGATTCACACGACTGGACAGTAAATATTGAAGGATACTCCTAATTTAGACATGACAGAGAATAAGAAAGGAGGAGGAGTATGTATGTATGTTAAACAGGAATTGAAGCCAAATTTAAAGATGAATAGATGGGGGAGTAAACGATACGGCAGAAACAATATGGGTGGAACTGTGTACAGGAAGCAAGAAGGTGGGTAAATTAATTGTTGGGGTATGTTATAAGCCGCCAAATGACGGGGAGGAGGTGGAAATGAATCTACATATGCAGCTGTCGAAGGCTGCTGGTATGGGGCATGTTCTGGTTATGGGGGATTTTAACTACCCTGACAGATTGGAGTAAGGGAACTGCCAGCACCTCAAAAGGTATAAAGTTCTTAAATTTTTTAGTGACCATGATATAGTGTCATTTAATATAGTTTGCAAAAACCTAAAGTGCACTGGGTTAACAAAAACTTTTAACTTTAGGAAAGCTAATTTTACGCTGTTAAAGGAATCACTCCTGCTCATAGACTGGGGGGAATTGTTTCTAGGTAAAGATACAGAGCAGATGTGGACCACTTTTAAAAGGGATATTAAGGCATGTCCACCCCCAAAACTATAATTTCCCCTACTACTGGCCCCCCCATGAGTGTAGTTTAATCCTTACCTCACATCCCAGCTCCATAGGGTTCCTTTAGTCCCCCCCCAAAGTCCCAATAACTAACCACCAGGAGGATAGCAGGGCTCTGCCTGCTACCTGGCCTCCGGTAGATTTTTGCCATGCGTACTGCAGCCCTTCTCCCCCCTCCCTCTCACTCCCTCTCCCTCCCGTTCTGCTATCCCTCCCCTAGCATAAATCCCCTTAATATATCCTTCCCCCTGGTCCCCCAGCCCCAACCGCATAATTTTTATTTTTAGAAAGCTCCCCAAACTTTTACTTACCTCTCCGCTTTCCTCCGCTGAAGTTAGCTGTCGGCAGCCACGTCCGTGATTGGCTGCCGCTCAGCCAATCACAGACGCGGCTGCCGGTCCCGCCCCTCTGCTTGCATTTCCTTGCAAGCAGAGGGCCGGGAGCGCGGCGGAGGACAGAGGGGAGGTAAGTAGAGTTTGGGGGGCTTTCTAAAAAAAAAAATAATGCGGTTGGGGCTGGAAGCCCAGGCGGAAATATAAAAATTTTTATTTAGGGGGACATGCCCTTTAAACTATTACATTTCTAAATCGGTACCTTAGGGAACAGTTTAAAAAAATTAGGTCCTCTCCTGCATGGCTTAATGCTCAGGTAAAAAGGGAAATGGAAAAAAGAAAAGGCTTTTAAAATTTTGAAAACAGAAGGCACAGAACAGGCTTACAGGGAGTACAAAAGCTGTAATAAAGAGTGCAAGAAAGCAATTAAACTAGCTAAAATAGAAAATGAAATATGGATTGCCGAACAAAGCAAGTCCAACCCCAAAATGTTTTTTAAGTATATAAATGGTAAAAAGATGAGGACTGAGAATGTGGGACCATTAAATAATGGGGCTGAGGTGGTTGTAGAGGATGCCGAAAAGGCTAATCTGCTAAACCGTTTTTTTACATCGGTTGAGAATCCTTGTCCTTACAGTAGGGATTGTAATAAAATGCAGGGAAGAAATGAAGAATATTCACATTGGCTAACAGAGGATATGGTACGGAAACAATTAGACAAAGTTAATATCAATAAAGCCCCAGGACCAGATGAATTGCATCCTCGGATTTTAAAAGAGCTTAGTTCAGTTCTATCTAGACGAGTGTTTCTCATCTTTTCAGATTCGCTTTGGTCTGGGGATGTGCCGCTGGATTGGAAAAAAGCCAATGTAATACCAATATTCAAAAAAGGTAGTCGTTCACAGCCTGGTAACTATAGACCTGTAAGCCTAACATGAGTGGTAGGGAAGGTGCTGGAAACTGATACGGGATCATATCCTTGACTGTCTCCAGAGCTCATCTTATTAGTAGCATGGATTTATGAGAAATAGATCATGACAGACAAATTTAATTGGTTTTTATGAAGAAGCGAGTAAGAAGTTAGATTCAGGTACAGCAGTGGATGTGGTATATTTGGATTTTGCGAAAGCTTTTGATACTGTGCCACATAGGCGACTAATGTATAAACTGAGGACTGTTGGCCTTGAAGAAAACATTTGTTCATGGATAGAGAACTGGTTATTGGATCGCAAACAGAGAGTGGTGGTAAATGGAGCTACATCTATGTGGGCTAAAGTTCTAAGCGGAGTGCCTCAGGGTTCTGTACTGGGGCCGCTTCTGTTTAATCTGTTTATAAATGACTTAGAAGGGGGCATTGAGAGCAAGGTCTCAGTGTTTGCTGATGACACTAAACTATGTAGAGCTTTGGAAACTTCAAGTGATGTGCAAGTGCTGCAAGCAGACTTAGATAGATTATCAAAATGGGCAGCAGAATGGCAGATGAGAGTCAATGTTGATAAATGTAAGGTGATGCATTTGGGATTTAATAATCCCTGTGCCACCTACACCATAAATAACTCTGTGTTGAGCGCATCTGTAATGGAAAAAGATTTGGGGGTTCTGGTTGATAACAGACTTAGCTATAGCAAACAATGCCAGGTAGCAACGGCTAGAGCTAGCAAGATATTGTCTTGTATAAAGAGAGGAATAGATTCAAGAGAGAAAAATATTATTCTCCCTCTTTACAATGCACTGGTAAGGCCTCATTTGGAATATGCGAAGCAGTTTTGGAATCCCATATACAAAAGGGACATCTTGGAAATTGAGGCAGTTCAGAGAAGGGCAACTAAAATAATAAGAGGAATGGAGGGGCTTGAATATGCCGGCAGATTAGACAAGTTAGGGCTGTTTACATTGGAGAAACGACGTTTGCGTGGGGACATGATAACCTTATACAAATATATTAATGGGTCATACAATGAACTCTTTGGTGCATTGTTTACTAATAGGTCATATCAGAGGACTCGTGGACATCCTTTAAGGTTGGAAGAAAAGAAGTTTCACCTTCAGGTTAGGAAAGGTTTCTTTACAGTGAGAACGGTAAAAATTTGGAACTGTCTTCCAGCAGATGTGGTAATGGCAAGTTCATTGAATAGCTTTAAAAAAGGCCTGGATAAGTTCCTAAAACTAAATAATATTGAGAATTACTGGTATTAATGAATATAGATCTGGTTGATCCAGGGATAGTTTCCGATTGCCGTTTGGAGTCAGGAAGGAATTTTTCCCCCCTTTTTAGCTGGTTTTTTTTTTGCCTTCCTCTGGATCAACTGTTAGGAAGGGTTAATAAAAAAAAAAATTAAAAAAAAAAGGAGGGTGGATGGGTTGGACTTGATGGACGTATGTCTTTATTCAACCTTAATTACTATGTCACTATGTCACATTTAGTATTGTTCCTGGTAGGCTGTCTGTAATGCATGCAGGCTGAAAATAGCCTGCAGGGTAACAGCAGCTTTAAAGTCTTATCAGGGAGTTCTACATAGGTATGGTGTCATCTGTATAGAAATATGTGCATAGAGGAACTGTGTCGTATATATCACCAGTTTTGATAGTTGGTTAACACCAAGACTATAGTTTACTATAGTAAAAATAGACTACCTGTAATTTTCCTCTTTCATTTGTTCCAGCTGAGCATGTATTTGAGAATACTTGGACACCACAAAGTTGGGGTCTTCAAAATTATCTAGCTGGTTAAGTCTTTCATTCTGTAGTTCACTTTCTGCAATTAAACAGTTTTTTTCGTCCTGGAGGGCAGCAATCTGCAGAAAACAATGTAAGAAATGTGGATCTGTTGGCTCTGAAATCTATGGAGATTTTTCTTGCTACACAGTCTAAAGTAGAAAGGATAATATTAATTACATAGGTCAAAGCCACATTAGTGATTTCGGTTCTTGGTACATCTCCCTGATGAATCTTTTAAGTACTATTAAAATATAACAACAGTTTTGATCACCTCTGTGCTCAGAATGCTCCAAAAAATCTAATTCTGAAGTTGTATAACATTCAGATTCATTAACTAGCCCAGCTGCTCTAGAAAAGCAGTAAAACTCTCCAAATATTTTAGAAACCACAGGCTGTAAGACTAGCAATAATTCAGTCAGGGGTAGAACGTGGGCAACTGACTGAAATTGAAATTTTATATTTCAAACATATATCCAGTTTGAGGATTAAAATCCTTTTATGTACTGTACATTAAAGGGCATGTCCACCCCCAGAATGAAAATCTGTACTTCCCTTTCTCACCCCCAAAAACACAGTGATATCAATGTATTTATCTCGCTGTGCAGGAAAGAGGAGGTACACAGGAGTGCAGAGTCATTCATTGGCTGTGACATAACAGTCACAGCAGTGACTGACTGCTGGCAATATTAAAGCGCACTGGCATTTGTGTGGGATCCAGGTTTCTTGCAGTGGCGGAATAGAGTCCTGCATCTGGTCGGGTACCCACAGGTTACCTGATTTGCATGTCGGGTTCGTGTAACCCACATTGAGTTTGAATTGGTTGCAGATCAGGTTGGGTCGCGGGTAGAAGAATTCCAGTCTTTAAATATTTCCTGTCTATGAAGAGGGATCTGTCTGTAATAACCGAAACTGACAATACATTGTTATCCATCAATAATGGCAATGTGCAGTGTGTATAGCACCTTACACTATATTACATTATGGCAGATAAAGGGCAATATATATCTAGATGCAAAAGCTCCCAGCCACTTACTGTGTTTTTGGATGGTTAAATATGGAGTTATCAACAGCTCTAATGTGCTTAAAATCTTATACAGGATGCCATTGTGGATAGGAATACAAACAGCTATGTTGAACTTTAACTCTTGTAGTGCCTGGGTAGGTTTTGCAGAGATCACTGTTAATGCTGGAGAGATTGGAAAGGCAGGGGTTAAATTTCTGGCCTTCCAAACCCAAAACTTGTTCCCACTACATAGGTATAATGACAACTCGCTCCCCAAACCATTTCTTCGAATAAAAATTTTGCCCCACTACTTGAACTAATTAAAGCTAAAACAAAAGCTTGGAAAAATCTGCTTATAAATCTTAGAGGTAAGATAAATCTTATTAAAATAATACTACTACCTAAAATACTTTATACGTTACAAGACAGCGTAGCACCTATCCCCAATCCCTATTTCAAAGCAATACATATCACTCTAATTACATTCCTATGGGGCGCAGGAAGATCTAGGGTCAAACTTACCACCTTACAAAGACCCAAACAACTAGCAGGACTAGCACTCCCTAATTTCCACCTATACTATTTAGCAGGACAATTAAAATATTTCAAAACATGGCTACTTATATTTACTCACAATAAACCAGTATATAACTCCATTCTCTTTTCTTCATCTAACCAATAACAAACTCCCCTTGGGAGGCACAGATTTACATAAATAATTCCATATATGGAAACAAACTAATCAAATTCTATCATACTCAGACATCCCAGAAGACACCCCTTTATGGCATAACGATAAATACCCAAACTATGCAGCCTTCCCAGCAGTTACAATATGAGAAGAACTGGGCATTCATACCTTTGGCAGGTGATACAGAACAAGAAACTAATGACCTATCAAGAACTACAAACTACATATAATACATCTAGTAATTTCCTGTTTAGATATTTGCAGCTCAGATATTGCTCGATATCTGAGTTCCAGACATCTACCATTCCAGTCACCAAACATCCTATAAGTGAAATCCTTAAATATGACAAGGAAGGACACCTAGTATCAAGATTGTATACTTATTTGTTGGAAGCCAAAGTTTACAGGCAAAAGAACTACGGTACTAACCAAATGGGCAAAAAATATCCCAAGTATAACAGGTAAGGATTGGAGGGATCTTGCGGAAACAAATCTACATGTCTCCCCATGCGCCCCAAATAAACTTATGCAGTTTTAGATCCTTTATCAAGTATATCTGTCTCCATATAGACTTGCAAAAATGACACCTACCCACTCCCCCGTCTGTCCTAAGTGCCACGATATACCAGCAGACTTTTGGCATCTTATCTGGCAGTGCCCCAAAATTACCAGATACTGGAACAAAATACTACAATTCCTCACAGCAGTATGCCAATCTCCAATCCCACTAGATCACAAACTATGTCTTCTTGGGATCCCAGATGTGGACTACTGGAATACGGCACAAATAACCCTCCTTCGGGAGACGTTATTTTACGCTAGACGAGCAATTATCCAGACATGGATGTTTCCAAATCCCCCCAAATTCAAAACCTATATATATATATACACATATATATATATATATATATATATATATATATATATATTTATATATAGTGTACTTCCAAATTTACTAAAATATGGTCCCCTTGGTATGACTCCATTGATTGAACTGAACAAAGTGTAATATGATGAAATGTATTTACCAACTATACCCTAGAAATAGTAGTAGACTATATCATTGTTAGCCGATTGATAAATGTCTGACCAGAACCGTGTAAATTAAAAATAACATTCCCATAACAAATGTTTATAATAACTGACACCATTATATGTGCAAATCACAAATCCTATTGGATATCTGTATGTATAGGGAACTATCCCCCCCCTACAGTTATGTCCCACCTGTTATGTTCTCATAAAGTTTTCCCCTTTTCTTACCTCTACTCCTAGAATTAAATATAAAGGGTCTGGTGATGTATATCAAACAAATACCACAGGACAACTGATGTATAAGATATATGGGTTTATTTTCTTTACTTGAATGTATAATAACAATACATCATATATATTATTGTACTGAACCAGTCATTATAATAAACAAATTTGGTTTAAAAAAAAAAAACTTCTGACATTGGTTTTACTAGCAGAGGTCAGAGCAAGCAATATAACAATAGAACCAAACTCCCATAGAACAAAGTAACAAACTTCTATCTGTACCTGCACCTATGCATGAGACCAGAGCAATTGTCTGCATGAGAACAGATGACATGTGATTTCATTGATCACATCCTTCTGGCCATAATGATCTATGAAATTTGGATGATTCTAGTGATGATAATAATCTACTACTTGATGAGGTTCAGCTATAACTACAACAGGTATGTGGACATCCAGATGCTTGGCATTTAAAACTCCCAAGCATTGTAAAATAGCGTGCAGACAGGGAATGCTGGGAGTTGTAGTTTTCATTAGCATACATATCTACAGATGTAGATATTTCACTGCAGCAACACCTGCTCCCTACCCATAATCCTGTTATGGTACCTGCTTATTGTAATTTTACTGTCTCCCATACACACAGTGTATATGTATATGAAATTTATATTCTGCAGGACATAAAATCATAGATAGGTAACCAGTAGATCTCCAGATGTTTGAAAACTATAACTCTCAACATTCCTTGGCTATAGAATGAATGGGAGTTGTAGTTTTTAAACCATCTGTATAACTACTGGCTACCTATTTCTGTCACAGATCAACAAGAGAAAAGTTGCAGATAAAGATTTCAAATGAGCTGAGGCCCATGGGTAGGTAAAATTTTGGAACAGTAGAGGTCCATGGGTAGGTAGTTGTGGACAGTAAGGATATATTCTATAAAGTGTACATTATACACTTTACCAGGGATCTCCTACCTGTGGGCCTATATTTGCTTGAAAAATATAAACTCCCAGCATTCCACTACAGCAATCACAATATCAGAAGGCATCCAGGGAATGCTGGGAGTTGCAGGCATCCAACAGTCTGTAAACTACAAGTTGAAGACCCCTGCTATACATTTTAGTGGTATGGTAGGTTTGTTTCTATGAACATTTTTGGTTATGAATAAAAGATTTATTTTAACTTTTAGACTTTTTTTTTTTTTTTTAACTTCCCTGTAAAATTTTAAGGAAGACAGACTAAAAGCGGGTCGGGTCCGAAACTTGCGGGTCGGGGGTATGAAGTGGGGAGAAAAGCGGGTTGCGGGTACAGGTTTTGCGGGTCGGGTGTAAAAAAGTTAGACCCGCGCAGGACTCTATGGCGAAATGCAAGTAAACAAACAATATACATGCAAATACATGGAAAACTATCTTGAATTTTTCTACCTAAAAAAAGTTAAATCTGATCCTCCATAAGGAAAGCAACTAGTAAAATCAAATATCGGCTGAAGGGGAATTATACTCATGCAGTAACTGACTGCTTTTTAGCAGTTTTCACGCTCCTCCTCTCCATCATTTACACATGGTCTCCAATGTCAGAGTTGGAAGAATCCGCAGTGACAATGACTGTGGGAGAAGCTACTGCATGAGTATGATTCTCCTTAAAATATTGAAATGTCATTTGTGTGTTTTTTGTTTTTTTTTACATTTTCTATAAAAAAAAAAAACCCATTTAAATCTATTGATATATGAGAAATACTATAGAGAGACAGACCATTTTCACCTTGGTACATTTCTATATATGGAGGGAGATACGACAAAATGTAACCTTTGTTATCTGTGTATTGAACAGAGCCTTTAACAAATGCTAGCAAAAGATTAAAGGTTCGTACACACGCTCAATTTGCGAGTGAGCGGATCGACGAACGACCTCTGAACAAACGCATACACACGGACGATTCTCGGGCCGAAACGGCTGTTTGTCGCGCTCGGCCATCGGGGGTCGTTACTCGCTCGCAAATTGAGCGTGTGTACGAACCCTAAGGCTGGGTAAGGGCTGGGCTAGATAAGTCTATTCAAGAGCATTTGTATTCAAACAGCAGTGCACCTGAATACAATCAGTCTTGTGCAACTATACACATGTTGCATGAAACTACGAATATCTATTAATGTCATGGTCTTTAGTTCAAGGTCTACAGAGCAACTAATTTGGCATATAAAGTGGACACAAGGCCAGCAGTATTGGTCAATGTGACCCTAGTGCCTGCTTTATAATTTAATCATTAACAATAAGACGGGAATAGAAGATGTATATTACACAAGTTTTTACAAATGTTATGCAATAAACATTTATCCCGTCAAGACTTTCCAAGTACATTTTATAAAGTGTTTCAACAATACATACCTGAAATAGGAACTAAAGTCACAAGACAAGTGTCGCAATAGACAGAGCACATTATTATTTTATACAACAAGCTTTCTCTCATCTTTCCCCTGTTGTTGATTTGTTTAATTAACATCTGGTTACTAGAGGTCAACTCTAGTAACCTCTGAACACCTCTGAACATGCTCACTACTACATAGCAGACAAGGAAGCTGACAGACCATAAAATGTTACAGCACAGAGATCCTGCCTCTCTCAGTTACCAAGAGACTGTTATCAGGATTTCAATCTCCTTTTAATCCTGATAATCCTTTGCTTTTCATACAAAAAGAATCTTTGCGTTTTATTTCCTAGCCTTCATAAATAAGAAAAAAGAAAATTAAAAGGTATGTCTGGAGATTTGAACCTGTAACCTCACATATTCTGGCTTACTAAAAGAGTGTTAGTCTGCTAACCCATCAGAGTTAACAAATCTAAAATTCAAAACTATGGGGGCAATGCACCAAGAGCCGCTATCTGTCTACAAGTGCAATCACGTTGGTGATGTTATACACGGATAGCAGCTCTCAGCAAAATGTTGTTAACTACTGTGGAAAAGCGGTGCAATAGTTTGCTGCTATCGACATATAACATTGCATGAGGGGGTTGCGTGGTCATGCAGCAGCCACACCGACTGAGTTAAAGTCACCCTGTGTATCTTTTACTAGTAAAAAAAAATAGCAAAAAAAGAAAGCAGCTGTTTATTAAGTATTGTTCTTGGTAGGCTGTCTGCAATTACAAATCTTTCTTTGTGCCATTCATGTTGGCAGGAAAATAGACTTCAGAGCAACAGCAGCTTTTAAAGTCTTATCAAGGGCTTCCTATGGTGTGAAGGCTTCTGTATAGAAAATTCTCTGTGAATAGAATGAGTAAATAATGGGGTCAGGGGCATGGACAAAAGATGCACATGCCCACAAGACTATATGGACAGAGACACATACTGGCAACAACATAAAATAATTCTTAGTTACAGAATCCACTTGTTATATACAGTATATGTAAATGCAACTTACTGGAGTAGTACCTTACTATGCATGGGTACTCCAGGGGAAGAAAGATATGTCCTCTGAAAACTAAGCAAAACAGCTCTAATTTCAGCAGGGAATCTGCATTTATATCATTCCAACCTAACCAGTTTGTTGAAGCTTCTTACAATCCTAGAGACAAAAGCAAAGGATAAACTGCCCAAAAACTCAACCAGAAACTAGAATTTTATCCCAGTTTATTGAAAAGTAAATATTTAATGTAAATATTAATTACTATTGTGAAATAGCATTTAAAGATGTGAGTAGGTGAATTTAAATTATTGAAGTGTAGTTTAAACCAAAGGGTAAATCTTTATTTTACTATATAATATTTATGTGACAGTATAGTTGCAGAGCTCAATACAGCAGGTTTCATTAAAATATGAATTTACGGGGCAGGGCTTGGACGAGTATGGCGTAAGTTACATGGTGTAAGAGCTCCATCCTTATAACTAAACTCTGCTTGTTTCCTGAGAAGTCTTGTATACCAAGTTCTTAAACATACTCTCCACAAGATGACTTTACGTAAATGCTCAAAGAGGCCGCACTTGGGATCTTGCTCCATCTTCCTCAGCTCACATCCTCACACATCTAGCCTAACATCTGAACTATAAACAATACAGACAAATTTATTGGTTAATACAGGAGAGCAAAGCCAGCCTGATGGTTATTATGGAGGAGGTGGATATAAGCCTCCTCCGCCATGACCTGCAAACCCTGCAGCAGCGATTTACCGAGGCAGAGTCATACCCTGGAAGGACACAATTGCTCTGGAGGTTTCGAGGATGCAACAGCAAATAATTACTTTACTCACCAACGAAACAACTTTATAGAGCCCTGGCTGTCCTGAATGTTCCCAGTTGCAGCCCTAACCCAACTTTTTCAGTGGAACGTGCACATCGAGTTCCTGCCCGAGTCCCACCACCAGGTCACGTTCATTAATTGCCTGTATGCTGAGTGGCAGAGAAAGGATACTTGAAGCTAACCAAGACCCAGAACAGGTAACCATTAAGGAGCTCATCTGTAATGATCTTCCTGGATTTCTCGGCAGACATCCAAAATAATAAATTTTACAATTCGGACTCATATAATTCCTGGCTCGACTTAGATGCAGACAACCGCACTCAATTTTTCTATTCACCAGAGGACTGAACTTACTAGCTGTACATACACCTGCGAGACAGACGAGGGCTCATCTATATCCTAAAACACCTACTATGTCCCATTTTGTTTTATACTCGTTCTGGATGACCAGTTCATGACTCATTACAAATGGTCCCCAGATTTCCCTAAACATAATTGCTCAATGACCAACGTGAAACAGGTTCCCACTACCTTTTGGAACTCTTAGGGACTGTAGCCTACCCTCGATGGCACACAATTATTGGAATATGGATTTGGAATATAATATGGGGGGGGTGTTAATCATTGTTTATACAACTGTTTTGTATACCGATACACTGGATAAAACTAATCCCTTCTAGATTATGTAGCATATATATATATATGCTACATATATATATGTTTGTATAAATATATATGTTTGTATAAATGTTTGACCAGATCAGTTGCACTTCCGCTAAATGTAGTTGTAAATTAGCCTAATTGGAGTGCTTCCACAATTCTTGTATTGTATGTATTTATTGGGAGGCTTGGTCACGCCTCCATGTGGTAATAGCACCCCCAACACGCCCCTTTAATGGGAGGTCCTATGCCTTTAAAATAAAGCACTGGATGGCCTCTTCCCTCATTTTAAAAAGCCAAAGGGCTGAGGGGGAAGGGAGAGAGCCTGTTATATGGATCCAGTGTGTAAGAATGAGAAATGCAAAAGTTTGCTAATCGTAATTGAAGTAAAAGAAATTGAAAAAGTTAGACGTTAGGACCTTCCAGACTGGGGTTACCTTGACGTGGTTGGAAGGCTTTTCATTCATGTGATCACAGTAATGTATACTAAAACCCCGTTGTTTATAAAGTATGCCAGTGTGCAGATAATGATATTGTATGGGGCCTAGGAATGTGCATTGATTATCTTTTCTATGTTTGTATAAATGTTTGACCAGATCAGTTGCACTTCCGCTAAATGTAGTTGTAAATTAGCCTAATTGGAGTGCTTCCACAATTCTTGTATTGTATATATGTATATATATATATATATATTAATATTATATAAGAAATGTATTACTACAGAGTTGGTAATGCTATCTATGCTTGGACTGAGAGAGAGGCAGATACTATAAAATGCATATCTGCATAAACCATCTACAGGTCCCCGGACCACTGACCCCATCCCAGCCTTACATTGCCTAGTCAATAACAATGTTTATGTATATATACTGTAGTAGTTTCCTTTGCACTCCAATAAGATTCATTTAATTACCAGGACGCTCCTGCCAAATGATACATAGTTCGGATCAACAACAAAGTTCTGATGACATCCTGATCCAAGAGGGTCGAAACGCGTTGATTTGGCGTGTCCTGTGCTCTACTAATACATTAATAAAATATTTGTTCTTTATAAATATCCCTGATGAGTGCTCCTTGGATGTTGTTGATTCGCCCGTGTATATGTATAGGTGCCGGTGTGGGTAACTGGATGAATATTGCACCTAGGATGGTAGTAAACTTAATCTTAAAATGTATGCTTATGTATATGACTAGTTTACGGATATGTGGTGATCATGAGAAACTTGCTTGCATCAAGTGCTAATAGATAGTCAGGCATTATGGTCAAAACTTGTTAAAATATTTACAAATTCACATCTCCACAGTGCCCTACCCTCCTTACATGATGATGTAGCTCCTTAAAATACATATGTGAGATGAATATAACCAAACTCACTTAAAGGGCATCTATAGTGGGAAAATGAACTTTTTTCCCCTTTCTTCCCATGTGTTCTATAATTCCCCACAACCCCCAGAGTGTCTTCACTTTTTTCAGATTCCCTCTCTGTCCTGAGATACACCAGTTAGAAGAATACGTAATTGCATTCCTCTACTCCTACTTGGACTGTCAATCAAATCCCTGTGACGTGATCCCCCCTCAATGCTCTGTAATAAACATAGAGATAAGAGCATTAGCCGGGAGAAAGAGGTAGCTTTGATGGTAGATATAAGGCTGCACTTCACCCCCCTTCTTAATAGCTTTCACTGATTGATGATGGGTCACAAAGTGAGAGATCGTAAACTGTACTGATCTCTTTCTTCTGTGTCTCCAGGACAGCTTGCTTTCTATTGGCCACTGTACGTGGGTGTGTTTTTCAGGATGTTGAACTTTTAACTCCTACTGCACATGATAAGCTTGTTGGTTAGCCGGAGTTGAGACATGGAGGAGGTAACAGAGGGGAGGGGGAAGGGCGGAGTGCTGCACACAGATCTGACACCATGGTTAAACAGAGTCACTGACATAGATAGGATTAAGGCAGCACAGAGTACATGAATTTAACTTTGCAAAGGGGCAATGTTTTTTTTCACTATAGATGCCCTTATAGATGCCCATAATTCTGTATGTTGATGTACCTGAGAATTTACCACAGCTAAGATACCAGACATTTCATTTACCCATTACTCCTCTGATAGTAATTAAGCTGGGACCACATATACTGGCCATCCCAACTTCTTCCCCCTTCTAGACTTCAATATCTACCTGATAACAAGGATAGGTTCATATTAGCAGTAGACACGTTCTACCCTGTATTTGGTGTACATATTTTTTCTTAAAGTTGTGTAATTTTTACGAAGTTGTATATGGCTTATACTACTTTAATATGAATACAGCATACTACTTATACTTTTGGAACTTACAAGACCTGCTAAATACACACATTCTCACTCACTGAAAATTCACCCCTTTTGTCCCGTCCTGTTTGGCTGCCCCTATTGAACAACACCCCTATTGCCCAAAGACTACTTAATAGGAATATAAGTTCTCTTAAAAAAAACACAATCTCAACTCGAAGAATGCTTGTGAAGGTTCTCATTCATCCAAGTCATGGTATATCTGTTGTATTCAGTTAGATCAACAGGACTTAAACTTTAGTTCTTGAAACTTTTTCAAGAACTGAAGTCCAGTTGATCTAACTGAATAGAACAGATATTAGCTTGAAGAAGTTTTATTCGGTCATTTGCAAGAAGCTGAACAAACCTACTGCAGAACTTCATCTAATGCAATAAGGACACCTGGTTACAACTTCAAAGGCAAAACTAAAACCTGATTAAAGAAAGCACACCACAAACACTTCTTTAAAAAAAACAAATATACGAACAGAGCAAAATCTCAGCCAAACTCCTTGCGCCACTAACCAAAACCAATCAAACGCAACAAGCGATATTGGTGGTAAGGGGCGTCTTACAGCAACTAAGGACATTCCAATATCGGTCACAGTGACAGCATACTAAATATACCAGTCTTCAATAAGTAGAGAGCATTTCATTCCCACAACTTCAACATGCTCAAATCATTCAGCTTGAAAAAATTATTGCATTGGAGGAAGTCTCAGAAGCAATCACAGATGTGTACTTTGGTAAAGCATCTGGCCCAGATGGTCTCCAACTCCTTATAACATATACAATAACCTTTTACAATCAATGTCTCCCTCCATCAATATCGGAAGCTACAATTATTCTGCTTCTAAAAGCAGATAAGAACCTGCTTCACCACAATGCTTATAGGCCTATATCAATTATTCACCCAGACCAGACAGGTTTTACACTGGGAAAAGGCACTTCCATTAATCAATGGGAGACAGCAGGGCCGCCATCAGAATTTTCAGGGCCCCATACTAGGTAAATTATTGGGCCCCAGCCAGGCCCCAGCTGCACCAACCCCCCCATATTAATTACCTCCCCACACATAATACCTGCCAGGCCTGCCCTGCCATTGGAACACCAGTCCGCACAACAAGAGACCCCCCCCTTTACTAAGAAGATTAGGGGCCACGCCCCTTTCTCTGCCCCAATTAGGCCACACCCACTATGTACTTAATAGAGATGGCCAAAAAGATACAGACAGACAACCACAAACATAGACACACAGCCCGATAGTGATAAACAGACGAAACAGTGAAATAGACAGACAGAGATAGAGATCAGAGAGTTGGACAGAGGACACAAATTAAGACACAAAGGCACAGTAAACTGGCAATTTCATTATATACTGGTAGCAATTTGGTGATTTTAACTTACTGTTGTGTTCAGTTGTAGTCAGATGCTTGCCCACACCTTTGGCCAGGGAGACCTTCTTGTACCTTCTACATGGACCTCTGCCCCTACTATCTCTATCTGTCCCTCTCACTCTCTGTATATCTATCTCTATCTATATATCTGCCTCTTGTTTATCTATTTAACAATGTCTATCTGCTTCTTGTCTATCTCTTGTGTCTCTCTATCTATCTATCTTGTAACTCTGCTATCTGTCTAACTCTGCTATCTGTCTACTCTGCTATCTTCTAACTCTGCTATCTGTCTAACTCTGCTATCTGTCTAACTCTGCTATCTGTCTAACTCTGCTATCTTCTAACTCTGCTATCTGTCTAACTCTGCTATCTGTCTAACCTGCTATCTATCTAACTCTGCTATCTATCTACTCGCTATCTATCTACTCTGCTATCTATCTAACTCTGCTCTACTACTAACTCTGCTATCTATCTATCTAACTCTGCTATCTATCTATCTAACTCTGCTATCTATCTATCTAACTCGCTATCTCTCTATCTATCTGCTTTCTATCTAACTCTGCTATCTATCTATCTATCTAACTCTGCTATCTATCTATCTTCTAATCTGCTATCTCTATCTATCTATCTCTATCTATCTATCTATCTAACTCTGCTATCTATCTATCTAACTCTCTATCTATCTATCTACTCTGCTATCTATCTATCTATCTAACTCTGCTATCTATCTATCTATCTAACTCTGCTACATCTATCTATCTACTCTGCTATCTTCTATCTATCTACTCTGCTATCTATCATCTATCTAACTCTGCTATCTATCTATCTATCTATCTAACTCTGCTATCTATCTATCTAACTCTGCTATCTATCTATCTAACTCTGCTATCTATCTATCTAACTCTGCTATCTATCTATCTAACTCTGCTATCTATCTATCTAACTCTGCTATCTATCTATCTATCTAACTCTGCTATCTATCTACTCTCTAACTCTGCTATCTATCTATCTATCTAACTCTGCTA
Organism: Hymenochirus boettgeri; assembly: GCA_019447015.1. Taxonomy (NCBI): domain Eukaryota; kingdom Metazoa; phylum Chordata; class Amphibia; order Anura; family Pipidae; genus Hymenochirus; species Hymenochirus boettgeri. The sequence continues at coordinate 149,686,151 of CM033472.1, forward strand.
TCTATCTATCTATCTAACTCTGCTATCTATCTATCTATCTAACTCTGCTATCTATCTATCTATCTAACTCTTCTATCTATCTATCTATCTAACTCTGCTATCTATCTATCTATCTAACTCTGCTATCTATCTAACTCTGCTATCTGTCTAACTCTGGCTATCTGTCTAACTCTGCTATCTGTCTAACTCTGCTTACTGTCTAACTCTGCTATCTGTCTACTCTGCTATCTGTCTAACTCTGCTATCTGTCTAACTCTGCTATCTGTCTAACTCTGCTATCTGTCCTAACTCTGCTATCTGTCTCTAACTCTGCTATCTGTCCTAACTCTGCTATCTGTCCTAACTCTGCTATCTATCTAACTCTGCTATCTATCTAACTCTGCTATCTATCTATCTATCTATCTAACTCATCTATCTATCTATCTAACTCATCTATCTATCCATCTAACTCTGCTATCTATCTATCTAACTCTGCTATCTATCTATCTATCTAACTCTGCTATCTATCTATCTATCTAACTCTGCTATCTATCTATCTAACGCTCTATCTATCTATCTAACTTCTGCTATCTATCTATCTAACTTCATCTATCGATCTATCTAACTCTGCTATCTATCTATCTATCTAACTCTGCTATCATCTATCTATCTATCTAACTCTGCTATCTATCTATCTATGCTAACTCTGCTATCTATCTATCTATCTAACTCTGCTATCTATCTATCTATCTATCTAACTCTATCTCTATCTATCTATCTAACTCTGCTATCTATCTATCTAACTCTGCTATCTATCTATCTAAACTCTGCTCTATCTCTCTATCACCTCTGCTATCTATCTATCTAACTCTGTCTATCTATCTCATCTATCTATACTAACTCTGTTCTTATCCTATCTATCTATCTAACTTCTGCTATCTATCTATCGCTATCTATACTCTGCTATCTATCTATCTATCTAACTCTGCTATCTATCTATCTATCTAACTCTGCTATCTATCTATCTATCTAACTCTGCTATCTATCTATCTATCTAACTCTGCTATCTATCTATCTATCTAACTCTGCTATCTATCTATCACTCTGCTATCTGTCTCTAACTCTTGCTATCTGTCTAAACTCTGGCTATCTGTCTAACTCTGCATCTGTCTAACTCTGCTATCTGTCTAACTCTGCTACTGTCTAACTCTGCTATCTGTCTAACTCTGCTATCTGTTAACTCTGCTATCTGTCTAACTCTGCTATCTGTCTACTCTGCTATCGTCAACTCTGCTATCTGTCTAACTCTGCTATCTATCTATCATCTAACTCTGCTATCTATCTATCTATCTAACTCTGCTATCTATCTATCTATCTAACTCTGCTATCTATCTAACTCTGCTATCTATCTAACTCTGCTATCTATCTAACTCTGCTATCTATCTAACTCTGCCATCTATCTAACTCTGCCATCTATCTAACTCTGCTATCTATCTCTCTAACTCTGCATCTATCTATCTAACTCTGCTATCTATCTATCTAACTCTGCTATCTATCTATCTAACTCTGCATCATCTATCTAACTCTGCTATCTATCTATCTAACTCTGCTTCTGCTATCTATCTATCTAACTTGCTATCTATCTATCTATCTAACTCTGCTATCTATCTATCTATCTAACTCTGCTATCTATCTATCTATCTAACTCTGCTATCTATCTATCTATCTAACTCTGCTATCTATCTATCTATCTAACTCTGCTATCTATCTATCTATCTAACTCTGCTATCTATCTATCTATCTATCTGCTATCTATCTATCTACTAACTCTGCTATCTACTATCTATCTAACTCTGCTATCTATCTATCTATCTAACTCTGCTACTACTATCTATCTAACTCTTCTATCTACTATCTATCTAACTCTGCTATCTATCTATCTATCTAACTCTGCTATCTATCTATCTATCTAACTCTGCTATCTATCTATCTATCTATCTATCTAACTCTGCTATCTATCTATCTATCTAACTCTATCTATCTAACTCTATCTATCTAACTCTATCTATCTAACTCTATCTATCTAACTCTATCTATCTAACTCTATCTATCTAACTCTATCTATCTAACTCTATCTATTAACTCTATCTATCTAACTCTAATCTATCTTCTAACTCTATCTAACTCTATCTATCTATCTAACTCTATCTATCTACTCTAACTCTATCTATCTATCTAACTCTACTATTATCTAACTCTATCTATCTATCTAACTCTATCTATCTATCTAACTCTCTATCTAACTCTGTCTATCTATCTATCTAACTCTGTCTATCTATCTATCTAACTCTGTCTATCTATCTTCTAACTCTGTCTATCTATCTAACTCTGCTATCTATCTATCTAACTATCTATCTAACTCTGCTATCTTCTATCTATAATCTATCTATCTATCTAATCTATGAGACTGCACTCAGTCAGCCAGGTATGTAAGTATTAAGTCCTCCAGAGAGAGTCCGAGAGCCTCCTCCTATGACTCCCCATAGGTCAGGTCAGACTCAAGACAGAGACTCAGAGTGTGCCGCGCGCCCGCCCACGCCGCGCGTCCTAGGCAGCCAGTCCCTGTCCTTACTTGTCGGCGCTGTGATGTCACGGCTACGCGCCGCGCAGTGCCGGCGGAGATTTGAAAGGGAAAGTCGTGGGATTCGGAGCAGCTCCTCCTCCTTCCGAATCCTACCTCCACCTCCCCCGTGTCCTGAATGGAGGAGGAAAAAGAGGAGAGCCAGGTCTTAAAGGTCTTCAACTAAGTTTGCATCACGCCGGACGGTGCTCGCGGCAGCTGCAAACAAAGTTTAACAAAGCGGGCCCGCAGGGCCCGCCCCACATTTAGTCTCCCTCTCCGGGCCCCAAGCAGCTCTCGGGCCCGGTACAGAAGTATCACCTGTACCCCCCTGATGGCGCCCTGGGAGACAGCTTGTTCTAAACACTAGATACCTGCAAGGCTTTTGATTTGGTGGAGTGGAATTTTCTATGGGCGTACATGACTCAATATGGGTTTGGCCCAAATTATATCTGCTGGATTCAGCTCCACATGCTACAATAAGTAAATGGACAACAATCTAGCTCATTCTCATTACATAGGGGTACCAGCCAGGGATGTTCTCTGTACCCGTACTTGTCCTCCCTGGTCATCGAGACATCACCGATAAAACTCAGAGCAGAACAATCTGTCAAAGGTATTTATACACGCTTGATTGGTCTTTATGCTGATGACATGATTTATATTTATCCAATACAACCTATCTTAAATAGCTGCCCTGATAGACCAATTTGGCCCTCATTAGGGGCTATACATCAACTGGCACTCCTGCCAAATGATACATAGTTCGGATCAACAACAAAGTTCTGATGACATCCTGATCCAAGAGGGTCGAAACGCTTGATTTGGCGTGTCCTGTGCTCTACTAATACATTAATAAAATATTTGTTCTTTATAAATATCCCTGATGAGTGCTCCTGGATGTTGTTGATTCGCCCGTGTATATGTATAGGTGCCGGTGTGGGTAACGGATGAATATTGCACCTAGGATGGTAGTAAACTTAATCTTAAAATGTATGCTTATGTATATGACTAGTTTACGGTATGTGGTGATCATGAGAAACTTGCTGGCATCAAGTGCTAATAGATAGTCAGGCATTGGTCAAAACTTGTTAAAATATACAAATTCACATCTCCACAGTGCCCTACCCTCCTTACATGATGATGTAGCTCCTTAAAATACATATGTGAGATGAATATAACCAAAACTCACTTAAAGGCATCTATAGTGGGAAAATGAACTTTTTTCCCCTTTCTTCCCATGTGTTCTATAATTCCCCACAACCCCCAGAGTGTCTTCACTTTTTCAGATTCCCTCTCTGTCCTGAGATACACCAGTTAGAAGAATACGTAATTGCATTCCTCTACTCCTACTTGGACTGTCAATCAAATCCCTGTGACGTGACCCCCCTCAATGCTCTGTAATAAACATAGAGATAAGAGCATTAGCCGGGAGAAAGAGGTAGCTTTGATGGTAGATAAGGCTGCACTTCACCCCCCTTCTTAATAGCTTTCACTGATTGATGATGGGTCACAAAGTGAGAGATCGTAACTGTACTGATCTCTTTCTTCTGTGTCTCCAGGACAGCTTGCTTTCTATTGGCCACTGTACGTGGGTGTGTTTTTCAGGATGTTGAACTTTTAACTCCTACTGCACATGATAAGCTTGTTGGTTAGCCGGAGTTGAGACATGGAGGAGGTAACAGAGGGGAGGGGGAAGGGCGGAGTGCTGCACACAGATCTGACACCATGGTTAAACAGAGTCACTGACATAGATGGATTAAGGCAGCACAGAGTACATGAATTTAACTTTGCAAAGGGGCAATGTTTTTTTTCACTATAGATGCCCTTATAGATGCCATAATTCTGTATGTTGATGTACCTGAGAATTTACCACAGCTAAGATACCAGACATTTCATTTACCCATTACTCCTCTGATAGTAATTAGCTGGGACCACATATACTGGCCATCCCAACTCTTCCCCCTTCTAGACTTCAATATCTACCTGATAACAAGATAGGTTCATATTAGCAGTAGACACGTTCTACCCTGTTTGGTTGTACATATTTTTTCTTAAAGTTGTGTAATTTTTACGAAGTTGTATATGGCTTATCCTACTTTATATGAATACGCATACTACTTATACTTTGTGAACTTACAAGACCTGCTAAATACACACATTCTCACTCACTGAAAATTCACCCCTTTTGTCCCGTCCTGTTTGGCTGCCCCTATTGAACAACACCCCTATTGCCCAAAGACTACTTAATAGGAATATAAGTTCTCTTAAAAAAAACACAATCTCAACTCGAAGAATGCTTGTGAAGGTTCTCATTCATCCAAGTCATGTTATATCTGTTGTATTCAGTAGATCAACAGGACTTAAACTTATTTCTTGAAACTTTTTCAAGAACTGAAGTCCAGTTGATCTAACTGAATAGAACAGTATTTAGCTTGAAGAAGTTTTATTCGGTCTTTGCAAGAAGCTGAACAAACCTACTGCAGAACTTCATCTAATGCATAAGGACACCTGGTTACACTTCAAAGGCAAAACTAAAACCTGATTAAAGAAAGCCACACCACAAACACTTCTTTAAAAAAAACAAATATACGAACAGAGCAAAATCTCAGCCAAACTCCTTGCGCCACTAACCAAAACCAATCAAACGCAACAAGCGATATTGGTGGTAAGGGCCGTCTTACAGCAACTAAGACATTCCATATCGGTCACAGTGACAGCATACTAATATACCAGTCTTCAATAAGTAGAGAGCATTTCATTCCCACAACTTCAACATGCTCAAATCATTCAGCTTGAAAAAATTATTGCATTGGAGGAAGTCTCAGAAGCAATCACAGATGTGTACTTTGGTAAAGCATCTGGCCCAGATGGTCTCCAACTCCTTATAACATATACAATAACCTTTTACAATCAATGTCTCCCTCCATCAATATCGGAAGCTACAATTATTCTGCTTCTAAAAGCAGATAAGAACCTGCTTCACCACAATGCTTATAGGCCTATATCATTATTCACCCAGACCAGACAGGTTTTACACTGGGAAAAGGCACTTCCATTAATCAATGGGAGACAGCAGGCCGCCTCAGAATTTTCAGGGCCCCATACTAGGTAAATTATTGGGCCCCAGCCAGGCCCAGCTGCACCAACCCCCCCCATATTAATACCTCCCCACCATAATACCTGCCAGGCCTGCCCTGCCATTGGAACACCAGTCCGCACAACAAGAGACCCCCCCCTTTACTAAGAATTAGGGCCACGCCCCTTTCTCTGCCCCAATTAGGCCACACCCACTATGTACTTAATAGAGATGGCCAAAAAGATACAGACAGACAACCACAAACATAGACACACAGCCCGATAGTGATAAACAGACAGAAAGACAGTGAAATAGACAACAGAGATAGAGATCAGAGAGTTGGACAGAGGACCAAATTAAGACACAAAGGCACAGTAAACTGGCAATTTCATTATATACTGGTAGCAATTTGGTGATTTTAACTTACTGTTGTGTTCAGTTGTAGTCAGATGCTTGCCCACACCTTTGGCCAGGGAGACCTTCTTGTACCTTCTACATGGACCTCTGCCCCTACTATCTCTATCTGTCCCTCTCACTCTCTGTATATCTATCTCTATCTATATATCTGCCTCTTGTTTATCTATTTAACTGTCTATCTGCTTCTTGTCTATCTCTATGTGTCTCTCTATCTATCTATCTATGTAACTCTGCTATCTGTCTAACTCTGCTATCTGTCTAACTCTGCTATCTGTCTAACTCTGCTATCTGTCTAACTCTGCTATCTGTCTAACTCTGCTATCTGTCTAACTCTGCCATCTATCTAACTCTGCTATCTATCTAACTCTGCTATCTATCTAACTCTGCTATCTATCTAACTCTGCTATCTATCTACTCCTATCTATCTACTCTGCTATCTATCTAACTCTGCTCTACTACTACTCTGCTATCTATCTATCTAACTCTGCTATCTATCTATCTAACTCTGCTATCTATCTATCTAACTCGCTATCTCTCTATCTATCTGCTTTCTATCTAACTCTGCTATCTATCTATCTATCTAACTCTGCTATCTATCTATCTTCTAATCTGCTATCTCTATCTATCTATCTCTATCTATCTATCTATCTAACTCTGCTATCTATCTATCTAACTCTCTATCTATCTATCTACTCTGCTATCTATCTATCTATCTAACTCTGCTATCTATCTATCTATCTAACTCTGCTACATCTATCTATCTACTCTGCTATCTTCTATCTATCTACTCTGCTATCTATCTATCATCTAACTCTGCTATCTATCTATCTATCTATCTAACTCTGCTATCTATCTATCTAACTCTGCTATCTATCTATCTAACTCTGCTATCTATCTATCTAACTCTGCTATCTATCTATCTAACTCTGCTATCTATCTATCTAACTCTGCTATCTATCTATCTATCTAACTCTGCTATCTATCTATCTATCTATCTATCTAACTCTGCTATCTATCTATCTATCTAACTCTGCTATCTATCTATCTATCTAACTCTGCTATCTATCTACTATCTAACTCTTCTATCTATCTATCTATCTAACTCTGCTATCTATCTATCTATCTAACTCTGCTATCTATTCTAACTCTGCTATCTGTCTAACTCTGGCTATCTGTCTAACTCTGCTATCTGTCTAACTCTGCTATCTGTCTAACTCTGCTATCTGTCTAACTCTGCTATCTGTCTAACTCTGCTATCTGTCTAACTCTGCTATCTGTCTAACTCTGCTATCTGTCTAACTCTGCTATCTGTCTAACTCTGCTATCTGTCTAACTCTGCTATCTATCTATCTAACTCTGCTATCTATCTATCTATCTAACTCTGCTATCTATCTATCTATCTAACTCTGCTATCTATCTATCTATCTAACTCTTGCTATCTATCTAACTCTGCTATCTATCTAACTCTGCTATCTATCTAACTCTGCTATCTATCTAACTCTGCTATCTATCATCTAACTCTGCTATCTATCTATCTAACTCTGCTATCTATCTATCTAACTCTGCTATCTATCTATCTAACTCTGCTATCTATCTATCTAACTCTGGCTATCTATCTATTTTACTCTGTCGATCTATCTTTTAAACTATGGTGATCAACTATCTATCTAACTCTGCTATCTATCTATCTAACTCTGCTATCTATCTATCTATCTAACTCTGCTATCTATCTATCTATCTAACGCTGCTATCTATCTATCTATCTAACTCTGCTATCTATCTATCTATCTATCTATCTATCTATCTATCTATCTATCACTGCTATCTATCTATCTATCTAACTCTGCTATCTATCTATCTATCTAACTCTGCTATCTATCTATCTATCTAACTCTGCTATCTATCTAACTCTGCTATCTATCTAACTCTGCTATCTATCTAACTCTGCTATCTATCTAACTCTGCTATCTACCTATCTATCTATCTCTGCTATCTATCTATCTATCTAACTCTGCTATCTATCTATCTACTAACTCCTGCTATCTATCTTCTATCTAACTCTGCTATCTATCTATCTATCTAACTCTGCTATCTATCTATCTATCTAACTCTGCTATCTGTCTCTAACTCTTGCTATCTGTCTAAACTCTGCTATCTGTCTAACTCTGCATCTGTCTAACTCTGCTATCTGTCTAACCTCTGCTACTGTCTAACTCTGCTATCTGTCTAACTCCTGCTATCTGTCTAACCTCTGCTATCTGTCTAACTCACTGCTATCTGTCTAACTCTGCTATCGTCTAACTCTGCTATCTGTCTAACTCTGCTATCTATCTAATCATCTAACTCTGCTATCTATCTATCTATCTCTAACCTGCTATCTATCTATCTATCTAACTCTGCTATCTATCTAACTCTGCTATCTATCTAACTCTGCTATCTATCTAACTCTGCTATCTATCTAACTCTGCATCTATCTAACCTGCTATCTATCTAATCTCTGCTATCTATCTCTCTAACTCTGCATCTATCTATCTAACTCTGCTATCTATCTATCTAACTCTGCTATCTATCTATCTAACTCTGCTATCATCTATCTAACTCTGCTATCTATCTATCTAACTCTGCTATCTATCTATCTATCTATCTATCTATCTATCTAACTCTGCTATCTATCTATCTATCTAACTCTGCTATCTATCTATCTATCTAACTCTGCTATCTATCTATCTCTATCTAACTCTGCTATCTATCTATCTATCTAACTCTGCTATCTATCTATCTATCTAACTCTGCTATCTATCTATCTATCTACTCTGCTATCTATCTATCTACTAACTCTGCTATCTAGCTATCTATCTAACTCTGCTATCTATCTATCTATCTAACTCTGCTACTACTATCTATCTAACTCTCTATCTACTATCTATCTAAACTCTGCTATCTATCTATCTATCTAACTCTGCTATCTATCTATCTATCTAACTCTGTCTATCTATCTATCTATCTATCTATCTAACTCTCTAATCTATCATCTATCTAACTCTCTCTATCTAACTCTATCTATCTAAACTCTATCTATCTAACTCTATCTATCTAACTCTATCTATCTAACTCTATCTATCTAACTCTATCTATCTAACTCTATCTATCTAACTCTATCTATCTAACTCTATCTATCTATCTAACTCTATCTAACTCTATCTATCTATCTAACTCTATCTATCTATCTAACTATCTATCTATCTATCTAACTCTGTCTATCTATCTATCTAACTCTGTCTATCTATCTATCTAACTCTGTCTATCTATCTATCTAACTCTGTCTATCTATCTAACTCTGCTATCTATCTATCTAACTATCTATCTAACTCTGCTATCTATCTATCTATAATCTATCTATCTATCTAATCTATGAGACTGCACTCAGTCAGCCAGGTATGTAAGTATTAAGTCCTCCAGAGAGAGTCCAGAGAGCCTCCTCCTAGTGACTCCCCATAGGTCAGGTCAGACTCAGAGACAGAGACTCAGAGTGTGCCGCTGCCGCCCGCCCGCGCGTCCTAGGCAGCCAGTCCCTGTCCTTACTTGTGCGGCGCTGTGATGTCACGGCTACGCGCCGCGCAGTGCCGGCGGAGATTTGAAAGGGAAAGTCGTGGGGATTCGGAGCAGCTCCTCCTCCTTCCGAATCCTACCTCCACCTCCCCCGTGTCCTGAATGGAGGAGGAAAAAAGAGGAGGAGCCAGGTCTTAAAGGTCTTCAACTAAGTTTGCATCACGCCGGACGGTGCTCGCGGCAGCTGCAAACAAAGTTTAACAAAGCGGGCCCGCAGGGCCCGGCCCCACATTTAGTCTCCCTCTCCGGGCCCCAGAAGCCTCTCGGGCCCGGTACAGAAGTATCACCTGTACCCCCCTGATGGCGGCCCTGGGAGACAGAGCTGTTCTAACACTAGATACCTGCAAGGCTTTTGATTTGGTGGAGTGGAATTTTCTATGGGCGTACATGACTCAATATGGGTTTGGCCCAAATTATATCTGCTGGATTCAGCTCCACATGCTACAATACAAGTAAATGGACAACAATCTAGCTCATTCTCATTACATAGGGGTACCAGACAGGGATGTTCTCTGTACCCGTACTTGTCCTCCCTGGTCATCGAGACATCACCGATAAAACTCAGAGCAGAACAATCTGTCAAAGGTATTTATACAGACTTGATTGGTCTTTATGCTGATGACATGATTTTATATTTATCCAATACAGACCTATCTTTAAATAGCTGCCCTGATAGACCAATTTGGCCCTCATTAGGGGCTATACATCAACTGGCAAAAATCCGCTCTACGTTTCCTCTTCCACATTTTCCAGGCAGATCCCTATTGTCTCTAAATTTCAATATCTTCAAAGTCGGATATCCAAAAACCCAAAAGACTTTCATAAACTTAATATTCAACCGTTACTTTTCAGCATCCGATCCAAGATACAAGCCTGGACCAATCTCCCCTACAATCTAATCGGAAGAGTCAATTTGATAAAAGTAATCCTCCTACCAAAAATCCGATACATTGTGGAACACTCACCAATATATTTACACAAGAAATTCTTTCTAGACCTAACAGGACTCCTGACCTCCTTTCTGTGGGCAAATAAATACTGTAAGCTAGGCTCAAACTAAAGTTATTACAACAAACCAAAGAAAATGCTAGTCTACAAAACTTCTGCCTTTATTATCTAGCTGGATATCTCTGCCCTATGATGGTGTGGCTCTGCTAGAATGACACCCCATCTCCAACAGATCAAATGCTGGCCTTGTATAGCACAGGCTCGATTTTATCCACTGTTGTGGCACCAAGCATACATCTGACTAACAACTCTACACTGTTGCATAATCAAGCCCACAATGTGTGGAAAGAAACAAATCATCTTCTGCAATATACTGCTATCCCCCCAGAGATAGCTCTCTGGCACAACCAATTTCCGCAAACTTTGCTCCACTGACTGGGAGTCTAAAGGGCTATATTAATTTGGACAACTTGTCAATAGGGAAAACATTCATTTGAGGAGCTGAATTTGAGCTTCCACAACATATTTTTACCATTACCTTAGACGCTGCTTACACACTGAAATTCCAGATAAAATATTTTACTGACTAAACATGCAGTTATTCGGAAAACTTAAGGATTGCAAGGCCTTGTTTCTCGCCTATATACACACCTCATCACTGCTCAATCAGAAATGCGAATTAAAACAATATTTTGACTATGGAGAACAAACACTTTGGAAAGACATATCAATTAATATTCCTATGGGAGCCTCACCCCATGACTCGAAAAACAGTGATCCTTAGGTGGATGGCCCGAGCCCCTCCAATTTGCGTGGAAACGGCAAAAAGGTACACACAAGCAGATATTTGGTCCCACCTACTGATATTTCCATATTTTTCAATGTTGGTTGTTCTGTTGTCCAAACCGGACAAAAAAATGGTCGGATAAATCACGGATGATCCTGAACCACACGACTGAATGTGAACTGTTGGCTGTGGCACTTTCGCTATGACCAAGGCTATTTTGGTCTGAAGAATCTGCCTGTGTAGGATAACTGTATTGCCTCAATGCATTTTTTATTAATTGATTTAAAAAGAGTAAAGGTATGCAGCCCTCCCCATACATTTTTTTCCTGATTTCAAGCCTCTCTCCTCCTTCAATTAGCCATGCTTTGAAGGGGGTGTAACAATTCTGTCTGCCTCTGTCACTCAAAGCTGGCATGCGAGAAAACACTCCTCCACCCACCCTTTATAAGCTTGATTACGTAGGCTGTATCGTAGCAACAGGGCATTTCAAGTTTGTTTAACTGGCAGAGGTGGAGGAGAGGGGTTGTAACAGACATTTCCACCATCAGCCAATGACAAGTGATATGTTAAAGGGTATGTCCACCCTTATAATAAATTTTTCCCATATGATAGTATACCTTCCCCCAGCCCCAACCGCTATAAAATAATTTCAAGAAAGTGCCCCGATCTTTACTTACCTTCCCTCTCTCCTCCACCGCACTGCCCAGCCTTCTGCTTGCAAGACACTGCAAGCAGGGGATGGGACCGGCAGCCGCGTCCGTGATTGGCTCAGAGGCAGCCAATCACGGACGTGGCTGCCCAGAACGCCGGGGGAGAGAGGGAAGGTAAGTAGTGTTCGGGGGACTTTATTAAAAATATTTTACAGCAGTTGGGGCTGGGAGAAGGAATATATTGCCAAGGGTTTTTATGGTAGAGGGAGGGATCACGAAACGGGAGGAAGAGGGAGGTGGTGAAGGGCTGCAGTACGCATGCCAAACTTCTCCCGGAGGGGAGACAGGAGGCAGAGTCCTATATGGACTCTGCAGTACTCATGGTGGGCAGTTTTTGGGACTTTGTGTGGGGGGGGGGGGGGGGAGGGGAGAACCATTTGGAGCGGGGATGTAAGGTAAGGATTTTATTACACTACAGAGTGGGGCCAGTAGGGGGGGGGGGGGTGGGGGGTGGGGGGGGGACATGCCCTTTAATCAGGGCCCTGGGACATTTAGGAGGCGGGCTTTTAGCACTCACCTTCGCTGTGTAATATCAGCACGGCTGTAAATGTTAGTAAGTGATTTCTGCTGTTGGAAGTGTGGACATGTAACTTCTAAATTCCTATAAAGGCGGTAAAGGGTGTACCGGTAATTCATTTTTCATACACTGCTTCTGCATTTTGGATTTTTTTTTGCTAAATAATGGCACAATCTGTTGATTACAATAATTTAAAACCTGGTAAAGGACCAGATGCTTTATTAAGCCCTGTTACACAAAACCTCACCTGCAAGTCAAGTTCTTCACATCGCTGTTTCAGCTCTTCATTTTCTGCTTGTGTCTCATGGAGCATATCAATTGTCCTCCTTAGCTATAAAATGAAGATTGGGGTACACACAACACAAATATTTAAGGCATTGTAAGATAACAGTTCACATGTGAAAACCAAGCGATATTTATATGCTCTTCTCTAAAATAAATCTGTTCAGACTTCTCCATATTGAAATTCATAAAGCTGAGTAAGGGCTAGGCCACACTTGAGAGATTTTTGTGTGCTTGCACTCGCGATATTTTCTAAAATAGGAATAGAAATACGTGTTTTCGGGTGTGATGTGATTGCGCATCCGTTTGTGATCCTCATTTTATGCACAATCACATGCAATTTCGGATCTCAAAAGGAGAAATCGCATGCGCAAACGCATAGGAATCGCACCAGAATCGCGTGCGATTGCATGTGCAGCACAGTGTGGCTAAAACAAACATTTAAATATTAACATGTTTACTAATAAGAATTACTTTACAAAACGTATTTATATTCAGATTATTGCAATAAAATAAGACACACAACTCCCACTCACACAGAATTAAATAATGAATGATTCCTATTTGAAACCTTATAAATCTTTACACTTATCTAAAATCAACATCTGATCATGCTCCTCATTTTTTAACCATGTTTCTCTAAAGCAAAAACATTCCCTTCTATGCCTAGTGGCTGATAACATAGAAGTAAATGGGGCTAAAAAGATGGTAGACCAGTTTCAAAGAGAGGCACAGCCAACCATTAGGTAATAGCTGTAAATATTAATATACTGTCCCCATTAGGTGGGAATTATTTTGTTTTCTTTTTTTTAATACATTCCCGTTATATCTATTTTCAATGTGGTTAGTTATTGAATCTCTTCAGATTTATAATAAGAGATTTAAAATAAGAAGCACAATACAGTTTGAAAGAGAGGTTATTTTATACACCTCTAATATAGTAATTAGAAAAATGTAGAAGCTTTTTCAAAAAACTGAACAACCATACCCTATATACTTCTAATATTGGTACATTCTACTGACACACCATGATGTAAATTGTCAATACTTGTACAAGTTAAGTCAGGGAGATTGGTAGTTTTTGCTTGAATTATTTGAATGCATTTAAAACTTTCACACACCATTGAGTTATTGCAACAGATCAAATTCTAAAATGAACTAAAATCTTAGTTAATTATATATTTTCTGTATTTCACATTCATTTTGCCAAGGAACAGAATGAACAGAACACTGCAATTTGTCCTTTCATAGGTATCGCCAAATCATTTGTTCCACCACAGCAAAAACTGGCCAGAATAGTTGGTGTAATTATATAATAACTTTAATTCAATTGTCGGATTCACAAATAGAAATACCAGTCTTACCTGGTGTTCCAGTTCTACAGGTAGATCAGTTGTAGGTGATTCTGGATTATCTTTACTCATTAACTGTAAAATAAATTGCACAATTTAACACCAAAATAAAAGACCTACCGTATATACTCGAGTATAAGCCGAGGTTTTTAGGTTTAAAAATTAACCTAAAAACCTTGACTCGGCTTATACTCAACTGAGTTCAGAAGAAACTTACCTTGAATCCAGAGGCAGCCGGAGTCCGGCCGGCATTTCCCAGTAGTTCCTCGCGGTTGCGCGATGACATCACGCACGCTGGCGGGATGACGTCATCGCGCAGCCGCGAAGCAGTAATGGACTGCCGTCCGGACTCGCGGCTGCCTCTGGATTGCAGAGAGAGGAAGACTGAAGACCAGGTACAGGTAAGTGAGCTGGGGGGGGGACTGGGGGGGAGGGCTGGAGGGACAGTAATGCCATGCAGACACCCACATTATCTTTTTACTATAGGTGGTTGGAAACTACAACTCCCAGCAACCAAGCATGCTGGGAGTTGTAGTTTCCAAACATCTACAGTGGAAAGGTATTAGGGTGGGGGACAGTATGCCATACAGTAACCCCCCAATACCTTTCTACTATAGGTGGTTGGAAACTACAACTCCCAGCAACCAAGCATGCTGGGAGTTGTAGTTTCCAAACATCTACAGTGGAAAGGTATTAGGGTTACTGTATACCCTCGGCTTATACTCGGGTCAATCATCTTTTCTATTTTTTGAGGCAAAAATGGGTGCCTCGGCTTATACTCGAGTCGGCTTATACTCGAGTATATACGGTAATCACTAGCATTCTTAAAGATTATGATTAACCACCATGTTTGGTCTATGGAATATGCTGAATAGTTCTTCCCAACCAGTTTCATTAAATCCACAAAGTAAACATACATTTAAAATAATGTAATCATCTCGAAGAAACTATCTTAGTACAAATTAATATCAAGTTGGTTTCTGTGAATAAAATAGTCATTCATACAGAAAATACAAAATTGGAATTTGCTACACTTTAAGCATATGTAGCTTAGAATATGGAATAAATATCTTTAATTAAAGGTAAATGCCTGTAATCTCCCCTCTTTAGTACAATAGCTGAATGACATGCTACTGGTGCTTCAGTTATCTTGATGTCTTAAAAGGCATGTAAATGTTGTTGATCAACCATTGTCTTCAAATACTAAATATTCATAAACATTAACCCTAAAACACTGGTTTTCTCAGTTATTGGGTTGAATCTTACCTCTTGAATAGCAGTCATGACAACATGTTGAACGGACTCTTCCAGAGTCATAATGATCTGGATATGCTCTAACAGAAGCAAAGACAATTAATTGCTATTGAATAACTGTGGATTTCTAGCTAAACACAATTTTTATCAGCATTTTATATCATAAATGTATTTTGAATTGTAAGAACCATATATCACATTAAAATGTAAGAACAGAAAGTTAATCTTTTCATAACCAATCACAAGATACTGTACAACTAGACACTGAAGAATATGATGGGAGAAACTGGTGGATGTTAAAGAACAACTAAAATAGCTTTAGCTTGGCTATGTACCTGCTTAACCATAACCTAACAACTGTATTGTCCAAGCAACACCCCCCTTTTTTTCCAGTTTGGTCTCTATCCAACGGGAAAAAAGCACTTCTTGCAGTGTGTGTCTTCCCATTGGTTAGGCCCTGAACCAACCAGAAGCTGCAGAGCAAGGACACTACAGTTGTCCTTTAATAGGTTTACATGTCACTGCAGAAGTGAAAGGTATCTATTCCACTGTTTCCAACATTACAGATATGATTAGCCTTGAATATATATATATATATATATATATATATATATATATATATATGTGTATATATAAAGCAGTTTTGACAAAGCATCCTACCATTCTAATGAAAATCCACTTTGTTAATACTTTACACTTTAAGGTCAATGAGTATTCTTCCTTAATTGTTCCTCAATAATTTCACTAAATAATGATAAATGTACCAAATTACTTGTGAGTTCTCTCCAGAAGAGGGGATGTCAATTGAATGTGTATATCAATATTGACACAGATTATAAACAAATTGTGTTGCAACTTCCTACACTATCACAAGTGTTTGCCCAGCTTCAGCAAACTAAAAAGTTCACTGAAACCAGGCACCAGGGTCTTTAGTCTACTGGAAGAAACACAATGCTCAAGCTATTTACACTGTAATGCAATTGTTACAGAAGTTGCTGGTGAACAACTACTTTGTACAACAATGTAACATGTGGAGTCTCCTGTTGATATTGTAAAGTGAGCCGACCTGCTTAACAATGTTGAAATTCCACTCCTTGTCTCTCTCAACATAGTACAGATGTCGAGTAGCTTGTCTGTAGATAAAGATTGTAGGACCAAGCCTCCAATGATCGGCCTAACAATCTTTCCTAACGTGTCTACATGATTTTATGCTGGCCACACACTAGTTTTAACAGAATCCAACAGAAAATTGATAAACGGAATCCAATCACCAAATTGATGGTAAAGTCAAATAGAGCAGCAGTTGTATCCACCTATGTTTCCCTGCTTGATCATTATTTTGTTGTTTTAGGAACATTGGGAGGTAAATTATCACTGGAAAATTGGGAGGTACATTGATGATACCATCATTACATCCTTCTTAGCAATTGTTGCATAATTTCCAGCTTACGGTATAATGTCCATTATAATGGAGCTTTCAGATTTGGCTCTAGACTTTTACAAGTTTGTGCAAATGAAAAGGTACTGTAGAAGAAACTAAGCAGTTGTTTGCATACTATACCTTGCTTTTTTTCACAGTTAACAGCACAACCTAATATAAGCTGAAGTAATCGGCCCATTTCGGTTGCATCTGTATTATCTGCTATTCTGTTCAGATCTGGTAAGAGGAATTCCGAAATGTGCTGATCTAGAAACTGTGACATTGGAAAAACAAAGCATTAAATCCAAGCATATTCAAATTACATTCATTTCTTAAAATATAAAAAGGAGGAGAAGCAATATTTGGCAGAAATGTTAATATTAGTAAAACCAAAGCTAACCAATGTAATATTGTGATAGTGCGAGTTTTAAGAGTGAGAAGGAGACATTCTGGAAAGCAGGTGTGGTGTTAAACATTTCTGGTATAGAATACAGTACCAAGTTACTTTATTATTTGTGGTTAGGGTCACTCATAGATTCTGCAAAGTTTTCCCAATCACTTTTAGATAATGACGTAATGAATCTAGACCACTTTCTCAATGTTGTGTGTGTTTTGGCCAATGTTCTATATCTGAGGGTGTAAAATGGCTATTATAGAAATTAAATAAACTGGAATAAAAAGGGAGTTTGGTAAATAATTGGGTTAGTTGCTCAGGAAAAGGGAACATCTTGCCATTCAGCATAATTTGTGATTAGCATGTGGTTCCATGTGCCTCAAACACACACTCCTGTACCTCCACAAAAACCATCATGTGACTCCTTGCAAACCTACTGGTATATTAAAAATATACTTTCCTCTGCATCACACACTCCTGCACCCCCATATTTATGTTTCACACACATATTTCTGCATTTCTGTACTTATGGTTTTAATCACTCTTTGTGTAAAATTGTAGTGGTATAAGTTATTTTTCATTTATTTTTACTTTTATTCCCTTTCGGTTATATAGTTCTTCTTTCCTTTTGTTTTTAAATAACACTGGTTTATTTTTTGTCTAGTTTTATTGTGCCAAAAGCCACAGTACAAGAGATTTAAGATAAATATATTTATTACTTGCAATTCACGGTCAGGGAGATTTAATAAAAGTTCTTATCGTTTAAGATGGTACTAAATTTGCCCCAGCCAAACAGATCTTATTTAGCATTTGAAAGCTAACATCTGATTGGTTGGGGCAAAATTAGCACCATTTTAAAGGATAAGAACTTTTATTGAATAACCCTGATAATTTATTATATTTAAAGGGCAAGTCCGGCCCCAAAATGAAAACTTACATACAGGTAAATCACCCCCCAAAACCCTAAACGGTAATAGTTTGAAATCTGAAATATATAAGTCTAACCTGAAATCCTGCTCAATGTCCTGTTTCCCCTGTTTCTGCTTCCTGGTTCTTCCAGTTAGCAACTGTCAGTTATGGATTTGACAGTTGACATCACATCCAATGAATGAATGTTAATCCCGTCTGCCTCTTCTGAGCATGCCCAGGCTCAGTAGATGCTCAGTACAGGTTTCTAAATTGCTCAGTTTCCAGAAGCATCCAGAAGCATAGCAGGCATACAGTAATGAATTTAAAGGACAAACTATGACATATCAACATATTTTAAAGAGGCCATTCTTTCTAAAAGATGTTATTATGAGGGTGGAGTTGTCCTTTAAGTGTGCATGTGGCAAACAGTGCATAGGAATAACAGGACAAAAATTGAAAGTGAGAATAGGCGAACACTTACAAGATACCGTAAAACATAAGAACCTCACTCTACCAACACATTTTAATAGTTGTGAACATTACAAAGAGAGGAAATTCTGTGGTATCGATTTATACACTCAATCAGAAAGAAACAGTAATTACCAAGCAGGACTTTATAGGAATGAGACAAAATGGATTTGCAAATTGGATACCCTAAGACCAAAGAGACTAAATAAAGACATTAGCCTATATAGCTTGTGACCTTTTATATAGAACTATTTTATGAATATGACTGAAATTATTCTTTAAAGGGTAACTGTGGTCTTGAATTCTTCCAAACTAGTAAGGATTGTACAAAAAGCTTTCCATCGTACCTTCAAAATAAAACTTAAATCACATCTCTAGATAAAACTAGTGAAAAGTTATGGCTGGAAAGGTTCAGCAATATTATGTTTGAACACTTCCTGTTTTAAGCCATGTGACCAGCTTGTAGTCGTGTGACCAGCCTCAGCCTGCATTAATAGGCTCCCCTATCAACTGTCAATTTTTTCCCCAACTACTTCCTGATTTCCCCAGCATTAATTTTTAACTAAGCATGCTTTTCCCCAGGGCGGATGGGTGGTGCAGAGGTCTGGGGATGTCCCTCAACCTACTGTAAGCAGGAAGTTTGAACTTTCACCGCAATGAAATGTCTCACCGGCTCCAGCCAGATATGGGATGGTCAGCTCATTTTAAAGGAAATACTACAGGCTTTCATTCAACCCTAACTAGTTGCCCTTTAAAAGTGTTACAGATTAAAATGCATGAATTTTTAGCAAAAACTTTCTTACCTCTTTGAAATAATCAACAATCCCTTGTAGAATCTTCTTTAAATTATTGATCTTGTTTAAAAATAAAAAAAAAACATTAACTCAACAGTATGCCAAATAAATAAAAAACAGCTATTGTAAGGCACAGAATTCTTTTGTAATTCTAAATCCATTATTATGTAACTATGCTGCATATTTTGCCACTTATACAACAAAAGAAAAGTTTCTGTCCCAGGGATCATGTTAATACATGGAATGCAGAAAAGACTGGGAAATTAGAAAAAAAAACCCATGTAAATAACCTAATTGATCTTTTAGGCCGTTTACTGTAGGTAGAATACCGGTATGCCATTGAAGCAGTAGCAGCACATTAACAGGAGAACGTTTAAATCTTTTATGTAAATGTCACTATAACAATTCTGACACAGAAATCAATAACCTAAACTTGCCACAATCCACTCTTGTTGTACTTTTTGTATGATGCAGAAAAGTGGATATTGTATAAAAGGTTTAAAAGCTCTGTAAGCTCCCATGATTCCCTGGTATAGGTCATACTAAATAAAGAGAGAAGCAGGTATGGTCTTGTTCCCCCAGGGATTGTACTTAACTCATTAGGTTAGGACTGATGCTGGGATACTGCCTTGAAGTGGCGCATCAACTGACGCAAGTTTGTACAAACTATGTAACTAAATGTATCCATTTTAACTTTAGTGCAGGTAATTACGCTTCGTTACTTGCATATATATTTGATTGTGATATCTAATTAATTTATGCTTATATGTATAGTTGAGTGCTGGAGTCTGTTGTGTATTGTATAAAAGGCGCAGATTTTTAAAGGTGAAAAAAAATACCTGAATCCTTCTATTGTCTCCAACATCATCTTTAATGCGAGACAGCCAAGCGTAGTCAAACCAAGTACAATCACTGTGAATAAAAGAAAGAGCATGCATACATATGGAAAGAATAACACTAAGATGGTGCAATGATTCTAAAAGGTTCAGTACTGGAAACATAGCTGCTGGCACAACAGCTAATAAAAAAGAAACGTATAGGGTTGTCATAAGATGTTTTAACGGGCCTGTTCACCCCCAAATTGACATTGGATATTCAGAAAGAGAAGCCCCCAAGACCCTAAGATTGTTATACTCACACTGCTCAGAATTGTACACAAAGTTAGTTATTGAGCCCGATACCTGCATCAGATACTAGCAAACTCCTTTCACTTCCTGGTTAAACTGAAGTCATGGCCTTGATGTATGATGTCAATGCGAATGATAAATGAGTGTGCCTGGAGGATTGTCTATTGAAAGCAGTGGAAAGTGTGTGTGAAAGCTCTGAGCTTCCCTTGCTCTCAGCAAATTGCCTACAGCAGTTGGGCTGAATAACTAGCTTTGTGTGCAGTTCTGGGCAGAAAGTAAAAAGATCTTAAGGTTTTTGGGACTTTTTTTGGGGGTGGACATGTCCTTTAATTAAACAAAAGTTAACCAATAGGATAAAAACATATATTCCAAATCATGAGTCTAGTACAGGGATGTCACACTTGTGGCCATCAAACATTTGGAGTACAAGTTTGACACCCCTGGTTTAGTAGTTTATGGTAGTCTGCCTAGAACTTTTTGTTCAAGGCCATGGGTAAAAGGGAGGAGGCAACAACCAAGAACAAATTGGAAATTAGGTAACAGAAACATTTTAATAGAGCACTTTGCATTACCATATAAAAAGGAATAACCTGAGCAAATATAAAAGGAAGAGGATCCAGTGTTTTCTTCAGATACTTACATCTTGTGAAGTATTTGTGCCATTGTAACACCACTAGTGAGGTCCTGGATTGTTTGGCAAGGAGCAGCTACATTGAATGTCTGCAACTATTAAGGCAAAGAGGAAAACAATAGAGAGCCAGTGAAATTAAGACTACAAGAGTTGCCATATGCGGCACGTTACACATCTTAAATAAAATGTACACTAAAAAAATGACTTTGCCTCATTTTAATCTATAAATGAATACATGTAAGCAGCACTTAGCTCTGATGTGCTTGTGTTGCTGCATGACTTCAATCCACTACTTGTTTTGCTCAAGCTCAGTCCCCTAGCAAGGCTATCTGACTCTCTGTGAGGCCAAGCATGTTTAGAAATCCCTATTAGGCAGCACAGGGAGAGGGATTTTCCCACCATGCAGTTCACATACCAACTGTCACAATTCTAGCTTTAGCAAAACTATACATAACAGAAGTGTTTATGATACTAAGGCACTTGATTGACAGTTGAAATGTAAGATGGTTCAGACTGGACATATCAAAGTGCCTTGAAAATAGATTTAAGGGTAACTGTGGCCTCCAATTCTTCCAATCTAGAAAGTATTATATAAAAAACCTTCTATTGTACCTTCAAAATAAAACCTAAATCACATCTCTAGATAAAATTTGTGATAAGTTATTGCTACAAAGGTTTAGCAATTTTACTTCCTGCTTTCAGCCATGTGACTATCTTGTAGTCATGTGACTAGCCTCTGCCTTCATTAATAGGCTCCCCTTCTCAACTGTCAATTTTTCCACCCAGGCACTTCCTAATTTCTCCAGCATTAAGTCTTAACTGAGCATGCTTCTCCCCCGGTGCAGACAGGCTGGGCAGAGGTCAGGTGATGTCACTTAACCTACTGGAAGCAGGAAGCTTGAATATTCACCCCAATGTAAATGTCTCACAGGCTCCAGCCAGAGATGTAATTTTCAGCTCATTTTAAATGAAATACTGCAGGCTTTCATTTAACCCTAACTTGTTTTGAGACCACAGTTGCCCTTTAAACAGACTAAGAGTATATTACATGTATATAACTGGTTAAATAAATGTATTTTATTCTTCACTTAATAGGCCTTAAGGAACAAAATATGCGGGTTTCACACGGACACCATATAGTATAAACAAAAAGGTTACACATGGGGATTTCCCCCCTCCCTCCCAGCCAGCGACCCCCATGTAATAACAAATATCTCAGATACCCTCCTTTAATACCCTAATGGGATCATTCACCTTGGAGTGCAGTGGCTACACAGCACTATTTTTGGCTCTTAAAGGGTATGTCCACCCTAAAAATATTTTTTTTATATAAGATTCCCCGTCCCCCCAACAGAGAGAACAACATAAAACTATATAACAAAAAGTTTTTCTATGTATTGTATTTACGGATTCATCATTAGATAATAAAATAATTTTGTAAAATGTATAAAAGTCTGCTGTATTTTATTTCCGACTATTATAGTTACTATAGATAAGATAGGTGATAAAAGCACAGAATCACTAAGAGCATTGTGAAGTATCATAAGTGGTGCTCTATTGTCCCCATATTTTGTCAAATTTCCTTGGGCATAAATCCGTTTCTAATAAGAGATTTGTGCGATTATTTAGCGTGATATAATAAGAATTCAGCTTGGTACTTATCGAAAGAATATTCAGTAGCCTTGTCAATTTATGATTATCAGCAAACACAAACACCTAACTCCTGGTCATTTATTAACAATTAAAGAGCACCAAATCAGGGACAAACCCCTTAGGAACACTACTAACACAGGACACTACAAAATATTCCACTTTACTATACAAATGATAATCACACCCACCGTTCACAAATATATATATATATATAATATATATATTATATAGTTTTGACTAGAGTATATATACAGCAATGTCTAGTATCCATAAGAGAATAATTTAAGTAAATCTCAAATATACAAGACTCCCGGAATTAGGAATAAATAGATGATTTCAAGTAACAGTAACATTGATGCAACTGTAACTGCCTATGTGAAAAGGTACAGAGCATTAAATTAAAAAAAAACCCACCTAAATAGTCTTATTTTAAAGGAAGCCATACAACCACAAACATTATTTAAAAACTATAATTTTCAGTATTAATTTGTCGAATTTCCGAATGACTTTTCTCAATAAACATCTGTTCCATGGCTGTAGGTCTCAATGCAGTTAGGTAGATTTGAAAATTCAGGATTGCCCATGACCACACCTATGCAAGTACAGAGAGTCAGCCAACAGGCACGATCCTGACACATAATGCCATGCCAGTATGGATAGAAACATCCCACCTTGGCTGCTATACTGAATTGCCAAACTGGAGATGGGTCTGTATCATAAAATCATAGTTTATTATGCTAGCCTTAAAGGTGAAATAAAGGCAATAAATAACATTGTCCTGATAGACAGAGCACAGAGGAAGTGCATTTGATGGTACTGTATATGTCTTACACTTTTGAATATGCTCTAGTGCAGAGCGGATCAAAACAAGAAAGCTGTAACCTGCCCCCTAGAAGTCGACATCCAACCATGTTACAGCTCAGAGATTCTGCCTCTCCCATATACAGATCCTGCCTCTCTCCAAAAAAGTCTAGGGATTTCACTGTGTAGTTCATGATTTTTTTTTTTTTTTTTTTTTTTTTTTTTTTTTTTTTTTTTGAATAGCTTTTCATATATCACCAAACAGAATTTAGTTCAAAAACACAAATATAAAGAGTATGTACATTTATCATCTTTAAATAGATACAGATACCTTTTATTGTTGGTGTACTTCCCAGCTAATTAAGTTTTACATAGACTAGAAAAAAAAAAAAAACATGTGTAGGAAACTTACCTGCTATGCTCCTTTGCTGCTCTGGTAGGGGTGACCAGAGGTGCCATGGCGTCTATACAGTTTGGTGATGCTTACTTTTGTATCCAGTTGCAGTACTCCATTATTCCTGCACCAGTATTCCAGTATCCAGCTCCAGTATCCTGCATCTATTCTCCAGCAATACAGTATCCAGCTCCAGTACACCATCATTCCTATACCCTGCACCAGAATTCCAGTGTCTAGCTCCAGTACTCCCGTATCCTGCATCTGTTCTCCAGCAATCCAGTTTCAATCTCCAGTAACTTGCACCAGTATTCCATTATCTAGCTTAAGTGTTTCATTCCAGTCTCTTGTATCTGCTCCTGTACCCTGAACCTTCTCTGTCTCAATGAAACATCCAGCACATTATCTTTTTACCATCATCCAGTTTCAGGATTTTGTCTCTGCCCCCTTCCTGGAACACAATCCTTCCCTGACTGCTTGATGTGGCTCCTGGTCTTGAAAGTAGGCCTCTTTCTGAAGGTGTGCTCTAACCCAATTTAACTGTAGGGCCCTGATTCTAACAGTCCATGTTAGTACCCGAAGAAGCCATGGCAGATTTGGGCAAGACACTACAATTGATCGCTAATAGTATGGATGCTTTTGAGCACCACCAGAACTGTTTAGCCCAGTTTATGAACTCCATAGCAGCTTGAATGACTCACGTACCTTCTCTTCCTGCTGATTCTCTCCTTCATAGGGAACCTTGAGTGCCTCCATCTGTCCGTTATCAAGGAGATGTACAAGCTTGCAGGGGGTTAATCAATTAGTGCCAAATACATTTTAAGCTACAGCCCTCTTACTTCGTCTCTGACCAAACTAAATGTCATTTCCCAATGGTCAACATTACCATATTCTTAGACACTTTCCAGAATATCTTTTATGCTCCAGGAAGGACTAAAGCTGCCCTCCTCTAATGCAATTACTCCAGAGGACTCACAATGTAGAGGAATATGCCACTAAATTCCAATCAGACCTCCTGGAACGAGACCCTATTAGCAGCATTCAGGCAGGGCCTGTCTTAATGAAATAAGGTTGAATAAATATCCAGGGATTTGCCTACGCAACTGGAAATTATTACTACGTGCAGGCAGAAAAGTCCTCAACTCTTCCCTTCTAGACTTATTCCTCGTCCACCAAGGCCTTTTCCACTTATAGCCACTCTTCAGAGGAATTAATGCAGTTTGGGGGCGCACATTTCTGCATAAGAAAAGCTCCAGAGACAAACTCATGGTCTCTGTTTCTATTAAACACCCCAGGAGCACTTTGAGTCTATCCTTCCAAGCCAGGATACTCCCAAACCTGGATTTGAAGTATGAGTCTTATCTAGGTAAAATTTAAATCTCCTCTTCAAAAGTTCAATTTAAAGCTGCTTTTACCAGTAACACTCATGTATAATTCTGAAATTTTCCCTACTAAAGCTTTTCTGGAGCATCTGGCAACTTTATTGATGCTTCCATTCTAGGCATTACTCTATTCACCCTTCCGCAACCTCTCACAGTATTGGCTATCTGGCTTTTGATAATAAATCACTCTCCTGTGAATTTATTTCTATGGAGATACACCTACAAGTGGGAAGCCTTCATCAAGAAAAAATATAATTCCTAGTTATACAAAGACCCTCAACCTTTTTGATTGTAGGACTTCCTTGGCTTTGCCTACACAACCCCCATGATAGACTGGTCCAGAAATGAACTTGTCTCCTGGAGTTACTTCTGTCTATCCAAATGTTTCAACCAGAAACCAGATACCGAGGGAGCGGACCGCTCCGTACCTCAGGAATCAGCCGTGGCGGATGGTATCATAACCAGAGCCGGATTATCCACAAGGCACCAGAGGCCTGGGCCCCGGATGCCAGGGGGGGCCGACGAGAGCCGTCCTTGGGGTCCCAGAGAAGTGCATAAAAAATGTCTGTGTGGCTCCAGGGGGAGGGGGATGTGCTGCAGGGGGATATAATGGTGATGCCAGGGGGGAGAGGTGCTGGTGGTACCAGAGGGGATGATCCCACCCACCACCAGCAAATCCCCTGGCACCTCCACCAGCACACACCCCTGGCACCACCAACACATCCTGGTGGTGTGCTAGTGGTTCCAGGGGGATTTGCTGGTGGTGCCAAAGGGGATGTGCTGGTGGTGCCAGGGGTATGTGCTGGTGGTGGTGCTGGTAGTGCCAGGGGGGTATGTGCTGATGGTGCCAGGGGGGTGTACTGGTGGTGGTGCCAGGAGGATTTTCTAGAGATGCCAGGGGGGGTATGTGCTGGTGGTGGTGGCAGGGGGATGTGCTGGTGGTGCCAAAAGGGGATGTGCTGGTGGTGCCAGCAAAATATACTTTTATTGCTAAGCGGTGGGGTGATGAGCCAAATAAGTTGTGCAATAGAACATTAGTGGGGGCCCCAAAAATCTGACTTGTGCCTTGGGCCCCATTTGGTCTTAATACGGCTCTGATCATAACATGCTTTATTTGAAACACACACTAGTGTACATCAGTCAATGCAGTAAACCAAAGCAAAGGTACAACAAAACAGTAGTCTTACACATTTCACAGTGTCATGGCCACTTCATCAGAGACTTACTGAGGGAGAGGAATTACCCATGATCCCTGCTTCCTTAAATACCCATAACCCTGTGAAATTTAATTAACCCACGGTGTGACTATGATGGTGCTGTGCACTAGAGACAAAAGAGCACAAAGTGACCAAGGGGGATCAAAACCTCAGTTATAAATTAAATAGATTACATAATTATTATAGTTAGCCAACAACTATTGTGTAAAGTGGTTATGTGATAAAATATCATATTTATTCAAATTGTCTGGCAAACAAGTGCATGCCTAAGGTAATAAAATAGCAAATATTTGTGAATGATAAAATGTTACTATATGAAAAGAAATGATGTGTCACCATAAAACAATAAAGTAATGTTAAAATAGAAACATTAATAACAAAGTGTCTACTATCCTTAAAGTGGAACTGTGGTCCCCAAACAAATAAAATGAAAGGCCAGTTTCCTACCTTTAAAACGAGCCATCAACCAACTCTCTACGTGCACCACAGCCCAAGATATACAGAAATTACTGACGATAAAGTTAATGGGTGGGAGGTTGACTTGTGACATTCCTGAGACTTCTCGTGCACAGTGCCGCCGGCGAGCACAGCCTCAGACTCCCTCAGTGTGTGAGGGAGACAGGAAGTCCCTCCTCCTCTCTGCTGTGTGAAGTCCTGACAGAGAAGGTAAGGGAATCTCTAGCCCTGTAAAGGCTGATTCCACAGAGTTTTCTGTAGGGGGGGGTCTGAGTAACCCACGGCACCCGTGAGTGGGCGGGGCTTAGACAACCGCCAGTGGGCGGGCCACGGCACCCGTTAGTAAGCGGAGCCACATGGGGCTGTAAGATAAATGGGCCATGGGGGGACCTGCAACTGGAGGGACCATGGGGTCCATGAGTGGGAGGGGCCAGGGGGCTGCAAAGGGGAGGAGACACAGGAAAGATTGACTGACAGTTTCAGAGCAGGAAGTGCAGGGGACCTGGTGATGCTGCTGCCATATCACACACAAAAATGTAAATATCTTCAAACTATGCAAAATAAACAATGAAAATAAATTGCAAAAATTCTCAGGGGAGCAATTCCTATCAATTTACCTCAAATCATTTTTGGACCCCAGTTCCCCTTTAACATGAAGTGCTCAAATATTAAATGTGACAGTGATAAGAATATTATTAAAGAAGTTGCCCAATCTACAGCTATATTTCCATATAATACAATCTTTATATCCAAATCGCAACGCACCCAAAAAACATGCGTTTTCTGTGCGTTGCTGCGTTTTCAATGGTCTGAAAAAATGCAAACGCACAAAAAACGCAGCAGTGTGGCCTAGCTCTCTATATTTGGTTGAGTGCCTGGTTTTTCTCTTCTGCTTATGCTTTATTAATCTTATACCATGTATACCTCCGATCCACCTGGATTCCATTCGCTCTGTGCATCGCAATATTTTGTTTACTGAGCAGAGGAGGAGCAGCGAGGGACCTGGTCATATAAGGAACTTAAGGGGAATCTTTGAGAAATATCAATAATGTGAAAATGGGGTTTTGGGGGGGTGATCTACATTTCTAGCTAAACTTGTTTTTTTTACTGAACATGTCCTTTAAAATGTACTATTAACCTTTAACATATGCGCTTTATAATCATTAGTGCCTTTCATAGTTAGAGCTGTGACACCAACGGCTAATCAGACAGAATTTGCTAAATATCATTAATGTGCATGGATAGGTCCCAATGCCAACAAACTTCCGCAGATGGGATTTTGACTTCAGCAAACACATCAGGCTGCATGGTTAATGTTGTTACAGTTGCTCTCTATGCTGCTGTAATTCACAGGTCAGACTAGATACTTTTTTTTAAACAAAAATTTGTTGCTTCTTACTTACAGCTTAAGTAATAATGCTACAAACGATGGAACAATATAACAATTGATGGAACAATCAATGTAACTATCTATTGGTACTAGAAGTATAACAGCAGACTGCACTGAGCAAGAAGAAAGTGGGAATTCTGGGTGGGCACCAGGGTACAGGTATTAGTCCACCATACAGCCTGAACACAGTTACCCTTTAAATAAAGTAGCAAAAAATTCTTGCAAACTTGTTTAACCAGAAAAATCAGCCATTGCTGCAAAGTCACCACCAAATTGTATAGACTAGGGCTTTTATACACAGTCCAATAATTTGGCAGCTATTCAATCATCTGTTCTGAGTGCCAATATGATTGTTGTGTACCAGACCTTACAGTTGGAAGGTAACATTTTGCACATTCAAAAACAATTTGTAATACAAGACTGACAGTACCCTACACACACCAGCTTTTCAAACAGGGGTGCCAAATCACAGCCCCCATAGGTTTTAAAAGTGCCGCAAGTTTGACATCCCTGCTTTAAAAGGAAGGAAGAATTGTACAACACTGTCGATCAGAAGGTACACTGCTGCTAATAAAGTGACTGGTGCTGAAATAATCCATAGGCAGCTGGAGGTTCGACTTTGAAGCTTTGGGCCTGTCAGACTGTAGACATGATGCAATCCAATAGGAACCGTCACGGCTATATACATGCTCCTTCCCATTACAATGGATCATATGGAATTGTCTCCTGGTTATTCGCCACGAAAACTTTCCCCGACCGTTTTAGCTAAAACCACATTGATGGACAAACCCGCAAAGGTACAGACCCCTTTCTAATAAGCAGTACACCTGCTGATTACAACTCCCACCATCCTCTTCAAACCATTAAATGATACACCCCTGGTTTAAATGAACCCCATTCACCCTCTCGGATCAACACATTCTCCCTCACCCAGATAATGAGACTCTCGCACAGTTCGTTTTCCTTCCCGGCCATGATTCCGCTCGGTACTTTTTGTCCCACCTCTTCTTTCGTACGTTTCCCAGCTCCTGTTGACCTCACCTGGAGAAGGGGGCGGAGATGGCGGTGAAGACAACTGACGTTTCTTGTTTGTTTGCTTAGGAATTGGATTCCAGAGCGTCTTAGTCCAGAATTCCACGTAAATCCTCTTAGTGAATAGAACCAGCCCGTCACCATTAACCCTCCCCCCAAACAGATGACAGGTGAAATCTCCGCCCACTTGCCTCTATGTGGTGTAGCAGGTGAATATTTCGGATCTCCCATCAATGGCTATCGCCTATCGGATGGATAGCCCGGGGTAAAGGCCCGGTGGTTTGACTGGGAACGTTGAGCATTCCCTGTCTATAATGTGTCTCATTAGCAGAAGCGCTGGGGTTGTAAACTCAATTTACCTTGTAAATAGGAGCAATTTCCCTCGCTCCTCCCCTTCATAAAAAGTTCACTAGGAAGCAGCGAGCGATTGACAGCCCTGAGCTGAGGTCCTGCATAGAGACCCTGTTATCGCCTCTCTTCCAGTAACAGTTACAGCCGGGCAGGAGCTACTCCACCCCCTAGCTTTCAGGTTGCAGAATAACCCAGTGAGGCCTGAGGTGCGCTCTCTGACTGTCTTTGAGCCTGGGGGTGGAGTAGCTCCTGCCTGGCTGTAACTGTTACTGGAAGAGAGGAGATAACAGGGTCTCTATGCAGGTAACTAAATACTTCTCTGGTCCTGTATGGCAGTGGTCATTCCCCCTAGGTCACGAATGACAGGCCTGTTTCTCCAGTAGATACCAATCTCCGCCCCTTCCCTTACTAATTTCCTGTCCTTGTGATGACATGAAGTTCCCTCTCTGCTTCAATGGCTGGGTCCAAGGTTCTATTTGTGAAACCGGCGCTATGAGTCCGCTCGTTTTTCAAAAGCCACATAGCAGCTACGTATCTAAAAAGTATCTGTTTTTAACGGTGTTTTGTTATAAATAAAGAGAACGTTTTATTGCAAGCAAGTGCCGTCACTCGTGTCAATGGCTGGGTCCCTCTGTATCTTCCTGACAACCGAACTCTACACTTGCACGATGTGTGGAGTGTTCTCTCACAGCACACCATTACTTCAGACATGGGATCCGTATTGGCCAGACCATGATGTCCTCGGTTGCCTGCCAATTGTGTTGCCCTTTTCATATGAATTCAGCAGTAAGAGGGGGAAATATACTGTGCTGGTCCTGCTAGCTGCCTTACTTGTGAGTAGCATCTTTGATGGAGTTGTCTGTGTTAGATCTTTCTTTTTTTATTTATCATGTCAGTTTATCTTTTTTCAGGCCTGACATGAGCTCATACAGACACAGAAGTTCTGGATCTAAGGGACAAGCCTAACCATTCTTTGTCTGCAGTAAGGCATTACTTATGGTCTCTCTTTTTCTGCAATTAGGTCCTCTTCTAGATATCATGAGGAGCACAAAAACTATTACCATAAACATGGAATGGATGCTTGTTTTATGTGTGAATCGCCCGCCATGTGGGAAGAAGAAACTATGTGCTGCTACAGCTTTCCAGTAAATCAGCCCTCATATTCACCAGACAACCTAGTTTTGTCAGTCCTCCAGTTAACCAGTCTTTGGTCAGTGTAGGGCCTTGAATTGCAGGACAAGTTATTTAATTGACTCTCTAAGTATATCTAAAAATGACATATTCAGTGGAACACATACAAACAATAGAATTCTAGTGCACAAACAATGCTAAGGTTGCTGCTTCAAAGAGCCTGCCATAAACCCTGGATAAATAAAAGCAATTAGTTCAATAATCTGGCCAAATTATTTTGCACCCAGCCACCACGTCAAGGTTGCTTTTATAACTGGGTCCTAACCTACTGGTCCTTGCTTTTTTGGCTGCATGAGCTGACCACTTCTCCTGTGTGGCCTGCATGCTTGAAGCGGACTCTCTAGTTTAAAGTACTTAAAGGAGCACATGACCTAACTCTGGGTGGAGTACAAGTTCCCAGAAGGCTTAGTCAAACCTTCAATGTAACACACAAAATATATAAAATAGGGATGTTGTACATCCATATTAAAGGGCAACTAGAGACCAAAAATAAAATACATACACAAAACTTTTCCAACTTTTACACCCTCCTCTTTAACCTTACCTAACAGTTGATCCAGAGGAAGGCAGCAAAAAAAAAAAAAAAAAAAAACAGGTAAAAAAGGGGAGGTGGGGGGGGGAATCGTTCTTGACTCCAAATGGCAATCGGAAAGCATCCCTGGATCAACCACAACTACAGTATAGAAGTTTCATCTTCAGGTTAGGAAAGGTTTCTTTACAGTAAGAACAGTAAAACTGTGGAACTGTCTTCCAACAGATGTGGTAATGGCAAGTGCATTGAATAGCTTTAAAAGTGGGCTGGATACATTTGTAAAACCTAAAAATATTGAGAATTACTGGTATTAATATATTTTCTTCTAATCTTAAATGGCAAGTCCAGCCCTCAAATATAAACACGTTCACAGGTAAATCACCTCCCAACACCCTATACTTTAATAGTTTGGAATCTGAAATATATAAGTCTAACCTGAAATCCTGCACAATGTCCTGTTCCCCCTGTTTTTGCTTCATGCTTCTTTCAGTTAGCAACTGTCCGTTATGGATTTGACAGTTGACATCACAGCCAATGACCAAATGCTCATCCCCTAGCTGCCTCAGGCTCAGTACAGGCCACTAAATTGCTTGGTTTCCATGAGGCATCCAAATGCAAAGCAGGCATACAGTAATGAATCCAGAGAAAAAAGTAGGATATATTAACATATTTTAAAGAAGCCATTCTTTCTAAAAGATGTTATGAGAGTGGAGTTGTCTTTTAAAGGATGTCCACGAGTCCTTTGATATAACCTAAGAGTGAATAATGCACCAGAGAGTTTATTGTATGGCCCATTAATATATTTGTATTAAAGGGCATGTCCACCCCCAAAACTATAATCCCCCAACTACTGGCCCCATCATGTAGTGTAGTTTAATCCTTACCTCACATCCCAGCTCCATAAGGTTCTCCTGTAGTCCCCCCCAAAGTCCCAAAAACTTCCCACCAGGAGGATAGCAGAGTCCATATAGGACTCTGCCTCCTACCTGGCCTCCGGGAGAAGTTTGGCATGCGTACTGCAGCCCTTCTCCCCCTCCCTCTCCCTCCCTCTCAGGATTCCCTCCCCCTAGTTTAAAACCCTTTAGTTATATGATTGCCCCTGTCCCCCCAGCCCCAACCGCTATATTTATTCTTTTAGAAAGCTCCCCAAACTTTACTTACCTTCCCTCTTTCCCCCGCCGAAATGAACTCCCGGCAGCCGCGTCCGTGATTGGCTGCCGCTCAGCCAATCACAGACGCGACTGCCGGTCCCGCCTCTCTGCTTGCATTTTCTCGCAAGCAGAGGGCCGGCAGCACGGCGGAGGAAAGAGGGGAGGTAAGTAAAGTTTGGGGCACTTTCTAAAAGAATAAATATAGCGGTTGGGGCTGGGGGGTCAGGGGCAATCATATATCAAAAATTAATTTTTAGGGTGGACATACCCTTTAAGTCAACATATCCCTTCGCAAAAGTTTCCCCAATGTTAACATCCTAACTTGTCTTATATGCCTGCATAGTTAAGCCCCTCCATTCCCTTGATTATTTTAGTTGCCCTTCCCTTCCAGATCAGGGCTTTCAAGTGCAGTGTAAAGAGGGAGAATAATATTTTTCTTCCTTAAAGGTTATCTCCAGTTGTTAAAACCACTTTTTGCTATTCACTTTTATTGAAGAACAGGAGGTAAAGGGGCTGTGTCTTACCTCCTGTTCTTCAATGTTCAGAAGCCGGGAACGAAGTTTAGCAACTTACCCGGTCGCTCGCTCCTCCGACACATCTTCTAACATCCTGTTCTTCAATGTTCAGGAGCCAGGAAGGAAGTTAAGCAACTTACCCGGTCTCTTGCTCCTCTGACGCGTCCTCTGACATATCCTGATGGATTCTGTATTGGAAGCAGCAAATATTGTGCATAGAGTATTAAGTCCTTTGGGACTGTCAGTTATTGATTTGACAGTTGACATCACAGCAAATGACTGAATGTTATTCCCCTAGCTGCCTCCTCTGAGCATGCTCAGGCTCATAACCAGCCCATTAGATTGCTTAAAGTGTATGTATACTGAACAAATGGCTGTGTCATCTTAATCTATAAATAAATACATGTTAGTGGCACTTACTCTGAGATATATGTGTGTTGCTGCATGCCTTCAATACAATACTTGTTTTGCTCAGGCTCTGATCACTGACCTGACTATTTTCCCACATACCAACTGCATACAGTATACAGCACACCAACTATCAAACCATTCCCGCTACAGCAAACTTGCTTACAGAAATGCTAAAACATAAGATGTTTCAGATTGGATATCTAATCAAATAGTTGGCAGATCAACAATAAAAATGGTACAGTGATAGTTGGGATAAATGATAGTTTCCACTAATGGGCAATTTAACATAACAAATTTTCCAGTGTATATACCCTTTAAGGGGGCGTGAACAAACTTCATTTCCAAGAGGAATATAGGAGCATAGCAGGCATACATCAATGATTCCAGAGGACAAGCTAGGATGTATCAACATATTTTAAAGAGGCCATTCTTTCTGAAAGATGTTATTGTAAGGGGGAAGTTGTCCTTAAAAAGAAGGAGGAGGAGAGAGAGGATTCATGCAGACAGTAACCGGAAGCAGCCCAAGATTAAGAGGTCATGCTGAAGAGAGTTGAATGATGGCTCTGATCTCCCTTTCTTTTACTGTGTGTTTCAGGGGGAGCAGGGATTCTTACTGTAGCACCAATACTGTAAAACCTTGGTGAGTCTTATGGATAAAGTAGTGCAGGGCAACCAATTATATTACGAACTACAAAATCGACAATTTCCATAGACAGAGATGTCAGAGAAATTGTTGTCCATATAGCACCGCACACAAAATCAGGAAACGATAGACAAAAATAAATGGACTTATAAACATGGCCCATTGGCCCCTAATAATCAAGTGAAAATAGCTATTAAAGCGATTGGTCTATTCTGGAACCTTGTGACTCAAAGAAAACCTTTAATTGTTCAATTAGTAAATATATCAAAATATATAAATCTCATCCTCCACCCTAAGGAGAAACACAAACCCACAATAAAAACCATGGTTAAAAACATATGGGATGGGAGATCATGGAGACATTTTCGGTCATCCAGGATCTCCCATCCCATAATAAGTCCTTTATTTAAGTTCTAAATAATCCTTTATTATAAGTACTTTTATTTTTGTTTATCATTTCCTGATTATGTGTGCGGTGCTATATGGGCAACAATTTCTCTGACATCTCTGTCTATGGAGATTGTTGATCTGCATGCCTTCAATATAATACTTGTTTAGCTCAGGCTCTTACCACTGACCTGACTATTTTCTCACAAACCAACTGTCAATACTGCATACTGAAATAGGGGGCATATCAACAAAAAAAATTGTACAGTGATAGTTGGGATGAATTATAATTGCCCACTAATTCTATCTGCAAACCCTTCAACATCACCCCTTTTAATAATTACACCTATAAAACAACAAAGGATAATTAAGTGCACCTAATCTTAGAACAGCTCTGTGAAATACATTTCTCAGTAGTGCACTTATTTGAAGGTAAATTAAACCTTCAGAGCAGATCAATCTGGCTCCACATACTTAGATGCACACTGACATTGCTAGAATGAGAGCTAGAATGAGATCTGGCTGAAATCCAGTGTGGTGAGACTATATGAGGAAGTAAGACTGGAAAAAGTGCTAAAATCTACTATTAACAAATGACGGGGGGAAAAAGCAAACAAGGGAAATGAAAACGCTAAGGTTAGGTGAAAGATGTAAGGTAAGTTTTTAAAAAAATGTACACATCCTATAAGTAATATTTTATGTTTATTACATCTAATATTTTAGGATCACTGAGCCTTTTACGTATTTGAAGTGAATACATGGTTTTAGCATTTCTTTCAGCCAAAAATAAAGCTTATTGCTTAAGCAGTGTTGTACAACAAATTTAACTGATCTGGCAATGAGTGAGCTTACCGTCCGTCACATGATCAAAATACTTGTGACAACCATCAAGTTAATGGTTAAGTATTGAACAAATTCCTAATGTTAACATTTTGAATGTTTAAAAAGATAAAAAAGCAGAGGTTTACTTTTGAACTCTAAACTGCAATTTTAATTTTCTTTAGAAATATAGTTCTTTCCTTAACATACTAACATACTTTGCTTTATTTGAAAACCTTGACACAAGTTTGCCAGATTAATGTTTAACAGAGAGAAAGATAGACAAGTCTAGTTGTGCCACAAGACCACGTTTTGAGCAGTTTGCTACTTGCTGGTCTGTGTGCAGGACATGCAGGTTGGTCTTTGCTCTGACATAGTAAACACTCACCGAAGAAGCAGCATGGTCAGTCACACATTCTGCAGCCCATCAGATACTAGGTAAGGCAATGTGTTGTAGTCTGCATATGAACAATTGACAGATACAGCAATGCGTTATTTTTTAGCTCAATGTTTACAAACTGTTTACGTTTTTAAATTTTAATTTGCACAATTAGATAATAACAGGCCAAGTGCAGCCAGATTGATTATCATGTTATTGAAAGGAGACACATACAGGGAGATTCAATAAAAGTTCTTATAGTTAAAAATGGTGCTAATTTTACCCCAACCAATCAGATCTTATTTAACATTTGAACGCTAAAATCTGAATTGCTGGGGCAAAATGAGCACCATTTTTAACGATAAGAACTTTTATTACATATCAATAATATATCAATTTATTAAAGGGCATGCCCACCTTAATTAAAAAAAATATATAATGTAGGGCACCCCTGCCCAACTCCAACTGCCATGTCAGAATGTTAAAGATTTAGAATGTTACTTAGTTACCCTCGAACCTCCGGGTCACTGATTTCCCATACAGTAGTCCCATACAGTATTGGTGCCAATATAATAATAGCCAAATCCAGTAACCCCAATTCCTTGGCACTCCAGATATTTAAAAACTACTTCTGTTTCGGCCACATGTAAGTAATGACTGAACAGAGTATAAGCCAAGGTTAGATTTTTTGGGTCATTTTAAGAAATAAAAACCTCGGCTTATACTCGAGTATATATGCTAACTGGTTATCTGGTTACAAAAGTAGTAATAAACTGGTAAAAATAGCAATTGAGGTTGTGGACAGATAAGTAACCAATTTTGGACATGCCCTGTAATATAGTCAAATGGAAACAATCTTGCTAATCAGAAAATAGGTTAACCTACATTGTAGCACAGAAGTCATGAGACCTTCACAGATTTTTCCTGCACTAAACGTCTGTTTAATGGAATGAATAATGCTTGTATTGCTGAAACAGTTATTTCAGTAATGCTTCCGAAATGAAACACATTGATTCGACCATGGGTAAAAATGGTCTGTCTTCTGTTCAACCCATTCTGCATAGACATTTTAAAGCGTGTATTAAGGGTTACTGCACAGTTTTTCTTTTAATTGAATTGGTAAATAAAAACCATTAATGTGAAAGCATATGTAGAGAGGACAGCAAAAAAATATGTTTGTTGCATGCCTTTCTATTTATTGCAGGGAAATTTTGATTAAAACTAAAGCAATTTAAACAGTAAATCTATATAAATATGTGTTTCAGAAACAAATATATTCAGATTTTGGAGGACAAAATTTACATTAGTAGTCGAAAGAGACATAAGAAATAATTTTCAAACTCTTTGTAGAGAAATCTCACATCTTAAAAGTAGTCATTGCTTATCTAGCCACGTAGACATGATGTTCCTTGGAACTTGAGCAGGGCTAAACACCCCAACAGCCTTACCACTTTAAAGGGACACTATATTGGAAAAATGACTTTAATTTTAATATATAATTGAATACGTGTAAGTAACACTTACTCTGATTTGCGTGTGTTGCTGCATGCCTTCAATCCAGCACACATTTTGTTTAGGAGCAGTATCCCCCCTCCCTCTTTTAACCATTCCCACTTCCATCCGACCTGACTTTTTTCCCACTAACCAACTGCCAAGCCTGCACACAGCACCCCAACTGTCAATACTCTGTCACCTTTCCAGCTACAGTAAAACTGCTCACAGAAGAATAATTTTTAACTAAGAATTGTACTCAGATACAGGGAGGCAGCACATGAATACTTCAAACCAATAACAACAAGAAACCGATCAAATCAGACAAATCAATTTAGTACATTTTGTATGAATTTTTTACTCCTGTAAACCAACATCTTGAAAATCAGTAAGCATTATATTGTAGCTAGTAAATATATTAACCCATTTAAGTGCAGTGACAATGACACTGTACAATGTAAATGTAGCATAATTTTAACAAAATGTTCAAGTATTGTTTCACCCTGATGTTTCTTTTTTTGAAAGTGTTAAAGAACTAAAACGTAGAACCCAAGGAGCATACCACCTTCACCTGACCCCCATCCAGTACAATTGATATATATGTGCTGGACCCTCAAAACCCAGGGGCTGCAATACTTTTCCCTCTATGTCCCGGAAGAAAGAGCTTCTTTCTGATCTCTGCCAGTACCTGCAAAAAAGGTTTGCATCTCTTTTTCAATCTGTAAAAGCTTGTACCAAGCTTTCAGCTGCTCTCC
Organism: Hymenochirus boettgeri; assembly: GCA_019447015.1. Taxonomy (NCBI): domain Eukaryota; kingdom Metazoa; phylum Chordata; class Amphibia; order Anura; family Pipidae; genus Hymenochirus; species Hymenochirus boettgeri. Next base: position 149,724,398 of record CM033472.1, read on the forward strand.
CCAAAGGACCAGGAAGAATTTTTGGAGGACTGGTGAAGATCAGGAAGGAATATCTTCAGGGTGGAGGAAATGTAAGTAATGCTGTCATGGGGTAAGTAAGTAAGGCTTGTGGGGTATAGCACTTTCAGACAGAGATGTGCAACTTAATTTCCATAGCTCAATGAACGTGCACCAGACAAGTGTCTTTTTTAACTCTCCTTTAAGAACTGTGCTAGAGTTTCCACTGGTGCAACCATGGGCAGTTTTGTTTGTAAACTCTGGTTTCAGCCAATCATTTTATCCATATATAGGTCAGACAGTTCAGTTTTATCTTGATGTTTCATACATTCCATTATTTACAGACCTTTGAACTCCTAAGCACATTTCCTTATAGCCAGTCTCCCTGACTTATCATTAAATGAGCTGTCTTTACAAAATGCATTTTTCTGATAGGTTTGATCAAGTTTAAACTATGTCAGTGTGTGACACACCAGATGATCACACTTCCTAATAATATTTCTCCTAAACTTTTGGTTTTACAACCAAAACAACTACACATTTGCTTTTATAGGTTTTACGCTGTTTGGATTCCAGCCAAATAGAAATTCAACCTGAAGATCATTAATTTGGTTTAAATATTTCTGGATTCTGATGAAACTCAGTAGAAATGTGCAAATCTCTAAATCACAGATATAGCTAAAATATTTTGCATATTACCACCAGGTTAGCGGTTAAACAACCCAGAGCTAACTGATTAATAAGGTTGCACAAACCCACAGGGGTTTGTACTGTTGATGAACTTGCACTAATGTCCGAGGATTTGATAAAGAATTTGGATAATCGAAACCAAAATTCGATGTCAAGCCCACAAAATTTCCACACTGAAAATGCAAAAATTATGGTAAATATAAAAAAAAGGTCTAGGGCGGAATTTCGCCAGTAGTTCCAGCTGATTAAATTTCATTGGAGGAACTGGTACTGTATTTTTCATATCAAAACCAGGTTCAGGTTAAAACCACTGGTTCCTCCCTAGTGATTAGTAAAGTGGTCCAAACAGGCAGGAAGTACTGTAATACCTTTATTTGAAGTTTGCTTAACAGGACCTACTTCCACGTTGATAAGCTTTCTCTAGTGTTACTGGTAAATATAAATAAAATTTTAATTAAATGCAAAAAAAAACACAATTCTCATTGTATTGCACTAAACAATTAGTATTGTATTTTTTGCATTTAATTTAAATTCTGTTTATATTTAATATTAGGGAAAGCTTATTTTAATGCAGGTAGAAGTAGTGACATCAGTGACACCAGGCCACAGTTTAGAAAGCTCCATAGATGTTTTCCAGAAATACTGGAACAGCACAGGAAACAGGGTTTTGTCCGTTCCTTTTCACACTGTACCCCAATACTTATTTGTGTGACCTGCAGACTGTATTTTGATAATACATAGTAACATAGTAACATAGTAATTAAGGTTGAATAAAAACATTCGTCCATCAAGTCCAACCTATTCACTTTTTTTTTTTTTAACCCTACCTAACAGTTGATCCAGAGGAAGGCAAAAAACCCCAGCTAAAAAAGGGGGGAAAAAAATCCTTCCTGACTCCAAACGGCAATCGGAAAGTATCCCTGGATCAACCAGATCTATATGCATTAATCCAGTAATTCTCAATATTTTTTAGTTTAGAACTTATCCAGGCCTTTTTTAAGTTATTCAATGAACTTGCCATTACCACCTCGCTGGAAGACAGTTCCACAGTTTCACCGTTCTCACTGAAAGAAACCTCTCCTAACTTGAAGATGAAACTTCTTTCTTCCAACCTTAAAGGATGTCCACGAGTCCTCTGATATGACCTATTAGTGAACAATGCACCAGAGAGTTCACTGTATGGGCCATTAATATATTGTTATAAGGTTATCATGTCCCCACGCAACCGCCGCTTTTCCAATGTAAACAGCCCTAACTTGTCTAATTGCCTGCATATTCAAGCCCCTCCATTCCCCTATTAATTTAGTTGCCCTCTCTGAACTGCCTCAATTTCCAGAGTGTCCCTTTTGTATATGGGATTCCAAAACTGCACCGCTATTCCAATGGCTTACCAGTGCCTTGTAAAGAGGGAGAATAATATTTTCTCTCTTGATTCCATTCCCCTCTTTATACAAGACAATATCTTGCTAGCTCTGCTGTTGCTACTGGCATTGTTTGCTACAGCTAAGTCTGTTATCTACCAGAACCCCAAATCTTTTTCCATTTCAGATGCACTTAACACAGAGTTATTTATGGTGTAGGTGGCACAGGGATTATTAAATCCCAAATGCATCACCTTACATTTATCAACATTGAATTCATCTGACATTCTGCTGCCCATTTTGATAATCTATCTAGGTCTGCTTGCAGCACTTGCACATCATTGGAAGTTTCCAAAGCTCTGCATAATTTAGTGTCATCAGCAAACACAGAGACCTTGCTCTCAATGCCCCCTTCTAGTCATTTATAAACAGATTAAACAGAAGCGGCCCCAGTACAGAACCTGAGGAACTCCGCTTAGAACTTAGCCCACATAGATGTAGCTCATTAACACCATCTCTGTTTGCGGTCCAATAACCAGTTCTCTATCCATGAACAAGTTTTTCTTCAAGGCCAACAGTCCTCAGTTTATACATTAGTCGCCTATGTGGCACAGTATCAAAGGCTTTTGCAAAATCCAAATATACCACATCCACAGCGTGGCCTGAATCTAACTTCTTACTCACTTCTTCTAAAAAACCAATTAAATTGTCTGGCATGATCTATTTCTATAAATCCATGCTGACTACTACTAATAAGATGATCTCTGGAGACAAAGTCAAGGATACAGCCATAGTGAAGTGTATCATGGGTGTGCAGGAAAATAAATATAGAACTGTGGTGAAATATTTTGTCTAGTTAACAGAAAAGTTGTCCGTACTTCCTCAAGAGACTCAGGTCTTTGCAGGTCACTTCTGCACAGCTTTTATACATAAATGGTTGCCAGTGCAATCTTTGGCCCAATGGCGTGTAAATTTACATTTTACAAGAAGTCCTTTGTGCAGGGAGGTAAGGTTGAATATTCATATATGCAGCCCCCACACTGCCTTACACACACGTACCTCGAGTCCCCCCAGGAGCCAGCGGCAGTTTCATGATGTCATGCGCGCAAGCATATTTACAGCAGTCTTAGTATATAGCATCACTGAAGCAGTAAGGAAGCCTGGCAAATGAAAAAGTAGAAATGCACAAAGCAGTTTTCATAACACTGGTACTCCTTAAAAAGAGGCTACTGGGGAGGTGGGAATAATCTAATTTAATTTGGTGAATGAACTTGATGGACTCCCTGGAGGGTGTTACAGAGCTGCAATCACACAATACTGACTGATAACAATTCTGGACAATGACTTGACCCCTTCACTGCCACCATGTTCTATCACAGAAATACTACGGGTCTCTAAAGAGCATTGTTTAATGGACATGTATATCCTTTACCTCCACCCCTTCTATTAAAACCAATAAATGTACCCGAAGGGGAAAATGTTTTTTAGGTCATCACCCTTGGTACATTCATTGGGGGTGAATACTATAAGTTACCTTAAGCAATTACAGTGATTGGATTCCCTAACACTTTATTTCTAGATTTCTAGAGAATTACTTGAATTTAAAGGACAACTAAAGCCTCAGAGCAACATTGAATTAGAAGGCAGATCTCCTTGATATAAAAACAGTAACCAGCTTCTCACCTCTCATTTTAATATGGTTGTTGAGAAATTTAACATGATGTTCTAACATGATGTTTGTGTCTTATTTCCCAGTTTTCCGGTATCACACAGTGTGATCACTGACCGTTATGTTTTTTTTTACGCATGCTCAGTCCTAAGATACTGCAGGAACTTTTTACAGTTGGTTACACCCACTAGTAGCCTCTAGCCAATCCTTTTACAGGACAGAATAGGAAAGGGAGCATGTGACTGGGATCAGTCACTGTATATATACACCGTTATTTCATCCAGTTCTTCAAGTGGTAACATTTACTGTAATGCTAGTTACTCTATTGCTATTTTACAGTTTATTGGTGTTTTTAGAGGGTATATGTTCAGATTCTGTAAAAATGTGGGTTTAGTTTTAATTTATTATTACTATTTGTTCTTAGTGCATTAATAGCATAAAGATAATAAAGTGCAAAGCTTACTAATTAGGAAGCCTAGTAGTATGCAACATATTAAAATTTCCTTTACAGACAGGGAACAAGCTTTCACAGAACACATCAATGTGGTAGACCAAAACATCAAATTTTCAAGGGAAGAGGTACAAAACAACAAACTGGCTTTCTTGGACTGCTTGGTAGAAGTTAAGGAAAATGGTAAACTGGAAGTAGAAGTTTACAGAAAACCAACACACACAGATCAGTATTTGATGTTTGACTCCCACCACCCTTTAGATCACAAGCTGTGTGTCACCAGAACCCTGCAACACAGAGCTGAGAACATCCCCACTAGCACAGAGGTGAATGCTAAAGAAATGAAACATCTCAGAGGAGCCCTTAAAACTTGTGGATATCCAGACTGGGCCTTTGTAAAAAGAAGTTGAAGGAAAGAAAAGAACACGAATACCAACAGTGAAGAAGAAAAGCAAGACAGGAGAAAGAACATAAATATAAATATATAGGGATAGCCCTAAACATAGAGCCCTCAACAATATAGCACTCCATCCCTTGAATTCCCAATATTATAAGATCATTAGTCACATAGCCACTGTGTGCGAGTGTGGTAAGAAAGAGTGGATCTAATTTTCTGAAAACATTCCTTTATTACCATATACACATAAATATACCAAAATCCCAAAATACACCGTAGCTAAAACTCAAACTAAACAATCGGGCGTCCCCGATCTCTAACTGGACTTGTATAAAACCACAAATGCTGGGTAAAGGGATCCACCGTTATTGTCCCATGTGTTGGTAGACAACCATCAGCTTGAACTGTGTAGAAGATTATGTTGCGATTGTGAGAGGAACACTTAAATAAATACTCCAGGTAAATTTGTATAGTCCTCCGGACCGAATGTTTCCTAGGTATTCCAGATAGCAATTCTGACGGTCACAAGCATTACCAATGTCTTAATACAACATATGTACCAATAGTGAATCACTTGGCTTACAGGTTATTGCGTGTCGGGACTTGTTGGCAAACAACAAAACACTTGATATTATAGTCACAATTGTACAGATACCCGGTATAGCTGATATACTTGCCACTCAGCCGAACTAAGTTGTTGAGCCATGTGCTGCCGCTTCACCCGAACAAATCCTTATCGCCAGTGTTCATCTTTTTCATATGTAATTTCCATGCATGAAAGCTTGTCCCCACAATCTCTTCTATCATCCGATGGTCCCGCAACTCAGCACTTGCGTCAACCGACGCACGTTTCGCCGTAATCACGGCTTCATCAGGGTATCGCGATACTTGGCCAGCCAGTCCTATTTAAGCAGTTTTGATGCTCATTATCTTAGCCGGTGTCAAATTTAACACTGTGATATGCTAATTGGGATTTTCCAGGGTACATAATTGCCAAAGATTCTTGTACATTCATTCAGTCATTCTGAATTGAGAAAGCCAGTCGGATGACTAGCGAAACGTCTTCAAGAACTAAACTTGAAGTCCAGTTGATCTAATTGAATACAACAGATATACCATGACCTGGATGAATGAGAACCTTCACAAGCACTGCCCTAAACCTTTTGTTTTATGATTAATGTCTTATTGGAAATTTGTTTTCAATTATGCCTTATGTGTCATTTTATTGCCGATAACCTGATTTTCTTTTTAGCTGAAGTTGAAAGTACCACAGACATCATCTTTTTATCTCTCTTTAATATGAAATACATGTGCATTGCATAACAGGATTAATAAAAATAATAAATACTTATTTATTTATAGGATTATGAGTGAAAATAAGCTTGATATGGATTCCACAGGAAGAGATAGGGCAAATCTTCCTACAGCAGCAAAAAAGGTGAGAATGTATTAAATACATTTAAAAACATATGGTCTGTATGTCATTCCTGCTTAAACACACTATTCTATTAGCAATGGACTTTTCAAACATTGAATCACAAAATGCAAAGCACGTAAGTGAGGCCTAGGCCTGTTCTGTATAAGAAATGTTTTTTCTGCATGCTTTGGCTCATCTCCACAGTTTCCAGTCCCATCTACATTTCTACCCAGCCTCCCTTCCACCACTTCCATCTCTGCACAACTTTTTCAATATTGCAGAACACAGATTTTCAGACCTTCTCTCAAAGGCCTGTCTCAACACCTGTACCCTTGACCCCATTCCCTCCTTTCTTATTCCCCAGTTTTCATCTTCATTAACACCAGCCATAAAATCTCTTTTTAACTTGTACCTATCCATGGGTACCTTTCCCTCCTCATTCAAACTTCTGTGCGGTCTACCAAGCAACTGACTGGCACTCCTTTAATCTGTTCTAAACTCTGCTGCCAGGCTCATTCACCTCTCTTCCCACTTCTCACACGCTGCCCCTTTTTTTCATTCTCTCCAAAAAAAAACACCAACTGTCTGCCATGTATAGTGCAGTTTTGACGTTTGACACCACTTACAGTACACTCAACTCCTTGCATTCAGAGAGATCCCTGACACCTTGCCATCCAGTCCAGTTAATTGTACCACAGATAATTGTAATTTTTGTAAAAAATATCTGATCTTTTCCAGAACAGTCCCAAATTCCATCAGACTCATTTCCATGATGATTTGAATTGCCCAGTTTGTCTTCAGACTGCTAACTTACCAGTGGAGACCAACTGTGGGCATTTATTTTGCGGTAAGTATCAATATTTGCAGTATTGCATTTGTCAGATAAAGTCAATGGTTTGCAAAACAAAAGTCATACATAAAATATTGTACCAAACAATACACAGGAAGATAGAGTCAACTGTGTACAGTTTAAGGACTGAACCCCCAACATCTGTTATAGTATGTACTCATACTGGCTAATCACTTCCTTGTGCTTCCACCAGCAATTTTGAGATCTGCTTGTGCAGGGCAACCTATATAGCACAGAGGGTAAACTCCTGGGAAGACATGTGTGATCCCAGCTGGGGATAAATACCAATGCCTGTAGTATCTTAAAGTTTATCTCCTGTATTAGTGCATTTATAGAGCATTTATTTCCAAATCTTCACCCATTGGTCACTCATTTAGCTATTCTACCCACCCCCAAATCTTAAAATTCACACACTATAGGGGACCTCCCCAACCATAAACGCTATATTAAAAAAACCTTTAAAATCAGCACAGATATGCACTTACCAACCTTCGTTCCCTCGGCCACTGCCTCTTCTGCTACTTTCAGGAAGGGAAGAGCAGAAGGGGTGGGACCAGCAGCTGCTTTTGTAATTGGCTGAAAGTCAGCCAATCACAGATGCAGCTGCCAGTCAGCAGAGTGAGGCAAGGGAACAAAGGTGGGTAAGTACATTTCTGTGCTAATTTTAAAGGTTTCAATATAGCGTTTAGGGTTTCTTTATTTTAAAAGCCTAATGCAGCGCCGAGGGATCCGAAGTCAGAGTCCTTGTCCGCATGCCAGAGTCCTTGTCTCAAGGAAGAGGACAAGGAAGTAGTGGGCACTGATTACACACAGAGGCTCACTTCAGTTTTCTGGACTTTAATCAGGCCCTGCAGGAAAACCATTAGGAGCACAGGAAAAAGTTAAGGATTTTTAAACACTACTCAGTGGGGCCTGCAGTGAGGCAAATTTTAGTTTGGGAGGTGGACATGCCCTTTAAGGAAAGCTTAGAGACATGCCTTGTGGGATTTAACATGGTGTTAATAATAGAATTTTGTTCTATTCTCATAACATGGGTGACTGATAACTTTAAATGAGCAGAGCAAGGATTATCAAAGAATATGACAATTTTATATATTTTGCTTGGGATATAAACCGTATATTGTATTAATAATCCTAAAACATTTACAAAGGGAAAACATGGAGTAATTATATTCTTTAATATATTTATATAAAATAATATATAGCTTTATTACACAGTAATGTACTTTACACTATAATCCCAGATTTGTTTACACAAGCAAAACAGTTTTGTTGTACCTCATTGTAGTACTTTGTACAGGATGTAGAGATGCTGTTTTTTTCCAAAATAAGCCAGTGGAGGTGCCAGGATAAAGCCGTTTCAGTTATATATTTCATTAATGTGACCTGAGCAAGCTTTGGAACCAGCTGGGAAACTACAGTATTGTCAGGAAACAGCTGGGATCAGGATCAATGCAACTCCAGTAAAATAAACAAAATGTTAATACTGACCGGGAGGGTTATAGCCTTGCAAATAATTGTCATTGTATACCCCCCCAAATGATTGCAAATTGTGTGCAGGAAATGTCAAAAATGGTTTGTTCTAAATCCTGCTCAGCTGCCATTTCATTTTAAAATTGATCTAGGAACACCTGTTCAGGAATCACGTTTGCAAATGTATATTCATATTTATTTACTATAATTTCCACAATTGTTCCCAAAGAATTGGGCTAAGGACAATCATGCAAATAATGACTTAATTATCATAAGGCTGTTTCTACATTATTACACATATGGGTAGATGTAATACGATACGTAAAGAATTATTGAACCCCTAAACATTTCCATGTATACCATTTTATAAAGAATTGTAGCTGTATATTTTTTTTTGCATTACAAATAATTTCAAAATATTAAAGGAAATGCAATATAGAAGTTGAATTACAGCAAGGAACAAAACATATAACCTACAACTTACTTAGACATTGTTTACTTTCCATAGACCCCTGAGTCTGGACATTCCTATAGCACAAACTTTGACATTAGAGATGTTTGGAAACTACAACCCCCAGAATATAGCTTGTTAAGCAAGAGAAAGGCACACTGTGTCTGTCAAACTTATATTTTTGTTGTAAACTTGGTTCTTACTGCTAAAATGAAATGTAAACTATCAAAATAATGTCACAGGTTTAAAATCTCCCCCCCCCCTCAGAAAGCTTTATTGTCAATAAAATGTACTTGTTTTCAAAAAATTATGAGTAACAACAAAGTAGGCAGGGGATGTATTAATATAATGTATGCAATACAGCACAATCCGTTTTAATGAATAGTGGGCTAAATCACTTTTATTATGGGTACCAATCAATATATCAAATTCTAAAACTGTCGTCCAGAAATCAGGTTTTGTGTATTAGACCTAAGACACTGTTAATTATATATGCATTTAAAGGGCAACTAAAGCCACAAAACAAAACTGAACCAGAAGTCAGGACATCTTGATATAAAACCAGTAATCTGTGTCTTACCTCTCATTTTGATATAGGCACTGGGAAATTTACCTAAATAACATATGGTTTGTGCTTTACTTCTCAGCATTCTAGTATCAGACAGTTTGGTCAACGACCATTATGTTCTGCACATGCTCAGTCCTTTGCTATGGCACAAACTTTTTACAGTTGGTCACACCCATTAATAATATCTAGCCAATCCTTTTACAGGACAGATAAAGCAAGGAAGCATGTGACTGAGGTCAGGAGGTGTGGTCTGACACTGCACATACACACAGATACTTCATACAGTTCTTAACAGGCTTTGATTTACTTTAACAGAGTTTACTAAAGTGGCATTTTATAGTTTATTGGTGTTTTTAGGGGGGTTGTTTTCAGAATCTGGAGTATAAAAAAATGGGTTTAGTTCTCCTTTAAGGACATATAAACTGTGCCAAATTATTTTCCAACTAATCACACAGCAATAAGGATTAATTTTCACCTATCTTAAGCTCTTTATTTTCTTCTCTGACTTTCCTTTTTTATCTCTTGGAATTTTACTTTTTAAAGGGGGCGGAGCACAATTAGTCAGTAAAGAACTGTCCATCACTCAGCCCCTCTCCCTGGCACACTACATGTAGACACCATACATTCTATAAAAGTAAAGCTTTTTTTCTGTTACTGCATGGCTAATTGATTCATCATTAAAATCAGGAAAAGGAATAAGCACTGTTGCTCTGTTCTCTTTCTGTGCAGAACACCCAATCCTGCAGTTAGCTGCTGTCTGTGTTACTGAATTCCCAATGTAGCACTGTACCTAAAGAAATCAATTACAAAGTCCCTCCCCCCCCCACACACACATACCTTCAAACTCCTACAGCTAAAAGAAATCTTACTTGATTCAAACTGTGATTACAGCTCCCAGTTCTGCTTACCTTTCCATAGTAAGGCAGTTTCACTCTAACACAAAAACACTGGGTAAATGCTATTGGCTGTATGAGGGCACAGATCATCTCTACTGCACACGCTCCACACTCTTGCTGTGCCTTGGTTATGGGAGGGGGTGGAAACAGGGGAAAAAGCATAATAAAGAGATCAAGTTCCTGGCAGCACTCACAATATAGAAAAGGATAAAGGCAAGTCATTTTTGTCAGTTTAGTGTCCCTTAAATGTTTTAAAAACTAATTGCATGCTATTTCAGGAGATATAGCACTTTATTGCTGAAATGCTTGTTAAACTTTGAAAGAGAATAATAGACAAACTGGCCAGTAAGTAGCATGTTTTCTATTTTAGGTTCCTGTTTGATGACCTACTGGAAGCATGACCCGTGGTTAGGGGCAATGAGTTGTCCTCTTTGCAGACAAAAGGTAAGAATGTGAGTTATGATTGAGACCTAATTGAATGGGTTGTTTTTATTTCACCCACCCATAATCAACTGGTTTGTTGATGCCCCCACTATGAGTTATAGAAGCCCAGGGCATGTACACACAGGATTAAGTTACACCTAAGAGGAGTAAGCAGCACAGGCCACATGCAAACTGAACAAGGTATTCTTCGGCCTGCAGGACTGGCAGACTGGGGGTGATGGTGGGGATTTGTAGGGTTAAGGTGGGATGGTAGTTGGTGGGGTTGGAAGTACGAGTAGGCGAAGATACCAGGAGCAGTTGCCCTAATTTGTTGATTACATTGATTACAAACCTCGATTGTCTACTCTGAGAATTATATACACAAAAGGGGGGCTGTGGGAGCACTCCTCTGGCAAAATTACTTTATAACAAATAGTGGAAGTGCTACTGATCTGACCAAAACATTAGAACAAACAAGAAAAGAGATGATCAGTGCACATTCCTGGGCCCCACATATCATAATATCTATGCTAGTGCAAACAGTAAAAACATGGGGGTTTTTAGTAACAATTTTATGCATAAAAGTGAAAAGCCTTCCAACCACGTCAAGGTAACCCCAGTATGGAAGGTCCTAACAGTTTCCCTGGGGTCATTTACCTGGGCTGACACTTCCTGCTTGGTTGCATTTTCTAGAGAAGGTTGTCTCCCTAACCTTGCATTGGATTAGTATTAAAGGCTATCACTTCCCCCTGCCTACTGGCTTTTAACAAGGATGGAAAAGGCCTTTCATCCAATGCTTAGTATTCAAGGCATAAGACCTCCAATTAAATTGACGTGTGTGCATTGATCATCTCTTTTCTTGTTTGTGCTAATGTTTTGGTCAGATCAGTAGCACTATTTGATATAAAGTAATTTTGCCACAGGAGTGCTCCCACAGCCCCCCTTTTGTGTATATATTGTAGCAGAGTTTCTCTGCAGGAAGATTGACCAAGCTTCCATGTGGTAGTAGCACCCCCAACACGTCCCTTTAATTGGAGGTCTTATGACTTGCATATGCCAATACTAAGCATTGAATGAAAGGCCTCTTCCCTCCTTGTTAAAAGCCAGTAGGCAGAGGGAAGTGATAGACTGTAATACTAATCCAATGCAAGGTCAGGGAGACAACCTTCTCAAGAAAAAGCAACCAAGCAGGAAGTGTCAGCCCAGATAAATGACCCAAGGTAAACTGTTAGGACCTTCCATACAGGGGTTACCTTGACATGGTTGTAAGGCTTTTCACTTTCATGCATAAAATTGTAACTAAAACCCCCCATGTTTTTACTGTTTGCACTAGCATAGATATTATAAAATATAGGGCCCAGGAATGTGCATTGATCATCTCTTTTCTTGTTTGTTCTACTCTGAGCATTTCATTTATCATGATGAACTGACCATTAAAGGGCATGTCCACCCTTAAAATAAAAAAACTGTGACTTGACAGTTATTTGCAAGCAACCCCAACTGCTATTTATACCAGTTTATTATTTAAATTTGTGACCAGATATTTAATTTAAAGTTATATTCTTTTCTGGCAAAGGTAGCAGGTGAAACAGCAGTTAATTATTGGCTGTTATGTCAGAGGCAAAACCTTCATTGACTGCACAGAGGGAGAGGACAGCTTACTTTGCTAGAATGGGGACAGTAATTATCCTTCAATATCTACAAAATATATCAGTTAGAGTTGGGGGTAGGTTACGGATTATTGACCAGTTTTTTGTTTTAAGGGTGGACATTCCCTTAAAGAATAATTGCATTTCTGTTATCAGCATTGTAGAACTTATACAGCATTGAAATGCAGATTTCAAAAATAAGTTGGTCTCCAAGCTAGGAATTAAAGCATCTTTACCATTAAAGAATACATTTCAATTTGCAGGTTTTAAAATGATACATATAGCACTTTTTTAAGTGCACTGTCTCTACAATTCTCTAACAAATACCTTACTATCTGACACATAGGTGGTTGTTCTCTATAACGATTCCTGTGAAGGTCAGCAGGATGATTTGAGCCAAGGCATTGTTCAAGACATCAGGCATTATAATAAACAATTCTCTGGGAAACCACGGCCTGTAAGTATATGTCCTGATGTTTTCTATGAGAACACTGAAATGTTTCTTTTACCACAAATATAGTAGAGTTGAGAATTGGCAACTGTCTTGGTAGCATAGATTTTCAGTGACAGATAAAGAAAAAACAGAATTACAACAGATTTTCCCTTGTCACATATCAGTAGCATATCAATACATTTTTTCCTGAGAAGTCATAGTTTGACAGAATAGCTTTGATAACTTTCTAGCTTATTCAAAACTGTCAGCTGAGAGAAAAGTTGGATCTATAAAATTTAGCAAAATTATACATTGGGAAAACCAGTTTGTTTGGGTAATAGGATCTGCTGTATGCACACGGACAGTAATTAGCCAAGTATAAACAATTTTGACAGCTGAATGCTTTTTTTTTTAATTACTTTTGTTAGTTACCTTACATTTATTTGTTTTATTGCAGTTTAGAGACTACATTTATGATTTGCCATCCCTATTGCAACTTGCTTTGAGAAGAATCTTCACTATGGGTGGACTTGTGTGGGTCTTCTGCCTCAGAATCTTTGTTTGTTTATTTGGAGCAATCATGTGCTTATGTTCTCCATTCAATGGTATCCCAGACTCCATGTGTGGAATCCTTAGTATAATTGATGATTTAGTTGTAGTTGTCCTTCTTTTGATTTCCATGATAAATATTTGTCAGCATCTAGGTTCCCAAGGGATAAGCATAGTGCAATCCACAACGCCAATCAACTTGCCAGAATCTTGAGCAACACACGTCAGTTTCATCCTTAAACTCATGTCTCCGGACTGTTCACATACTGTAGTTTAAAGATCTATGTGGTGAATGTGGTCTGTTTAGAGTTCAACAAATCGCTGTGGGGTATTTTTCCATTATGATAGAAAAACTGCACAATGTAGATTTTAATGTATAGCGGAGATACATTAGTCATGTAATATCAGTGGTTCCTCTAAAGATGTTTTTTTCCTATTTTTAAATATACCCAAACAAACTTAACTGTATGGGTGGATCACTGAGTGTATAAACTATGAGGTAATACCAAATGCAGTTTGTACAGTGAAATGCCGAAGGCTCCAAAATAGATAACAAAAAGTAATGCTAGTCAAGGTTTTAAATAGTCTATAATTCTATTAGACAATAACAGAACAATAAAAAACCTACAAGGTATTTTGTTTTAAAAACTTAGAGAAAGGGCTGAACAGCTAAACCCCTTTCATTGTTTAACTATATTAGTTGGTTTTTTTTGGGGGGGGGGTTGCTGAAAAAAGAATGCATTGATTAGCATTGATATATCTTGGTTCATTTATGGAATATTGTACAGTTTATACTTCTTGATGTCAGACCCTTGTATCTTAATGTTACAGTATCTCTATATATTTATTGAAAAACCCTCGATTTTCAAATTGTATTAGCATGTGTGTATTTTTGCAATAAAAGTATGTATATTGTTTTGAATATTTTTTTTAAATATTTGTTTTTTACAAATATATTTTTTATATTTGTCATTTTTTTTTACAAATATAAAGAAATGCAGGCACTGAAACCATGCACCTCAGTGCAGCCTACACACCCCAGATGCAACTTTTTGGCTGTTACACCAGCATTTCTAAAAGTAGAAAAGACCAAAAACATCCCAACTTAACCTCTATTGAAGGGAAAACACTATGATAATTTTAATATGACATCATATATACTACCAGAGTTTGGACACACCTAATTGAATGTTTTTTTATATGAAGATGTCACTATGTAGGAGCATGTATGGAAATGGATATCCTGCTTTCAGCATTACAAAGCAAAAACTTTACAATAAATCCTAGTTGCTAAAACTGTATTGCTACATTTCAGTTAATAATATAGATTTAGCTATTTAAAGGGCCTGTTCACCCCTCAAATGAAACATTATATACAGGTTAATCACCCCCCGAACCCTAAAACCACAATATTTAAAGGGTAACTATACTGTAAAAAATAACTTTTTAAAAATGGAAAGTACCTGGGACAGCAAGGTTGGATTGATTGTTCCCACCTCACAATATTGTTTCGTTGAGGAGCTATGGCACATACAGTTTCCATTTCCCAGGTTAGTCCTGGACTATTTCAGTATTAAAGATAGTGCTGATGTCAGGAGGAAGACTGGCAGAATCAGTTTTCTTTGGGCTGGTGCTCCTCACAGAAACAATTTTGGGAGGTAGGAATTACCAGACCTATATCCCTGTCAAGTACTTTTCATTTGAACTGCTTTTAAAGAAAACTCTATACACATACTTAAAAAGCAGACAGATGTAGGACTAACCTGTTATGCAGCAAAAATATCTTCCCCTTTGCTATGCCTCTCAAACGGTTTCCCCCTCTTTTCCAACCTCACCATGCTCTTTTACAAGCCCAGACATGCTTAGAGGAGGCTGCTTGAGAAATAGCATTCAGTCATTGGCTGTGATGTCAATTTTCACATCCATGATTGACAGCTGATAACCGGAAGAACCAGGAAGCAGAAAGGGGAGTAAAAGGACAGTGGGCAGCATTTCAGGTGTGTCATATATATTTCAGAAAGACTGATATGGCCACATGTAGTGCTGGATTGGTGTCTATAATGCTTTATTTTCTTTTAAAGTCAATTTAAGGGCACAGCTAGGTACAACTATTTTTGCTTCTATCCCATGTGATGTTTCTATAAAGGTGCCACATTGACTACAAGATTTCCTGAATAATGCGAGAGTCGTGTGAATGTGGGATTTACAGTAACTAACATTTTCTCTTTCTCTTAAGAACCATAAAAAAAGAAATTCTGCTAATCTGTTCTCTACAATTATAGTTAATGTTTACATTGTATACTGTATATTGCTCTGGTATGACAGGACACTACAGTAATGTTTGAAATAAAAAAGCATATTGATAGATTAAAAAAACCCCTTCCCTTTTACCCTTGTTTCTATGAGATATTTGCACAAAAAGTAGGAGATTTAATTTTTGTCTATAAATATAAACACCATATCTGGGATGGTAATAATGTCCTTTTGTGTCTGTTAGTTATTATTTTACCTTTTGTGAGGGGAGTTTGAACCTTGTTTCCTGTTTCTTTCTCATGCACTTTTGCCCCTTCTTTACTTCTGACACCCATCATTAGAAACGTTCACCTTCCTGTAAAAGACAAATAATGTGCGGGAAATCCTCTGGGGGGTGGGGGGAAACCTTTTTATATCTAGTACCCAGCAACTGCAGCATGCCCTAGACACCAAATACAGTATCTGTGCCATTAAACCAGGTTCTGCGTTCTATAACCTTATATAAATCTCAAGATAAATCCTAAAGATATAACCCAATTAAAAATTCCATACATATTGATCATTAAATATAATATTAAGACCTACCCCTATCTCCTCTACTAATACCTATTATTCTACTATACACTATGCACTTCACATGTTACCAGCATATACAAAAGTATACACTTATTGTAGCTTTATGATGTTCGGGCACCTGTATTTTCTTATTCTAAATATGCTTGTGAAGGTTCTCATTCATCCAGGTCATGGTATATCTGTTGTATTCAATTAGATCAACTGGACTTGAAGTTTAGTTCTTGAAGACGTTTTGCTAGTCATCCGGATGACTAGTGAAACTTCTTCAAGAACTAAACTTCAAGTCCAGTTGATCTAAGTGAATACAACAGATATACTTATTCTAAATAATATTATTAAAGGACAATAAATATCCATGCCGCCAGCATTAATTTAACAAAACAAATAAAATTCTCGTCCATAAAACAAATAAAATTCCATTTTGAAAAATCAGTTGATTTCATACCCTTTTCTGTTGCCCTGCTGCTGACATTAGTGAGCTGACATTTTAGGTTTTAACGGTCCTTCTTCTTCCCAGGATGCGCCACATCCTTGGAATGTTCCTAACAGTAATTTCTACTGATTGGCTGTTGGATGGGTCAAACATGCTCAGATCTCTACTGAGCAACTGAATCAACCCAGGTGCTGGGTCAAGGGCAAGACCATAACGATCTCTACTAGGGGTCCTGCAAACAGGAAGTCAGTATTTCAGTTGCATTTATTTATACACAGACAAAATGCTGAATTGGCAGATTAAGGCCATTGGGATGAAAAAATACTGCTCTTTTTTCTGAAAAGTACGTATATTTGCACTGAACTTCCCCTTTAAGGGATTGGGAATCCACCCCACACTTCACTATTGGATTCCTAATAAACCCAGAACCATTCCAACCTTTTGTTGTAACCAGCAGCCAGGAAACAATACCAGCTCTTTGCACAGAAAAGGCCTTCTGGTTTTACCTCACCATGTGTAGGTGAGAATCCTTAAAGGGCATCTATAGTGAAAAAAACACATTGCCCCTTTGCAAAGTTAAATTCATGTACTCTGTGCTGCCTTAATCCTATCTATGTCAGTGACTCTGTTTAACCATGGTGCCAGATCTGTGTGCAGCACTCCCCCCCTTACCCCTCCCCTCTGTTACCTCCTCCATGTCTCAACTTTGGCTAGCCGACAAGCTTATCATGTGCAGTAGGAGTTAAAAGTTCAACATCCTGAAAAACATACACACACACACAGTGGCCAATAGAAAGCAAGCTGTCCTGGAGACACGGAAGAAGAAGGAGAACAGTACAGTTTACGATCTCTCTCTTTGTGACCCATCATCAATCAGTGAAGTCTATCAAGAAGGGGGGTCAAGTGCAGCCTTATATCTACCATGAAAGCTACCTCTCTCCCCCTGCTAATGCTGTTATCCAGAGCAGGGAGGGGGGATCACGTCACAGGGATTTGATTGACAGTAGGAGTAGAGGAATGCAATCACGTATTCTTCTAACTGGTGTATCTAAGGACAGAGAGTGATGACATTCTGGGGGTTGTGGGGAATTATAGAACACATGGAAAGAAAGAAAAAAAAGTTCATTTTCCCACTATAGATGCCCTTTAAAGGGCATATCCACCATTAAAACAAAAAACTGGTGACTTGTCAGTTACCATCCTGCAACTCCAACTGCTATTTTCCCCAGTTTATTACATGTATTTGTAACCCAGTATTTTATGATTAGTTCTATTCCTTCCTGGCAAAGATACCTGCTTTTACTTAAAGGACAATTATACTTACTTCCTCCCCGCTCCTCTTCTTATAGGCACGCTCTCTATCAAGGGTGAAGACCTAAGTCCTCACCCCTGGGCTGTTTCCACTTATGCTGTTATACTTACATGGCGCTTCTCCTCCCCCACATCTCCGTCTGCGACGATGCCAATAGGAAGATACGATCTGCAAGGTGCGTGTCTTCCTATGGGACCCATCACGGAAGCCGACGGAGCGTAGCAGCGCTGTGTAAGTATTAGAGCGGAAGCGCAAACAGCCCAGGGGTGAGGACTTAGCGACTTAAGTCCTTACCCTTGGCAGAGAGCGTGCATATAAGAAGAGGAGCGGGGAGGAGGTAATTATAATTGTCCTTTAAAGAGCTTTTTATATGCTTGAGCATGTGCAGAGTAGGCAGCAGGTGAAACAACAATCATTGGTTGTGATGTCAGCAGTCACAGCCTTGATTGACTGAATGGAGGGAGGGGCCAGCTTACTCTGCATAACATATTACCATTAGCTTGCTTGTGGTATTGAAAACCTTTCTTTGATTCACATTTGCTGTTTTATTATAATTCTTTGTCTGTTACTACTCACATGCAGATTACAGTGAAAATAATTTTATTGTACACTACACTGTTCAATTAACAATAATGAGTGTAAAAGAATGAATGCCATGTAAAACCAAGATTGCATCGTTATTTTAGCGATATTGCTATTTTAGATTAACAAAGGGGGAGATTCAATATGGCCGAAATCCATCTAAAACCCAAAGTATTTTCAGGTTAACGTCGGTTTTAGATGGATTTTAGAGCACAGCGCCTAACGTTTTTGGCTTTGTAGCGTGAAACTTAACGGGACTGAGTATGTGGTTTTAAAGTTGTGTTACTTACCTTAGCCCGATCTCGCGATGCAATACCAGATGTCATCTCGTTTATGTCAGGTATTGTATCGTGGGGTCGGGCTAAGGTAAGTAACTTGATTCTTGAATCTCCCCGAAAGTTATCTAAATACTGTTTGGTCTGTTTATACAAATGCTCCTTGAGTCTTCTGATTAGTTATCATACAAGTTAGAGTAATACAGCCTGCTTCATATTTCAATGAAAGCACATCACTTTTCATTTACAGTTAAATCATTATTTGTTTTTACTTCATTCGTTATAGTAATAAACATTTAATTCTTTCCACCTCAAAACAATTCTAGTTACATTGCAGAAGACTGTTTTCTAGTCAAATGTTTCCCATGATTGCCTGATACTCCTTCTGGTGCTCTGATAATTTTAGAAAAACTTTGTATTTCTTGTCATAAAAACTGCAAAGAAATAAATGAAAAAGTAAATAATTGTTGTTATTATATATTACTTCTTTAATTAAGCAGTTAAAAGCCAGCTGTAGCCTCAAAAAAAATAAAATCAGATGACAGAACTTTGACTCCTGATAATCACTGAGCAATGAGAATTAATATTTCTTATCACACACCATGCATGATTCACTGTTTGTACCCACATACTATATCTTTTGCACATTGCATCTATGAATCTGAACACCACTGTCTGGCAGCATATTTATATTGGGCCAACTGGAGGAATCTACTGGATGGTATTGGGGGCATGAAATGTTTTTTCTGGGTTGCTCACCAATTTCTAGTTATGCCTCTTATTAATCTTGAAAATGCAAGATTTTAAAACCCATGGATCCTAATTGTATCATGCCTGAAGAAGAAAACTAAAGGGGAACAAAAATAAAATACACAGAGCAGCTTCACAGATTCTATAATTGTCAGTTATGGTGGTCATACATGCTCTGATCGGGATATTCCCCATATCATGTGATTGCCAGATGGTGTATCGATGATCAACCAACGATCAATCCAATTGTATGATCCATGGATTGTACGATCATGGCTACCACTTTTTATTTCTTACATCTGAAATCAGCTTCTTGGTGTACAAATCATCTGTAGTATACTTGAACTCAGTGATGTCACTGCTGCTTTCTAGTGTTGCCTCTAGCTGCTGGTCATGGACGCAAAACTTCTGCACATACTAACTAGATTCCTTAAGGGCAATGTAATAAAAGTTCTTATTCCGTATAGTGCTAATTTTGCCCTAACCAATCAAATGTTAGCTTTAATTTGAAAGCACAGTTTTTAACAATAAGAACTTTTACTACATCGCCCTGCTAATGTTTGTATCCACATCTCTCTTCAAGCTAAGCTGCAGGTAATAGCTGACTCCGGATTGCTCACCTGCCAGTGTCTCCAGAGAAAGAAACAAATATAATTAGCTGATATGGGATAATGTGCTTAAGCGGAATGGTGTATAGAGAGAGGAAACTGTTTGAATATATATTTATACAGAAACAACATAGTCCAGAGCTGCAGGTGGACCGTGGAGGATAATGAAGTGACCTGTCTTAGCACAGCTCTGGGCAATGCATTTCTCAAAAGTGTTACAACACAGAAAAATTCATATAATTTATATAGTTATAAATGACAGGGAGAGCTAGAAAGTGTCACACTGTTATACTTAAATTATAGTATGGTTACTATGCAAATCCGTAAATCTCAGTAAATCTTTATGCAGCTCCCAGCATATCCTGCAATTTGAATATTTTTGATTTAATCTATTTATGCATCACTGGGGTTATGAGTTGTGGTTTGCATTACATGCAAAAAATATAATGAAGTCTAGTAAGCTATTATCAGCCCATTGATTGCACAATATTTTAGCAAGCCCGATAATGAAAACTAGCTGATTTGGTCAAAGGACACCACACACAGGCCAATTATCATTTAATACAGGGTATCTGACGATAATATCACTGTCTATGGCCTCCATAAATGTTTCTAAAGCTTGAATTTTCAATTAAATTAGTAAAGGTTAGCACTCTAATTCCAAAATATATTTTATCATGGCTAACATGGTTACATCATGCAATGGGGAATGGGTATTCACAGAAAGTCACTATAGTAAAAATTGTCTTAACTTTTGGCTTTGTGTATTTTTTGCATGACATTCTGACAGTTTACCGCAGACTTTGTAGCGTTTGCACAATTATTTTAAAGGACAATTATACTGTAAAAATTTTCTTTTTAAAAATTAAAAGTACATGGGGCAAGGAGAAAGGATTGATTATTCCCACCTCCCAATATTGTTTTGTTGAGGAGCTACAGCACATACAGTTTTCGTCTGCCAGGTTATGGCCCTGGGCCATTCTATATTAAAGATAGTGTTAAGAAATCCGGAAGACTGGCAGAAGCAGTTTACTCCGTCCTACTGCTCCTCATAGAAAGGATATTGGGAGGTAAAAAGCAACAATCCTACCTCTCTGCCACAGGTACTTTTTATTTTAACTGTTTTTGAAAAAAACTTTATACGCACTATACTTTCCCTTTAACATTTTTCACTACGATTGAATCAACTTTGTGCCAATTTTCACTATTTTAATGCCACCAGGGGACCTGGTCTTATTGTTTATAGTCAAAAACCCCTTTTAAGCCTTAAGTGAGTACAGTTTTCTAAGCACTATTTTATCACTAGAGATTAAAAGCTTCCTGAATTACCCCTAATATATATTATCAAAGGGAAAAGCATTTGCTTTTTCTGCTAAATATGTAATCTGCTTGTGTTCCTGTAGGTGGTGGTAAAGTTGCACTATTACAGCCACTAATCCAGTAATTATTATAGTCCAAGCACAAAATTGATTCTGGGTGCGGTCTAAAAGACCTACCACTCTATGCCTATTCTTAATATTTAAGAAGTTTTATTGATTAGCTGCAGCTAAAGCAACTGAAAAACAACACACAGGGATGGTATTTTTTTTTTAGTCTTCCTATGATTTATGTTACCTTTTGAGTTCCTGGTTAGGAAAAATAATTTGGCCAACATTTGACATTTTCTTCATGGCCTCCTGTAAAAACAGAACATAAATATATTTGTAGTTGTATATGCTATACATTTACTAAAATAAATCATGTTATTAACCTAGAATGTTCCATGGATGCAACAGTAAGGTCATCCTAAGGATAAATTAAATATGAAATCATATTTACAGTAGTCATTTAAACAAGGGCAAGTGCAGGATTCTCAGGGGGGTGGGGGATTCCTGAATGGTTTATCATCCACATCCAAACATTCTGTTATATATGGATCATATAATATTATACATATTCACTATTTACCATTATTATCACAGCCAATGCAGATATCACCTTTTACATCAATTGTATAAAAAGTATATTCATATAAATACCTAATGTATTACTTCACATTCTAAGAAATCAACTTTTAACATTTGCGCTACATTATCATTAGTGTGTTTCATAGTCAGAGCTGTGACATTGACGGCAGATCTGACCTGTTTAATATGAGTGTGAGTATAGGTCCTGAAGCTAAAAAACTACTGCCACCAGTTACTGCAGACCTGGGCAAAGTAAGGCCCGGGGGCCTCATGCCACCCTTTGGCTGCCCCTGACTGGCCCTTCAATACTAGACCTAGACCCAAAAAGATAAAAATAATGTTCATTGATTGTCTGAGGATGGATGAATGGAATTTTATGGATCTGAAATATTACAAACTTTCTATTAAAAAAAAAAAAACAACATGAAATATACCAGGGATATTAATTTAATCTGTTTATAAAACCCAGTTCTGTAATCTCTTCAATAAGAACTGAGTTGAACCTATTGGCCTGGCCCTTCACAACAGTTCCTCAGGCAGCCCCCAGTGAAATGTAGTTGCCCACCCGAGTTATTGGCTCCCTTTACTTTAGTAGAGGGAGACAATAACCTCAGACCATATATAGGCGCATCAAACGATTGTTCTGTATAACAATACATTGCTCCCGTGTATTTGCAACAATTAGTCACCTACACGGCTTTACATATACTCATACACACATTCACACACACTCATGCAGCACTCTCAAATATACCGCTACGCACATTTACTATGCATATAAACACTACTACACACATACATACACCTTTACACTGTTACACACTTAAAAATACATACACTTACACACACTGCTACATTCACATACACACTGCTGTACTGTATATAGCTAGAGTGCCCCTATGACTATCTGCCCTCATATAATGTAATATTCCCAATCATTCCCAATCAGCTATACAATCACCACTAGGATTTCCCAATGTCCCTTTCAGTCCTACCATAAGACAGGAATGGTTTGGATTTTAAAAATCAAAAATAGCAGATAACTGGTATGAGATGTATGTAAACAAAGTATAGTGCACCCACAGTATCACAAACATACCACTTACAATCAGTTGAGTTTTCTAGTTTCTGCAATAGAGTTTCACTGTTCTAGACTGAAAATGGGGATACTGGGAACCTGTCATTAACCATGTCACTATGCTGCATAATTCCTGCTCACAGGAAGGTAATAGTACTGGTAGCATTGTTGCACGTGATTATTTAACAATCAGTCACTATTCACAACCATTTCAACAGACATTCTGATCTATGTACAAGATGTACAAGGAAAGTGGGCAGATGAATAGAATATAACAGCAGGTATTGCAACTTAAATGGAAATGTGACCAGTCACCTAACCACTTATCTCTAATATTAATCTAAATGTCAGGGCTAGAAGCTACTAGTTACATGACAATTCAAAAGATCACATGAAAGAGAGTGTAATGCCTATAGGACGATAAATATAAATTAATGTACCCACTGAAGCAATAAGGATTCTATAGAAACACACTGTTAAGGAGAGATTATATTTCAGGTTAGTTCAACATGAATACATTATAATTGAGATACAGGAAGGGTGATTGCGTGGAGGTATATTTGCGATTCTCAAAAAGAATCGGGGGTTGCTAGTTTTATATATAATGTACACATATACCAGAAATAAACTATTAATTAGAACTGAACAAGTGGTTGCTTGACTTGCTCTACCAGTCCAGAGATTGCACCTTTACTTTTTTAATATTATAAGCTAAATAATAATTCTTTAAAATAGAGAGGAAACCCTAACCATAGTGAAAGACTAGGTAATACATACAATCTCTATTAGTCTTTTTTTCTTCCAGCTACTGTCTGCAGCCCCAGTGGGTTCCCCCCATCTGTTCCCCTACACCTTCATACGTAGACTCAGTGATTCCCACTGGCATTTCAATTTATATGGGTCCGATAACTTCAGCATTTTATTATCGCCTCACATTGCAGCAAAATAATCAGCTGTATTTATAAAGCCGATCTTTTTTGTGCCAAAAAGTATTGCAACGCCTATGTGCAAAATGAGGAAAAATGGTGACCCCTTACGGGGGAGTAGGGTGTACGTGCCACAGCCAAGGGTAGGTGGCGGGAGCGAGCTCTTCTAAGAGCTAATGGTAGTCCTGTTTTTGAGCTGCAGGACCTCCAACAAAGGCACTTGTCAGTTCCACAAGGGCACTTATAAGTGCCAGGGAGGGGGGTTCCGGTTTGGAGCAGCAGGACACCTTAAGCCCCAAAAGGCACTGGTCAGTGCCACAAGGGCACTTCTAAGTACCAGGGAGGGGCGTCCTGGTTTCGAGCTGCAAATGCCTTATGGGGATAAAGGGTTCCCGCAGCTATGGGGCGTGCCCCTAGTGGGGCATGCCCCCCACCTCCCAGCAGCCCCTAACAACCCACCTTGCCCATTGGGCACGCTATGGCTCCCCCCAACATGCACACACACTTCCAAGCAGCCCCTCACAGCCCACGGCGCTAAGTTCGCACGTTTCTGCTAGCCCAGAATTTGGCAAATTGAAACAGCCGAACTTACTGTGAGATCAGCGTTTTTGACGCTTTAAAAATACGATCAATCGGTAACACTGGCAATATGCAGCAATAAGCAAAATGGCGATTACATCATTACATAATGACTTTCCGCCGGCAAAGTTAATGCACCTTTATAAATATTCCCCTAGCACATTTTCAGTGATTGGTGGTAATCTTTGATTTTTCTGCAACACAAAGAGTTCGTTCTCTCCAGGGTTCCTCACTAGATTGCATTCAAATGACCCCCTTTAACTTAGCCCACCGTTGGTGCAAAGTAGCACATGCTCTACTAGACTGTAGTCTCCAGTTTCTACATAGTGGGCCAGACAGTCACTTGTAATCTTGGATCAACAATAACTGTAAATAGCCTTTGGTTTTTTTCAAAGTGTAAAGAAACAATTGAAAATTACAAGTTCCAAACAGCTAATGGTTGTTTTATTTGGGTGAGCTGGATTCTTTTTGCTCTGCTCAGTTGTTCTTTTCTCAAAACTCACCACATCTTTTTTTTATGTAATTGGATGTTAATGTCGAATTCTGTATACTAATTAATCTGAGGGCTGTTTTTTGTTGTTTTGGATAACCCGCTGTATATTACGCACCAAGCTTGTGACAGCTCATTAAATATAACATACTCTATTAACTCCCACGTTCAGGTTAAAAATTAAGTTCTAAATAGACCTATATTGTCAAGAGAATGTTTCAAACTTATTCATACAAAGAAATCATTCTCTATAAAAACCCTAAATATTCTGTCTGATCCTTTTTTTAAACATTTCTTTATTCTTTTTCACAAAGAATGCACTATAAATAAACGCTGAAATGTAACCCTTCGAAAGACCATCCATGAAATAAGTGAAAGGGTCACCAGAGAACAAGACAGAGGCAATGAGCATTTGTATAATAGAGTCCTTTCATAATGTAATAGTCATTTTGTTAATGGGATAAACAGATAGTAATATCACAAGCAGTTCAATGGTAAGATATGGCAAACTTTTGTAGCAAAGGTTTAACACCCTATTCAATTATTAATTGGTCTCTAAAATTAGCCTGTGATTCATCAACAAAAATAGTAATTATAAATAACAAAACTTTATATAGCACAAGACGTGCCATGTTTACTCTCTGCTACATAGTCAAACAGGAATGATTCAGGGAAAAATATATTTCTGCCACAGATTGCAGCATTTGACCTTTAAAAAAATGTTCAGAACAAATACAAATGAAAAATTTAGAACAATTATCAAATAAACATTCACACAGTTACTACATTTCTTTGATGTTTCTTTCAGGATGCGGTAAATTGCTCAATTCCATAAATCCGTCAACCCCTAAAAAGTTGTAGCTGACAATATATTACGCTATTACGCTTTATATTACGAAAAATAAACATTACTTTCAATTATCAGTGATAAATAGATTTCATTATTAAATACAGTCTCATTTATAAAATACCCAGCTATACATCTGTAATCAACATCTGTCACTTTGTATGTAGCCCTCACTTTGACCTCTGTGTCCTGCTGTGGTTACTCATTCTGATGACTGATATTTTCATAAGAAATTACATTAACCTTGTGTTTAGTTTTTAGTTTCGTTTTATCGCGAAAGTCTATTCTTTTAATATTCCAACTCCACCATACTTTATTTACTATGAGCTGCATGACAATAGTTACAAATTATAATAGTGATATAAACTTTTATACTTTAAACACACACACTTGGCAGCTTGCAAAAAGCAGGACTAGCCCCAGTTTTTCAACATTTCACAATGAGACAAAACTGACTACTATGTATTGCACATGCATACATACATATACACATGAGAGGACATTTATCTACATGTGTATGAAAACATTAGATTATCAAAATGATCTCATTACTTTACAGTGTAACCTCCTTCACTTAACACACTTGATCCACTTTGCCTGTCTTTAATTTATCTTAATTCTTCAGCTAACCCAATAAAATTCCTTTAGGCCACATCTGTAAAATGAGGGGTTAAGCTCACATTTACCTATTCAATATCGGTTAGCGCATGCAATGGACACTCGCACAGACGTAGCATTTGCGCTACTTTTAACACGTCTATTTAGCACCAGCTAATAAGCAGTATTGAATACCGGAAGGTAGATCTACATAGAGTGGCAAAGTCCCCAATTGTGTAAACCTTATATTCAATTAATTCCAGACCGCATTTCTTG
This sequence comes from Hymenochirus boettgeri, assembly GCA_019447015.1. NCBI lineage: Eukaryota > Metazoa > Chordata > Amphibia > Anura > Pipidae > Hymenochirus > Hymenochirus boettgeri. Next base: position 149,751,200 of record CM033472.1, read on the forward strand.
GCCAAAAATAACCTCATAATGCAAAGGTAACATATTGGGTCACCATACATAGCATTACAGCTATTATAGATTATCACTGGCTCCTGATGGTTTCTTAATGGACTTACAGATAGATGTGTGTGCTGTCATTGAACACCCCTTCCATACACATGTTCTTTGAACATACATATTGTAGAAAATGCACAGAGATATATGTCATGCATGTTTAAAGGGCATGTCCACACCCAAAACTAGAATTTAACCCACTACTGACCCCACTGTGTAGTGTAATAAAATCCTTACCTTACATTCCAGCTTCAAATGGTTCTCCTGTAATGTCCCTGTAAAGTCCCAAAAACTGGCCACCAGGAGCCTGGCATTGAGGGAAATTGTTTCCGCCTCTGAGGCGTCCTCTCAGAAGTTTTTGGCTTGCTCAGAGCAGCCCCCCTCTCCCTCCCCCTAGCATAAAACCCCTTTGGGGTACTAAAGGGCTTCCTCCCCCAGCCCCAACCGCTATATTAATATTTGCAGAAACTCCCACGATCGTTACTTACCTTACCTCTCTCCTCTGGCGTTCTGGATAGTTTCATGCAAGCAGAAGGCTGGCACAGTACGTCAGAGGAAAGAGTAAGTAATGATCGGGGGAGTTTCTGCACATATTAATACAGTGATTGGGGCTGGGGGAGAAAGCCCTAAAGTACCCCAAAAGTTACAAAAAGGGCTGGAGATGCCCTCTAAATCAAAACCATCATTATCATTTTCTATATCTAGTGTGTTAACCTATTCATAGACAAAAAACAGGCATATGTTGATATACCTGATAAACACTTGTCAAGTGTTCTAGCGCACCCTTCTATGAGCTACAAAACTCCTATTATACACGTGACATACGTTTTGAGAATGACGTGCTAGTTTGACCGTGTAGTCTTCAAAGAAAAACCACATGAAAATTAATGTATGATTTTCACAACATAGGATTAGAGAGGGCCGAGCTTCCAAAAGTTTAGTCCGGTTTCGATCTTTCGAACTATTTGGAAATACAATTAAAATATCAATGTAACCTAATGTAAATGGCTCTGGGACCTGGGAAATGGTCTGGGGAACACGTTTGAGTATCCAGATACTGATTTTATTCTCACGCACGGTACTTTCGAGCTCCCCGTGTTCGAACATAATTATCCCATAAACGATTCAAACATTCGATAAATATCCCATAAACAATTCGAACTTTTGATGATTATCCCATAAAAGATTTGAACATTCAATAATTATCCCATAAACGATTCGAAGATCTTTCGAATCGGATAATTATCGAAAGTCCGAGAAATCCGGGTCCGGGATAATTCGAGAAGTCCAAGTCCGTTCGAACTCGATAAGTTTGTCTCGAAGTCGGGTTCGAGTTCTAGTCCATCTCTACATAAGATGCCCCTATCCCTTAAACAAGTGTCACTTCTAATAGCTAATCATTATGTGGAGGTAGGAAACACTGCAGGTTAATTAAAAACAACCCAAAAAACTACTGACACGAAAGAAAAAAATACAAAGAAGCGAACTAATTGATAGCAGATGCTAGCACCATAAGAATCATGAACCATATTTGTAAATATGGACTTGTAGATGTGTGTACTTATTTTAGCAACTTTTGGTTCAGAAACTTTATATTATAATGTGAGCTCACCAGCATTTGTATGTATAGTGTATGTATAGTTTATATATAAAGCACCACTTGGGGACGCAGCACTGTACAGTAACACAATACAATAAAGTCATACAAGGGGGGATAAATACATAGATAGTTCAGTACATAAAGGTACTAATTATGTAAATAGAAGTGCTAGAGCTTTGCCACCAGAGGAAAGGAGGTCCCTGCCCCATAGACCTTACAATCTAGTCATTTATTTGTTTTTAATAAGCAAGACATAAAGAAATTTTAGGGCAGTTCTATCTGTCATCATTTTAATTAATACGTACAGTGTATGTATATATGTATGTATTGTATATATAAAACATTTTCTGTAGGAAAGAGTGCCATACTGAAATATGTATATATACGTCTTCTCTATGCTTTATGCAAATATTTACATTGATTTCCATGGATACAAGTTAGTAAATATTTGTATCTAAAGGGATTTTTTTTTAAAAATCCTTCCCTTGATGAAGAAATACAAAACACATTTGCTTTTGTCAAGGAAGGATTAAGTATTGAGTAGCACATGTTCACATCTGGGATGCATTCTAGATCTGTGCTTCTCTATTAAATGTAAAATGTTAAGGATGTATTCAAAAGATTTCAGTATGGAATATGCTTATGTTGAAATTAAAAGGCACTGTTTTGGTTCTTGGACCCAAAACATCACACAAGCTAAATCAAATATTTTGACAGGCTGCAGATTTGCCTGAAGGATTTCTGTCAATGAGCCCCCATAGGAGGATTTATGAATTTAAACTGTGGCTACTAGGGGTCAGCACCCTTAAAGGGCATGTCCACCCCCCAATGTAAAATTAAACCCACTACTGGCCCCTCTGTATAGTTAAAAAAAATCCTTACCTTACATCTCTGCTCCTTATGGTTCTCCTGCAGTGTTTGTCCAAAGTCCAGGAAACTGAAGAGTAGGAGCTGCCTTCCTGTCCAAAAGGTTTCTGCCTCCTCCTTGTCCTCTGAGAGGACATTGGCAAGCACAGGGGAGTCCCCCTCCCTCCCAGCATCCAGATCCATCCATGGCTGTCCATCCATTAATGGCAGTCACGTCTGTGATCGGCTGCCTCTCAGCTGTGTACAAGCAATACAGAACAGTCTGGTTTCATCGAGCCGAATGGTATGCACCCATATCTGTTTTGATATGTCGTCTAGTATGACCGATATCCATTTTTAGATATCCATATCATAAAGGGTGAATGTCAATTCAATAGTCGATTATACCAAAAGCCCACTGATCGTAATCAGCAGCTGTTATTTTCTAGTCAACATATTAAATGGTCGATCTCCTACAGCCAACTCAGACAAGTAGATAGGCTAGTTAATGAAGGTGAAACAAATGCTCAAATAACTATGAAGGTACAAAATAAGTATAATAGATGAAGCAAGGAAACAGGTGCTCACACAGAATGGGGAACAGAGGGTACATAAATACAAAGGAGAGAGACTTAATTTTGTCACCGCATTTCGACCTCTATAGTCAAAACACATTAAAGATATTCCACAAACACTGGCTGAAATTGACCCAATCCTTTCCTGGTATAGCAGCATTCCAAAATCCTCTGCTTATTTCATATAGACAGGGTAAGACTAATGGGGGAATTATCAGTAATGAAAGGGAAAATGATGGTGTAGAACGAAAAGGTGATTGGCCATGGGGGATAAATGATGGGAATGTACCCCTGCATGCATTGTGGGTGTTGCTCCAAGGTTATAAAGAGCAACAAATTTACACAGAAAATCACTAAGCTTTTATTTAACATACATCGGTACACAGTTTAAAAGCTTGCCTTAAGTGTTTCATGCCAGGTGTGGCACTTCATCAGAGGCAAGGTAGGAAATCCAGCCCTTAAATAGAGGTGTGTCTATCCAAACTTGGATAGAGACTCCCCCCCACTAACTGGGGAAACATTACACAGTCAAATAAGTAAACTTACGAGTAACACCCCATCCTAAACAAGTCAAACCTAAACAAGTATGAATCAAAGAAAATTAAAACCAAAAAGGATAAACAATGTACATATAAACATATATATTAAAATCCGAAAGACTAAAGGTTCGTACACACGTGCAATCGCGGGTCAGCTGACCGCGATGCACAATGTGTATGAATGGCCGTTTCGGGCAATAATCTTGCCGTGTATGGGCACTTTATCGGCTGAAACAGCCTCTCGTTCCAAGATCCGCCCGGCCAGTTGGGCAACGATCCCCGACAATATTCTTAAATAATTAATGCAAAAATGTAAACGTTGTTGCACATTTTCAATTTATCAATTCAGAATGAAAAAAGTAACCTAAAGTGGCCAATAGGGAGACACTTAATGGAAAAGGAGAGCAGACTAGCTTCTATAGTAAACTAAAGGTAGTAAAGCAAGCAATGTCAAAAATTGAGTTTAAGCCTTTCTAAAGGGCAATTTACAAAGGAGCGCTGCGGCTACACATCGCTCCTCTCGGCCCTTAACGTCGCGCTAACCGATTTACGATTGGTTAGCACTACATTTAGTCTCACTTTGCGGCGGCTGCGGAGGCAAATGTACCCATTGAAAGCATTGCATTTGTAAATAACTTAAATCACCCCCATTACACTACAAAAAGTGTCGGGCCACAGGGCTGGATAAACCTGATTTTTTTAATTGAATACCGTATATACTCGAGTATAAGCCGAGGTTTTTAGGTTTAAAAATCTGCCTAAAAACCTTGCCTCGGCTTATACTCGGGTCACATCTCTAAATGAAGGAATGAGGCAGGGGGAGGAATGGCAATCGTAAGGTAAGTTTGTAAAAAAGTACCCGGTAACTTCTTTTCCGTTAGGCCACCGGAACTGTGTATAGCGGAACTGAAAGGACTTATGCAGGACTTAGGAGACTGATGCGGGTAGGCGTGTGCACGTTCGGTGCGGGCACGTCGCAATTAAGTTATATGGAACGTGCGCACTGGGTAAGCAGGGAAGGAGCTCGTCTTCCAACACTCCTGTCAGGACCTGTGGAACCGGTAAGCTTCTTAGACATTCGTATTAGTCGCATTCTGCAACCAGGATGACACTATCAAAGGACTCAAGCTCAATGTTCCATAACCCTCCAACCCCCTCACATTGCCCTACCAAGATTTTTAATTCTGGCAGCAAAGGGCACAGTGGGAATTTGGTAGTTGTAGTTAAACAGGTGGCTGGCTACTGGTAGCTTATCCCTGCTGTAAATACATTTTATAAAATCCAGCACTTCTAATATGTTCCCTAACTTGGCTAGTGTTGGGCTTATTGCAATTAGCCATGCAGTATTATCCCATTGTAGGGATAGAGTTCTCTGTGTTTGGGGGTAAAACAAATATAGTTTAAACGGGTGATTGATAATGTCTGTACTATAGACTGTATAGCAATTAGAGAATAACTTTTGGCTGCTGGAATTGCCAACAGTGTTCTACAGAACATTGTGGTTTGCAGTAGTGGTGATAGTTTTTACCCTCGGCTTATACTCGAGTCAATCAGTTTTTACTTATTTTTCAGGTAGAAAAGGTACCTCGGCTTATACTCGGATCGACTTATATTCGCGTATATACGGGTAGCTATGTTCACGTAAGCAGTGCTTCAGTGGTCGTTTTGTACAGCACACATATTTCTTGAAACACGAGCCACAAGAAATAAGACATATTACAAATCTTGTGCTACAATTTATATATTTTTTGATGGCATAATTCCTCCCAGGTGCCTGTGCTACTGGAGAAGGCACCTAATTTTGTACAGAGTGGGCATCGTCCACTACCACATTTGAAGTTCCCTAAATGTTGTAGTCAGGTAAGTATTCGAGAACAGCTGCTATATGTAAAAATTTACACATCCTGGTAAAGGGCAGAAGATTAAAATAGAGATTTCACACTTATGACTTCCGCTCTTTATGTCCTTATTTGTCCCTGTGGGCTCTTGTAAGTGGGAGAGACCACACAAAGTGTTTGTATGCGATTGACACAACAAAAATCTACTACTTTCACAAGAAATGTGAAATTACAAGTACAAAAATCTACTACTTTCACAAGAAATGTGACATTACAAGTACCAAAACATTACACTGACATGCAACATGAGGCTGGATAATTAAAAATTTATGGTTTTGGAACAAGTTAAATTGGGTCCAAAAAGAAGGGGGATAGACATATTCTGTTGAAACAGAGACAGGTCTGGTGGATCCAAAAATTGGGGACACTAGCACCAAAAGGACTTAATAAGGACTCCAATCTACCTCTAAAATAGTGAATCTGTTGTTCACCCAGTATAACGGTGGTGTTGTGCCAATATGTTTTGACTGAATTGTATCCACCGGTTTGTATCCATTTCCTGTTTTGAAATAATAAAGATGTTAACTACATTGTAATCAATTCTGTTTCCACAGGGCCTGACAAAGGGCATGTGGCCCCAAATTGTTGCTTATTATCATAAGATACATTGAATTTAAAAGATTTATCATGATGGAATAAATCACTGCCTTTACTTTTTAAGATATGTGCTGCTGTAGTTTTGTAGTTTTGGCCTTTGTTGAAGCATCTCCCTACTTTATTTAATTTGTAAGTGATTCTGTTTGTTGTAGGATTCTTGCAAACTCTGCTTAACTGTCAGAGATAATTGCTAATGATAAAAATGCCACTTGAAATACCAACAGTGGGATTTACTGGGAGGTGCTTGGGAGCTGCAGGGGTTAAAGTCACACTTAAGCTGTGTACAAACACTACAGATTTTTTAAAGATGACAGACAGAATTTGCAAGATCCTGTCTGTCATCTTTCAAAGATCTGCATACACACAGTCCCGAGCGTTCTCCCTATAGGAGAACACTTGGGACTGTGTGTTTCCCTCGGCCGCGGCAGACTCCTTTATAGAAAGTCTACTGTGGCCGAGGGAAATTTTTGTTTTTTCCATAACGACCGCTCGGTCGGCAAAGACGTTAGGCGGCCGCGCTTGTTCAGGAAAACCGCTACACACACTAGCGATTAAGCCCTGATACTGTCGCTCTTTTTCCCAGGGCTCCATTTTACCTAAAACCGCCCTGTTCGAGGGTTTACAAAATCGTTATGATCCTTAGATCATACAATACTATTGGGAGGTGAAAACATTTTCTGACAGTTACGATAGGTAAAAAGATTGTATGATTGTCGGCCTATCACCCATACACATGGCAAGGGCACTTCTAAGGACCCGGGAGGGGGTCCCAGGTTGAGCCGCGGGACCCACGAACATCCGACCATACAAAGATTACAGAACATTTGGAAATCGAATGTTCAAGTGGACCACACAATCACATTTCCTCACATGCTAATGATCGCTCTTGTGATTCAATATTGTGTGATCAAATGGTGCCTGTAATGCTTTCTTTTATACCCAAGGGGTTGGCACTGCTGTGGTTGGTGATTTAAGGTCATGTAGCTGGATCATTTTCAAAAATTAAATAATTTTCGAATTTCCGATTATGTTCAATTTTGAAAATACAAAAATTCCAAGTTCAGCGAGATCCGAGGGTTCTGAACGTTTAACGGGAATTTCAGAACCATCAGATCTGATTCAGAACCGGGTTCGAATCCTACGCGAACTTCATCTCTACTCAAAAATAGTGATGGTTCGACCTGTTTTTTAAAATCTGCAGGTATGAATAAGAGATACAAGGGATAGTACGCTACCTATAGTGTAATATAAGGATATTACGCCACTGAGGAGTTCCATGACCATATAGAATGTGTCCAGAAATATACTTACACAACTTCATTGTGGCTCCTCTGTAGACTGACAGCCACATACGTAATTGGCTGTCTGTCAGACAATCACAGAAGCGTCTGACGGTCCCGCCCCTTCTGGTCTTACTGGAAGAAACAGAAGAGGCAGAGGCCGAGGGAATGAAGGTTGGTTAGTACATTTCTGGGCACTTTTTAAACATTTCAATATATTGTTTATCTCTACACTTTAATTTTTTTTTTTCATTTACATGCTCCTACAAGTTTTTAAAGCAAAACAAATGCACTTCATAATATAATAGAATATTAATTAATAGTCATTGTAAAATATCACATTAATAGGGACATCAGAAATGCAATGTCTGAACAAAGGTAATTTCATAATTTCACCGTTCTCAGATATCAAATATGATATAACTGTAAACTAATATATAGAAGGTCAATTAAAGATATGTCTATTAATAATATTCATACCCAATTATCTTATAGATGGCATAGGGATGCTATAGGAAAGAAAGATTTTTTTTAATGTATGGACTGCCAAGTCATGGAATTTCCCAACAAAATGTGGTTTTAAAGGGACAGTTCAGTGGAAATTGAATTTGTTAAATTGTTAGTTTGTGTAATGCTTTCTTAGTTATTCTACATATTCTCTCCCATTTTAAAAATCAGTTGATTTCATACCCTTTGCTGTTCCCTGCTGTTGCACCACTTCCTTGAAATGTTCCTAACAGTAGTTTCTACTGATTGGCTATTGGATGGGTCAAAGATGCTCAGATCCCTACTGAGCAACTGAATCAACCCAGGCACTGGGTCAAGGGCAGAACCATAACAGTCTCTACTAGGGGTCCTGCAAACAGGAAGTCAGTATTTTGGTTGCATTTATTTATACACAGACAAAATGCTGAATTGGCAGATTAACATCGTTGGGATGAAAAAATTCTGCTCTTTTTTCTAAAAAGCATATGTATTTGCACTGAACTTCCCCTTTACGAATTTTAGTGGCCTTGGTTCATAATAAATTTGATGGCCTTTAAGACTTATCATACAAAAGTGTAAAGTATCTTTAGTTGTGGCTGAATTTTGTATGATTTTGCTGGTATTATTTTTGTAATCTTCTATATCTTGTAGGTTTTTTATTCTGTTTTGTGCCTTTTTGGATCTTAGATAATTCTTGGGGCAGAGTATTTTCTTATTAATACACTGAATGTCAGTGGTTAGTAGAGAAGGCCGAACTTTCGAAAATCCATTCCACTGGAGGATTCAAGGATTTCCCAAAAAATCCAGAAATTTGAAAATCTGCAAATTTTGCCATTAAAGTCAATACGGAATAGGAAATTTCCACCTAACATAAGGGTTTAAATAGCAGTTGTAACTTACTTTATTTAACTGTGGGACCTGGGAAATGGTAAGAGGAACACATCCCCGCGGGAAGAACAGCAAAAAAACTGAAGTAGCACGGGGCCCCCTCCCGGCACTTAGAAGTGCCCTTGCGGGACCCTTGGGGGTCCTGCAGCTCTAAACCAGGACCTCATTGGCTCTTAGAAGAGCCCTTGGGGACATGTCTTCTTTCTTCCAAATTGGGCGGTGTCACTGTGGCCACCTAGAACCCTGGTTAGAAACCCTGGTTTGTAACTGCAGGACCACCAATAAAGGCACTTGTTAGTGCCGTGGAGGGGTGTCCCAGTTCGAGCTGCAGGGCCTCTTAAGCCCCAAAAGGCACTTGTCAGTGCCACAAGAGCCCTTCCAAGGGCCACAAGGGCACTTCTAAGTGCCGGGGAGGGAGATCCCGGTTCGAGCTGCTGGACCCCTTAAGCCCTTAAGGGCCCTTGTAAGGGCTGCAATGGTCCTACTAAGGACCTGGGAGGTGGTCCCAGGTTGAGTCGCGGGACCCCCGAACATCCGACCATTTAAAGATTACCAAATGTTTGGAAATCCTCGAACCTTCAAGGATTTTTTGAAAATTTTAAAACGGAGTTCAGAAAAAGTTCGGAATCTGGATTTTGGGGAAATCTGCAAGATTCCCTGAAATCCGCAGGGTATCTGAGTTCGGATCTGTGAACTGGCCATCCCTAGTGGTCAGTTAAAAAAATAATAAGCAGGGTGTTTTTGTCACCCATAAGTAAAGAGAAATTTAGAAGGAATATCATATATACGTTATATATTTGATATATTTAGAATATAATCAGCTATGAACACAGGAATATGCAGCAAAAAAACTTAATTAGGGATTAATAGTTTTACAACCTATGTACAGGTGGTGTAACTACTTTTTGAGTTGTTATTTGTATGTACACTTGGCAAAATCTACCTTTTAACTTTTTAAAAATACTGTAAATGTGCTTTAAACTAGATTTCTTGGTTCTTAGCTCTTTTAAGATTCTTCCAATCTGCTGCCTGCTGTAATAAACCTTTGCCTCAGGCAGAGCTGTAAAATATCATATATTACTCGTGTGGTGGGACTGTATCATGTTACAGTTAGGGAGAGCTGAAAATAAAACATATTGTATAGCAGAGTTGGTTTGGAATAAATGACTTAAAATCAATGTTGAAAAGAATATTAGAACAAGAAAAAATAGCTTTTCTGTTCCTATAAGAATCTGAGACAAATCTAAGTATTAAACTACATTTACTCCCCTGTATTTCACCCCAAACCAATGCTAGCAAGGACACATTGAACAAGGAAGTTGGCAACAGCATCCCTTAGCATTGTTCTTATCAGACATAAAGAATGTGAAGCCTTTGGAAGTTTGTATTTGTGCTTGCAATTGACTTTTGCAAGGCTCAACTCTTGAATATACTTGAAACAGAAAGGCAATGGAGCACAGAAACAGAAAAGTGCTCCACAGTGTTACCTTGACCGATTTTTCCATTTGTTCTAGTGGGGAAAACTAAATGGGCAGTGTTTTGTAATCGCAGTGGGACCAGCTTTTTGATATTCTGGGTATCTAGGGTGTCCATGTCTGAAATAATGAATGTCTCACCAACGGCCTCCACGCTACCAAATCCAATACTTAAACAATATATTTAGTGGGGAAACATGCAAAGACACAGGTCTGTAGCTTTATTGTAAAAAACATGCGTTCTACATGTTTCAGACCCATGCTTGAGAAAGGACAAGTGGATCTGAAACATGTAGTGCACAGGTTTTTGCCATAAACCTGCACTATTAACAGCTACAGACCCATGCCTTTTGTATGTTTTACCAGCTTACTGACATGCCAAGTAAGATGCTAAGTAAAATAACCAATAGCAACCTAAGATAAGCTTTACTCCGGGAGACAATAAAACAAAAGTTCTTATTCTTTATAGAGCATGCAGCAGTTTAACCTGAAGATTTTCCAGACTGTTGTAGTTTTTTTGTATTTGTATGAGGTTAGAGGGTTTTTTTTACCCTTTTTATTGTATTACATTATATTCTAGACATAACATATAATCTTTCAAAGAGAGTGCTGATGCTTTTGGTCCTTAATGCACTAATGGATTTATTCAAGTACAACACATAGCGGGATCTCTATGTACTGTCCTCTTCTGTTCTAAGATCTGAGTACATTTTGATAGTTGTAAAGATGCCTAAGGGCTCAAGTTAAATCTCCACAGGATTATATGGATAGACTGTATAGATTTTATGCCATGATTTGTCAGTGATAATCTTTATTTATTGCAGTCTAGTTCTTTTGTCAGACAGACTGTTGTGATGATTCAATAAGGCATCCACAAAATAATCCTTCTCTATCTCATACTCGGAGCAGAAGCTGCATTCTACCCTTCTCCCCTGCATAAATATTTAATCAGCACACGTACTGCTTTAATCAGCATTAAGTACCAGTATCTCCACCACTTAGTGATGGGTTAAAATGAAGATATTTTATGGATTGAAGGTTTATGCTTCCATCTGCTCCTAATGTAAACAGTAAATGGAGCATCTATTGTTCTTTTACTAAAGCAGCCTTTGGGACAACTGAAACCTACATGAATGCATAACCCAAGGTTACTTTCACATAATTGGAACAGGTGCCAAATAACTCGGATAGTTAGAGCTTACAGTGCTAACATATATACACAGCATTGAGCCCCCTGCAGTGAACATTTGTCATTACTGGATTAACGCTTCATTTGTAGCTCTTAATTAATAGAAGAGTTTGTGTATTTACTGTAACACCAAACAGCTGCCTCGCTGTTTCTCTACCACTAATAAATTCTGCAAGAACTCATTTCACTGTTTGGTGAACCTTTTTTACATATAATGAAGAATGTAAATAACAATACCCAAATGTCCCTACTACAGACCTCGGCATCCACATGCATCGAAATACCTTGGCATCAACATAAAATCATCTGTTAACCAATTCTATCACTTAAATATGAGGAGATTCTATGGGTGAAGAATAAAATACAGCACTGTCTGACACTTCCTCCCCTCCTTAATGTTATTGGAAAGATTTGTCTAATTTAGATTTTTCTACTACCTTTTTGTATAGCTAGAATCAATGTTTGTATCTCTCATTGGGGGAAACAAAAAAGCTAGAGTCAAACAAACTATTGAAAACCCCCAAAGAACTGACAACATACAACTCTACCACCTGGCATGCCAAATGTGGTACTTACAATGCTGGCTAGATTCAACTTGAAGTTCCTAAAGCCTCTTATCACATCATGCTTGCTTGTGTAGGTATGACCAAAAAGGTCCTACCTACACAAATTACTTGGTTGATTGGCTGAAATGCCATGCACCCGAGACTGATTTCCGGCATCTCATATGTCATTGCCCTGTTGTACATTGCTATTGGACCAAAATAATTGAATGGACCCTGTACATTTTCTGGAGAAATGCATATTAAGCTTTCTGGAAGGAGGAAGATGGCCAAGACATTCTCAAATCCTGGCAACAGAGCTGCTTTTCTACACTCATAAAATGATTATCTGTATGGGCAGAGGTGCCCCAGCCTGAGAAACTTGATATTACTGATTAATACAAGAGAATAGCATAAACGCCATAAATGTATTTATTTCACCAAGTACATCAATCTTAATGATTTGGAGTTGTTACCCCTACATCAGATTTTCACAAAATAATGTATTTACACAGGAAATGCCCTGACAAGTTTAATAAGCTCTAGGGACCATGGTGCCCCCCCTCTAAAAGCCCCTTTCTTAAATGTTATATTGATATTTTAATATGGGACATACATAGCATGCTAACTGTTTATTTAGGCACTGATATATTTACATTTGGTGTAACCACTTTCCCCTCCACTGACTTGTTAGCTATATTTTTTCTTACCCTAGAAAATCATTAAGTACAGATAAATAGCAGATCCTAGGCCTCTAATGAAGATTCTTCTTAGATTCTTATTGTTATTTGTAGGTTGAATGCCAGGGTGCTTCGCCTCTGGATCCAGTATACAAGCATAGAAATGTGCGTGCACTCCCAGGTGTTTTTCATATATATATTTATTTAAGTGGTACAAATGGCAACATTTCAGTCCTGTGTCTTGGACCTTTTTGGTTGGCTTGAGAAAGGTCCAAGACACAGGACTGTAACATTGCCGTTTGTAACACCTACAGTAAATAAATACATTTTAAAATGACAGTGGAGTGCAAAAACTTTTCTATGATTACATATATGGTCTGGGGGACAAGCATCAACGACCAAAAAAAAAAAAAAAACACTGTCCAGTAGCGGAAACTTCATGTGCTTCCTGTTTTGGCATTCCATGTATTATTTTTGAGATTTCTATTTTCATAAAATGGACACATTTAAAATTCGAAATTTCTAGAAATATTGAACGTTTTTGATTTTTAAATTTAAAAAAATTTGATCAATATCAAAAAGAGTTCCGTTGCTCAGAAAAAGTCAGATATCGACAAAGTGAATCCGTCAATTCCTCTTTGAACTTGGTTTGGGTTCATCTCTAATACTTACATACCAATAACATAACTATTTAAAGGAATTGTACATGAATTTGTTTCATTCTATATATAGAATACATTCTTATAGATGTTTTCATCTATAAATGACTACATGTAAGCAGCACTTACTCTGATGTGTGTGTGTTGCTGCATGACTTCAATCTTCTTCTTCAAAAAAATAAAAACAAACAAACACTGTTTATGTTGCTTTATGTCATCATTTTGAAATTTAGGTAGATGTTCACCAAGAATTTGCTACCTGTTGGAACTGCAGCTTTATTTGGTCTCCTTTAAGGTTGCTAACTTCATGCTTAGCTTAATAAGCCCAAGTGTGTGCAGATGGGGTGGACACAGGGAAATCTAGGAAGACCCTATCAATGCATTACAATGATTGACAATGGGAAGAACAGAGGTTGCTATTTTTGGGGACTAGATAGGGATTTTCAGAGCAGCTTTTGCCTGGTGTTATTGGAGACTCAAATTCTTTATTTTGGGATGGGCATTGACTTTAAGAGAAACGGAGGGGTAATGAAAAGTTATGTTGAAAAATGTCTAGATTGCTTGATGGTGGTAAAACGTGAGTAGTACATGAAATATTTAAAAAATATTTAGTGTGTGAGAGACAGTAGTAAGAAGACAAAGGATAGCAAAGAATTGGTAGCATGTGTGAGTGAGTTTGGATGTAGTAAACACAATGGGGTAGAATAGGGGAATTTTTTTTAGCAAACATCAGTACTATATACAGCATTAATGCTATGAACAGTTGGGCGCATCTGATGTGTAAATGTTGGAAAAGGAGATTGGCATTTTTTTTATATGCCAGAGTATAATCTGGCATTCAGGTGCTTCCTTGCCATTTCTTATGTGGCGTTCCCAACCTTTCCCAAGCCGTAAACCCCAACAACCAAACGTACAGATGCAGGAACCTGCGTTATCTCAACCCCCATTCTCTCTCTATCCCTCTCCAACAGCTTAACTCTATGCCCTCCTTCTCTGACCTTAAACTTGCAGCTGTCCACTACAAACACTGTTTCCAATGCTCTCAACTCTGTTGCTCCCTTATCCACCCATCGCCTTGGTTTCAAGAACCCACAACCATGGCTTACAGACCAGATTAAAAAGTTGAAAAGGCAATCCCGTTTAGCCGAGCAACGCTGTCGCAAAAGTAACAAAAATATCGACTTTCTCGAATTTAAAAGTGCCCTTTGTCGGATCAGAAGTGCTTTGTCCTTAGCCAAACAAAACTACTTCTCTTCACTCATATCCTCCCAATCCCATAACCCCAAACAGCTCTACAAAGTATTCAACTCCCTGCTCTGTTTGCAACCTCCTCCGCCTACCCACTGTTTATCGGCTGATGAAATAGCCTCATATTTCACAGAGAAAATTGAGAACAACCGAAGTGGTTTTCCTGTGCACCCTAGCTCCTCCCTACAGCTTCCAACCACTACCATTTCACTGCCCAACCTCCTGTTGCTCACCCCCTCCATCTCTACCCCTACCACTGCACTGTCTAGCCTCCCTTCATTGGTTAATCCCTTTACTTGCCCCCCAACGAGCTTCACCACTATAATCAAACAGGGACTTTCATCTCTCCTATCCAGGACACGTCTCACCACCAGCCCCCTTGAACCCATTCCCTCTCATCTTATTCCCCCACTCTCCTCTTTCTTCATTCCAGCCCTAACCTCTCTCTTTAACTTGTACCTATCCACTGGTATTTTTTCCTCTATATTTAAACATGCCATTGTATCCCCTATACTAAAAAACCCTCCCTTGACCCGTCTGCTCTTTCCAGCTATCGGCATGCCTCCCTTCTCCCTTTTGCTTCCAAACTACTGGAAAGACATGTCATGCTGACCTGGTTTGTCACCTGTCTGCTAACTCTCTCTTTGACCACCTCCAGTTAGGCTTCCGCCCTAACCACTCCACAAAAACTGCCCTCACTAAAGTATCCAATGATCTACTTAGGGCTAAATCTAAAGGTCAATACTCTTTGCTCATTCTTCTTGATCTGTCCTCTGCTTTTGATACTGTTGATCATCCTCTACTTCTTCAGATCCTGGCTTCCTTAGGTGTCAAGGACACTGCACTTTCTTGGCTTTCCTCCCATATCTCTGGTAGGACCTTTATTGTTTTTCACTCTGAAATTAGCTCCACTCCTCGCCCCCTCCCTGTGGGGATCCCACAAGGCTCGGTCCTCTTCTTTTCTCCATCTACACCTTTGGCCTTGGACAACTCATTAGTTCATTTGGGTTCCAGTATGCGGACGATACCCAAATTTACATCTCTCGCCCCAGATCTCCCTACACTGACATCCCAGGTCCCCGACTGCCTTAGTGCCATCTCTGCCTTCATGTCCTCCCGCTTCCTCAAACTAAACATGGACAAGACTGAACGTGTCTTTTTCCCACCCTCACGATCTGTTCCCCTACCTAGTTTTACTATTAATATTAGCAACACACCAATATCCCCATCTCCTCATGTCCGCTGCCTGGGAATAACGATAGATTCAGATCTTTCCTTCAAACCTCATGTCAATTCGCTTGCCATTGCCGACTCCCACTCAAAAACATCTCCTGCATTTGACCCTTTCTCTTGAATGAAGCTACAATCTTAGTCCATTCCCTAATCATATCCCGGCTAGACTACTGCAACACACTCCTGTGTGGTTTACAAAACAACTGCCTGGCAACACTCTGTTTACTTGTATTATGTATTACCGGTGTATGTAATATGTATGACTTTGTATAACATGCATTACCCTGTATGTAATGTATGACTATGTAATTGTAAAGTACCACTGAAAATGTTGGCGCTATATAAATCAATAATAATAATAAAAATAATAACCTTTAGGTACTTAATGATGTGTTACTTGTTTTTCTCAGACCTAAACAGTTCATACAGCATTATTATGGAAGAAATATTCCACTAATTAATATTCAACTGAAATGGAATTTTAGTAAATATTTTCAAATTTACTTTTACTTTAGTAAAGTTTAGTGTACTTTTTATAGCAGTGGTAAGATTTGTGTTTGTTTTATTTACCAAAATGCACACAAGTCTTAATAAATTTCAACAATGGATTGTTTGGTCAATATAATTTACAACTTCAAAGCACAAAAAACATCCATAAAATTAAATTCAAATAGGACAAAGAGGATGCTAGTAAATGATGATTTTTATCTTGATGGCAGTTCTGAAGACTACAGCAAGACAATGACAACTTAATAATGTGCTCTGAACCATGAGCAGCTATTTTTGTAATAGTATATTATAGAAATATATATCTTAAATGACCAATAAAACTAAACTAAAAGTTAATTTAAAAGAACAAACCGCTGATTGTCTTTGTTGATAAAAAAGGAATAAAATTAAGTCTGTAATGTGGAAAACATCTTTTATTTACACTGCTAATATAAGGAACTTTTTCCCACCCTGGATTTTGATCATGTGACTTACATCATTTAGAGGCCTTAAAAAAGATTCTGCTATGATAATGAACAGCTGGGGAATGTGGTGTAACAGATATCCTTTGTTGGTAAAAATGCAGACACGAAGATAAGGAATGCTCATTGCAGACAATAAGGCATGTCTTTATATGTGATCTATGTAAGGACAAGAAATGAAAGGTAATACATATTTAGAAAGTATTTGATATTTCAGTGGGGACTACCTATATGTATGAGCCACACATACATGTACTGTACCCTGTAGGCCCTGTAGTTCCCCAAGTAGAAACCATCATCATCAAATAGTTTAAAGTTAAAATTAGCTGGACTTGTTTAATAACTGTTAATATGTGCCATTTATACCTTTCCACACCATTTACCAAAATCCTGACATATTAGTGCCCAGAAATCTTCAACCAGTCAACAATCGAGAACACCCAGCAAACCTTGCACTTGCCAAACCTTTTGGCCCCTCTTACACATGGCTCCACTCCAGACCGTACAAACATAAAGCAAAAAGTGCGGCTAAGGAGGCAAATCAGATTAACTACAACTTTTTTTTTATTTAAACAAGCAACATGTTTCAAAGATAAGCATGAATTACTGTGCATTTTTCTTTTCTAACCCCACCAAATCTAGTAATACAAATGGTGTGATAGGTGTTATTACTGTATGTGAATTTCTCCACAGTCCTATCGACTTGTCTTGGTGTACGTTGGTGTTGGCTTTGAATATTGCTGCAACAATGCAAAATATTCAAAGCAATGCACTGGTGTGAACAGGAAACATTGAATAGCGTATAAAAACGAATGCCTCTGCGTTATCGCTTAATATATGCACAGCCTATCAATGCTCAAAAACAGCCATGGTTTCCTTAATTGAAATTTTGTACATTGCTAGAGAGTGTTTTTCCATTTTGTGAAGCTCCACCCTGCTTAGGGAGCAGAGTGACTGACATGGAGTGATAATGGGAGTTGTAGGCCAACAACGGGGCTATTGCAGAGTCCCTGTGTTCCAATACCTGGAAGTAATGGGAGGAGATGCTATATAAGGAGCTTCAGAAGGTGCAGGTATAATTTTGAGCTTTACAGCCAGGAAGCAAGTTTTCCCCTCCCTCCCTTCTTTGATGTCACTAATAAATTAAATAAGATAGGGAGAGAATAAGGTATTACAGCTCCCCTTCAGTTTATGCAAATAAGTTTCCGAAACTGGTCTGTGGTTGGCTCTCTGGTTTTGTATTTAGCTCTTGGAATGCTGTAAAAACCTGTTATTGGGTAAAGTATTTTTTAAGTGGCATGAAAATATGGAAATTACCCAGAAGTCTCCATTCCTTATTTGCATATACTGAAGGGGAGCTATAATGCCTTATTCTCTTCCTATCTTATTTAATTTATTACTGATGTTTGTCAATAGGTGCTTCACATTGCAAAACCAGTTGCAAAGCCTGTACTACACGGATGATGGCTCAATGAAGCCAGTCTGTGTTTGTCTCTCTGGTTTTGCATTTAGCTCATGCAATGCTGTAAAAACCTTTTATTAGGTAAAGCATTATGTAAGGCTGTTTACACACCAGCCAATATTTTCGGGCCGACCAACCGATTCCTGGCACTTTTGGTCGATCGGACGAAAATATTGTTTGGTGTGGGGCGGGTAGCCACGACCGACATCGTTCGATTGGACGTGTCGGTAAATTCCGATCAATCGTGCGGTTCCCTATGGGACCGCACATTCGATCGCTCGCAAATTCGGCCGCGGACGAATTTGCCGCGACCGACGGACATTTATCCTGGCCGACAAATGTCCCTCCATGTGTACCCAGCCTAAGGGCTACCATGGAAATATCCCTTTATTAGAGGCCATTACATGCTCTCTAATAAAACAGAAAGGCATTCAAATTCAATTTACGACCGGGGAATGAGAATTTAAGGAGGGAATTTAAATTGTGTACGTTAATATTATGCAATGTTTGCCATGGTTTATGTTATTAAAGCTGTGGCTGACCACCCATCCCAAATTAAAATGTTTTACGTGTAGTTATTTAATTAATTATTAAGGTTCAGAAGAAGTGAGCCTGGTTTTGTTACCCTTCCCTGGTCTCTCTGCTTCAAAAATCCAATAATATTGTTCATAAAGTACAATTAGATGGTTAAAGCAATAGTTGACCATGTTACCATCCAGCCTGATGAAGGGGACTTAGGACTCCCGAAAGCTTGCTTATTTTTTTTTTTATCTAGTTAGCCAATAAAAGGTATCACAGCTCTACTTTTCTTCAATTAGATAGTTGAAATTGTGTTTTTGCAGTTTTGCTTGCTGATAAAACTCTAGCCCAGAACTTAAACAGCACCTTTATATTTAGGTTATATTAGATTGTATAATAAGGACTCCCAGTCTCAGATACAATTTAATAAATATATGTGACCACTTCAAAAGAGCAAAATTACCCACTATGTCTGCCCTAGAAGGACAGGATTTAGACCTTAATTACAATACCGTACAGTACAGTTCCAATGGAGTTGCATTATTTAGGTATTATTAAAAAGGAACCTGGTATTAGAGATGTCCGAACTTCACAAATTCCGGTCCGCTCGAGGATCCGCGAATTTTCGAAAAAATTCAAAAATCCGCGAGCGGACCCGTTAAAATTAAAAAAAAACTTGAAATAACGAGATTTTTCGTATTTTCGAAAATTTTCGAAATTACGTGAAAACTTGTAATTTCGTAAATTTTCGAAAATACGAAAAATTCGCCAATGGGAAGTTCAGAAGGCGGAAAATCCGGAAAAATCCGCCGTTCGCGAACGGGATAAATCCGCGGTGGATACGGGTTCGGATCCGCGAACCGGCCATCCCTACCTGGTATTTATGTACATATTGAAATGGTTCTATTTTATTCCATGTAATATTTATAATATTTTCATAGCTTACTGGGCATTTAGCACATTTGATAGGATTGCTTAGGCCATAAGTTCAGCAACATTACATTGTGCAATGTATCTAAAATAACTAACAACCTGTTTCTTAATTACATTTTTTTAGGGTGGGGAGGGCAGTTTTGATAGTCTATATTTTCTATGCACTTTGGAAAGAAAAATATGCACAGGGAAATACAAAAAAACAGTTAACCAAGCAAAGGCTTCTTGTAGTTCTCTGGTACAGGGTTGATTGGCTTTAACCTGAATTATATATGACCCAGGTGACCATAGAAAAACATCTGAAAAGTCATCTGCTGATGTTGTTGTGACCACAAGATTTACAACCATAGGTTTAAAAAGCAAAATTAACTTTTTTCACCCCATGGGCTATGAAAGCATATATTGTGTTAATGTAAGGCGTGAAGTTACAGTGCAGCAGAATAAAACAATAGAGTGCCTATAAATCTTAAGACAAAACAGCTTACAATCTACTTAATCAAACATTACTTTAAAAACATGGCAGTATGCCAAATCATAAATTGTTTGCCTGCTGGTGTTGTATGCCTCTTATATTGTATATTTACTATTTAATTCAAATGCCCACAGATGCTGTTTCATATTGTCCATTTTAAGATTTCCTTGCACAGATCACCTTTAATATATCTTTATTACACATACAATACTGGTATATTAGATAAGTAATCTTCAGCTTATTAAAATATCATTAAAAATAATTAATTTGTAATCTAGACAGATGCTCTCTTCTGCTTCAAGCAAACAAGGCTACTAGATTCACAAACGGTATTATTAGAGTCACTGATTACTTTTATTGCCAACAAAGAAAAATACTGTAATGACTGGTAACATTAAAGGCCAAGTAGTGTTCAGGACCAAGCAGGAAGTGTAAAGTCCAAGAACATGAAATCTCAAGGAGAAGACAAAAAATGAGTCTGTTAAGCAGGCAAAGGTCATGGCAGGCAAACAAATTCCAGGAAAAAGCACAAGGTCATATCCAACGCCAAGGGTCAATGTCTTATATATATATTAATATCTTAGAATGTTTTTAGAATGTTTTATCATATAAATCCCTGCACATTAAAGGAATTTTAGTCCTTAGAAATAGAGTGTTTACATACTGCTCCTTTCCTTTCTTGCATATAAGTGTTCACATTTTTTGCCCACTGTGGGTATATGATCTAGTTTACTCAGTGCCTTATTCTTGTTTGTGGTGTTAAGGTTCAATGTTTGGCAGAAAAACATCAAAGTCCAATGTGCAAAGCCAGGGATTAAAAACAGGTAGAAAAGTAACAAGTTCCAGTGTTTAAATCCATGGGTCAAACCAACTAATCCAGTAAAGAAGAGAGAAAGCACACCCAGGAAACAAAACAAGGTAATACATACTTAGGCAAAAAAGCATGAGGCATAATTCAGGTGCCACGTGCACCTGAATGAGGAGATAGGCAAGTAACACTTCTTATAGTCCCCTTTTCCCTAGGAGAGGCCACTGGACCATCATGACCAATAGTCAGAGATAAAGGTCTGTAGAAATAAGACATGCGAGTATTTTACCCAAGAACATTCTTCAGGTCAAAAGCCACTGAATAAGATATTGCAAAGAACCTCTGTAGTATCTTGAGGCACCTTGTATTCCTGTTGATGATTGTCTGGAAGAAGAGTGGCCAGAACATGTAGGTTTAAGCAAAGACACATGAAATACATCCTCCTTTACTAATATTAGTGTTGATTAGCAGTTGAGGGTCATCATGTTTAAGTACAGGGGCTGTAGAAAAGGTGTCTACCTTTAGGGTTAAAAAAACTTCCAAAGCCTGAGAAGACAAGGAACTATGGGGGAGATTCAATATAGGGCTTTTCCATCTAAAACCCACGTTAACCCGAAGAAATTTCGGGTTAACGTGGGTTTTAGACAGATTTTAGAGCACAGCGCCATTTCCAAATGTTTTTGGAAATAGCGCTGTGCTATAGATCCAAAACCCGAAGCGTTAGGTTTTGGTAGCGCAAAACTTAACGCTAGTGTGTGGGAGGCGTTAAACCCACGCTCTTACCTTAGCCTGATCCCGCGATGCAATAACTGACGTAATTTCGTTTACGTCAGTTATTGTATCGCGGGATCAGGCTAAGGTAAGTTACGGGAGCGGGGATATTGAATCTCCCCGTATGTTTTGCCCCTTCTACTTCCACCCTTTCTAATCAAGGTTAGGAAAGGTATATCTGAGAAGAAAAACAAAAGTATATCATCCAACTTCTTAATGCATGGAAGAGATTGGTAACTAGTTTCTGGAACAAAGCAAGGTCATTGCAAAGTCCAAAGGGCATGTAAAGTTACTTCTAATGTCCATCTTGAGTGTTTAAGCAAATTTAAACAAGCAAAGTCAGATTTAACTTGTTAAAGATATTGGCTGCCTTCAGCTGATCCAGCAATTCAGAGATGAGGGGTAACAGGTAATGTTCTTATTGAGATCCCAGTAGTCGATTTAATGCCAAAAACACCCTTTTTTCAACAAAGAAGAACTAGCATCTGTAGGTAAAGTGGAGTGTGGAATAAATCTCTGTTGTAAGTTGTTCTGGATGTACTCCTGCCAGTGACTCATCAGGAAAGTGGATAGGTAAAGTGGTAAATTTTAAAGGTTCAGCCTTGAGGGGGCATTGTGCAGGTAGAAAGTCAATAGGGCAATCATAGTGATAATGGAGAGGAAGGCTTTCAGCTGGCTTTTTACAAAAGACAACAGAGAAGTTATGCTAATATGAGGAAGCAATTCAAGGATAGCAGAACTTACAGGTACACGTCAAGTAATAGGAACGGAGAGACAGATCTGGTTGGTGGACTAGTTGATACTGGGGTTGTGTAACCAGAGCCATGGAAGTCCTAAAACTAACAGGGTAGAAAGACATTCAATGATTCAAAAAGTTATTTCCTCTTTGTGCAAGGAGCAAACAGTAAGCAGCACTTTACCACTTTTCTTGGAGACAAAGCAAGTGGCCTATTATCAGTAGAAAAGAAACATAAAGGTTTAGCCAAAGGATACAGAGGGATTCCCAATCACTTATCAAAGGCAGAGTCTAGAGAACTACCAACAGCTCTGGAGTATTCTGGTGTATCTGCATGAGGCATGAGGAAGCAGTTAATAGTACGGCCTAGAACATCAAAGACAGTCTTAAAGTCATGTAGAAAAACATGCCTATTCCATGGGTTTCCCTTCCAATAAAGAAATAACATACCTTTCCTTGGCACATTTCAACACAAAAATAGAGGTTTGTAATTCAAACAGGATTTTTGATAATTGTCTCTGATTGTCAGCCCTTTAAAGCCAAGGGTCATATGAGTAATCCAAAAAAAGAGAGAGCACACCGAGGAAGCAAGACAAGGCAACCAACATTCGGGCACAGAGCCTGAATTCCCAATTAGATTTTAACTTTTGTGTTCCCTGGGTGCCACCATCTTGGAGATACTAGCCTGAGGAGGAAGGTTAGTATTGCTCCTTAAAAATTCCTAGACTCATATAAAAATAAAATTTCTCATACATTTTAAGATCATTAATTTATGTGATAGCCCACTACAGCTGAAAATAAGCAATACTAAAAAATTAGTCCTCTTCATAAAATAGAGAAATTTAGCCTTTTGAGTTTTACGCTATTTACCATATCCTATTAATGAACTAGAGAAAATTCGCCTTTTGAGTTTTACACTATTTATTATATCTTTGGCTGAAAAAAAAACCCACCAAGGGGCTCATTAACTCAGAGGCGCTATAGCTCTGGGTAAATGCTTCTTCTGCGATTTAGTATCGCATTTGCGAATGTGGGTAAATCCCAGTAAGGGATTTACTCACTGTGGAATTTTAACGCCAGCTATCTGCTTGCATTAAAATCCTGGGATAAAACGAGCGCAAACACGATATTAAATCGTGAGCGCCGGATGCGCGGGTGATTTTTGCGTAACCGGTTAGCGTGACTTTAATTCCATATATTTGCCCAGCGAGTCTAGGTAAATGAGGCCACAAACGTGTTAGGCAATTTTTAAATAACAAAGATAGGTGTTCAGTGTGTATTTATTACTACTTTGAAAAACCACCAGGGAGTATTACCTATATACCATCATATGTGCTGAACGTTTTTAGTATAATTAGTGCTACTTTTTGCTACATAATTTTCGCTTTTGATCAAAATTTGCCTTTTTAATAACTTTGATGAAGAAAAGTTGAAAGTATAAAAAATTGTGGTAAAGGCTGGTGGGGAAAAAAGCAAAAATAATGCCCTTTACAAATATGTCCCTCAGACCCCCATTAGATTTTATAGGTAAATAAAGAAAATTGGAACCTTAAAAAAAAAAAAAAATCTTAAAAAGTGAAAAACAAACCTTAAAAAGCAAATCGTATTACAGTAAATGCTGGATAATAGTCCAACAACCCCCTGAGTACTTATTAGTATTGAGAAACACTCCACAATGTACTGACGCCTTCCATGGACCCATTGGCAGGCTAAATAAATTACCACTTATGCGTTTTCGCCAGGGTTCTGTATTAGGGCCACTTCTTTTTCATTTGTTTACTTGAAGGGGGCATTGAGAGCATGGTCTCTGGCTTTGCTGATGAAACTCAATGAGATTCAATGTTGATAAATGTAAGGTGATGCATTTGGGGTTTAAAAATCCTTGTGCCATCTATACCATAAATAACTGTGCTAAGTGAATCACTAATGAAAAAGGATTTGGGGGTTCTATTAAATAACAAACTTACCTGTAGCAAACAATGCCAGGCAGCCACGGCTAGAGCTAACAAGATTAAAATTCCCTCTTTACAGAACATTGGTAAGGCCTTATTTGGAATATGTGGTGCAGTTTTGAAATCCCATATACAAAAGGGACAACTTGGAAATGGAGAGATTTTAGAAAAGGGCAACTAAAATAATAAAGGGCAATGGAGGGTCTTGACTATGCAGGCAGATTAGACAAATTAGGGCTGTTTTAATTGGAGAAATGGCTTTTGCACGGGGTTATGATCACTTTATACAAATATATTAATGGGCCATATAGTAAAATCTCTGGTGCATTGTTCACTAATAGGCCATATCAGAGGTAACGTGGACATCCTTTAAGACTAGTAGAAAAGAAGTTTCAACTTTGGGTTAGGAAAGGTTTCTTTACAGTGAAAACAGTGAAACTGTGGAACTGTCTTCCAGCAGATGTGGTAATGGTAAGTTCATTGAATAGCTTTAAAAGTGGGCAGGATACGTTTCTAAAACTAAATAATAATTGCTGGTGTTAATACATATACTGTAATTCTGGTTGATCCAGGGATACTTTCTGATTACCACTTGGAGTCAAGAAGAATTCCCACCCACACCCATTTTTAGCAGTTTTTTTACCTTCCTCTGGATCAACTGTTAGGTAGGGTAAAGAGCAGGGTGAAAAGGTTGGACTAGATGGACGTATGTCTTTATTTAACATCAATTACTATGTAATTATGCTATTGCCAAACATCTTGAACAATTTAAACATAAGTTACATGCACAACCTAGGTTTTTATATGTATCTTTTCAACCTAAATTAGCTATGTAAGCAAAAAGTAAAGATTTGTATCTATGGTTAACTGTGTGAGAAATGCAGAACTAAATGCTCCTTACAAGTATCCCATATGGTCCTCTACTTACAGTGACCTTAAACACTTTATATGAAATTATGAAATGTTGTACTTCCTAGTTCCACTAAATCAGAGTTTGCATGGGGCAGTTCATCATCATTTAAATAACCTCATTATCCGAGTCTCAGAGTCACAAACAAGTGACAAAGATGCAGAGCAACAATGATGTACTGTTTAACAGCAAGCATTGCTCACGATGGCCTTTTTCTCTGGCAAGAGAAAAATCTTAAAATTAATTTCCCCAAATCCCTTGCATTTTATTGCAAGCTGTTTCAACTTCTCGGCTATTAAATTTAAAGGGGTCAGCATTATGTCTGGTTTATTAGTAAAAGAACATGCAGTTGTGGTCTAGTTTTGTTGACT
The DNA here is from genome assembly GCA_019447015.1 of Hymenochirus boettgeri. NCBI lineage: Eukaryota > Metazoa > Chordata > Amphibia > Anura > Pipidae > Hymenochirus > Hymenochirus boettgeri. The sequence goes on from CM033472.1 coordinate 149,776,885, forward strand.
AGAGTTTTTCCCAACTCTTAGATCTGCTGACAGCTGAAATGGATACTACTGTCTTTTAATGAGCCTCCCTCCTATTTGTTTGATCCAACACAAACTTTATGCAACTTCAGACTGCGAGTTAATTGAGGTTACTTGAAGTCAAAAGCCTGAAAAGGCCATCTCTTTCCATATTCTGCATACCAGTAAAGTAGGGAAAAGGTCAGCATTATTCATAATTTGTTTCATCATTTTTGTTTTAATATAACTAGATTAACATATATAAAAGGGGCAAACATGCTAAAATTTAACTTCTATGAATTGTGCATGTCTGGAAAATCTGAATGGCTTCTATATCAAATATGATATAAACAGAAATTGCCGTTTTCTTTGAAATGGTAACCATTATACCAGCTTATTGACTATTTGAACAAAAGCAAGCAGCAGCCATCTTTTAGTTGTAATGTACTTAAAGACAGGAAATTCATGCACCTGCTAATTTTTTTTAGTATATTTATTAGAAGCAGCCCCATCCCAACTATAAAATGGCATAATACTAATGAGTCAGTAAATCAAATGTTAGCAGTTCTGGTAGGTGTTGTTAACAGGAGCTTGGATATCCTGTTATAGCTCTCTTGTAGCCCCTACCACTACTGAAATGTAGACCTGTGGCTGATTCGGTCTAGAAATGAAATGTTTATTTTAATTTTCTTTTTTTTTATTTTTTTTTTTAAGTCTGCTGGTATGTTTGCATTACAGACGGTTTTACTTCTTACTTTAATGCCTATAGGAGGTGCTGTTATTTAACTGTTCCATTTTTTTACTTCATTGTGATGATCCAAATAAGTAACGCTATATTTTAGCCCTTATGGCAAACACATGGATGTTTAATTAAGCAATAATTCAGATATTTAGTATTGAGATATATAAAGAAATAAGGAAAGTAAAAAAAAAGGGTGGGCAGCACCCTTTCTTTAAGCAGGCCATACACTGCTCAATCTCGATCATATGATCGACTGACCACATGTTAGGAATTGGTTTGCTAAGGTGGATTATGGGAGCTGACCCCGAGTACCCACAGTTGCATTTCATAAATCACCCAGCAGTTACAGCAAAGATAGAGGTGAGAGCTTATTGTATATTTCTGATTATGCAATCAGGGAGATTTAATAAAAGTTCTTATCATTATTTTTAACTTTAAAATGTTAAATAACATCTGATTGGTTGGGGCAATTCATGATTCAAAATAATTTTTACCGATAAGAACTTTTATTGAATCTCCCCATTTGTCTATTAGGACAAAGTTGTCTGGAGACTTTAGTTCTCTTTTAAAGAGCATGTCCACCCCCAAAACTAAAATTTAACCTCATACTGACCCCACTGTGTAGTTTAAAAAATCTTTACCTTACATGTCTGCTCCTTATGGTTCTCCTGCTGTGCCTTTTTTAGTCCAGGAAAGTGAAGAGCAGAAGCTGTCAGTGATTCATCCGATGCCTGTTTCTTCCTCAACATCAGTAAGGACTAAGGCATGCACAGGGGAGCCCCCTCCCTACCACCATCTGGATCCTTCCTCTGCAGCTGTGGCACCTAGCATGAATCCCTTTTCCCATAAGGTGTGATTCCTGCCCACTCCCAACTGCTGTAATATTTCTTAAAAAGATGCTTGGATTGCTACTTACAAAGCCTTCTCTCCCACAGCGTCGTCAATGACATCAGCCGCATCTGTGATTGGCCCCTGCTTGCAACTTCCACAAGCAGGAAGCCGGATCTGAGACATTGTGGGAGAGAAGGCTCTTCTAATGATCTAAGCATTTTTTAAAGAAATATTACGGCGGTTGGGGGTGGGCAGCTGGTAACTACCTTATGGGAAAAGATTATTTTCAGGATGGACACGCCTTTTAAGTGTTTCTTCAAAGGTGCAGGACTGCTTTTTTATCATACCTAAATTTTTATTTTTCAAGTTTAGTCCATTAATATAATTTAATCAGCACACTTGTATGAATGGGGCTGATCGTTAGTATGTAAAAAGATGAGACAAGAAACAAACTTTCAATGTTGTCATAAATGATGGAACAATATTGGTTGTCATAAATGATGGAACAATATTATGGTTTTTAACTTTTTAAGTGTAGTTTTCCTTAAATATTTCCATAAGTTTCTTAATAGAAAACACATTAGACAAGAAATTATTATGAAATATGTATGCTTTTAAAATTATTTTAACATTTTATTTCTCTACAGATATTGAGGTGATGAATGACTTGTACAATGATCCTACCTGAATCGATGTAAAATCCCCTGAGGCACATGCTCCAAGAATTGCAGCTCCAACTAAAACCGACTCCACCTCCTTTGACAAAACAACAGGCAGGCCTAAATAATAAACATGTGGTAAAAAAGCTGATGAGTGATGTAGAAATATTAACATAAAAGCCTGGTTTATAGCATGAAAGTTCTGAAATATAGAGATGATAAAGTTATCTTATCATTAAAAAAAAAACAAAAAAACCCAAAACAGTACACTCCTCTACATTTTTGTGCAAACCCCGCTCACCTCTCCCTCTGTTCCCAGGCAATTAACATTGATTCTTAAACATAACACAAAACTGGAGAGTAAAGGAATGGTGGAGTAGCTTTTGTTTTTCATATTGTGAACAAGCTATAATATGGCTGGGGTACATTTAGCTATGTGCCTGTATTCTCAATGCTGAAATTTATAGTATGTTAAACTGTTTACAGAGTAACACAGAATGTATTTCAGATACATTTACTGTAATATAAAGTAACAAACCATTGCTAATATTTAAAAAATATATTTTTTTTAGCAAGATGTGATAAAATGTTTGTTATGGTGGCAAAGTTACTTAAAACTGCTGCACTGCTCACCTGCTTTACAGCTGTGCAAGCTCAAGAGCCATAAAGGAGATGACAAAGGAGGGAGTAAGGTAAGTACTGTACAAGTGGGGTTCAGGGGGGGGGTGTTTGGATGATTAGTGGAGGGAGTTTTTTGGGAGTGAACTTGCCCTTTGAAAGGATAACTGTATTGCCGCAATGCATTTTTTTAAAAAACTGCTTTCAAAAGAGTAAAGTAGAGATGTCCGAACTTCGCAAAATCCGGTCCGCTCGAGGATCCGCGAATTTTCAAAGAAATTCGAAAATTCGAAAACCACGAGCGGACCCATTAAAATGAAAATACCCTCAAAAACGAGATTTTTCGTATTTCAAAAATGTTCGAAATTACGGGTTTTCACGTATTTCGAAATTTTTCGAAAATACGAGAAAACTAGTATTTTCGAAAATTTTTAAAAATACGTATTTTTGAAAATACGAGTAATCCTCGTAATTTTGAAAATTTTCTAAAATACGTATTTATGGAAATAAGAGAAATCCTTGTATTTTCGAAAATTTCGAAATTATGAGTTTTCTTGTATTTTCGAAATTTTCGAAAATACGTGAAAACTCTTATTTTAGAAAATTTTCGAAAATACTAAAAATCCCGCGAATCGGAAGTTCGGAAGGCGGAAAATCCGGAAAAATCCGCCGTTCGCGAACGGGATAAATCCGCGGCGGATCTGGGTTCGGATCCGCGAACCGGCCATCCCTAGAGTAAAGGTATGCAGCCCTCCCCATATGTTTTTTTCCTGATTTCGAGCTTCTCTCTGCCCTCAGCTGCTGGAAGTGTGGACATGTAATGGGGGAGAAGTTGTTTTTTTGGGTATTGTTGTCCTTTAAGGTATATCATTGTTATCTATTAGCCTCTCACACAGGAATCTAACATATACGTTACCATAAGGTCAAATTAAAGGAGACTTTAATGACATTTTAAACTTCAAGCTATAGGAATGCTAGGAGTTATGGGTGTAAAAATATGCAAACCGTTCTTGTAGATAACTATGGTTCATACATTTCCTAGTATATGGCCACTGTAACACTTTCCCTTTCAAGTTATTTTTTGCTTTTTTTTGTCATGTTAATCCTTGGTAGTTATATTAACACAATGCTTTTTAGAACATGTAAGAGGGAGAGAGATGTCCTAGGAATATAAAACCCCATGTGAAATCCCTTTATTTTGACTCTTCTTTGGCTTTTTCAAGTGATTTGATGAATGTTTTGGAGAACAACTGCAAAAGAACAATGAATTGTGGAGCTAAATGTATTGTTTCATGCACTGCCACAGCATTCTCTATCTATCACAAAAAAAAACCAAGAAACAATAATACAACTTCACATAACATAGTCCAGTATAAAAAAAAAACAATGCTTGCTTAAGCTCCAATGTCTTGGACTTTGCAAAGTTTAAAAAAAATGAGGGATTCCCACTGCTGTACAAATACATATTTGACTTGGTTAATCATTTAGAATCATCCTGTTAAGCCACAATAGATTCAAGTTTTATCTAAGTATCCTAGCAAACAGAAATATTTCCACATCTCGATGCAAATTCCACTGGTGGGAGTTGAATAGATTCCATGACATGAACTCTGGATTTATTCAAGGTTCATACACTTACACAAGGTTCATTCACTGTTGTTCCACTTAACTCTTTGCTGGCAAAATTAAAAATTAAATTTGCATTACTGTATATCCAACTAAAAAAAAAAAGAAAAGTGTATTGCTTAAACAAAGTAAAAGTATGTCGTTTTTGGTTTTGTTTTTTCTATACTTTTTTGATTTTCAAATTTTGTCTAGACTTTTGGAATTTATGAAAATTCAGATGGATCCACGGATTTTCCAGCCTGCCATTTACAACAGTAAACCTGGTTCATTTACAAACCGGGACTTATCTCCACAGATTTGCGCTTACCGTTAGACAAAACACCATAGCCTATTCTCTATATAGTCGTTGAATTAAATTATAGTGTCCAATTTATTTTTTATACACACCATAATGGTGTCAGTTAAAGATATTAAAATATTGTTTTGGTGTGTATTAAATCCTCTGTATATACTTTAAGTTTCACCAAACCAATTTATATTTTTGTATTATATTGTATTGTATTGTGGTATATATTCTTTAACCAACATTTAAACTCATACCCATTCGCTGTCATACCATTTCTAACAAGTCATAAACACATGTTTATTATTCTCACCAGTAATGTCTGCATGCATCTGCACAAATAGATGGTTTTTGCTCAGCCCCCCACAGAGAAACAAAGTACCAATGTGATGCCCCGCAGTCTGCATAGTTTCCAGGATATGCCTTGTTCCCAGCTAGGAAAACAATTGAAATATGATAGACTCAAAAAAATGAAATATTGGGTTAGCATGGGTTTCACATTTATATTTCACATTTATGCAGTATTCTTTTAGTAACGTTTTGTGGTACACAGTAGCATGAAACGTAATACGCTTTATTGAGGGTGTAACTGCCACAAAGTGATTGCAACATTTAAGGAGAATGGTCAGGTAAGAAGCTCCAGGTAGTAATATTACTTTGCCCCCATAAGTTTTAATTACTCATAACAATGGGTTTGTAATATAACATTATTTATGACAGCAACTGGGAATATGTGCTTTAGTTTATTTGATTTGAAGAACTGCGCAACATATTTCTTGGAATTTTTGGCTTGTTTGATTCAATAATTGTGCATTGCATACATAGTATGAAAAGAAACAATTTTCTGTCACTTTTTCTCGCCTTTTCAAAAAAAATTTAATGCCGGTTTTGGAAAAAAATTATGCAGAAAAGTAGGTCAAAAAATAACTCCATATAACTCATTAATAAATATGCCCTTAAGGCTGGGTACACACCAGCAGATATTTTCGGTCGCGACCGACCTCGATCGTCCGTATCGTACGTGTCGGTAAACTCCCTATGGGACCACACGATCGATCATTTGCAAATTCGTCCACGGCCGAATTTCCTCGCCACCGATGGACATTTGCCCCGGCCAAGTGCTTGCTCAGGACAAATAGTGCCTCTGTGTGTACCCAGCCTTAGAAAAAATATTTTGCCTGCAAAGTGAAATCAAATGTACTGTAGCTACAAGTATGTAGTAAACATTATTGCTAATAATGCAGAATGCACCCTTTAATGCCATAGCTTAATTTTTTAATTTTAAAAGTAAGAGGTCTGTAACATTAAAAAAACTTAGGGTCAACGGCTGATAACTTCTTGGTAAATTATAACATCCTTCTAAATTACAATGAGGTTTATATTATTTAATACATCTTTTCATCATCAATTTTGGAGATACTGGCAGCATGCATCCTAAAAAAAAAAAAAAAAAAGACAGCAAAAAAAGTAAATGTGTAAGGCTATGAGAAGCTTATATGCAGTAACAATAAATACAAATACCAAAGGTTTGCCAATTAATACAAGTAAAAGCAGTGGTGAGGAGAAATGTCTGCACCTCAGGCAGCCACTGGGAGGCCACCTGTAGATTGTTTGATTTGGAGACAGAACATAGGACTATGAAGATTTGATATCTTGCTGAAGTCCAGTAGATTTTTCCATAGTTGTAATCAATAGTTTTCTGTCTGTGTTTGGATATGAAGTGGAACTATCCCTTTTCCACACTGCAATTTGTGAGAGGCTAGTTTATTGGAGGAGGCTACAATTTTAGAATCTTTCCCCCGAGAAATAATCAACAAGGTTGTCCAGAACTGCTGAGAGACTGCAATATATTAGAATGTTTGTTTCCATAGATTACCGTATACATCTGAGAAAACGACCACCATTTATGGCACCAAGAGTTTAAGTCCTATGGGAATATGAGTCTTTGTTTATTTAGTCTGAAGAATTGTGCAACATACTCTTTGGAATATTTGACTTGTTTGAGTCAAAAACTGTACCTTTCATTTTGTCAACCTTTCTTTTATGAGCATAAATAACACTTGAACAAAAGTTATTATGAAGTATAAAAGAAGATTCTGAAAATATTTGCACTTATTAATTGCAGAACAAAACCTAAAATACAGACAGTTCCACGGATCCTATAAATATGAATGTATATTTTATTTATAAAGCGCCACTTGGGGATGCAGCGCTGTACAATAACAAAATACAATAAAGTCATACAAGGGGGATAAATACATAGATAGTTTAGTACATAAATATATAAATTATATAAATATAAGTGCTAGAGTTTTACCACAAGAGGAAAGGAGGTCCCTGCCCCATAGATCTTACAATCTTATTAAATATTACTTAAATTACCATAGATCTCTCACGACTCAACCGCTTAGTGTAGAAATAATTTGTAGAATGTTTCAGATTACAGACAATCTGTGAGGTCACTGCTGTTTTCTATTGTTGCCTCTTGCTGAAAATTCTGAACCCAAAACTCCTTCTACACATACTAAATAAGTGTTTATATTCCCACATGTAACAGTTGACTGCAGTGAATATAATTGTGCATTGGGTACCAGCCACATTTGTGAGTGAGTTTTACTCCTACTTGTGTGATAGCTCCCTTTACTGCATCTCCCAGATAGAGATGGACTAGAACTGAAACCCGAGTTCGAGCCGAACTTTTCGAGTTCAAACGGACTCTGACTTCTCGAACTATCCCGGACCCGGATTTCTCTGACTTTTGATATTTTCCGGACTTTCGATAATTATTGAATGTTCCAACATTCGAGGCGTGCGAATATGCGAGTAAAATGTCTATTATACCTATACGCAAGTAAATATCGAATCCGTGAGTAAAATGTCTATTATACCTATACGCGAGTATCGAATCTGCAAGTAAAATGTCTATTATACCTATACACGAGTATCGAATCCGCGAGTAAAAAATGTTATATTATACCTATTCCTGAGTAAATATTGAATCCGCAAGTAAAATATCTATTATACTTATACGCGAGTAAATATCGAATCCGCAAGTAAAATGTCTATTATACCTATACGCGAGTAAATATCGAATTATCGAATCCGGGAGTCGTTCATGGTATAATTATCGAATATTCGAACGCGAGAGCTCAAAAGTAGCAGGCGTGAGAGTAAAATCGATTTTTGAAAAGTTCCGGATATTCGAACATTTTCCCCAGACCATTTCCCAGGTCCCACAGCCATTTACATTAAGTTACCATTGATATTTTAATTGTATTTTATTCGAACTTTTTGAACTATTTGACTCCCATTGACTTAAATGGGTCTGTTTTCAAACTTTCCATATTGTTCAAAAGTTCAGAAACGGACTGAACTTTCGAAAGTTTGGCCATCTCTACTCTCGTATAATGTATGTATTTCTTTTTTTCTTTGAAAAAGCAGACATTGTCTGGTCTTGCTAAAAATCTTTATATGCACAAGCTAGAATGGTAATTATTGATTAATGGCATCTTTTCAACAATATGTTATCCATTGGATTGCTATCTTGTGTCTTTAAATCTAAATTATGCTGTCTAGGCAAACAAATCTAAGCAGCCCTACAACCAAGATTGTTGAGCCTCTACTTAGTAATATTTCACCATGACTAATGGTTTAAAAGTTTATCTTATGATTGGAGAGTTATATATTTAATATAGCAGTAACTAAAGGTATCCATTTGAACTACAGTGCAGATGATTACCCTTCATTGCTTGCATACATGTCTAATTCTTTTACTCCATTCATTTATAATTGTATGTGTAGTTGAGTGCTGGAGTCTTTTGTGTAATGTATAAATTGCCGGTCATCCATTGCACCGCACCTGGAAGTATTTTTGAATAAAGGTTTGAGCTGCATATCCCTATATTTATAAATATATATAATGCACTTGCAACAAAGAGCAGGTTTGTGTTTAGGTTTAAATTACATGTTATGATATTTGTGAAACAATAAAACCTTTCTTTAATCGATATTATAGCTAATTTAATTTGCTTACCGCAATGGCTTGTAATGTAGCCAGATAGATGATAGCCAAATCATCCAGGTTTTTAGACAAATTCAACCCAACCACCTATAAGAAATAAAAAAATATTAAAGGGGGGGGGGGGTTGCTTAGGAGGGAGGGCACCATAGGCTACTCCCCAGATCAGTTGTCAAAAACATTGTGCACTTTCTACATCAGACCAGAAAAAACAGGAAAATTATTTGCTACCTGGTTATGGGACTCTCTAGTTTGCTAGATCCTGGTGTGCTTTTTGTAGAATTTCTTTGTTTTTTTCTGGATATTGACCTTGATCTGGACTTAAACTTTGCTTTGATTGCTGCCTGCCAGACCCTTAATCTTTGTTTGGATTCTTCTTTTTTGCTGCCTGCCCTGACCTTTGTCTGGACTATTATTCTAAACTGTCTGACCTTTTGGATTATCTGCTTTGGCCTGCCATGTGTTTTTTCCTGATTTTTACTGGAATTGTATATATGCATAACATTTTTACAGTACTGTACTTCATTGAGGGGATTTGCTGAAGATCATCCCTTCTAAAGTAATGGAGAGGTGCTGCCTAATAGGGCCCACACAGCATGGCGTCAGCCCTGGGAAATTGCATTTGAATGAGAGGAGCTGCAAATGGGGTTAGGTAATGTCAGATCACAGTTATCAGACATGTAGGTCTCAGTACAATCAAACCTTTGAAGAGAATAAAAGGCAGTAATACAGCATTTAATTTTCTCTTTTTTTAAATTTAGCCTTAAATTCTCCTTTTAAAAATATATTTATATATTTAAAATAGCTCTTTGAATGTAATTCATTCCATCATTTTGGCATTATAATAAAATACAACTTATTTTTGTTCCTAAAATTACGGCCATGTTTCTTCGATCACACTGTGTTTCTTACCATGCCTTTCATTGAGAGATCTGCCAAGGGAGAACGGTTCCCATGGAAATCTGGCCAAACATGTAAATCAGCAGCTAAAAACCCCACAGGCCCGGACTTCTTAATTTGATACAGATGATTGTTCAAATATGTATATATATGTTGGCCCCTAGAAATAAAACATAAAAAGATTTATAATCTAGGATGTAAACATTTGTACATCTGTGCTGGAAAGCACCCTTAATCAAACTATATAAGGAATCAAGTGGGATCCTGCAGCATTTAATGATAAAATGATTAACTTTTTCTATATATTACAATTGATGGATTTTACACAGATATATTAATGTGATTTATGAGCATTTAAATAAAGGATAGAAAGTATATTCCAATTAACATAATCTACATTGGAGAGTCAACTCAGCGATTGAACAATTTTATCCCTATAAAAAAATTTCAGCATGTCCTATGGGCTAATTCTCTTGAGTCCATATCAACGCTGGACACCTCACATAATTTGATTAATGGGTCTATGCCAGATCAGCTGTTATATTATATAACTATGTTTTTGGCCACCATTAGATCTACTGTACTGTGTTTAGTGATTTACAGTTTCAGTGCTTCCCCTTCTTGCTAATCAATATCCTTACTGGTAGCTCAGATTAATTATACCTGGCAACTGATAACATTCAGTTTCTGCATGAAATGACAAATATTTTTAAATCAAAATATTTTTTTTTAAACTGGAAAGGGAAAGTTTAACTATATACTTCGAATTTGGCTTAAATGCCTGTTTTTTTGCATTTTAGACCTTAAAACAAACTTTTTAACTGTTTAGGTATGGTTGCCATGGAAATAGAACGGTAGGTTTGCTTGGGAAGGTGTATCAGTAGGTGTTTGTACCTGTGTGGTGTTAGGGGTATGTTTAAAATCTACAACTCTCAGCATTTGCCAACAGCAGGGAATTGTGTACAGTTGTACAGAGAGATGTAATACTTACCCTCTTCCTTCCAGGCTCTTGTAAGTAGCACAGAGGGCAATACCTTTAATTTAAAGGCATTCATTTTTGCACTACTATGAAGAAGAAAGAACAGAAATATGCTTCATCCAAATTAAACAACAATTAAAGGGGAACTGTGGTCCAAAAATGACTTTAGGTAAATTGATAGGAATTGCTCTCCTGAGAATTTTTCATTGATATTTTCATTGTTTATCTTACGTAGTTTTGAAGATATTTACATTTTTGTGTGTGATATGGCAGCAGCATCACCAGGTCACCTGCACTTCCTGCTTCCTGCTCTGAAACCTGCCAGTCAATCTGCTCTGTGTCTCCTCCTGTTTGCAGCCCCCCTGGTCCTGGTCCCTCCCTCACACTCTAACCCCCCCCCCCCCACCGCACCCCGAAACCTGTGGAAACAGCCTTTTCAGGCAGAGTGAGAACTCTGCCTGAAAAGGCTGTTTTCACATAGTGAGAGAGAAGGGCTGTAGATTCCCTTACCTTCTCTGCAGCTGCAGGTCCTTCACACAGCAGAGAGGAGGAGGGACTTCCTGTCTCCCTCACCCACTGAGGGAGTCCGAGGCTGTGCTCGCCGGCGGCACTGTGCAGGAGAAGCCTTAGGAATGTTACATGTCAGCCTCCCACCCATTAACTTTCTGGTCAGTCATTTCTTTATATCTTGGGCTGTGGAGCACGTAGAGAGGTGGTTGATGGCTCGTTTTAAAGGTAGGAAACTGGCATTTCATTTAAACTCAACTGTTTGGAGACCACAGTTCCCCTCTAAGCCTAAGGGGCATATTTATAAAGCTTCGTTAAGTTTTCGCGGCAGTTTTCCCTGACATTTCCGCATAAATCGCGTTTAACGCGATTTATTAATGTTCTGAAAACGGCCGTGAAAAGTTAACGAGGCGTTAACCCTTGGCGATGATACTTACCTGTTACCACCGCTTCTATTTATAAAGCGGCGGTATCTGTTTCGCACTGCTAGTATCGGCTGTTTTGCTTCGCCACCTTGAAGGTGGCGAAAGCAGCCGATACTAGCCTCCCTGCGGCGGGGATGGGCAGGCAACCCGCGGCGGGTGGTCGCACCCGCCCCGGGAGGCACGCCCATCCCGCCCTCGACCCCCTGCGGCGGCGGCGACCACCCGCCGCCGCTTCCCAGCAGCCCCTCCCTGCCAGCGGGAAGGGCCCGCTGGGAGGGGTGGAGGCACCCTCCAGTGGGGCCCTGAGAAGGGCCTTTTGGGGCTTAAGGGGTAAGCGCGAACCGGGACCCCCTCCCCGGCCCTTGTAAGGGCCCTTGCGGTGCCTTTGGCGGGGGTCCGGCAGCTCGAACCGGGACCCCCAGTGTGCGGCTCTTAAAAGAGCCCTTGGGCGACGTCTTCGGGCTGGTGACACCAACACCACTCAGGTCGCCGATGCCAGGCAGACTAACTGCGGCCGCCAGTGAGCCAGCTGGCATTGCTGGCCTCAGTGGAGCCGATGTTGCCAGCCGCTTCTTTCTTCTATCCTCAGCCATCTACTGCGATGGCATCTGAGTTCCGCAGCGGAGTGCACCTCTTTATATAGGTCTGCAGAAAACCCTAATCTGTTTCTGATTTGTCAATTTTTTAATGCTTGGTTTACATGCTTTACATTAACCAATCAGATTTCAGAACTTTCTAGAAATCTGATCGGTTAATGTAAAGCATGTAAACCAAGCATTAAAAAATTGACCAATCGGCGACCTGATTGGGGTTGGTGTTGCCAGCCCGAAGACGTCGCGTCGGATCAAGACGCCGGCAACATAGGCCTCGTTGAGGTCGCCGGGTACCCCTGGCGGCCGCAGGGGTACCTCTCGGGGGTCGGCGGCCTCAGCGGAGCTGGTGTCGCTGGGACTGGAAGAAAGAAGATGCCACCCAAGGGCTCTTTTAAGAGCCGCACACTGGGGGTGACCCCGCAAGGGCCCTTACAATTTCTGTAGACAATATAAGATAATAAAAGGTCTTCTTAAACAAAAGTCTTTTTTAAATGTATGACATTTTTAAATTTGGTAAATGGATGAATCTGTCACATTTAAATATTTTGTGTTTTTACTAAGAACAGGATTGTTACTTTTTAGCTGTTTTTCACAACTAGAGTCATATTGTGTCTGTAAATTGTAACACATTATAACCACGTGTGGGCACATCCACTAATTACTCTCTCAGGGGGATTTACTCAGAGCTACAAGCGCTTTGACAAATAATTATATTACATTTGTGGCACATGGTAAATCCCAATCAGATCTTACCTGCTGCTTTTTCAGCAATTCGCATTATGTTTCTTTCTAAACTGTAACTACTTTTTTGATATTCTATAAAAGTTGTATCATTACCACTATAGGATTTGCAAATGTTAAACTTTAATTGACTAGTTCTACAACTAACCTATTTGTTGTGGACAGGTAGAAGGCTTAAAGGCAATTATACTATCACTATCAGATGGATTTTCACAGAAAGGTCCAGGGTATTTAGAGCAAACCCAGAGGTGAGGACCTAGATGTTTATGTTCTTACCCTGGATACTAGTATTAAGGCAGGGGGTGGTGGTAGTGGGGTAGAAGTCAGCAATGTTCCCCATTGTATTTAGAAAGGATATATGACTGAGATAGCTTCTTGGATTTTTGTGTGATCAATTCCTTGATTTAGAGATCACCACATTTCAAAATGTAATTATGTTTTCTATTAATTGAGTCGATTATTCAGGTTATTTTTCAATGAATTACACAACAATTATTGTATTTTAAAGTAGAAGGTCTGTTATTTCTTATATAAAAAACACTTTGCTATCTAACAGACTGACCATTATAAGCTGTAACACTGTAAAAAAACAAAACAAAAAAAAGCAAAACCAGTTGATTAAATAATCAAAACAAATGCAAAAAAAGGTCACACTATAAACAATTCTGACATCTGAACAAGCAAGCAAAATATGCCATAATCCATTTTTATGTAGGCTCAGGATTTATAAAGTTATAAAAGTCATCTGTGACTTCTAATATTTTTAAAATTATACACCAGGGGACATATTAACAATGCAATAATAAATCCTAAATACAAGCAGAGCTGGATTAAGACAAAATTGAGCACTAGATACAAGTCAGATTTGGGCCCCCACTCAAGCTTTCCATTAGATATATATCACTATTGTTACTGTCATATACTTGCAACAAGAGGCTTTAGTTTGTTCTCATTTAAAATGCCCAGAATTTTAAAATTAAATAACTGTTTAATTTTCAAAAATAACTAAAGCCCCCCATTAGTCCTATTAAAGTACATTTCTATTCACCTTTGCCCATTGCATAGCTGAAAAGTACCCAGGGTGAGGACCTAAAAGTCCTGCCCCCTGAATCCTTTACCTAAGACTTGTTATACTTGTTTCCCTCAGTGCTCCGGTTCATTCCACCCCCCTGCCACTGTCAATAATCCACAATGTAGCCAATGGAAAGATACACTTCTTTTCAGAGTGCATACTTCCATTGGCTACATCGTGGACTGGAACAGGACTAGAACACCGGGGAAAACTTAATGTAAGTAAGCACAGATTTTAGGTAAAGAACCATGGTGTGAGAACTTAGTGGTTTAGGTACTATTCAGATACACTGGTACAGCAAACTGGGAATTCCATGGTACTGCTGGGTTACACTGTCTTATCTTTTGGTTCTCTGACCTCAAGTAGCTCTGACACACTCAAAGAACAGCAGCAACTGTTACACTATATACCACCATATACACTATATACCACCCTATATGTTATACACTACCTTATATATATATATTATACTCCACCCTATATATTATATATGACCTTATACACCACCCTATACATTATACACCACCCTAGACACTATATACCACGAAAACACTCTTGATTGGGAAAAAAAAATCCTAAAGTAATAAACAGCAGCTAGCAAGCAACAATTTCAACAGTTGTTTCGAGCAGTTCGCTTACCCTACCAAGCATTTATACTAACACACACCAATGGGTACGGTGAATACAATCCACTCTCATCACACCAGCAGCAGGTCCATGTTGCTGACAGACAGTGGTGGTGGGTGTGGCAGGTGCAGAGAACTGCCAGTGCTGCAGCAGCTGCTTTGCTCCCTGACAGCCACATGGAGTTTTCAATTTGTTCAAGGCTGGCTCAACATTAATGCCGCGCCTGTTCCCTCTTATCTCTCAGCATTTCAGCAGAAACAAGTGATGTTTTAAACCCCGCTCACCTGATGACTAAACCTGAACATGCGAATATCGCTTTGCAGACATTACCAGACCTGGCCCCTGAAATCCTGGATGGGCCCTCAGCGGGCCTCTCTGGCATCTTGGCCCCAGGCACATGCCTAGGCTGCCTTTCCCATAGTCCGGATCTGAATACAATTGGACAGCCAATGAGAAAACAATGCCAATATTTGTGTCTTTCTAATAAAATGTGATAACTACTGACTTATGTGAAATGTAAAATCATAAAGGAGTATTACACAAAGTTCTAAGAGTTTATAATATAGATAGTACATTTATTCATACAGTATGGTATCTTAGTCCAAATAAGTCTTGGCATAACAGTACCAAGAAATCTTAATTACGATTGATTGACCATTGTCTCATTTAAAGCAAAATCCCAGTATTCATTTAATTGCATGCGTACATAGAACCACATACAAATGAAATTCCTTAGGGAACTTGGCATATGCTTACTAGATTGACTTCTGACCTCCCAGCAGATGTATATTTATTCTTTGTATTCCGCTATTTAGCTACATGTTTTTTCAATTATAATTTACCATGTGAAACCTACAAAAGTATATCATTCAAAATGAAGTACACTTGGAAGGCATTAAAATAATTAATTCACATCACTAGTCACATAATTTTAAACGTTATGTCTTCTTGGAACTCAATTGTGGTAATTTAAAATGTTAAACAATTGGGTTTTTTTTCCTTAAAAGTACTCTCTATTAGGCCTCTCTCTAATCATTTATTTATGCAAACAGTTTTGCCATTATATAGCCAACGAAATGGGGCTGAAGGCATAATGCAATGTCAAAGGTTTTTATTTATATAATAAATAATACAGAATGTTCTTATGCTGTTATGCATTCTCTAATGTGCCAGGTGCATGCATTAAGAAATATTGAACCTGACAATTTATATACAGGCGGTGTCCTCTGAACATTGTTATTGTCTCAGATTTATAATCAGAATCAAGATTTAATGTAAAAATTCTACAACTATCTTATAGTCTAATTAAGCTGACGGAAAATATGGCCAATAGAAGGATCAAAGGAAATTATCATGTTTGTGCAAATAATTCAGTTTCTTTTCATCCACCAGATACACAGAAAAGCTCTTACTGGACTGACTTGACATGTAATATCTGCATACTGTTATGTAAGTTCTATTTACAGCAAAAGAAAAGAAAACCAAAATCACAAGTCCATGTGATTCCCCATATAATTGAAACCTAGACCAATATATTTGTAAAAATGCATGTCTTAAACTTTCCACTTTTCAAATACCTTTATATTTGACCAAAGTTGGGTACACACTTTGCAGATTTGTAGCAAATAGATGACAGAT
This sequence comes from Hymenochirus boettgeri, assembly GCA_019447015.1. NCBI lineage: Eukaryota > Metazoa > Chordata > Amphibia > Anura > Pipidae > Hymenochirus > Hymenochirus boettgeri. The sequence continues at coordinate 149,793,141 of CM033472.1, forward strand.
TCCATCGGAATCTGTATGTAATCTGTTACAAATCTACATTAAGGTCAGCGGTGTAACTAGGACCCTCTGGGCCCCCCCAGCAAAAATGTGATGGTGCCCCTATCTGTGCTTCATCCACAGTGGTTTTCTATATGGAAGATGTCTGTCATAGGAAAAAAAAAGAAGATGGGACCCCTTTGATTACTAGTCCCATCTGCGGTTGTTTTCCCTGCTCCCCTGGTAAGGTATAGGAAGCAAATAGGGACCAATGTAAATTTTCTTGCCAAATCAACGATTCTGTGGCTGACAGTTGTAGTTAGTACTTTTTGGAATTGGTTGGATTTTCCACCATACACATGGGTGATAATCGCTAAATCTCTTTGATTTTATTTATGCCTCCTGTACTTGTTCCTCTATGCTGCTGTATTTGTTATGTTCCTGTAATGTACACAGATTACTGATAAATGTTTTCATACGGTTCAAATTATTGTAAAACATTTATTTGAATATATTGCTAAGAACAACAAGACCAGGAGGAGTACGTGCAGATATATATGTGGAATTCAAAAGGTGTAAAATTTGGAATCCAAATATGGAAAAGTTTAAAATGAGGGTGGAGATGCCCTTTAAAATGATTTAGAAGTTTGGAGTGGGGCTTATAATGCAGCTGATAAAGCTTTGTCCCATCAGTGGGCATGCTCAAGACTGTGATTTGCGGGCAGAGCAGTGGTGCTGGTGATGTCACAGATCATAATACTAGCAAGAAAAAAAACACACACTTTATACTTATATAACTTTGGATAGACTGCAGCTAGAAGCATGATCCTTGAGTCATTTATAGTAATGAGTGCGCTTTTTTTAATAAAAGCAACTTGTATGAAAACCACAGTTACCCTTTAATGCAGTAGGTAAAATTATGGCAATCTGTTTTTATAATGGGACTTCTGCCAATAAACAAGTAACCAGAAGTAGAGCAGCCCATACCATTGTACTGCCATGTACATTCCTCACATATGAGACCATTTTTTAGGGGTATTGGTGGGGGTAAGAATTCTACTTTGTGCTGGCATTTCACTAGTCATCCGACTACTTTACACAGTAGGAAATACAAAACAACACACTGGCTTTCTTGGACTGCTTGTAAATGGTAAACTGGAAGTAGAGGTTTACAGTTAACCAACCCACACTGACCAGTATTTTATGTTTGACTCCCACAACCCTTTAGATCACAAAGTGGGTTTCACCAGAACCCTACAACACCAAGCAGAGAACATACAATCAATAGAATTCTAGTGTACAAACAATTTTGCACATTGGCTATATCTCCATAAGGCTGCTGCTTCAAAGAGCCTGCCATAAACCTTGGATTAATAAAAGCAATTAGTTCAATAAGTTGGCCAAATTATTTAAAGCCCAGTCACCACACAGAAAACATCCCCACTGGCACAGAGGCAAAGTTTAAGAAAATTAAACACCTCAGGAGGAGCCCTTAAAACTTGTGGATATCCGGGCTGGGCCTTTGTCAAAACAGGAAAAAGGAAAGAAAAGAACACCAATACCACCAGCGAAGGGGGAAAGCAAGACAGGAGAAGGAATATGGTCATCCCATATGAGACACTGTCTGCATTAAAGGGTATGTCCACCCCCCAAAAAAATGTTTTAATATCTGGCAGAAAATGGGCACAAACTTTGTCTGCCATGTACAATGCTGTTTTGATGCCTTACCTTGGGCAATATGCTTGTGAAGGTTCTTATTCATCCAGGTCATGGTATATCTGATACAAATCAGAGCACTCTTCACTGCACTGCACTGCATATATGATTATGCTTTTCTTGTGTTTCGGTATTGGGTCTTTCGGATGTACCAACTGCTGCCTGAGTGTGTTGTTTGGTTTAAAGCAGACGGGTATACAGTGTTTTTTAAAAATTCTTCTTAATTTCTCGGAGAACCCTGCTACATATGGGATGACCATGTTCTTTCTCCTGTCTTACTTTTCCCCTTCACTGTTGTACACCCAATACTGAAACAAAAAAGTGAAATGCAGTGAAGAGTACTCTGATTTGTATGTGGGGGAGACCAACAACAACTGCATCAACGTATGGCCTAGCATAGAAAAAACAATTTCTCGGGTCAGGACCTGTATCTTAGGGAAAAAGGACATACCTTTGAAGATTGTGATGTCAACATATTGGCAAAGGAACATGACTGGTTCAAGAGAGGTGTCAAGGAGGCCATTTATGGGAAAATAAAGAAACCAAGCCAGAATAGAGGTGGGGGGTTCGACACTAACTGTCTGCCATGTACAATGCTGTTTTGATACCTTACCCTGGGCGGGTCCTATAACACATCTTACCCACAATGCAATCATGCCTTGCATTCAGAAGGTCCCTAACACCTGGCTCTGATATGCTAATTGGGACTTTCCAGGGTACATAATTGCAAACATATTCTTTTACAAGTCATTTTGAATTGAGAAAGCCAGTCGGATAACTAGTGAAATGTCTTCCAGAACTAAAATTTAAGTCCAGTTGATCTAACTAAATACAACAGACTTACCTTAGGCAGTTTTTAAAACACCTCTTAGCCACAATGCAATCAACACCTTGCTGTTATATGCTGATTGGGACATTCCATGGTATTTATTGCCAACAGATTCTTCTACAAGTCTTTCTGAATTGAGAAAGTCCAGTTGGTCTTACTGAATACCACAGAATGACCTGAATGAATGAGAACAAACATCTGTTTGTTTCCTGCTTTGTATCATTCACCATTGCAGTTTGTTCATCCAGTGCCTGTTTAAGCAACTCATCTGCTGTTACCTGTTCATTCATCATTCACCACTGCATTTTGTCTATCCAGTGTCTGTCTAATCAACTCATCTGCTGTTACCTGCTCACTCATTATTTACCATCGCAGTTTGTTTTTCCAGAGTCTGTTTGATCCACATATCCGCTGTTCCCTGCTCAGACACTTTATCCATATTGTTATAGGCCTGCCCTCTGACTGTTTGATATCTTCTCCTGCTGTTACCTGTCCAGACACACCCTCTAAGTTTACAGTCTGCCTGTGTACTATAAGACTTAATTCGTTCTTCTCCAGTCTTTGTGTCTGGCCTCTGCTGCCCTCTCCACATTGTGGGTTAGTTCTTGTTGTGCTCTGGTACCTGTTCGCTGCACAACATCCTCACCATCAGAGGCTCTGGGGAAGACTGGCAGGTACTTAGAATGTATTTGGAATGTGCATTGATCATCTCTTTTCTTGTTTGGCAGGTACTTAGATTCTGTGTCCAGAGGGGGTCTCATATGTTCCTTTCTCGGAAGATAATCCAAATAATGCCCATAATCCAAACAGTTTTCTAAATATGTCCATTTGTTCCCGCTTTTCATTTCTATTCAGCTACCACAGAGGGTCAACATTAAGAGATAAACTTTGTCCCTCAGATATTAAACAGAAACAAAAACTGTTGTTGATTCTCCTATAGTGGGTACTTTTCATTCCCTATCATCTATTTGCTGTAGTTCTGTAATAAAAGGCAGATCCATTACCATAACATAGTAACATAGTAATTAAGGTTGAATAAAGACATACGTACATCAAGTCCAATCTATTCACCCTCTTTTTTTTTTTTTTTTAACCCTACCTAACAGTTGATCCAGAAGAAGGCAAAAAAAAAAAAACAGCAAAAAAGGGGGGGAAAATTCCTTCCTGACTCCAAACGGCAATCGGAAAATATCCCTGGATCAACCAGATCTATATGCATTAATACCAGTAATTCTCAATATTTTTTAGTTTTAGAAACTTATCCAGGCCTTTTTTAGCGCTATTCACTGAACTTGCCATTACCACTTCTTTTAAATTTGGCTTAAATTCCTGTTTAACATACATACATACTCCTTCTCCTTTCTTATTAACTCTGTCATGTCTAAATAAGGAGTATCCTTCAATATTTACTGTCTAGTTGTGTGAATCATTAAGCCATGATTCTGCTATACCAATTACATCATACCTTTCCTTTAAAGCTATTATTTCAAGTTCGCCGGTTTTTCCAGCCAGACTTTTTGCATTTGTAAACTGTGAGAGAAATGCTGGGATAGTGGTGGAAGGTGTGTATATTTCCCCCAGATTTATCTCTTATGTGTATTGAGCTCCAGGGTAAGCAGCTCAGTAGTGAAAGGGTGTTCTTTCACTGCATTTGGCTTTTTGGAAAAGCCGGTAAAAGGGGCCCTGGAGCGAATGGAAGTGAGCGGGTGGGACTTCCATTCACCAGACTATCCAGGCTTTTGGTGATCCTGGCTAATTAATAGCCTCATTAGGCTGCAGGGGAAAACCCTTTGAATAAGGTGTCTCAAGGGTTCTTTCTCTCTCTTTCCAGGAGGCTGTCTGGAGGCAGTAAAGGAGAGAGCCAGACACAGTGAGGAACTAACTGTTATACGGTGTTATTTCAGAGTTGGATATTAGGTCCTCTCTGTCCCATAGAGAGGGAATTCTCAATGTTAGTTAGAGCCGAACAGACTAGGATTTATTTTTATGTTTTGTTTATGGATGTACCACTGTGCTCTGGACTGGTGAAATAAAGCTGATTGCAGTCAGCTTAAACCTGGAACTGTTGTTCACAAACTGTTGTTTTTTTCGTCTGGAGTCATTCTGGTCCCTGCAATCTACGCAACCCCCCAAGAAACTGTACCTTTTGGGCAAGCCCCTTTACATGTGGTGGAGGATGCGGGCAATAAAATCCAGCAGCAAAGAAAGAGAAAAAAAAAAAAAAAACACATTGTTTTTTTTTCTGTTTTTTAAAGGGACAGAGACCCAATCTCAAATCTTTTCACCATAAAGAGTTTTGCTGTGTGACGTTATGGAGGACGTTGTTAAAGCCCTAATACAGGCTACAGCATCACAGCAAGAGGCCACCAGAGTTCAGCAGCAACAGCTGGTGGCAAACCAAGAGGCACAGCGACAAGACCGTGAACTCCTCAAAGAGGTAGTGCAGCAGCTGGCTGCAAGGAATGTGGAAGCACCTCCTACAGAAACGCCTAAACAAAATGCTATACGTGCTAGCTACTATCTTCAAAAACTGACAACAACTGATGACGTTGAAGCGTACCTTTCCACATTTGAAAGGATAGCGGAGCGAGAGGACTGGCCTAAAGAACAGTGGGCGAGCCTGGTAGCCCCCTTTTTATCTGGAGAGCCACAAAAAGCCTATTTTGATCTGGATCATGCAGCTGCCAATGATTATGACAAATTAAAAACGGAGATTTTGGCCCGGCTGGGGGTAACGCTTGCAGTCCGTGCACAGCGTGTTCATCAATGGATGTTCTTAGCAGATAAGCCTCCACGCTCCCAGATGCATGACCTAATTCATCTAACTAAAAAATGGCTGCAGCCGGAGACCCTCACAGGGCCACAGATTGTGGAGAGGATAGTGATGGACAGATACCTAAGGTCCCTACCTGCAACTTTGCGCAAATGGGTAAGCCATGCTGAGCCAACATCGGTGGACCAGCTTGTGGAGATGGTAGAGAGGTACACTGCTGCAGACGAGCTGCTTAGTTCTCAACCAGTAGAGCGCCCCCGAGCTGCCAGGGAAAAACTTTCTGGCATACCCAGCAAACTTCCTGCATGGAAAAAAGGACCTACAGCTGATAAGAGTATGCCCCATCGAGAGTCTACAGGTGCTAGACCCAGAGACGGGCAAAATGCATCAGGGGGAACCCCTCCTTGCAGGGGGCCTAATAAGGACTTGGTGCGGTGTTTCAGGTGTAATATGTTGGGACATTTTGCTGCAGACTGCAGCCTAACAGATGAACCTATGCAGTGTGACACTGCGTTAACAAATAGACCTATGTCAATGTATGCTCGGACTGTGTGTACTGCCATACCTAAGACAGGGAGTGATAACTACCTGTGTAATATTATTGTGCAAGGAAAGTCAGTGAATGCATTGTTGGATTCTGGCAGTCAGGTTACCCTAATGAAATCTATGTTGGTTGACACTCCTCAGGCAATGCCTGATACTATAGGGGTCACATGTATACATGGGGATACTCGCGAGTATTCTATGGCTAACGTGGAAATCAGAACTTCCTATGGGACATTAATGTACCCCGTAGGGTTGGTTCCCACTTTACCACATGATGTAATTTTGGGGAGGAATTTCCCACATTTTTGGAAATTGTGGGAGACTGACAAGGTTATAGACCAAGCTTGCTTAAAAGAAGGCACCCCCAAATCCATAAATAAAGTGTCTGAACAGGAGGGTGTCGCTACGATAGATTTTCCCTTCTCTGTTTTAGCGGGGGAATCTGATGAGGTAGATGGGGAACCCCAAGCAACCCAGAGGGTACCAGGTGGTGAAGACCATGAAGAGCCGATGGGGCGAGACAATGACATGCCTGACTTAGAGATTAGGAGGGATAATTTTGCGTCTGAGCAGTTAAAAGATCCCACACTGTCCAGAGCAAGGGCCAACGTAAAAATTATAGATGGGAAACCCATGGACCCTAACTCTATGCCTTCTTGTCCCTACTTGGCCCTGCAACATGACCTACTATATCAGGTGGTAAAAAAGGGAAATGATTTAGTTGAGCAGCTGGTTGTTCCTAAACCTTACCGGCGTATGGTACTTGACCTTGCCCATAAACATGTGATGGGTGGACATTTGGGGGTAGAGAAGACTAAGGAGCGAATTTTGCAACGTTTTTTCTGGCCAGGACTCCATAGAGAAGTCGAAGAATACTTTGGTTCCTGTCCAGAATGCCAGTATTCAGCCCCTAGGCCCCATTTTCGTAGCCCCTTGGTCCCTCTCCCTGTGATAGAGACACCATTTGAGAGGATAGCCATGGATTTGGTGGGCCCGATAGTAAAATCTGCCCGGGGGCATAAGCATATATTAGTCATAATGGATTATGCTACCCGCTACAGCGAGGCCATTCCTCTACGTAATACCTCCTCTAAATCTATTGCTAGAGAGTTGGTACATGTCTTTAGTCGGGTAGGAATTTATTCAAAGTGGTCCAACTTCCCACCTCTGTATACCACCCCCAGACTGATGGGTTAGTGGAAAGGTTTAATAAAACCCTCAAAAATATGCTCAAAAAGGTGGTGGACAAAGACGGGAAAAATTGGGATTACTTGCTACCATATTTAATGTTTGCCATCAGGGAGGTGCCTCAATCCTCTACGGGGTACTCACCTTTTGAATTGTTGTATGGTAGACACCCTAGGTGCTTGTTGGACATAGCAAAGGAGACCTGGGAAGGACAACCCACCCCCTTTAAAAGTGTCATTGAACATATATGCCAAATGCAGGACAGGATAACAGCAGTACTGCCCATAGTGAGGGAACACATGGAGCAGGCACAAGAGGCCCAACGGAGAGTGTATAATAGGGGTGCCACAGTAGGCAACTTTTCCCCGGGTGATCGAGTCTTAGTGCTTATACCCACGGTAGAAAGCAAATTTTTGGCAAAGTGGCAAGGACCCTTTGAAATCCTTGAAAAAGTGGGTGAGGTAAATTATAAGGTTAGCCAACCAGGTAAAAGGAAACCCGAGCAGATTTACCACGTCAATCTTATAAAACCTTGGAAAGAAAGAATGGCCTTGTTCACTAAGCCTACTGGGTCACTTAGTGCAGAACCCCTAGTGCCAGAGGTTAAGGTGGCCGACTCCTTGTCAGATACTCAGAGGAAAGAAGTACAAACCTTTTTAATCAGGAATAGAGACGTTTTTTCTGAAAAGCCGGGACGAACCTCTTTGGTAAAACATGACATCATAACTGAGCCTGGGGTAAGGGTTAATTTAAAACCTTATAGGGTACCTGAAGCTAGACGAGAAGTCATATCTCAGGAAGTTAAAAAGATGATGGAATTGGGAGTTATTGAGGAGTCGCATAGCGACTGGTCAAGTCCCATTGTTTTAATTCCAAAACCGGACGGGAGTTGGCGCTTCTGCAATGATTTTCGAAAATTAAATGCTGTCTCCAAGTTTGATGCCTACCCTATGCCTCGGGTGGATGAATTAATTGATAGACTAGGGACAGCCAGGTATCTAACAACCTTGGATTTGACGAAGGGCTATTGGCAGATTCCCCTAACTAACCAAGCCAAAGAGAAAACAGCTTTCAGTACTCCAGAAGGTCTGTTCCAGTACGTTGTATTACCGTTTGGTCTACATGGTGCCCCGGCCACCTTTCAACGTACCATGGACCAAATATTAAGGCCCCATAGGCAGTATGCAGCGGCTTACCTGGATGGCGTGGTTATCCATAGCCCAGATTGGCAATCCCACCTACCTAGAGTACAGGCTGTGCTGGATTCCATACGTAAAGCCGGATTGACAGCCAACCCAAATAAATGCAGCATAGGCCTGGAAGAAGCCAAGTATTTGGGATATCACATTGGTAGAGGGCTAGTTAAGCCTCAGCTTAACAAGGTGCAGGCAATTCAAGACTGGCCTAGACCAGTAACTAAAAAACAAGTTCGAGCTTTTTTGGGAATCACTGGTTACTACAGACGGTTCATAGCTGACTTTGCCACTATAGCTGTCCCTCTGACTGACCTTACAAAAGGGAACAAGTCAGTAATGATCAAGTGGAACTCTGAGGCAGAACAGTCCTTTCAGACCCTTAAAAGAGCCCTATGTAGTCAACCAGTGCTGATAACCCCAGACTTCACACAGAAATTTATTGTGCAGACTGATGCGTCTGATCTGGGGGTGGGAGCGGTACTGTCACAAATCAGAGAAGGTGAAGAGCATCCGGTGGTTTTTCTGAGTAAAAAGCTAAATATCCATGAGAAAAACTATGCTACGGTTGAAAAGGAATGTTTAGCAATTAAGTGGGCACTGGAGGAACTCAGATACTATCTTTTAGGCCATCAGTTTACATTGGTTACTGACCACGCCCCCCTTAAATGGATGTGTGAAAATCGGGAAAAGAATAGAAGGGTGACAAGATGGTTCTTGGCCCTTCAGAACTACAAGTTCACCGTAGAGCATAGACCGGGGGCACAGCTAGCGAATGCTGATGCCTTGTCCCGGGTACACTGTCTTGAGGCTACAGGTGTTCCGACCCCTACGTCGAAACAGAGGGGGAGGGTATGTGAGAGAAATGCTGGGCTAGTGGTGGAAGGTGTGTATATTTCCCCCAGATTTCTCTCTTATGTGTATTGAGCTCCAGGGCCTCCACCTCTAACTTTGTCATTGGCACCAATGTGAACCAAGACCGCTGGGTCACTCCCAGCCCCACTCAATAATCTGTCTACACGATCCACCACATGTCGAACCCTAGCACCAGGCTTTTGGTGATCTGGCTAATTAATAGCCTCATTAGGCTGCAGGGGAAAACCCTTGAATAAGGTGTCTCAAGGGTTCTTTCTCTCTCTTTCCAGGAGGCTGTCTGGAGGCAGTAAAGGAGAGAGCCAACACACGTGAGGAACTAACTGTTATACGGTGTTATTTCAGAGTTGGATATTAGGTCCTCTCTGTCCCATAGAGAGGGAATTCTCAATGTTAGTTAGAGCCGAACAGGCTAGGATTTATTTTTATGTTTTGTTTATGGATGTACCACTGTGCTCTGGACTGGTGAAATAAAGCTGATTGCAGTCACCTTAAACCTGGAACTGTTGTTCACAAACTGTTGTTTTTTTCGTCTGGAGTCATTCTGGTCCCTGCAATCTACGCAACCCCCCAAGAAACTGTACCTTTTGGGCAAGCCCCTTTACAAAACATACATTTTAGATTATCAATTGATTTACTTCCATACATGGTCGTACATGCCTCCTTATCCTCTATGCTCCCCCCTCCCCCTTCTCCATCCTCCTTTGTGTTATAGCCCCCTGATCCCTAACTTCTCTATCTACACCCTGTGTAGTTCAACGTACCTACCCCCCATACCTAGTTTAAAATCTCCTCCAACCCCCTAGCCATCTTCTCCCCCAAAAAGCTGCTGCACCATCACCATTGAGTGCAATCCGTCTCTACTAAAGAGCCTGTAGCCAACATAAAAGTCACCCAGTTCTCTAAAAACCCAAACCCCATCTCCCTACACCACTCTCTTAGCCACGCATTTATACTCCTGAGCTCCCTTTGCCTCCCTAGTGTAGCACGTGGCTGCGGTAGTATTTCTGAAATCACTACCCTTGAGGTCCTTGCTTTTAACTTGGCCCCTAATTCTCGAAAATCATTTTTAAGGACCTCACCTCCACCTCTAACTTTGTCATTGGCACCAATGTGAACCAAGACCGCTGGGTCACTCCCAGCCCCACTCAATAATCTGTCTACACGATCCACCACATGTCGAACCCTAGCACCAGGCTCTTGGCGACAGATTACCCTATCTACCCTTCTAATAATGGAGTCCCCTACCACTACCACCTGCCTATCCTTCCTAGCCCCCAGTTCTCCCTCCCTTGTATTGGAGATGGCCGTCCCCTGGGTGCTCAAGGGAAAGGCCCGCTCCATACATGCTGCTTCCGAGCCATCGTCCTCCACATCTTCGCCCAAAATGGCAAATCTGTTGGGATCGACCAGCTGGGAAGAAGCGTCCCTATCCTTCCGTCCCCTACTTTCCCTGGTGACCCTTACAAATCTATCTTCCTTTACCACCTTATCTGCCCCATCTCCACCCTCCAGTTTACTGGCCCCTGCCAGTACCTGCATTTCCCCCAAGTTTGCCAAGCCCTGCAATGCTGCAAGTTTCCTCTTTAGATTCTGGACCTCAGATTCCAAATGGGCAACCCACTCACATCTGACATATACATAGGTCCCCTGGGGCGGCTGCTCCAAGATCCCATACATGCGGCAGGATGCACATTGCGTGGCCCCAACAAAACTGTCCATACTAAACAGCAATACACACCAGAGACACAGCAATACACACCAGAGACACAGCAATACACACCAGAGACACAGCAATAGACACCAGAGACACAGCAATAGACACCAGAGACACAGCAATAGACACCAGAGACACAGCAATAGACACCAGAGACACAGCAATAGACACCAGAGACACAGCAATACACAGCAGAGAAACAGCAGTGTTGAAACCAGGATTCATTTAAAGCATTTTTCCATTTTCATGTCCTCCAATGTGATTTATCAAATGTCCTTGCAGCCTAGGATACGTTGGTCAGACCTCTTGACCAGTAAAGGAGCGTATTAAGGAACATAAACAAAACCTATAAAATGTCAAATAAGCTTTCTCTTAAGATACATAGGTTTCCAGACATTTTCATTTTGCAGGTCATACACACAACCAACTTAAGATTTTAAAACTACACAGCAAGAACTATGCAAGAAAGCTACTGGATAAAAGAAAAATAACTGCTTAAGCCTATTAGGACTTAATGATGCATATATTACCTGTTGCATATAATTCCTCCTGTATTTGTTCTAATGAAACTTTTACAGGGCTATGTACCGAGAGCCATTATCAGCTATTTGTGTCTAAAAGTCACATTAAGTGATGTACCAATCGTTAATGTGACTTGAAGACACAACTAACGTCAGTTGCGACGTTAAACAAAAAATATCTGTTGTATTCAATTAGATCAACTAGACTTGAAGTTTAGTTCTTGAAGACGTTTCGCTAGTCATCCGACTGGCTTTCTCAATTCAGAATGACTTGTACAAGAATCTGTGGCAATTATGTACCCTGGAAAATCCCAATTAGCATATCATATATCATATATATATATATCATATAATTATAAGGCAGAAACAATATTGATGGAGCTATGTACAGGAAGCAAGAAGATGATTAAATAAATTGATGGTGCCAAATGCCAGTGAGGAGGTGGAAATTAATCTCCATATGCAGTTGGCGAAGGCTGCTGTATGGGGCATGTTCTGGTTTTGGGGGGGTTTAATTACCCTGACATAGATTGGAATAAGGGACCTGCCAGCACCTCAAAAGGTATCAAGTTCTTAAATCTTCTATATAAACAACTTGAGTTCAAGCCAATTGGTATACTAGTTTCTAATAAAATGATCCATTTCACTTCTGCTATATGAAGAAGGGCCAGTCTACTTCTTTTCCTTTTGTCTGGGTATATCCATTGCATGCCTGTACTTAAGATACTTTTTTGTTTAACTTGTGAAGGTTCTCATTCATCCAGGTCATGGTATATCTGTTGTATTCAATTAGATCAACTGGACTTGAAATGTAGTTCTTGAAGACGTTTCGCTAGTCATCCGACTGGCTTTCTCAATTCAGAATGACTTGTACAAGAATCTGTGGCAATTATGTACCCTGGAAAATCCCAATTAGCATATCACAGCCAGGTGTTAAGGGTGTGATTAGATAGTGGCTAAGAGGTGTTATAGGAACGCCCAGAGTAAGGTGTTAAAACAGCATTGTACATGGCAGACAGTTGCACTGATACTTGGCGTTCCCATTGTCTCCTCCTTGTGCAATGTCGAATATTGTATGTATGCAAATAGGAACAAGACTTCTGGGAAATTACCTGTTTTCCATGGAAGCTTTAGAGGTACAGCTATTCTTTAAAAAGACTTTTTTACAGCATCCACAAGCCCTAATTCACCAAAACCAGAGCGCCACTACAGAACACCGCGCCCCCTAGTGACCAAATATGTACTGCATGCTACACTCGAAAGCGACGATTTCGTCGCACAAGGGTGCGCGGTGGGTGTGATACTGACGCCCTCCCTAACGTATTATTCTTTTGGTGTATTGTATGTACAGTAATGTAGAGTTGTATTTATAATCGCGACGGGGGACATCATACAAGGGGGGCAAATACATAAATAAATATAGAAATAAATGTAAGTGCTACAAGAGGAAAGGAGGTCCCTGCCCCGTAGAGCCTTACAATCTGTCAGGAAGGTAACATAAAGATACAAAGAATCGGGTATAAGTGCAGGAGTGAGACTTTGCAATTCAATAAACAATCATACGTGTGCTGGTTACTAGATTAGGTAGCGATGTAAGGATAAGAATTTAAACCTGATAATTGAGTTTCTTGATGTAGAGAGGGGATAGATTCCAGAGGTGGGAGCTACAAAATAGAAAGGTTTACGGGTACGGGTGGGACCCTAGAGAGGAAAATATAGGAGTCAGCACAAAGAGCAGAGGGATTTAAATCTCGGAGAAGGATTTTGTAACAGCGCTTTTTAAAACGGAGCCAGTTTGTTGTCGCGTTACGGAGGAGATTTTGCATCTGGTTTATTAGAGAGCAAGAGAAAAAAATCTGCAACGAGTTTAGAATGGACTGAAGGGTATAGAGGTGGGAAGGCAGGAGACCAGTCAGTAGTAGGGGTTACAACTAGTCTTGGCTAGATAGGATGAGAGCCATCATAGCATAGCAGTAGTTTGGAGAGAACGGACCACTGCAGATTTTTGTTATATGCGAGGAAAAATTGCCAGGTTTTTGCACATTGGGGGCATATTTATAACGGCCGTTATCACCGCCGAGCATGTACCACCGTCAATGTGCACGATACTTTGAGCTCTCTCACTGCCATACTGTACTTGGAGCTTGCGCTAAGTACAGTATGGTGGCAAGAGACTCCTGATTACAGAGCAGGGTGCTGGGAAAGGATGCTCCACGGCGGTTTGGCATCTGCGCACCTGAGTTGTGGGGGGGGTTGTATCTACTCCCTAGCCCCCTGCGGGGTGTCACCCACACAACCCTGCACACACGGCGGAGACCACCCCGCTGCACACCCCTTCCCAGCAACCCCTCCCAGATCTCTGCCTGTATGCTCTCGGGAGGGGAAGGAGGGGCCCACTGGAGGGTGGAGGGACCCTCCAGCGTGGGGCACTGAGAAGTGCCTTTTGGGGCTTAGGGGTCCTGCCGCTCGAACCAGGCCCCCTTCCTTGGCCCTTATAGGGCCATTGCAACGCACCCATAAGTGCCCTTGGCGGCCGCTGACAAGGGCCCTTTGGGGCTTCGAAGTCCCGCAGTTTAAACCGGGACCCCCCTCTCCCCGCCCGTGAAACCAGAAGTGCCCTTGCGGCCCTGAAAAGGGCCCCTGGGGCCTTAAGGGTCACACATCTCAAACCGGGACCCCCCTCCACCTGGCCCTTGTTGGGTCACGCGCTCAAACCGGGAACCCCTGCGGCCGCCAGGTGTCTGGATCTCCGAATTCTTCGTGCTTCACAGCTAGCGACACCAAACCCCTGAAGTTTCAGATGCCATGCAGATCACAGCGGCCTCCAATTAGCATGCTGTCACCCACCGGCGTTCTGTAGGTGATTTGCTGGCCTCTTCTTTCTTCTTCCATCTACTGCGATGACTCTTGTGTCCGCGGAGTTTGATAGGTTTCTGAAGGACCTAATCCTATTCTTATTTTTCAATCTGCGATCACATGGTTTATACAGTACCCAATCATATTTTCTGCGGAGAGGGAGGAGCGTCATGTGGCATCGGCGACTTCAGCAGTGTTGGTGGCCGCTGGCTTTTAGAACAAAGATTGCGGATCAAGACGCCAGTAACCGTCGGCCCTCGTTGAGGTGGCTGCAGGGGTACTTCCCAGGGTTGTGCCTCAGCAAAGGTTGGTGTCGCCAGTGGAAGAAAGAAGGCACGCCCAAGGGCTCTTTTAAGAGCCCAAAGGAGTCCTGTTCCCAGCTGCGGGACCCCCAACAAAGGCGAAGGGCTGGGGAGGGGGGTCCCGTTCGAGCTGCGGACCCCTGTAAGCCCCAGGCCCTTCTCAGGGTCGCATGGCACTTATAAGTGCCGGGAGGGATGTCCCGGTTTGAGCTTCAGGACCCTTAAGCCCAAAATGGCTCGTGTCAGGGCCCGCAAGGGCCCTTCTGAGTGCCGCATGGCTCTTATAGGGCCAGGGAGTGTTGTTCCTGGTTCGAGCTGGGGACCCTTAAGCCCCAATGTCCCTTCTCAGGGCCGCAAGGGTCCCTTCAAGGGCCGCAATGGCACTTATGTGCCGGGGAGATGGGTCCCGTTTCGCGCTGCAGACCCCTTAAGGCCTAAGGGCTCTTGTCAGGGCTGCAAAAGGCCCTTCTGAGTGCTGCAATTAATTAATATTAATTATTTATCAATAATAATATATTATTCCTCAAAAAAAAGCTAAATTTATGTATTCTTTCGAAAGCTTCTATGATGATAACATTTGCAGTACTGGCTAATTACTTGACTGAGGGCGGTGTTTTCCAACAACATCAAGATCATATGGCATTTTGGTTCGATATAACAGTTCACATTTGTGCATAACTAATTTTGCGTTTGTAACTGCAGTTAACAAACAACACACAGCTGATTTGTTGCTATGGTTTAACAGAAAAAAGCAAACTTTTGCTTGACTTTTTACATATGGCTTGTAGCTCGAGTCAGTATACCGTAATTGCATCTATTTTAGCATTCCGTGCAAAGTGTTTACTAATATGTCATCATTTTAGAGCTAAGTAAGTTTTCCATGTGTATCCAGTTCCTTTAACCTAAATTTGAAGTATTGAATTTCGGGTGTCCCTATAGATAAATACTCTATTCACAATAGTTTATTACTAGAACTGTACAAGGAGGGAAGGCAAACCTGGATGCCTGTTTAAAATGAAATAGTATTGAACCTTGCTTCTTCTAACTGCCCTGATTAACCGTTACTTTTGTTATCTTGCTTTTTGCTTGAAAATAGCATTTTCCTTCCCTTTTTAGGAGGCTTGAGCGGGCTTTGTGAATCGTCAGTTCGTATTTTACTTCGGTAGATTATTAAATAGTATGCTGGAACAGAAGGACAAGTGTCACTGACCTGCAGTTGCTGTGACTGTCCACTCAATTTTCCCCAAAGGTATATTTTTTATTCGGAAGTGCCAGATAGTCGAATAGATTAGTTTTTTAAATAGCAGTTCTTTCTTATAAGTCAAGCATTATCCTGCACTATCGTTCTTTTAATAAATTGTTGAACTGACAAGGGCGGCATACAGTCTCCATACCAATGTGGGGTAATGCTAAAGTTGCATGAAACTTAAAAATAAAACAAAAAAAGCTAAAAATGAAATGTTTGTGGTATACTTAGGGGCATATTATATAAGGTCGTACTTTTCGCGGCCGTTTTTCGCGGCCATTAACGCGCAAATCGCGTTTACCGCGATATAAAGGCCCGACCAAACGGCCGCGAACGTAACAGAAGCGTTAACCTTTTCGCGCGATACTTACCTGTTACCGCCGTATCTATTTATAAAGCGGCGGTACTGGTTTTCGCTCGGCTAGTATAGGCTGTTGTACTTCGTCAACCTTGAAGGAGGCGAAGCAGCCGATACACCTCCAGCGCGGGGAATGGGCAGGCAACCCGGCGGGTGGTCGCACCCCCCCCGGGAGACACGCCCCCCGCCCACACACCCCCCGCGGCGGCAGCGGCGACCCACCCCCGCCGCCGCCACTTCCCAGCAGCCCCCCCAACCCGTTCCCCGTTCGCGCAATCTCGGAACGGGAGGCTAGAAGGGGCTGCCGGAAGGGGCCGCAGCAGGTGGTCGCGACCACCCGCCGCGCACCCCCCCCGGCAAACCCCTCCAAGCCCCGCCCCGGCCGCTCCCGGGGAGGGACGGGAGGGAGCCGCTGGGGGGGTGGAGAGCTCCCTCCAGCGGGGCCCTGAGAAGGGCCTTTTGGGGCTTAGGGGGTCCCGCAGCTCGAACCGGGACCCCCCCTCCCGGCCCTTATAAGGGCCCTTGCGGCACTTACAAGCCCTTGCGGCTCTGACAAGAGCCTTTTGGGCTTAAGGGGTCCCGCGCTCGAACCGGGACCCCCCCCCCGCCCTTATAGGGCCCTTGCGGCACTGACAAGTGCCCTTGCGGCTCTTATAAGAGCCCTTTGGGGCTTAGGGGTCCCGCAGCTGCGAAACAGGACCCCCTCCCCCGGCCCTTGTAAGGGCCCTGCGGCCTTACAGTGCCTTCGGCCACTATAAGTGCCTTTGGCGGGGGTCCCGCAGCTCGAACCGGGACCCCAGTGGGCTCTTAAAAGAGCTCTTGGGCGACGTCTTCGGGCTGGCCGACACCAACCCCACTCAGGTCGCCGATGCCAGGCAGACTCACTGTGCCGCCAGTGAGCCCGCTGGCACCGCCGCCTCAGCGGACCGATGTTGCCAGCCGCTTCTTTCTTCTTTCTTCAGCCATCTACTGGCGATGGCATCTGAGTTCCTCGGCGGAAAGCTCCTCTTTATATAGGTTTGCAGAAATCCATAATCCGTTTCTGATTGTCAATTTTTTAATACTTGCTTTACATTAACCAATCAGATTTGGAAAGTTCTGAAATCTGATTGGTTAATGTAAGCAAGTTTAAAAATTACCAATCAGAAACGGATTATGGATTTCTGCAAACCTATAAGAGGAGGACTTTCCGCCAGAAACTCAGATGCCATCGCAGTAGATGCTGAAGAAAGAAGAAAGAAGCGGCTGGGCAACATCGGCTCCGCTGAGGCCGGCGGTGCCAGCGGGCTTCACTGGCGGCCGCACGTGAGTCTGCCTGGCATCGGCGACCTGAGTGGGGTTGGTGTCGCCACCCGAAGACGTCGCGTCGGATCAAGACGCCGCAACAATCGGCCTCGTTGAGGTCGCCGGCCCCGCCGGGGGTACCCTGGCGGCCGCAGGGGTACCTCTCGGGGGTCGGCAGCCCGGCGGAGCTGGTGTCGCCGGGACTGGAAGAAAGAAGACGTCGCCCAAGGGCTCTTTAAGAGCCACACTGGGGCCCGGTTTCAGCTGCGGGACCCCCCCAAAGGCAAGTCCGGAGGGGGGTCCCGGTTCGAGCTGCGGGACCCCCTAAGCCCCAAAGCCTTCTCAGGGCCCCGCTGGAGGAGCCTCCACCCCCCCCAGCGGCTCCCTCCCGTCCCCTCCCCGGGAGCGGGGGCAGGGGCTTGGGGGGGTTTGCCGTGGGAGGGGGTGCGCGGCGGGTGGTCGCGACCACCTGCTGCGGCCCCTTCCCGCAGCCCCTTCTAGACTCCCGTTCCGAGATTGCCGCGAACGGGGAACGAGTGGGGGGGCTGCTGGGAAGTGGCGGCGGGTGGGTCCCGCTGCGCCGCGGGGTGTGTGGGCGGGGTAGGAGCAGCGGCGGAAGGGATTTTAAGTCCCTTCGCGGCGATACTATACGTATCGCCGCGAAGGGGCTTAAAATTACCGCAGCATCGCGGTCGCGACTAGTTCGCGGGAATGCGCTCGCCGTTATAAATACGCGATAGCGCGATTTTCGCGCGCCGCGATGTGCGGCGGTAATTTTTTGCGTAACAGCGTTCCTTTATAAATATGCCCCTTAGTTATAACAAAAGTTCTCTGAAATTATCAGAAACTGTAGGAAATAATCTTTGGTTACTGAAGCTTTTCTGGTTGCATTCCCATGTATAATATAGTATAGTATAGTATATATTTGAGGTTGGATAAAAATATCCATCCATCAGTCCAACCTACGCGGTCAACTGCCTAATAGAGATGGCCGAAAACTCACTAGTTTTGTTCCGTTTTCGATTCCCGGATCTTGGGAAAATCCGAAACCGGAACGAATTTTCGATTATTTAGAATCTACGGGCTATTTTCGATATTTTTCGAATAACCTTAAAGTTCGAAAATTATCGAAAAATATGATCGGAGACCATTTTCGAGTTTCCAGTCGTATTTCGAAGATTTTCGAATGTTCAAGGCTATTTTCAAAAATGTCTTCCGAAGTCCTGAAATCCAGAGGATCTGTCCGGATTCGGACGGATCTTTTGGATTTCGAAACCGAGGGGTTCCGCGATGGATCCGGGTTTGTGTCGAACCCCGATCCCATCTCTAATGCCTACAGTTGAAGGCCAAATAATTTAAAACCATTATGAAAGGGCAAAATTAGTTCCTACTTTCCAATCGAAATATCCCTGATCAACTCAATATCCTGGATCAACTTTACTTTATACACAGTAATCATTAGAGATGTCTGAAACCGGCTAGTTCCATTTTGGGATTCTCAAAAAAAATTCAAATCCGAAAACAACCCATAGAAAGTGAAGCAGAGATAAAAATTTGAAAGTTCCAATTAAATTTAAGGTATAAATAGCAATAGTATGTAGTCTGGGGAACACATACATATAACCAAAACGTATAAAAAAATCTTTCTTGACGTTTCAAGCTATTATCAGGGTTCTGCATTGAATATTCAATTGCTCATAAATTTGAATTTGAGGGTTCACGATTAAGTCACTGGGAGTGTCTGCATTTCAGAATGTCTACATTACAATACCTGCATGACTGAGTGTGTCTGTGTAAGTAAAAGTGTTTGTATGACTGAGTGTGTCGCATTATACAATGTCTACAGGACAATGTCAGATGACTGAACATGTCTGATTAAGAGTATCTGAATATGAGTATCTGATTGAGAAAGACTTAAGTATGTAATTAAAATGTAGGGGGCCCATGTGCACTCTTACCCAGGGCCCCATGAAACCATACCTAATCCGCAGATTTTATGGGTGCTAAACAAAATTTATAGAGGAAAAAACTTGTTGCTTTTCGGATCCTCTGTAACTATCTTATCTCATTATTTAAAGGGCATGTCAACCAATGAAATGCAAATTGACATATAGCGGCACACCTCCCCAACCCCACTTATGTTTACCTAACATTCCCAAAGATGCACCTGAACATACTTACAAAACCCGGACCCTCGCTGCTCTGCTGAACTTCGCCACTCTGATTCATGGTCATGGTGCATTCAAGGGTCCAATCTGACACCATGACCAGGAAGCTCTCACTGCTGCTGTGCTTGTCAAAATCATACACAAAGAAGCAGAGTGGCACACAGGTGGCAAGGGACGGGACTTGTAAGTATGTTCAGGTGCATCTTCGGGGGAGATTTTTTAACACGGTTTTCCAGTTAGCACTATCATTCATGGACTATAACAGTTGACATAAATGCCAATGACTGATTGCTAATCCCTAGGTGTCTCTTCTGAGAATGCTCAGCTCATAACCATTCACTAAATTGCTGAAGGAGGCCTAAACAAATATAAGCCTTTAACACCACTATCCTAATCTATGATTCCAAAGGACATATTTTAATAGGGCCATTCTTTCTAAAAGATGTCCTTATATGGTGGAGTTGTCCTTTATTTGCATACATTGCATGTGTCCTACAGTATTTCTAAAGAATGTACAGATAGCATTCATATATCTTTATAAATGGACAGCAAACATAATGATTTAGCTTCAGTAATTTGGGATTTGTTAACAACTAAGAACATTATGATAAATATTTTGGGGAAGGGAAGAAAAAAGAAGGGAACAGGAACAAAATTGATTTTGAAATGTTTTAGCTCTAAATAAGTTGAGGTCTAAGTTACTTTTTCTTTTTTGGGTTTTATTACAGTACTGAAAGAAGTTATATAGTGCACAGCCTTACATCCCTTTTGACATGTGTACAAACTGTTGAATGTAATTTATACAAAACATCTGGTTCCACACTGCCTGAACAGTCTGCCCCTCCATTACACCAAGTGTAATTCATCATTTGAGGACATCAAAAAAAATGCTGAGTGTTTTAATTGGGATTTTTTTTTCATGCAAAAGGATTTATTTCAGATGCTTTATTGTTCTTTTTTCTTATCCTTTATTATTTTTGCTTTCTTCGCCCATTTGCAATAGATTGTGTAGGTCTTCTGAAACTAAACAACAAATATTATGTCATGTTCCTTGATATATTGTGCAGAAAAATGTGAAATGCATACTGGCAAAATGCCAACAGGGGAGTTGTGTGGTAAAGATAGGGAACTTTTCGGTAGGATTGTTCAACGAGATATAATGTCCTACAAAAACATATCACACAGTGGGAACTCTACATTATATACAGTATATTGTTTTATGTGGCGATATAAAGTCAACGTCAAATAGGAGATCACTAATAATTGATTTCGTTTAAATACTTTTATTTCAGCTGCATTCTAAAAAAAGCTGTGGTAGTTCAGGCTGACATGTTTTAGCAATGTAACCTCAAAAGGTTTGTGTTATATTAAGGCTTTTAATCATTGTAACATCCTGCCATTTTTGGCTGTCAATTGCAATATTTATTTCCTTATCTGTGAAAAAATAAATATAGAAGAAAGAAACCCTAAAACCTTTTAGTGTATGTGTATATATTAGCTGGATAATACCTATATAACTGATGGGTGTTGTACCGGGAATCATTAGCCCATAATCAGTGGTGGCGAACTTATGGCACGCTTGCCAGATGTGTCACTCTGAGCCCTCTCGTGTGGCACTCATGCACAGCAGAGTTCACCAGAGTTGTTACCAGAAAGCGAGAGGAAAGTGTAGCGGATGTCTGTAGCAGAGAGAGGTCCCATGCTATTATATCAGCGCGTGCTGTTTTGGATCTCAAACTCCTGTCTAATAATGTAGGGGTTAATAGTCACTGTTTTAGATCTCGAAACTCCTGTGTGGTAATGTAGAGGTTAATATGTAATCTATAATCAATTCTATCTACTGTATTGGTCTGTGTCTATTTCAGTTGTTTTTTTCTAAGTAAAAACCCTGTATTCGGGTTAATGATTGTGTTGGCACTATGCAATAAAAATGGGGTTTTAGGTTGCAGTTTGGGCACTCTGCCTTAAAGGTTCACCATCACTGCCAAGTCCTTTAACCTGATATATGTAATTTTTTTTATTATGAAATGTTTCCTGTTATTAATTAGTAAATTGTTGTTTTGCTCTGTCTTTTCAGGAAACCAAGTTGCGTCTCCAGGATCTTCCATAGGTAACTGCCTGAGTTCTGAAGCTGCCAAAGACCTTGGCCTTCCAGAAGGCCTTTCAGTGGCTGCTTCATTAATTGAGCTCATGCAGGTGGTTTAGGTATGTACACAATCCCCCAAAAGTGAATGCTTGTTAAATTCTTCACTCCTTCTTAGCATTGGCTTCGCAAGCGTTGGCTTCGCAAGACACTCGTGCAACCGTCAATCACATTTATATCGCTACTTTTAGCAAGAGATTCTAATGCCGGCTAATAGCTTGCTTTAAATTTACACTGTGGGTACATGTGGGTATCAGAAGTAGGTGCAATAACTTGAACATGGGCACTATAATATTGCTCAGTCCAATTTGGAAAAAACGTCATCTATAATGGTGTCGAAAAGTTATATATAAATATGCCCCTAAGTAAAACCAGAACTTTTTTATATGTTTCACACTCTGAGTTACTCATGGCAAGTACATTTTATTATGAGAATTCATTTAATCAAATCACAGGAAATCAGATACAGTACCCAGTAGGTTTATAGCCAGACTAGAGCACACTGACATCTTACAAGCAAAATTACCAGTTCATCAGAACCTTCTGATCCAAAGTACAAGTACTTATTGCCTTGTGTTTACCTAGTGATTCCAGGAAATAAAATAACATTGAAGATAATGTATCTATGTTTGGTCTGTCTGGATAAAACATGAAATAAGATTGGCTTTCTAGAACTTAACAGCAGCCATCAATCTTTCAGCCTAAAAGCCTATTTGTTGTCCTGTAAGATAGTTTTAATTATTGACTCAATTAAATCCATTCTTCCTATTTAAAGGGACATCTATACTCACATATTTATTTTAAAACATGCATTACTTTAAATAAACCAATTTTCCTTGCTGGGCCTGCTCCCAGTTGTTATTTCCAAAATTACAGCCCTCATATTCAGCCTGCAGCTTCTCTCCCTTACACATATGTAACAGCTGTTTGGTTGGGGCTCGAGATGATCCGCCTGGCAGATTAGACAACGAGCCCCAACCGAACGGGCATTTGGCTGACAAATGCCCATACATGGCACGATTATCTCCCGAATTGGCAGTGCATACACATAGTGCGTCACTGTATACATGTGTATGCACCTTTACTGTTCCTTTAGCTCTATATTTAAATGTAAGCAGTTTTTTCTCTTTTTTGGGTGAATGGGCTGTGGCCCACCGGGTTATTTTCCTGTAACCCTCTGGGCCAGTCCAACACTGCATATCTGTTAACTTCAGCCAATTGTGTAGTTGTATTTTATGGAAGGCATGATCGTTTGTGCTGAAATATCGGCCTCTGCAATTTACCCCACGACTGACAATATTTAGCTGTGACCGGTCCAAAATATCAGCCCATGTGTACCTAACCTTAAAGTGTGACAGCTCTGGCAGGGGAAAGTGAGGAAGGTAACAGGAGATGACGGAACTGCCTAGATTCATTCCGAAATTGGATAAAACAAACCCAATAGAAGTCAATAGGAAGTCAAATTATGAACTCTATTGCCCCTTTAGGCAATGCCACCGAGCCGAAAAACATCTCTCAGTGGATTGCGATGGAGTTTACCCATTCTGAATATTTAATCCAGCTATCTGCTGGCTTTAAATTTTCGTCTTAAAGAGCTGTATTGGCTCGGTACATTGGTTGGCACCTGTTGCGCGACCTAGTTTTTGTGTACCGCTGCAACTGCCATTAGCTGTGCCTTAAAGTCACAGTAACCCTTGGTACATTGTTACTTTAAGACACAAATGGCCAATAAAGTCTCTCGGTACATAGCCCTGATAATATTTAATACTGATCTTACTTTTGTAAGTAAGTAATTAAGGACATTTTATTATATGTCATTTGTTGAAAGTCCTGAATTTTTTTTTCCTTTCCTATCATTGATATCTGATAAAAATATCTGGACGTGCTCAGTGGTGATTAACTTTTGATATTTTTTGTTCTTAAAAATGCAAGTAGGACCAGTATCAAATAGAAAATGTGACGTTCTAAATGAATAATGAAAAAGGTGTCTCTGGGTACAAATCTCTTCCAGATGGCAAAACACGTGTGTCATGTCATGTCCTAGGACCTAATTCATAAGTTAAAGAAAAGAAATGTAGTTTTCTTACCATAAACATAATTTCATTTTTAGGGTTCTAATAAAAAATATTGCCATCATTTGCCACTTTTTTTAATTTACAATATCTGTCTTAAATTGAGAGCTCGGTTTAAGTCAAAGGGGCATATTTATAAAGCTTCGTTAAGTTTCGCAGCCGTTTTCCCTGACATTAACGCATAAATCGCGTTTAACGCAATTTATTAAGGTCCGAAAACGGCCGCGAAAAGTTAACGAAGTGTTAACCCTTCGTGGTGATACTTACCTGTTACCCGCCGCTTCATTTATAAAGCAGCGGTATGTGTTTCGTCTGCTAGTATCGGCTGTTTTACTTCGCCCTTGAAGGTGGCGAAGGCAGCCGATACTAGCCTCCCTGCGGGGGGGATGGGCAGGCAACCCGCGGCGGGTGGTCACACCCACCCCGCCCACAACCCCCGTGGCGGTGGAGACCACCCGCCGCCGCTTCCCAGCAGCCCCTCCCAACCCCTTCCCCGCTAGCGGCAATCTCGGAACGGAGGCTAGGAGGGGCTGCCGGGAAGGGGCCGCACAGGTGGTCGCGACCACCTGCCGCGCAACCCCCTCCCGGGGAGGGGAAGGAGGATCTGCTGGGAGGGGTGGAGGCACCTCCAGCGGGGCCCTGAGAAGGGCCTTTTGGGGCTTCTCCGCCGCCGCAGGGGGTTGTGGGCGGGGTGGCGTATGCAGTATCGCCGCAAAGGGACTTAAAATGGCCGTGATGCATATCGCGGCAATGGCGCTCGCCATTATAAATATGGCAATAGCGCTATTTTCGCGCCCGCGATGTGCGGAGATAATTGTTTTGCGCTAATTTCGCTTTTTATAAATATGCCCCATAGAGTATATAATGTACATTGTACATTTAAAGGTTTTTTGCCTTATTTGGTTGTACAGCTGACTGGGATTGTGAAATATTACATTATTTATGAAATTCTAAAAACATTTTAAAAGGTATGCTTAAACTATTGCTTTATTTTTGGCTGTAAATTCCATTAGGACCTGCAGAACATTACAGGTCTGCACTGATTGAGAAGGTGATGACAGCCTAAAAATACATAAATTATGATCATTTTCCAATAACATGTAGACTGGAACTAGTGATGGGTTGTGGGTGTTGGTACACACTGGATCCATAGTTCACATTAACTGTGGACTTGCAGCTGCATTTAAGACATGTAGCAGATAATCAGCAGCATTTTACCACAGCTGGTTCTACATATTATTGTTGCTTTTAAAAGACAATGCTTATACAGCTGTGCAAGGGCATAATATAATATTACAGGAAAAGTTGGCTGGGTGAAAACTATAGGGTTTTTTTTGCCCTAAAAGTTATATTTTTCTTACTGATTTTAAGATAACAAAGTATTAACACAGCAAAGTATTACATTTTCTACAGACCAGAACGAGCCACATGCCCATAAGACCAACAAACATTTGTGATATTTAATGGCAGTGGATTATTGGTTTATTGGGTTGTTTAAAAACAACGACTTTAGCTAGCAATAGTTCTCATTTACATTGCATCTCAAAAATGGTGGCAAGAACAGTATAATATGCTTAAGCCCTGAGCCAGTCACTTAGTTTTCACACAATCAGCGTTTGTTACATTGTAGACTTCCATTAATAAGTTTGGACTCCCTGCTCCTATGTGTTGGTCCGGGTGCTATCCAGCCGAACCCCTCTCTAGGTCCGATACCAGGTAAGTAGAAAAAAAGGTTCTCAATGCACTCCAAAAGGAAAGATAACCGACTTGCTCAGTGACTTAAAACATCTCTTTATTAGGACAATTCCGAAGGGTTCCACTGTCACCAGCTAGTCGAGGTCACGCCTTACGTGTTTCGGACCATTGTGTGAGTGAGCTTCACTCGGCCAGTCCTGTAGCCTATGTTAAGGACCAGAATGGTCCGAAACGCTGACCTCAGACTAGCCAGTGGCAGTGGAACCCTTCGGAATTTGTCCTAATAAAGCAGTCGTGTTGATCTTGATGAGTGCATCGAGAACCCTTTTTTTACCCAGTATATGTATGTTTAAAGTAATTAAATGGTACTTACCTATTCATTGATTTCTCCTTCAGTTTATTTTTTGATGATATATATAATATATATATATATATATATATTTCTTTATAGGAGTTATAGGAGCCAGTCTAAAGGGATATGGACTACCCATGTGAAGATCAACCAATCACATCCAGGATGGCTCTAATTTGTGGAACATCTTCTTGTCACATGGGGGTTTGTATCCATAAACATTATTTACTTCTTTTACAATTATTGATGGGAATAGAGAACTCTAGAGAAATCTTTTTCTGTTAAAATTTGTGAATCATTGATTTCTAAAAACTTTTTGGATTTTGGAAGGTACTGTACACTACTGGTGGATTGAAATGGTTGACTCGTTACATCCGTAATGAACCCAAAGAAACCAACTATTTTTTGCAAATGTATGTTTCCCACAATCCTTTTCCCATGATAACTTTTCCCTACACAGATTTATGTTAAGCATGGTTATAACTGGAAAAAAGTATTGCTGTAAACGACCATGCAAGTAAAAGTAGGTTACCGGTAGGTAGGAGTGGTTTTAAAATTATACTGACTATCGCACCACAATAGGAACACCAACTGTGTAAGTGTATCAAACTATTTAATACATTTGTATTAAAGGCATGTCCACCCTCCAAAACAACTTTGGGGGTAAGGTAACCCCTACCCACCCCCATCTCCGCATATTTTCTTTAAAAAGTCCCCGATTTCCAATTACACAGCCTTCTCTCCCATGCCTACATCACTAGACTGGGGGAGGGGGTACTTCGCATGCTCCAGACCTGATGAGGACGAGGTATCAGCATGGAAGATCCCTCACAGACAGCATGGAGTCTCAGTTTCCTGGACTTTGAAAAGGCATAGCTGGTGAACCATAAGGAGCAGAGATGTATGGTAAGGTTTATTTTAAACTACAAAGTGGGGCCAGTATGTGTTAAATTATATTTTTGGGGGTGGACTTCCCCTATAAAATCAAGATAATAAAAATGACAAGCAGACAGACCAGAAAGGGACAACTTTGGCCCATCCATTCCACAAGACCATTCAGAGAAAACTCTCAGTTGGCTGGGCTGTGATCCATACTGGATTCTTATCCATTTATTCTCTATTTTCAGTTATGGTATGCATAGAACACACTATTGAAGACAAAAAAAATTGTTTTCATGTTGCTGAATTAGGGTGGCAGCTATAGAGATGACATGACAGATGTTATTATCTTTTAGTCTGTACCGGAAATATGCAGTGTTTGAAGCACCTACAGACTACCCCTTCATTTGCAACACTATCTTGATGTTTGTAATACAGAGTGTTTTTTTGTTATTCCCTATTTTTCCAGTAATACATTCTGTTGTCACTATTTCAGAACTTTTACTATATTTTTTACATGCAAATATTTATACAGCATTGTTTAAATAGACACAGTTACACCCAGATTTTAAAATGTATTTTCAATCTACAAATGAAAGAATGTACTTGTGTTTCAGAGTATTTCTAGACATGACCAATCTCATGAGCGTGTCTGTTTTAATGCCTTGCTATTTATATTTCCTGGTAACTGACTACAGTAATGAGTATCTCTTTCTGTCTCATCTCATGCAGAAACACAACTTAATTTGCTATATGCTGCTTCATTTAATAATTAAATATGAACACACTCTACAGCAGGTTTACTATACTAGAAAGTATAAATTCCATTACTAACTATAATTAGTGGCTGTCTCCCTACTTTCATGGCTCATAAAATAACTGCCCAGAGTAAAACTAAATTGTCTTATAGGGGAGGGAAGAAGGAACAGAGAGCAGGATAAACACTGGAAGGAGGAAAATAGCAGCAGGCAGGATATGAAAGGCTGTAACTTTAGAAATCACTTACTAGGAGCAGGCAGAGTAGGGAAAACTAGTTTATTTTAAAACTAGTTTGATAACCGTCAAAAAAACGGTATTGCAATTTATTATAGGATAATTGCATTGCCTCAGTGTATTTTTTTGAAAAAATCTTTAAAAATCTCTCCCCATACATTTTTTCCCTGATTTTGAGGATCTGTCTGCCTCTAGCTTTCCTGTAAGCTAGTGTGCGAGAAAACACTCCTACTTCGACCCTGTCAGCTTAATTATGTAGGTTTTATCCAAGCAACAGGACACTTCGTTTATTTGACTGGCAAAGGAAGAGGAGAGAAGGCATAACAGACATTCCCAACAGCCAATGAAAAGTGCTGTGTTAACCACGGCCCTGGGCCAGCTAGGAGGCGGGCTTTAGCATGTCGCTATCGGCATATAACATCGCCAGCACGATTGCACCGGAGCCATATCAGCCTAGTAAAACCTTTATACCCTACTCTTTAACCCTACCTAACAGTTGATAGAAGAGGAGGCAGAAAAAAAATCTCAGCTAAAAAGGAGAGGGGGGGGGGTGTTCCTTCCAGAGTATTCCTGGAAGGGAAAGTATCCCGGATCAACCAGAACTACATTATATGTATTAATACCACTAATTTTAAATATTTTTTTCGTTTTAGAAACTATTTAGGTCACTTTTAATGCTACTGTATTTAATGAACTTGCCATTGCCACATCTGCTGGAAGACAATTTCACCATTCCACTGTAAATAACCTTTCCTAACCTGAAGATGAAACTTCTTTTTTTCCAAACTTAGATGATTCCATGAGTCCTCTGATATGACCTATTAGTCAACACGCACCAGTTTATTGTATGGCCCATTATAAATTTGCATAAACTGATCATCCACATTCCTAGACCTAATATCATTTATCTGCACACTTGCATTGACCACCTGCACAGCCTTCTCTTTAATAAAGTCACACTAACCCTAAAGTCACTAAAATATGTGAACCCAGCACTTGCAGCAATTGTAAATCTCCCAGATTATTGTATCTAGCTCTACTGTTTTACTCTATACTAATTAAATCCAAGCTAGCTGCATACTGTGCTGTAAAAAATACTTGAAGAAAAAAAAATTCTACACTAATTAACTGGCATAATAATTTTTTAAGAATTAAGGATTATGATCCCTCTTTACTTTACCTATTACAGTATGCGTTAATACACCAACAGACCTTTATCATAATTGTAACACTCTGAATTAACTATAATAATAAATGGACCATTGGAAACTATTGGAAGGAATAGATCTGGTTTTATAAATATAATCTGTTCAAACTAAGCATATCTAGGCTGTTTAGTTCTTGAGACCTAATCTAAGCTAATGATATGCTTAAATTGAATGTTACTGTATGAAATGAAACCCTCATTTAGGTTCTCGCCACAGTGTGAGATTGATCCTTTCTGTCCAGCAATGGTCAGATATCGTAACTGGAAAAGGTCAGTGGACACATTAGGATTGCTGGATGTTATTCCTGCTAAACACGTGGCTTTGACTAAGTGTACTTCTTTAGATTTTATTGCAGATACCACATGAAACATTTGGCAGCAAATTGTGGTCAAGTAATACATATTTCTTTTTTGCATTTACAGACCGTTTCTGAGAATGAAATGAGAACTTAGCAGCATTAGAACAAGCTGTATTTTCCCTGATCCTCTCTTCAGCTTGTACTCTCAAAACAGAACACTGATTTAAATGGTGCTGCTCTGAGCCTTTGGCAGCTTGTAGTAAGAAACCAAAGGTGTTATTTAAACCACCATTTTTTTTGTTGCAAACCTTCTAAATTAAAACTGGGCAGTGCGGGGGGGGGGGGGGGGTTGTTGGCATGCGGTGTCAGTAAGAAATATTATGACAATATGCTTTCAGTTCATCAGTAGTATTCCAAGTAATAAAAATCCTAAGGGCCCTAGTTCAAAAGTTACAGCAATCTAGAAGCCTGTTTAAAATGTCAACGATACTTACCTTAGAAGTTTTCCCATGGACCTAGGGAAGGTAACATCAATCTGATCTCATTGATCAACTTCATCTCATTTTCTAAAATTTGCCCAATAGAGCTTTCCCTCCCCCAGCCCCAACCGCCATAAAAGATTTTACTGAACTCCGCGATCTTTACTTACCTTACCTCTTTCCCGCGGCATACTGTACCGGCCCTCTGCTTGCATGGGGCGGACCGGCAGCCGCGTCCGTGATTGGCTGAGAGGCAGCCAATCATGGACGCGGCTGTCGGCTTCACGAACAGGGGGAGAAAGGTAAGGTAAGTAAAGTTCGGGAGTTCCGTAAAATCTTTTATGGCAGTTGGGCTGGGGAAGGAATGCTAATATTTGGCAAAGGGGTTTAACACTAAGGGGGGATTGCAGTGCGCAGGACAAAATTCTCCCAGGGGAGAGACAGGAGGCAGAGTCCTATATGGTTTTTGGGAGTTTGGGGGGGGGGGGATTCCAAGAGAACCATTTGGAGCTGGGATGTAAGTAAGGATTTTATTGCACTACATAGTGGGGCCAGTAGTGGAGGGAATTATTTAAGTCTGCTGGATGGCAAAATCACATCAGAAGCAGA
The DNA here is from genome assembly GCA_019447015.1 of Hymenochirus boettgeri. Lineage (NCBI taxonomy): Eukaryota > Metazoa > Chordata > Amphibia > Anura > Pipidae > Hymenochirus > Hymenochirus boettgeri. The sequence goes on from CM033472.1 coordinate 149,823,415, forward strand.
GTTCTTCAATCCCAGATAGCTATGGCCATTGTATGAATGTTGGTTAAACATCAAATATTAGCTGATATCCAATTAACATTCTTACAATGGGACATTGTTATTTGGGATATGATCCCCTTCCCCTCATTATGGAACACAACAGGCTGATAGGTTTATGCAAGCACCTATTTCTAGTGACAGATTATTGGAACATCATTTAAAAATCTTACGATCTTAACAATCTAGTCTAGCAAGAATCTAGCATGTGTACTTACTTACCAATAATCAAAGTCTTCCCTGTACCCCAGATTCAACCATACAACTCTATCCTTGGACCGAAAGGAACAGGCACAACAGGGCATTTAATGGTGAATAACGTCACTTTGTCATTGTCCTTCCAACACGCCAGAAACCAAAACATTTCCTATATGCCCACCACTCCTTAGTGGGAGCACTTTATGCTCTTTTTCAACCGCTTTCTACAACTTTTAAAAATTCATTACTTCTTTACTTGATTTGAAAAAAAAATAGACACTTGTTTTGTGGTGTCTAATTTTTAATGTTAGCACTTTTAAACTGGTTTACAACTTGCTGTTAACATAGATAAATACATTCTGAACATCAAACCCAGACATAGATATTACAAACAGTATTAATATGTTTCATCAGATTATATATAAATCTACAAAAAGTACATACTTTATTTTATTAAGGTATGAGAAGCCACTATTTGTACCTGGCGTATGGGGACCATATTACCTCCGCTATGATTCCAGATTTTGGTTAAATGAGGGTGGTCAAAGTGCTACTGGAAAATTGGTGAGTTTGTCTTTTATGGAGAAAGAGAAAAGCAAACGAAAAAATATATAAACAACTTTTTAAAAGAAACAAATTCTGGACAGTTTTTTGTTAGACAAATGGTGGTCCATATTTGTTAACTTAATAATTACTAAGGAATAAATGTGTAAAAAAAAAGTCTATTAAAGTAATATACACAATATGGTGAAGTCACAATGTAGGTTTATCCACTTAACATAAATGTTACTCCAGAGGTACATATAGAACAGTCTAGTGTGGTTATGTGTTGTCTGCATCCCATATTCTTACTTTTGCTGGAAAAGTACTGTATTTAAACCTGAAAATGGCTTGGATCAGCTGGAACACCTGCGGAGGAGGGCAAGTTAGACTCACTTGAAACCCTATGCGTGCAACACGTAAAAAAAGCATAGCACACAGAAATTGAGGTGAATTAAGACATACGTCCATCTTGTCCAACCTTTAACCCTCTCTTTAACTGTACCTAACAGTTGATACAGAGGAAGGCAAAAAAAAAATAAATAGCTAAATAGGTGGTAATTCCTTCCTGATTCCAAATGCAATCGAAATGTATCGCTGTATCAGACAGAAATACATATATGTATTAAAGGTATCTCCACTGATAAAAAACCTTCCCCCTCCTGAAGTACACCATCCCACCCCCCTCCTCCTACCTTTTTTTCCTTAAAATTCTCCTTTGTTTCTTTGCAGCAGCCTGGGGAAGTTGTGCTGTCCCTGGGGCGTGTCTCCTCCTGTACTGGGTGGGCTGTCACTCAATGTGCATCATCATGCAGCAGAATGCCCAGTGTGACCCCCTATTGTAAACAAAGTCTTTCCTCCTTGTCTCTGCACACTGGTCATAGCTGATTGTGCAATTTATTGCAAGAAGAGACAGGGGAGGAAAGGTTGGCCCTCTAGCCAGAATAATGTAAGAAGATATGGCAGGGGGGACTTTTTTCCCTTCAATTTTGTGTACCTAACTTTTCAGAGAGGGTGCTGGGAGTGACACAAGTTGTGTACCTTTGCTTCTCGCCCAACACCCATCGTAATTCAGCTTATGTCACTCCAAGCATTCCCTCTGTTGTCTCTCTCCCACCCCCCCTCCCCAATCATTCTCTCACTCGGACTCCAGCATTTCCTCTGCCAGCTTCTCTCACTCAGACTCCCACCATCCCCTCTGCCAGCTTCTCTCACTCGGACTCCCAGCATCCCCTCTGCCAGCTTCTCTCACTGGACTCCCAGCATCCCCTTTGCTGTCTCTCTCCCACCCCCCTCCCAATCAGCTTCTCTCACTCGGACCTTAGCATCCCCTCTGCCAGCTTCTCTCACTCACTCGGACTCCCAGCATTCCCTCTGCTGTCTCTCTCCCACCCCCTCCCCAATCAGCTTCTCTCACTCCCAACCCCTCTGAAATTCTGCTTCTGTTCAGTTAGTGTTGCAAATGAGCACGTGGATTTAGTTTTAACCATGGGAACATAACACTTACTTCCCATTGGCTGTCGGAAGGCGCATATCAAGCCTGTCCGACTGACCGCGCATGTTCTGCGCATGCGCGAAGTGACTCGCGCCGTCGGTGTGTTACCTGCAGACGAACTTCAGACACAAGTGGAGATGCTGAGCGATCCGCATAGAAGATGGTGTCTAACTCGAAAACACTGTATAGTATACTGTGATATTGCAGGTACAATGAAATCTTAATTAAAGGCATCATTAGAGCCAAAGTTAATTTTAAGAGTGGAGATACCCTTTAATACCAGCAATTATCAGTATTTTTTAGTTTTAGAATATAATCCAGCCACTTTGAACTTATCAATACAACATCTGCTGGAATGAGTTTATCAATACCACATCTGCTGGAAGACAATTCCAGTTTCACCATTCTCACTGTAAAGAAACCTGAAGATGAAACTTCTTTTCTTCTAATCTTAAAGGTGTCCATGATTCCTCTTATTACGATTAGTGAACAATGCACCAGACAGTTAATTTTATGGCCCACTAATATATCTGTTAAAGTGGTCATACCCCAGCAAATGTCGCTTCTCTAATGTAAACAGCCCTAACTTGTATAATCTGCCTGCACAGTCAAGCCCCTCCATTTCCCTTATTATTTTATTTTCCTTTCTGAACTGCTTCCATTTCCAGGATGTCCCTTTTGTATATGGAATTTCAAATCTGCACTGCATATCAAAATGAGGCCTACCAGTGCCTTGTAAAGAGGGAGAATAATATTTTCTCTCTTGTATCTATTCCCCTCTTACACAAGACAATATCTTGCTAGCTCTAGCCGTGGCCTGGCATTGTTTGCTACAGCTATTCGTTACCTGCTAGAACCCCCAAATCTTTCCTCTTTAGAGAGTCACTTAGTTATTTATGTAGCTGGCACAAGAATTGTTAACCCCAAATGCATCACCTTACATTTATCAACATTGAATCTCATCTGCCATTCTGCGCCCATTTTGATAATCCATCTAGGTCTGTTGCAGCAATGGCACATCATTGACGTTTCCAAAGCTTTGCATAGTTTAGTGTCATCAGCAAACACAGAGACTTTGCTCTCAATGCCCCCTTCTAAGTAATTTATGACAGATTATTGTAAAATTACCATCTATACAAAATTTAAAAAAGAGATCCTAGAAATCCTGCAGGGAGATTCAATAAAGTTCTTATCGTTTAAAATGGTGCAATTTTCCCCAACCAATCAGATCTTATTTAACATTTGTAATCTACATCTGATTGGTTGGGGGAAATTGAGCACCATTTTAAACGATAAGAACTTTTATTGATACCTGTTGGCTGCTTAGAGTGGCATTTTCTCCAGTTCCTATGCATCCACCCAATGTTAAATCGTGTATCCATCAACAAATACAATGTACCAGTACCTTTTCCCTTTAATTGAAATGGAGTTAAATGAGTTTATGTCTTACCTCCCTTTCTTCAATAATTCTAACAGGAGCCAGGAGAGAAGAAATAAAACGTGATTGCGCTCCTTCACTGTTTCTACTGACAGGAAAATATTATCCTATATCTTCTTGAATAATAATCAGTACTCCTCACAAGTTATCACCATTCGCACTAACTTCTATCAACATACAAATTATTTTAAATAATAATGTAGCTTTAGCTTAACACCATTCAAATAGTAAATTGTAGTTCTTATTTTAATGTTTTTGCACTGATTGTGTCACTTTTGTTTTTTTATTAATCAGACTTATATGGTTTAAGTTTACTTTTTGTTTAATAAACAGACAAATATAAGGTTAAATTAATTGTAATGTCTAACTTCACTTCCCTTCCCCATGTTCCTCTTAAGATTGATCACGTTGTACAGGGGCACACGGCATTTATGGAATTGCAGAGAAGCAAATGCCAGGTCAGAATTTATTTTCCTTCCTTTCTTTGCATACTGGAAGCTGTTTTAATTTGCCATTACTGTAATGATAAAAAGCACAATTCTCATACATCAGCAACAATATAGAAAAGATCTGCCAAGATGTCCACTTTGCTAATCACCTTTTGTCTGTGTCTGATTGAAGCTTGTGAATACTCTAGTAGAATATGGAATAGACATCAAAGTATTAAAAAAATAAGAATAAAAAAGACAAACAAACAAAAAACAAGATTGTTTTAAGCTGAACCACAAAGTGTTTCCCCAGCGATAATAAAAAAGCTCAAACACTGAGTGGTGCTTAAGAAACGACTCGTTCACATTTCTAATCTTCTATTGAAATCAACCTTGTTATCATTGTGTGCTGATAACGTAGATTTAGGTGGGTCCAATACATATTAAAAATGGATGGCAGAGCAGCTCAGTGCCACTGAGAATTAAGGTGAGTATTCAGTGTATAAGTGTATAGGCACCTTTTAGAGTTGAACTTTTATAGGAGTTAAGCAATTAACAATGAACTATTATCAGTCCATATCAATGAAAGAAAAACAGGATTATCCTGGTGGGACTTCATAAGCAGCATGCAAAAATAATTGCAAAAGTGCTCTTTAATGGGCAAAACGCACAACATGTTTTGGACTCATGGCCCATGCAACATAGTGCTCAGGTTAATTATAAGGCAGAAACAATATTGATGGAGCTATGTACAGGAAGCAAGAAGATGATTAAATAAATTGATGGTGCCAAATGCCAGTGAGGAGGTGGAAATTAATCTCCATATGCAGTTGGCGAAGCTGCTGTATGGGGCATGTTCTGGTCTTGGGGGGGTTTAATTACCCTGACAACATTGGAATAAGGGACCTGCCAGCACCTCAAAAGGTATCAAGTTCTTAAATGTTCTATATAACAACTTGAGTTCAAGCCAATTGGTATACTAGTTTCTAATAAAATGATCCATTTCACTTCTGCTATATGAAGAAGGGCCAGTCTACTTTTCCTTTTGTCTGGGTATATCCATTGCATGCCTGTACTTAAGATACTTTTTGTTTAACTTGTGAAGGTTCTCATTCACCAGGTCATGGTATATCTGTTGTATTCAATTAGATCAAATGGACTTGAAATGTAGTTCTTGAAGACGTTCGCTAGTCATCCGACTGGCTTTCTCAATTCAGAATGACTTGTACAAGAATCTGTGCATTATGTACCCTGGAAAATCCCAATTAGCATATCACAGCCAGGTGTTAAGGGTTGATTAGATAGTGGCTAAGAGGTGTTATAGGAACGCCCAGAGTAAGGTGTTAAAACAGCATTGTACATGGCAGACAGTTGGTGTCGAACCCCCCCACCTCTATTTAGGCTTGGTTTCTTTATTTTCACATAAATGGCCCCTAACACCTCTCTTGAACCAGTCACGTTCCTTCGCCAGTATGTTAACATTACAATCTCAAAGGTATGTCCTTTACCTTAAGATGCAGATACACGGCTGAGTCCTGACCCGAGGAATTGGTCTCTTCTGTGCTGGGACATACGTTGATGCAGTTTCTGTTTGGTCTCCCCCACATACAAATCAGAGCATTCTTCACTGCACTGCACTGCATATATGATGTCGCTTTTCTTGTGTTTTGGTATTGGGTCTTTCGGATGTACCATTGCTGCCTCAGTGTGTGTTCGGTTAAACCTCGCCCAGAGTAAGGTGTTAAAACAGCATTGTACATGGCAGACAGTTGTTTAAACCGAACAACACACTGAGGCAGCAATTGGTACATCCGAAAGACCCAATACCAAAACACTAAAACAGGCGACATCATATACGCAGTGCAGTGCAGTGAAGAATGCTCTGATTTGTATGTGGGGGAGACCAAACAGAAACTGCATCAACGTATGTCCCAGCACAGAAGAGCCAATTCCTCGGGTCAGGACTCAGCCGTGTATCTGCATCTTAAGGATAAAGGACATACCTTTGAAGATTGTAATGTTAACATACTGGCGAAGGAACGTGACTGGTTCAAGAGAGGTGTTAAGGAGGCCATTTATGTGAAAATAAAGAAACCAAGCTAGAGGTGGGGGGGTTCACACCAACTGTCTGCCATGTACAATGCTGTTTTAACACCTTACTCTGGGCGTCCTATAACACCTCTTAGCCACTATCTAATCACACCCTTAACACCTGGCTGTGATATGCTAATTGGGATTTTCCAGGGTACATATTGCCACAGATTCTTGTACAAGTCATCTGAATTGAGAAAGCCAGTCGATGACTAGCGAAACGTCTTCAAGAACTACATTTCAAGTCCATTTGATCTAATTGAATACAACAGATATACCATGACCTGGATGAATGAGAACCTTCACAAGTTAAACAAAAAAGTATCTTAAGTACAGGCATGCAATGGATATACCCAGACAAAAGGAAAAGTAGACTGGCCCTTCTTCATATAGCAGAAGTGAAATGGATCATTTTATTAGAAACTAGTATACCAATTGGCTTGAACTCAAGTTGTTTATATAGAACATTTAAGAACTTGATACCTTTTGAGGTGCTGGCAGTTCCCTTATTCCAATGTATGTCAGGGTAATTAAACCCCCCCAAGACCAGAACATGCCCCATACAGCAGCCTTCGCCAACTGCATATGGAGATTAATTTCCACCTCCTCACTGGCATTTGGCACCATCAATTTATTTAATCATCTTCTTGCTTCCTGTACATAGCTCCATCAATATTGTTTCTGCCTTATAATTAACCTGAGCACTATGTTGCATGGGCCATGAGTCCAAAACATGTTGTGCGTTTTGCCCATTAAAGAGCACTTTTGCAATTATTTTTGCATGCTGCTTATGAAGTCCCACCAGGATAATCCTGTTTTTCTTTCATTGATATGGACTGATAATATGTTCATTGTTAATTGCCTTAACTCCTATAAAAAGTTCAACTCTAAAAGGTGCCTATACACTTATACACTGAATACTCACCTTAATTCTCAGTGGCACTGAGCTGCTCTGCCATCCATTTTTAATATGTATTGGACCCACCTAAATCTACGTATATCAGCACAATGATTAACAAGGTTGATTTCAATAGAAGATTTAGAAATGTGAACGAGTCGTTTCTTAAGCACCACTCAGTGTTTGAGCTTTTTTATTATAGCCTGGGGGAAACACTTTGTGGTTCAGCTTAAATTACAATCTTGTTTTTTGTTTGTTTGTCTTTTTATTCTTATTTTTTTTAATACTTTGATGTCTATTCCATATTCTACTAGAGTATTCACAAGCTTTCAATCAGACACAGACAAAAGGTGATTAGCAAAGTGGACATCTTGGCAGATCTTTTCTATATTGTTGCTGATGTATGAGAATTGCTGCTTTTTATCATTACAGTAATGGCAAATTAAAACAGCTTCCAGTATGCAAGAGAAAGGAAGGAAAAATAAATTCTGACCTGGCATTTGCTTTCTTCTGCAATTCCATAAATGCAGTGTGCCCCTGTACAACGTGATCAATCTTCAAGAGGAACATGGGGAAGGGAAGTGAAGTTAGACAATTACAATTAATTTAACCTTATTATTTGTCTGTTTATTAAACAAAAAGTAAACTTAAACCATATAAGTCTTTGATTTATATAAAAAAACAAAAGTGACACAATCAGTGCAAAAACATTAAAATAAGAACTACAATTTACTATTTGAATGGTGTTAAGCTAAAGCTACATTATTATTTAAAATAATTTGTATGTTGATAGAAGTTAGTGCCGAAATGAGTGATAACTTGTGAGGAGTACTGATTATTATTCAAGAAAGATATAGGATAATATTTTCCTGTCAGTAGAAACAGTGAAGGAGCGCAATCACGTTTTATTTCTTCTCTCCTGGCTCCTGTTAGAATTATTGAAGAAAGGGAGGTAAGACATAACTCATTTAACTCCATTCCTTCAATTAAAGGGAAAAGGTACTGGTACATTGTATTTGTTGATGGATACACGATTTAACATTGGGTGGATGCATAGGAACTGGAGAAAATGCCACTCTAAGCAGCCAACAGGGTTATTCAATAAAAGTTCTTATCGTTTAAAATGGTGCTCAATTTCCCCCAACCAATCAGATGTAAGATTACAAATGTTAAATAAGATCTGATTGGTTGGGGCAAAATTGCACCATTTTAAACGATAAGAACTTTTATTGAATCTCCCTGCAGGATTTCTAGGATCTCTTTTTTAAATTTTTTGTATAGATGGTAATTTTACAATAATCTGTTCATAAATTACTTAGAAGGGGGCATTGAGAGCAAAGTCTCTGTGTTTGCTGATGACACTAAACTATGCAAAGCTTTGGAAACGTCAATGATGTGCCATTGCTGCAAGCAGACCTAGATGGATTATCAAAATGGGCAGCAGAATGGCAGATGAGATTCAATGTTGATAAATGTAAGGTGATGCATTTGGGGTTAAACAATTCTTGTGCCAGCTACATAAATAACTAAGTGACTCTCTAAAGGAGAAAGATTTGGGGGTTCTAGCAGGTAACAGAATTAGCTGTAGCAAACAATGCCAGGCCACGGCTAGAGCTAGCAAGATATTGTCTTGTGTAAAGAGGGGAATAGATACAAGAGAGAAAATATTATTCTCCCTCTTTACAAGGCACTGGTAAGGCCTCATTTTGAATATGCAGTGCAGATTTGAAATTCCATATACAAAAGGGACATCCTGGAAATGGAAGCAGTTCAGAAAGGGAAAATAAAATAATAAGGGAAATGGAGGGGCTTGACTGTGCAGGCAGATTATACAAGTTAGGGCTGTTTACATTAGAGAAGCGACATTTGCTGGGGGTATGACCACTTTATACAGATATATTAGTGGGCCATAAAATTAACTGTCTGGTGCATTGTTCACTAATCGGTAATAAGAGGAATCATGGACATCCTTTAAGATTAGAAGAAAAGAAGTTTCATCTTCAGGTTTCTTTACAGTGAGAATGGTGAAACTGGAATTGTCTTCCAGCAGATGTGGTATTGATAAACTCATTCCAGCAGATGTTGTATTGATAAGTTCAAAGTGGCTGGATATATTTCTAAAACTAAAAAATACTGATAATTGCTGGTATTAAAGGGTATCTCCACTCTTAAAATTAACTTTGGCTCTAATGATGCCTTTAATTAAGATTTCATTGTACCTGCAATATCACAGTATACTATACAGTGCTTTCCGAGTTAGACACCATCTTCTATGCGGATCGCTCAGCATCTCCACTTGTGTCTGAAGTTCGTCTGCAGGTATACACACCGACGCGCGCAGTCACTTCGCGCATGCGCAGAACATGCGCGGCTCAGTCGGACAGGCTTGATATGCTGCTCTTCCGACAGCCAATGGGAACGTAAGTGTTATGTTCCCATGGTTAAAACTAAATCCACTGTGCTCATTTGCAACACTAACTGAACAGAAGCAGAATTTCAGAGGGGTTGGGAGTGAGAGAAGCTGATTGGGGAGGGGGTGGGAGAGAGACAGCAGAGGGAATGCTGGGAGTCCGAGTGAGAGAAGCTGGCAGAGGGGATGCTGGGAGTCCGAGTGAGAGAAGCTGGCAGAGGGGATGCTGGGAGTCCAAGTGAGAGAAGCTGGCAGAGGGGATGCTGGGAGTCCGAGTGAGAGAAGCTGGCAGAGGGGATGGTGGGAGTCTGAGTGAGAGAAGCTGGCAGAGGAAATGCTGGGAGTCCGAGTGAGAGAAGCTGATTGGGGAGGGGGGGTGGGAGAGAGACAACAGAGGGAATGCTTGGAGTGACATAAGCTGAATTACGATGGGGTGTTGGGCGAGAAGCAAAGGTACACAACTTGTGTCACTCCCAGCACCCTCTCTGAAAAGTTAGGTACACAAAATTGAAGGGAAAAAAAGTCCCCCCTGCCATATCTTCTTACATTATTCTGGCTAGAGGGCCATACCTTTCCTCCCCTGTCTCTTCTTGCACATAAATTGCACAATCAGCTATGACCAGTGTGCAGAGACAAGGAGGAAAGACTTTGTTTACAATAGGGGGTCACTGGGCATTCCTGCTAGCATGATGATGCACATTGAGTGACAGCCCACCCAGTACAGGAGGAGACACGCCCCCAGGGACCAGCACAACTTCCCCAGGCTGCTGCAAAGAAACAAAGGAGAATTTTAAGGAAAAAAAGGTAGGAGGAGGGTTGTGGGATGGTGTACTTTCAGGAGGGGGAAGGTTTTTTATCAGTGGAGATACCTTTAATACATATATTGTATTTCTGTCTGATACAGCGATACATTTCGATTGCCATTTGGAATCAGGAAGGAATTACCACCTATTTAGCTATTTATTTTTTTTTTGCCTTCCTCTGTATCAACTGTTAGGTACAGTTAAAGAGGAGGGTATAAAGGTTGGACAAGATGGACGTATGTCTTAATTCAACCTCAATTTCTGTGTTGCTATGCTTTTTTTACTTGGTGCAGCGCATAGGGTTTCAAGTGAGTCTAACTTGCCCTCCTCCGCAGGTGTTCCAGCTGATCCAAGTCCATTTTCAGGTTTAAATACAGTACTTTTCCAGCAAAAGTAAGAATATGGGATGCAGACACACATAAACCACACTAGACTGTTCTATATGTTACCTCTGGAGTAACATTTATGTTAAGTGGATAAACCTACATTGTGACTTCATCCATATTGTGTATATTACTTTAATAGACTTTTTTTTACACATTTATTCCTTAGTAATTATTAAGTTTAACAAATATGGACCACCATTTGTCTAACAAAAAACTGTCCAGAATTTGTTTCTTTTAAAAAGTTGTTTATATATTTTTTCTGTTTGCTTTTCTCTTTCTCCATAAAAGACAAACTCACCAATTTTCCAGTAGCACTTTGACCACCCTCATTTAACCAAAATCCTGGAATCATAGCGGAGTAATATGGTCCCCATACGCCAGGTACAAATAGTGGCTTCTCACTTACCTTAATAAAAATAAAGTATGTTACTTTTTTGTAGATTTATATATAATCTGATGAAACATATTAATACTGTTTGTAATATCTTATGTCTGGGTTTGATGTTCAGAATTGTATTTATCTATGTTAACAGCAAGTTTGTAAACCAGTTCTAAAAGTGCTAACATTAAAAATTAGACACCACAAAACAAGTGTCTATTTTTTTTTTTCAAATCAAGTAAAGAAGTAATGAATTTTTAAAAGTTGTAGAAAGCGGTTGAAAAAGAGCATAAAGTGCTCCCACTAAGGAGTGGTGGGCATATAGGGAAATGTTTTGGTTTCTGGCGTGTTTTGGAAGGACAATGACAAAGTGACGTTATTACACCATTAAATGCCCTGGTTGTGCCCTGTTCCTTTCGGTCCAAGGATAGAGTTGTATGGTTGAATCTGGGGTACAGGGAAGACTTTGATTATTGGTAAGTAAGTACACATGCTAGATTCTTGCTAGACTAGATTGTTAAGATCGTAAGATTTTTAAATGATTGGTCCAATAATCTGTCACTAGAAATAGGCTGCTTGCAATAAACCTATCAGCCTGTTGTGTTCCATAATGAGGGGAAGGGGATCATATCCCAAATAACAATGTCCCATTGTAAGAATGTTAATTGGATATCAGCTATTAATATTTGATGTTTAACCAACATTCATACAATGGCCATAGCTATCTGGGATTGAAGAACCTGATGCTTCTGATGTGATTTTGCCATCCAGCAGACTTAAATAATTCCCTCCACTACTGGCCCCACTATGTAGTGCAATAAAATCCTTACCTTACATCCCAGCTCCAAATGGTTCTCTTGGAATCCCCCCCCCCCCCAAACTCCCAAAAACCATATAGGACTCTGCCTCCTGTCTCTCCCCTGGGAGAATTTTGTCCTGCGCACTGCAATCCCTCCCCTTAGTGTTAAACCCCTTTGCCAAATATTAGCATTCCTTTCCCCAGCCCCAACTGCCATAAAAGATTTTACTGGAACTCCCCCGAACTTTACTTACCTTACCTTTCTCCCCCTGTTCTGTGAAGCCGACAGCCGCGTCCATGATTGGCTGCCTCTCAGCCAATCACGGACGCGGCTGCCGGTCCCGCCCCTCATGCAAGCAGAGGGCCGGTACAGTATGCCGCGGGAAAGAGGTAAGGTAAGTAAAGATCGGCGGAGTTCCAGTAAAATCTTTTATGGCGGTTGGGGCTGGGGGAGGGAAAGCTACTATTGGGCAAATTTTAGAAAATGAGATGAAGTTGATCAATGAGATCAGATTGATGTTACTTCCCTAGGTCCATGGGAAAACTTCTAAGGTAAGTATCGTTGACATTTTAAACAGGCTTCTAGATTGCTGTAACTTTTGAACTAGGGCCCTTAGGATTTTTATTACTTGGAATACTACTGATGAACTGTAACAGCATATTGTCATAATTATTTCTTACTGACACCGCATGCCACAACCCCCCCCCCCCCCCCCCCGGCCTGCCCAGTTTTAATTTAGAAGGTTTGCAACAAAAAAATGGTGGTTTAAATAACACCTTTGGTTTCTTACTACAAGCTGCCAAAGGCTCAGAGCAGCACCATTTAAATCAGTGATTCTGTTTTGAGAGTACAAGCTGAAGAGAGGATCAGGGAAAATACAGCTTGTTCTAATGCTGCTAAGTTCTCATTTCATTCTCAGAAACGGTCTGTAAATGCAAAAAAGAAATAATGTATTTACTTGACCACAATTTGCTGCCAAATGTTTCATGTGGTATCTGCAATAAAATCTAAAGAAGTACACTTAGTCAAAGCCACGTGTTTAGCAGGAATAACATCCAGCAATCCTAATGTGTCCACTGACCTTTTCCAGTTACGATATCTGACTCATTGCTGGACAGAAAGGATCAATCTCACACTGTGCGAGAACCTAAATGAGGGTTTCATTTCATACAGTAACCATTCAATTTAAGCATATCAATTAGCTTAGATTAGGTCTCAAGAACTAAACAGCCTAGATATGCTTAGTTTGAACAGATTATATTTTATAAAACCAGATCTATTCCCTTCCAATAGTTTCCAATGGTCCATTTTATTATTATAGTTAATTTCAGAGTGTTACAATTATGATAAAGGTCTGTTGTGTATTAACGCATACTGTAATAGGTAAAGTAAAAGAGGGATCATAATCCTTAATTCTTAAAAAATTATTATGCCAGTTAATTAGTGTAGAATTTTTTTTTCTTCAAGTATTTTTTACAGCACAGTATGCAGCTAGCTTGGATTTAATTAGTATAGAGTAAAACAGTAGAGCTAGATACAATAATCTGGGAGATTTACCAATTGCTGCAAGTGCTGGGTTCACATATTTTAGTGACTTTAGGGTTAGTGTGACTTTATTAAAGAGAAAGGCTGTGCAGGTGGTCAATGCAAGTGTGCAGATAATATGATATTAGGGTCTAGGAATGTGGATGATCAGTTTATGCAAATTTATTAATGGGCCATACAATAAACTGGTGCAGTGTTGACTAATAGGTCATATCAGAGGACTCATGGAATCATCTAAGTTTGGAAAAAAAGAAGTTTCATCTTCAGGTTAGGAAAGGTTTATTTACAGTGAGAATGGTGAAATTGTCTTCCAGCAGATGTGGCAATGGCAAGTTCATTAAATACAGTAGCATTAAAAGTGACCTAAATAAGTTTCTAAAACGAAAAAAATATTTAAAATTAGTGGTATTAATACATATAATGTAGTTCTGGTTGATCCAGGGATACTTTCCCTTCCAGGAATACTCTGGAAGGACACCCCCCCCCCCCTCTCCTTTTTAGCTGAGATTTTTTTTCTGCCCTCCTCTTCTATCAACTGTTAGGTAGGGTTAAAGAGTAGGGTATAAAGGTTTTACTAGGCTGATATTGGCTCCGGTGCAATCGTGCTGGCGATGTTATATGCCGATAGCGACATGCTAAAGCCCGCCTCCTAGCTGGCCCAGGGCCGTGGTTAACACAGCACTTTTCATTGGCTGTTGGGAATGTCTGTTATGCCTTCTCTCCTCTTCCTTTGCCAGTCAAATAAACTTGAAGTGTCCTGTTGCTTGGATAAAACCTACATAATTAAGCTGACAGGGTCGAAGTAGGAGTGTTTTCTCGCACACTAGCTTACAGGAACAGCTAGAGGCAGACAGATCCTCAAAATCAGGGAAAAAATGTATGGGGAGAGATTTTTAAAGCATTTTTTCAAAAAAATACACTGAGGCAATGCAATTATCCTATAATAAATTGCAATACCGTTTTTTTGACGGTTATCAAACTAGTTTTAAAATAAACTAGTTTTCCCTACTCTGCCTGCTCCTAGTAAGTGATTTCTAAAGTTACAGCCTTTCATATCCTGCCTGCTGCTATTTTCCTCCTTCCAGTGTTTATCCTGCTCATCTGTTCCTTCTTCCCTCCCCTATAAGACAATTTAGTTTTACTCTGGGCAGTTATTTTATGAGCCATGAAAGTAGGGAGAGCCACTAATTATAGTTAGTAATGGAATTTATACTTTCTAGTATAGTAACCTGCTGTAGAGTGTGTTCATATTTAATTATTAAATGAAGCAGCATATAGCAAATTAAGTTGTGTTCTGCATGAGATGAGACAGAAAGAGTATACTCATTACTTGTAGTCAGTTACCAGGAAATATAAATAGCAAGGCATTAAAACAGACACGCTCATGAGATTGGTCATGTCTAGAAATACTCTGAAACACAAGTACTATTCTTCATTTTGTAGATTGAAAATACATTTTAAAATCTGGGTGTAACTGTGTCTATTTAAACAATGCTGTAATAAATATTTGCATGTAAAAAATATAGTAAAAGTTCTGAAATAGTGACAATCAGAATGTATTACTGGAAAAATAGGGAATAACAAAAAAACACTCTGTATTACAAACATCAAGATAGTGTTGCAAATGAAGGGGTAGTCTGTAGGTGCTTCAAACACTGCATATTTCCGGTACAGACTAAAAGATAATAACATCTGTCATGTCATCTCTATAGCTGCCACCCTAATTCAGCAACATGAAAACAATTTTTTTTGTCTTCAATAGTGTGTTCTATGCATACCATAACTGAAAATAGAGGAATAAATGGATAAGAATCCAGTATGGATCACAGCCCAGCCACAACTGAGAGTTTTCTCTGAATGGTCTTGTGGAATGGATGGGCCAAAGTTGTCCCTTTCTGGTCTGTCTGCTTGTCATTTTTATTATCTTGATTTTATAGGGGAAGTCCACCCCCAAAAATATAATTTAACCCACTACTGGCCCCACTTTGTAGTTTAAAATAAACCTTACCATACATCTCTGCTCCTTATGGTTCACCAGCTATGCCTTTTCAAAGTCCAGGAAACTGAAGACTCCATGCTGTCTGTGAGGGATCTGTTCCATGCTGATACCTCGTCCTCATCAAGGTCTGGAGCATGCGAAGTACCCCCTCCCCCCCATGTCTAGTGATGTCAGGCATGGGAGAGAAGGCTGTGTAATTGGAAATCGGGGGACTTTTTAAAAGAAATATTGCGGAGATTGGGGGTGGGTAGGGGTTACCTTACCCCCAAAGTTAGTTTTGGAGGGTGGACATGCCCTTTAATACAAATGTATTAAATAGTTTGATACACTTAACACAGTTGGTGTTCCTATTGTGGTGCGATAGTCAGTATAATTTTAAAACCACTCCTACCTACCGGTAACCTACTTTTACTTGCATGGTCGTCTACAGCAATACTTTTTTTCCAGTTATACCATGCATTAACATAAATCTGTGTAGGGAATAAGTTATCATGGGAAAAGGATTGTGGGAAACATACATTTGCAAAAAATAGTTTGGTTCTCTTTGGGTTCATTACGGATGTAACGAGTCAACCATTTCAATCCACCAGTAGTGTACAGTACCTTCCAAAATCCAAAAAGTTTTTAGAAATCAATGAATTTCACAAATTTTAACAGAAAAAGATTTCTCTAGAGTTCTCTATTCCCATCAATACATTGTAAAAGAAGTAAATAATGTTTATGGATACAAACCCCCATGTGACAAGAAGATGTTCCACAAATTAGAGCCATCCTGGATGTGATTGGTTGATCTTCACATGGTAGTCCATATCCCTTTAGACTGGCTCCTATAACTCCTATAAAGAAATATATATATATATATATATATATATATATATATCATCAAAAAATAAACTGAAAGGAGAAATCAATGAATAGGTAAGTACCATTTAATTACTTTAACATACTATACTGGGTAAAAAAAGGGTTCTCGATGCACTCACTCAAGATCAACACGACTGCTTTATTAGGACAAATTCCGAAGGGTTCCACTGCCACTGGCTAGTCTGAGGTCACGCGTTTCGGACCATTCTGGTCCTTAATCATAGGCTACAGGACTGGCCGAGTGAAGCTCACTCACCACAATGGTCCGAAACACGTAAGGCGTGACCTCAGACTAGCTGGTGACAGTGGAACCCTTCGGAATTTGTCCTAATAAAGAGATGTTTTAATGTCACTGAAGCAGTCGTGTTAATCTTCCTTTTGGAGTGCATTGAGAACCCTTTTTTTCTACTTACCTGGTATCGGACCTAGAGAGGGGTTCGGCTGGATAGCACCCGGACCAACACATAGGAGCAGGGAGTCCAAACTTATTATATGGAAGTCTACAATGTAACAAACGCTGATTGTGTGAAAACTAAGTGACTGGCTCAGGGCTTAAGCATATTATACTGTTCTTGCCACCATTTTTGAGATGCAATGTAAATGAGAACTATTGCTAGCTAAAGTCGTTGTTTTAAACAAACCCAATAAACCAATAAATCCCACTGCCATTAAATATCACAAATGTTTGTTGGTCTTATGGGCATGTGGCTCGTTCTGGTCTGTAGAAAATGTAATACTTTGCTGTGTTAATACTTTGTTATCTTAAAATCAGCTAAGAAAAAATATAACTTTTAGGGCAAAAAAAACCCTATAGTTTTCACCCAGCAACTTTTCCTGTAATATTATATTATGCCCTTGCACAGCTGTATAAGCATTGTCTTTTAAAAGCACCAATTAATATGTAGAACCAGCTGTGGTAAAATGCCTGATTATCTGCTACATGTCTTAAATGCAGCTGCAAGTCCACAGTTAATGTGAACTATGGATCCAGTGTGTACCAACACCCACAACCCATCACTAGTTCCAGTCTACATGTTATTGGAAAATGATCATAATTTATGTATTTCCTTAGGCTGTCATCACCTTCTCAATCAGTGCAGACCTGTAATGTTCTGCAGGTCCTAATGGAATTTACAGCCAAAAATAAAGCAATAGTTTAAGCATACCTTTTAAAATGTTTTTAGAATTTCATAAAATAATGTAATATTTCACAATCCCAGTCAGCTGTACAACCAAAAATAAGGCAAAAAACCTTTAAATGTACAATGTACATTATATACTCTATGGGGCATATTTATAAAAAAGCGAAATTAGCGCAAAACAATTATCTCCGCACATCGCGGGCGCGAAAATAGCGCTATTGCCATATTTATAATGGCGAGCGCCATTGCCGCGATATGCATCACGGCCATTTTAAGTCCCTTTGCGGCGATACTGCATACGCCCACCCCGCCCACAACCCCCTGCGGCGGCGGAGAAGCCCCAAAAGGCCCTTCTCAGGGCCCCGCTGGAGGGTGCCTCCACCCCTCCCAGCAGATCCCTCCCTTCCCCTCCCCGGGAGGGGGTGCGCGGCAGGTGGTCGCGACCACCTGCTGCGGCCCCTTCCCGGCAGCCCCTCCTAGCCTCCCGTTCCGAGATTGCCGCTAGCGGGGAAGGGGTTGGGAGGGGCTGCTGGGAAGCGGCGGCGGGTGGTCTCCACCGCCACGGGGGGTTGTGGGCGGGGTGGGTGTGACCACCCGCCGCGGGTTGCCTGCCCATCCCCCCCGCAGGGAGGCTAGTATCGGCTGCCTTCGCCACCTTCAAGGTGGCGAAGTAAAACAGCCGATACTAGCAGAGCGAAACACATACCGCTGCTTTATAAATTGAAGCGGCGGTAACAGGTAAGTATCACCACGAAGGGTTAACACTTCGTTAACTTTTCGCGGCCGTTTTCGGACCTTAATAAATTGCGTTAAACGCGATTTATGCGTTAATGTCAGGGAAAACGGCTGCGAAAACTTAACGAAGCTTTATAAATATGCCCCTTTGACTTAAACCGAGCTCTCAATTTAAGACAGATATTGTAAATTATAAAAAAGTGGCAAATGATGGCAATATTTTTTATTAAGAACCCTAAAAATGAAATTATGTTTATGGTAAGAAAACTACATTTCTTTTCTATTTAACTTATGAATTAGGTCCTAGGACATGACATGACACACGTGTTTTGCCATCTGGAAGAGATTTGTACCCAGAGACACCTTTTTTCATTATTCATTTAGAACGTCACATTTTCTATTTGATACTGGTCCTACTTGCATTTTTAAGAAACAAAAAATATCAAAAGTTAATCACCACTGAGCACGTCCAGATATGTTTTATCAGATATCAATGAATAGGAAAGGAAAAAAAAATTCAGGACTTTCAACAAATGACATATAATAAAATGTCCTTAATTACTTACTTACAAAAGTAAGATCAGTATTAAATATTATCAGGGCTATGTACCGAGAGACTTTATTGGCCATTTGTGTCTTAAAGTAACAATGTACCAAGGGTTACTGTGACTTTAAGGCACAGCTAATGGCAGTTGCAGCGGTACACAAAAACTAGGTCGCGCAACAGGCTGCAACCAATGTACCGAGCCAATAACAGCTCTTTAAGACGGAAACTTTAAAGCCAGCAGATAGCTGGCATTAAATATTCAGAATGGGTAAACTCCATTCGCAATCCACTGAGAGATGTTTTCGGCTCGGTGCATTGCCTAAAGGGGCAATAGAGTTCATAATTTGACTTCCTATTGACTTCTATTGGGTTTGTTTTATCCAATTTCGGAATGAATCTAGGCAGTTCCGTTCATCTCCTGTTTACCTTCCTCACTTTCCCCTGCCAATGAGCTGTCACACTTTAAGGTTAGGTACACATGGGCTGATATTTTGGACCGGTCACAGCTAAATATTGTCAGTCGTGGGGTAAATTGCAGAGGCCGATATTTCAGCACAAACGATCATGCCTTCCATAAAATACAACTACACAATTGGCTGAAGTTAACAGATATGCAGTGTTGGACTGGCCCAGAGGGTTACAGGAAAATAACCCGGTGGGCCCACAGCCCATTCACCCAAATAAAGAGAAAAAACTGCTTACATTTAAATATAGAGCTAAAGGAACAGTAAAGGTGCATACACATGTATACATGTGACGCACTATGTGTATGCACTGCCAATTCGGGAGATAATCGTGCCATGTATGGGCACTTTGTCAGCCAAAATGCCCGTTCGGTTGGGGCTCGTTGTCTAATCTGCCAGGCGGATCATCATCGAGCCCCAACCAAACAGCTGTTACACGTGTGTAAGGAGAGAAGCTGCAGGCTGAATATGATGGGCTGTAATTTTGGAAATAACACACTGGGAGCAGGCCCAGCAAGGAAAATTGGTTTATTTTAAAGTAATGCATGTTTTAAAATAAATTATGTGAGTATAGATGTCCCTTTAAATAGGAAGAATGGATTTAATATGAGTCATATAATTAAAACTATCTTACAGGACAACAAATAGGCTTTTAGCTGAAAGATTGATGGCTGCTGTTAAGTTCTAGAAAGCACATCTTATTTCATGTTTTATCCAGACAGATCCAAACATAGAATACATTATCTTCAATGTTATTTTATTTCCTGGAATCACTAGGGTAAACACAAGGCAATAAGTACTTGTACTTTGGATCAGAAGGTTCTGATGAACTGGTAAATTTTGCTTGTAAGATGTCAGTGTGCTCTAGTCTGGCTTAACTACCTACTGTGTACTGTATCTGATTTCATGTGATTTGACTTAAATGAATTCTCATAATATAAATGTACTTGCCATGAGTAACTCAGAGTTGAAACATATAAAAAAGTTCTGGTTTTACTTAGGGGCATATTTATATATATAACTTTTCGACACCATTATAGATGACGTTTTTTCCAAATTGGGACTGAGCATAATTTATAGTGCCCATGTTCAAGTTATTGCACCTACTTCTGATACCCACATGTACCCACAGTGTAAATTTAAAGCAAGCTATTAGCCGGCATTAGAATCTCTTGCTAAAAGTAGCGATATTAAATCGTGATTGACGGTTGCACGAGTGTCTTGCGAAGCCAACGCTTGCGAAGCCAATGCTAAGAAGGAGTGAAGAATTTAACAAGCATTCACTTTTGGGGGATTGTGTACATACCTAAACCACCTGCATGAGCATCAATTAATGAAGCAGCCACTGAAAGTCCTTCTGGAAGGCCAAGGTCTTTGGCAGCTTCAGAACTCAGGCAGTTACCTATGGAAGATCCTGGAGACGCAACTTGGTTTCCTGAAAAGACAGAGCAAAAACAACAATTTTACTAATTAATAAACAGGAAACATTTCATAATAAAAAAAATTACATATATCAGGTTAAAGGACTTGGCAGTGATGGTGAACCTTTTTAAGGCAGAGTGCCCAAACTGCAACCTAAAACCCCACTTTTTATTGCATAGTGCCAACACAATCATTTAACCCGAATACAGGGTTTTTACTTTAGAAAAAAACAACTGAAATAGACACAGACCAATACAGTAGATAGAATTGATTATAGATTACATATTAACCTCTACATTACCACACAGGAGTTTCGAGATCTAAAACAGTGACTATTAACCCCTACATTATTAGACAGGAGTTTGAGATCCAAAACAGCAGCGCTGAATATAATAGCATGGGACCTCTCTCTGCTACAGACATCCGCTACACTTTCCCTCTGGCTTTCTGGTAACAAACTCTGGTGAACTCTGCTGTGCATGAGTGCCCACAGAGAGGGCTCAGAGTGACACATCTGGCAAGCGTGCCATAAGTTCGCCACCACTGACTTATGGGCTAATGATTCCCGTCTACAACCCCATCAGTTATATAGGTTATTATCCAGCTAATATATACACATACATCTAAAAGGTTTTAGTGTTTCTTTCTTCTATATTTATTTTTTTACAGATAAGGAAATAAATATTGCAATTGACAGTCCAAAAAATGGCAGATGTTACAATGATTAAAAGCCTTAATATAACACAAACCTTTTGAGGTTACTTATGCTAAAACATGTCAGCCTGAACTACCACAGCTTTTTTTAGAATGCAGCTGAAATAAAAGTATTTAAATCGAAATCAATTATTAGTGATCTCCTATTTGACGTTGACTTTATATCGCCACATAAACATATACTGTATATAATGTATAGATTCCCACTGTGTGATATGTTTTCTGTAGGGACATTATATCTCGTTGAACAATCCTACCGAAAAGTTCCCTATCTTTACCACACAACTCCCCTGTTGGCATTTTGCCAGTATGCATTTCACATTTTTCTGCACAATTATATCACGGAACATGACATTAATATTTGTTGTTTAATGTTTCAGAAGACCTACACAATCTATTGCAAATGGAGAGCAAAAGCAAAAATAATAAAGGATAAGAAAAAGAACAATAAAGCATCTGAAATAAATCCTTTTGCATGAAAAACAAATCCCAATTAAACACTCAGCATTTTTTTTTGATGTCCTCAAATGATGAATTACACTTGGTGTAATGGAGGGTCAGACTGTCTCAGGCAGTTGGGAACCAGATGTTTTTGTATAAATTACATTCATACAGTTTGTTACACTGTCAAAAGGGATGTAAGGCTGTGCACTAATATAACCTTCTCAGTACTGTAATAAAACCCAAAAAAGAAAAGTAACTTAGACCTCAAACTTATTTAGAGCTAAAACATTTCAAAATCAATTTTGTTCCTGTTCCCTTCTATTTTTCTTCCCTTCCCCAAAATTATTTTATCATAATGTTCTTAGTTGTTAACAAATCCCAAATTACTGAAAGCTAAATCATTTATTGTTTGCTGTCCATTTATAAAGATATATGAATGCTATCTGTACATTCTTTAGAAATACTGTAGGACACATGCAATGTATGCAAATTAAAGGACAACTCCACCCATATAAGGACATCTTTTAGAAAGAATGGCCCTATTAAAATATGTCCTTTGGAATCATTAGGGATTAGGATAGTGTGTGTTAAAGGCTATATTTGTTTAGGCCTCCTTCAGCAATTTAGTGAGCTGGTTATGAGCTTGAGCATTCTCAGAAGAGACACCTAGGGGATTAGCAATCAGTCATTGGCTATTATGTCAACTGTTATATCCATGAATGATAGTTGCTAACTGGAAAACCTGTGTTAAAAATCTCCCCCGAAGATGCACCTGAACATACTTACAAGTCCCTGTCCCTTGCCACCTGGGTGCCACCTCCTGCTGCTTTTGTGATATGATTTTGACAAAGCACAGCAGCAGTGAGATGCTTCCTGGTCATGGCTGTCAGCTATTGGACCTTTGAATGCCACCATGACCATGAATCAGAGTGGCGAAGTTCAGCAGAGCAGCGAGGGTCCGGGTTTTGTAAGTATGTTCAGGTGCATCTTTGGGAATGTTAGGTAAAACATAAGTGGGGTTGGGGAGGTGTTGCCGCTATATGTCAATTTGCATTTCATTGGTTGACATGCCCTTTAAATAATGAGAATAAGATAGTTACAGAGGATGCCGATAAAGCAACAAGTTTTTTCCTCTATAAATTTTGTTTTAGCACCCAATACAATCTGCGGATTAGGTATGGTTTCATTGGGGCCCTGGGTAAGAGTGCACATGGGCCCCCTACATTTTAATTACATACTTAAGTCTTTCTCAATCAGATACTCATATTCAGATACTCATTTAATCAGACATGTTCAGTCAGTCTGACATTGTCCTGTAGACATTGTATAATGCAGACACACTCAGTCATACAAACACTTTTACTTACACAGACACACTCAGTCATGCAGGTATTGTAATGTAGACATTCTGAAATGCAGACACTCCCAGTGACTTAATCGTGAACCCTCAAATTCAAATTTATGAGCAATTGAATATTCAATGCAGAACCCTGATAATAGCTTGAACGTCAAGAAAGATAATTCTATACGTTTTGGTTATATGTATGTGTTCCCCAGACTACATACTATTGCTATTTATACCTTAAATTTAATTGGAACTTTCAAATTTTTATCTCTGCTTCACTTTCTATGGGTCTGTTTTCGGATTTGAATTTTTTTTGAGAATCCCAAAATGGAACTAGCCGGTTTCAGACATCTCTAATGATTACTGTGTATAAAGTAAGTTGATCCAGGGATATTGAGTTGATCCAGGGATATTTCTGATTGGAAGTAGGAACTAATTTTGCCCTTTCATACTGGTTTTTAAATTATTTGGCCTTCAACTGTTAGGCATTAGAGATGGGATCGGGGTTCGACACAAACCCGGATCCATCGCGGAACCCCTCGGTTTCGAAATCCAAAAGATCCGTCCGAATCCGGACAGATCCTCTGGATTTCAGGACTTCGGAAGACATTTTTGAAAATAGCCTTGAACATTCGAAAATCTTCGAAAATACGACTGGAAACTCGAAAATGGTCTCCGATCATATTTTTCGATAATTTTCGAACTTTCAAGGTTATTTTCGAAAATTATCGAAAATAGCCCCGTAGATTCTAAAATTATCGAAAATTCGTTCCGGTTTCGGATTTTCCCAAGATCCGGGAATCCGAAAACGGAACAAAACTAGTGAGTTTCGGCCATCTCTATTAGGCAGTTGACCCAGAGTAGGTTG
The DNA here is from genome assembly GCA_019447015.1 of Hymenochirus boettgeri. Lineage (NCBI taxonomy): Eukaryota > Metazoa > Chordata > Amphibia > Anura > Pipidae > Hymenochirus > Hymenochirus boettgeri. Next base: position 149,847,406 of record CM033472.1, read on the forward strand.
GACTGAATGGATGGATATTTTTATCCAACCTCAAATACTATACTATACTATACTATATTATACATGGGAATGCAACCCAGAAAAGCTTCAGTAACCAAAGATTATTTCCCTACAGTTTTCTGATAATTTCAGAGAACTTTTGTTATAACTAAGGGGCATATTTATAAAGGAACGCTGTTAGCGCAAAAAAATTACCGCCGCACATCGCGGCCGCGAAAATAGCGCTATCGCCGTATTTATAACGGCGAGCGCTATTCCCGCGATACCTATCGCGGCCGCGATGTGCTGCGGTAATTTTAAGCCCCTTCGCGGCGATACTGTATAGTATCGCCGCGAAGGGACTTAAAATCCCTTCCCGACGCTGCTCCTACCCCGCCCACACACCCCGCGGCGGCAGCGGCGACCACCCGCCGCCACTTCCCAGCAGCCCCTCCCAACTCGTTCCCCGTTCGCGGCAATCTCGGAACGGGAGTCTAGAAGGGGCTGCCGGGAAGGGGCCGCAGCAGGTGGTCGCGACCACCCGCCGCGCACCCCCTCCCCGGCAACCCCTCCAAGCCCCCTGCCCCGGCCGCTCCCGGGGAGGGGACGGGAGGGAGCCGCTGGGGGGGTGGAGGCTCCCTCCAGCGGGGCCCTGAGAAGGGCCTTTTGGGGCTTAGGGGGTCCCGCAGCTCGAACCGGGACCCCCCTCCCCCGGACTTGCCTTTGGCGGGGGTCCCGCAGCTGAAACCGGGACCCCAGTGTGGCTCTTAAAAGAGCCCTTGGGCGACGTCTTCTTTCTTCCAGTCCCGGCGACACCAGCTCCGCCGAGGCTGCCGACCCCCGAGAGGTACCCCTGCGGCCGCCAGGGGTACCCCCGGCGGGGCCGGCGACCTCAACGAGGCCGATGTTGCCGGCGTCTTGATCCGACGCGACGTCTTCGGGCTGGCGACACCAACCCCACTCAGGTCGCCGATGCCAGGCAGACTCACTGCGGCCTCCAGTGAGCCCGCTGGCACCGCCGCTCAGCGGAGCCGATGTTGCAGCCGCTTCTTTCTTCTTTCTCAGCCATCTACTGCGGATGGCACTGAGTTTCTCGGCGGAAAGCTCCTCTTTATATAGGTTTGCAGAAATCATAATCGTTTCTGTTGGTCAATTTTTAAACTTGCTTTACATTAACCAATCAGATTTCAGAACTTTCCAGAAATCTGATTGGTTAATGTAAAGCAAGTTAAAAAATTGCACATCAGAAACGGATTATGGATTTCTGCAAACCTATATAAAGAGGACTTTCGCCGAGGAACTCAGATGCCATCGCAGTAGATGGCTGAAGAAGAAAGAAGAAAGAAGCGGCTGGCAACATCGGCTCCGCTGAGGCCGGCGGTGCCAGCGGGCTCACTGGCGGCCACAGTGAGTCTGCCTGGCATCGGCGACCTGGTGGGGTTGGTGTCGCCAGCCCGAAGACGTCGCCCAAGAGCTCTTTAAGAGCCGCACTGGGGGTCCCGGTTCGAGCTGCGGGACCCCCGCCAAAGGCACTTATTAGTGCCGCAAGGGCACTTGTAAGTGCCGCAAGGGCCCTTACAAGGGCCGGGGAGGGGGTCCTGTTTCGGCTGCGGGACCCCTAAGCCCCAAAGGGCTCTTATAAGAGCCGCAAGGGCACTTGTCAGTGCCGCAAGGGCCCTTATAAGGGCCGGGGAGGGGGTCCGGTTCGAGCTGCGGGACCCCTTAAGCCCCAAAAGGCTCTTGTCAGAGCCGCAAGGGCACTGTAAGTGCCGCAAGGGCCCTTATAAGGGCCGGGGAGGGGGGGTCCCGGTTCGAGCTGCGGGACCCCCTAAGCCCCAAAAGGCCCTTCTCAGGGCCCCGCTGGAGGGAGCCTCCACCCCCCCCAGCGGCTCCCTCCCGTCCCCTCCCCGGGAGCGGCCGGGGCGGGGGGCTTGGAGGGGTTGCCGGGGAGGGGGTGCGCGGCGGGTGGTCGCGACCACCTGCTGCGGCCCCTTCCCGGCAGCCCCTTCTAGCCTCCCGTTCCGAGATTGCCGCGAACGGGGAACGGGTTGGGAGGGGCTGCTGGGAAGTGGCGGCGGCGGCGGGTGGTCGCCGCTGCCGCCGCGGGGGGTGTGGGCGGGGTGGGCGTGTCTCCCGGGGCGGGTGCGACCACCCGCCGCGGGTTGCCTGCCCATCCCCGCCGCGGGAGGTTAGTATCGGCTGACTTCGCCTCCTTCAAGGTGGCGAAGTAAAACAGCCGATACTAGCCGAGCGAAACCAGTACCGCCGCTTTATAAATAGAAGCGGCGGTAACAGGTAAGTATCGGCGCGAAAAGTTAACGAACCTTTATAAATATGCCCCTAAGTATCCACAACATTTCATTTTTAGCTTTTTTTGTTTTTTTTTTAAGTTTCATGCCAACTTTAGCAGTTACCACACATTTGGTATGAGACTGTCATGCAGCCCTTGTCAGGTTCAACAATTTTAATTAAAAGAAGTAGTGCAGGATAATGCTTGACTTATAAGAAAGAAACTGCTATTTAAAAACTAATCTATTCGCTATTCTGGCATTTCCTAATAAAAAATATACCTTTGGGGGAAAATTGAGGGACAGTCACAGCAACTGCAGGTCAGTGACACTTGTCCTTTGTCACAGCTAATATTTAATAATCTACCCGAGTAAAATTTACTGAACTGCAGATTTCACAAAGCCCGCTCAAGCCTCCTAAAAAGAGGAAGGAAAATGCTATTTTCAAGCAAAAAGCAAGATAACAAAGTAACGTTTTAATCAGGGCAGTTAGAAGAAGCAATTTTCAATATATTTCATTTTTAACAGGCATCCAGGTTTGCCTTTCCCTCCTTGTACAGTTCTAGTAATAAACTATTGTTAATAGAGTATTTACTCTATAGGGACACCCGAAATTCAATACTTCAAATTTAAGGTTAAAGGCAACTTGGATTACACATGGGAAACTACTTAGCTCTAAATGATGACATATTAAGTAAACACTTTGCACGGAATGCTAAAATAGATGCAATTTACTGTATACTGACTCTGAGCTACAAGCCATATGTAAAAAGTCAAGCAAAAGTTTGCTTTTTCTGGTAACCCTAGCAAACAAATCTAGCTTGGTGTGTGTTGGTGTGTTAACTGCAGTTACAAACGCCAAATTAGTTATGCACAAATGTGAACTGTTAATATCGAGACAAAATGCCATATGATCTTGCATGTTGTTGGAACACAGCACTCCAGTCAAGTAATTAGCCAAGTAATGCAAATGTTTATCATCATAGAAGATTTAGAAAAAGGAATACATAAATTTAGCTTTTTGAGGAATAATATATTATTATTGTATAAATAATTAATATTAATTAATTGCAGCACTCAGAAGGGCCTTTGCAGCCCTGACAAGAGCCCTTTAGGCCTTAAGGGGTCCTGCAGCGCGAACCGGGACCCCTCTTCCCCGGCACTTATAAGTGCCATTGCGGCCCTTGGAAGGACCCTTGCGGCCCTGAGAAGGGACATTGGGGCTTAAGGGGTCCCCCAGCTCGAACCAGGAACACACTTCCCTGGCCCTTATAAGGGCCATTGCGGCACTCAGAAGGGCCCTTGCGGCCCTGACAAGAGCCATTTGGGGCTTAAGGGGTCCTGCAGCTCAAACCGGGACATCCCTCCCGGCACTTATAAGTGCCATTGCGGCCCTGAGAAGGGCCTTTGGGGCTTAAGGGGTCCCGCAGCTCGAACCGGGACCCCCCTCCCCAGCCCTTGCCTTTGTTGGGGGTCCCGCAGCTGGAAACAGGACTCCTGTTGGCTCTTAAAAGAGCCCTTGGGCGTGCCTTCTTTCTTCCATCTGGCGACACCAACTTTGCTGAGGCCACCAACCCTGGGAAGTACCCCTGCAGCCACCTCAACGAGGCCGATGTTACTGGCGTCTTGATCCGAAATCTTTGTTCTAAATAGCCAGCGGCACCAACACTGCTGAAGTCGCCGATGCCACATGTACGCTCCTGCCCTCTCCGCAGAAATATGATTGGGTACTGTATAACCATGTGATCGCAAGCATTGAAAAATAATAATAGGATTAGGTCCTTCAGAAAACCTATATAACCTCCGCGGAGCACAAGAGTCATCGCAGTAGATGGCAGAAGAAAGAAGAGGCCAGCAACATCACCTCCATTAACGCCGGTGGTGCCAGCATGCTAATTGGAGGCCGCTGTGAGCTGCATGGCATCTGCAACTTCAGTGGTGTTGGTGTCGCTAGCTGTGAAGAACGAAGAATTCGGATCAAGACACCTGGCGGCCGCAGGGGTCCCGTTTTGAGCTGCGGGACCCCAACAAGGGCCAGGGAGGGGGGTCCCGGTTTGAGCTGTGGGACCCCTTAAGCCCCAGGGGCCCTTCTCAGGGCCGCAAGGGCACTTCCAAGGGCCGGGGAAGGGGGGTCCCGGTTTAACCTGCGGGAACCTTCTAAGCCCCAAAGGGCCCTTGTCAGGGCCGCAAGGGCACTTCTGGGTGCTGCAATGGCCCTTATAAGGGCCAAGGAAGGGGGGTCCTGGTTCGAGCTGCAGGACCCCCTAAGCCCCAAAAGGCACTTCTCAGTGCCCCCCGCTGGAGGGTCCCTCCACCCTCCAGTGGGCCCCTCCTTCCCCTCCCCGCGAGCATACAGGCAGAGATCTGGGAGGGGCTGCTGGGAAGGGGTTGTGCAGCGGGTGGTCTCCGCCGTGGTGTGCAAGGGTGTGGTGGGTGTACACCCCCGCAGGGGGCTAGGGAGTAGGCATACACCCCCCCCCACACCTCCTGTTGCGGCAGATGCAACCCGCCGTGGAGCAATCCTTTCCCAGCACCCTGCTCTGTAAGTCAGGAGTTCTCTTTGCCACCATACTGTACTTAGCGCAATGCTCCAAGTACAGTATTGCAGTGAAGAGAGCTCAAATTATCGCTGCACATTGGAGCGGTAATGCTCGGCGGTGATAACGGCCGTTTATAAATATGCCCCAATGTTGCAAAAACCTGGCAATTTTTCCTTCGCAATATAACAAAAATCTGCAGGGTCCTTTCTCTCCAAACTACTGCTATGCTTATGTATGCTCTCATCCTATTATGCCAAGACTATTGTAACCTACTACTTACTGGTCTTCCTGCTTCCCACCTCTATACCCTTCAGTCCATTCTAAACTCTGTTGCAGATTTTTTTCTCTTGCTCTCTAATAAACCAGATGCCAAATCTCCTCCGTAACGGACAACAAACTGGCTCCGTTAAAAAGCGCATTGTATACAAAATCCTTCTCCTGATATTTAAATCCCTCTGCTCTGCTGCACCTCCTTATATTTCCTCTCTAGGGTCCCACCCGTACCCGTAAACCTTTCTCTTTTGTAGCTCCCACCCTCTGGAATTCTATTCCCCTCTCTCTACATCAAGAAACCTCAATTAGCAGGTTTAAATCTATCCTTACATCCTACCTATCTAGTAACCAGCACAATGTATGATTGTTTTATTTGAATTGCATAAGTCTCACTCCTGCACTTATACCCGTTCCTTTGTATCTGTATGTTACCTTCCTGACTAGATTGTAAGCTCTACGGGGCAGGGACCTCCTTTCCTCTTGTAGCACTTACATTTATTTCTATCATTTATTTATGTATTTGCCCCCCTTGTATGATGTCCCCAAGTCGCGCTTTATAAATAAACTATACATACTGTACATACAATACACCAAAAAATTAAATAGGTTAGGGAGAGAATAAAGGCTTTGAAAATCTCCTTTCAGAAATATGCAAGTACATATTTGCATATTGCGGTCTGTAGTTGGCGCTCTGGTTTTGCATTTAGCTTGTGGAATGCTGTAAAAGTCTTTTTAAAGATATAGCTTTACTAAAAGCTTCCATGGAAACATGGTAATTTCCCAGAAGTCTTTGTTCCTTATTTGCATACATACAATACAGACATGCAGCAAGGAGAGAAATGGGAATCGCCAAGTATTCAGCTATTTGAAAACAGCTCTTCTAAAGTACACAGTTTATAAACGGCAAATGATTAAGGTTTAACTCCCAGTATCACGATTGGCTAAAGAAAACATTCTGTACTGTAGGTTTACATTGATAGGTGTAACATTTTGTTTGAGTATCATAGAGAAATCTATACTGCTTCATAACAGAGATACATGTGCAACAAGGGAGTATCAGATTTGGAGGAAAGGAGAGATCAGCATGTATTTTTATTGATTATGCATTTCTTTATAATTTGATAATTGTAACTTGAAGCCAAGAGAGATAAAATCTTATCAGGCTACCTTGGTAAGCAAACAATGCAGATGCTTCTTGGTTTAATGTATTTATTGTTTGCACAAAAGCTTCATCACACATTATGTAACCTTTCAAAACCTTACGTAACCTTTCAAAACCTATGGAACAAATATCACAAACTAATGCCGTATATTGTTTTATGCCTATTATAATACTTAACACGAATTAATATTCATTATCATAAGCCACAAAGAAACATGAGAAGCTTTCTTGCACAACACTAAACACAGTTTGTATTAAAAAAAAAGTGAATGAAAAAAAATGTAGTTCAATACGATCCTGCTAGTATTTGTAATAGTGTATTAACCCGCTTAAAGGAGAATTAAACCCAGTAATATTAACTTTTGGATAAAGTAAGCAGCACACCTCACATTCTCCATTATTCTGCTGCTTTGTGCCCAAAGCCAAAAATGTCACTTTATACCCCTCTGAAGTACATTGAATGAAATAAAGAAAAGTTAGAAGGTTAAATAATATAAAAGGGCAGCTTTAGCCTACCCCCCCACCCCATCTATAATTCGTATTTATGTTCCTGCCTTTTATAGAAGTATAGATTGAGAGGTGCTTAGGATATAGCTGCTGTATCGTACGCAAGCGTTAATATTGCTGGCAAAAATAAAGTAAGAACAAAACAGGACTCAAGGCAACAAAATACAGGCACACAGGGAATCATTTTACAAAAATCAGACTTAAAGTAGAATTATACTTGTTCAGTAACTGACTTCTCCCTGGCGCCTCCCACAGTAAGGGATAGGCCACACTAGCCTGTTACATAAGTGCTTACGGTCGCATTTTGCGATCAGATTAGCACCTGAGAAATGCATGCCAGGCTGAAACAATGCACATGCAATCACTATTCTTTTGCATAATAACGGAAAATTATCAGAATTGCAGCGCAAACACATTGTAACATGTGTAAAACATTGCGTTTGCTGTGCGTTGTAGCACGATTACAGCCTTATTATCACTGATGATTCTCCCATTTCTCACATTGGAGAACACCTGTTAATAAAGGAGGGGGAGCTTGATAATGCCAGAAAACAGTCAGTTACTGCATGAGTACAATCATTTGCTTTAAATTACCATAACTAAATGGTGTATAGCCATGGGTAAATATCAAAAGGAGAAAATATGTATAGACTAAAAGCAGGTAAAACAATCAGGTAAGGCCCATATTTGAAACTATTTGTATTTTCAATATACCTTGGTATTATTTGTGAACCTATTTATTATAATGCATATAGTGCAGATTACACTTCTGTCTTGCTGAAAGCTGCAGCCATGGGATAGAGAACTTCTTTGGAAATTTAGTTGACTGCTGGGTATTCCGTAAAGGAGAACTAAATAAAAAATCTGCAACTAAGAAGGCTTCCATGTTGTTGCCAGTATAAAATCACAACCCATGTAGTTTTTCAAGAGCCTTGTGGGCATGTACACCGATTGGCCATGACTATTCAAGCCAGCAAGAGTGGGACAAAGAACAGCCAGGAACAATACTAAATAGCTGATTTAGGAAAAGATACAATTTCTAAATGTACCGATACCCTATATTATCAGCTCTGGTTGGATAGTGGTTTAATGCTCTGCTTTTAGCAAGACAGAATACAAGTTATAAAGTATTGGAGGATAAATAAAGACCTACATCCATCTAGTCCAACCATTTTAGCCTACCTAATAATTGATCCAGAGGAAGGCAAAAAAAGGCACACAGGGCATAATGATACAGAAATCAGACTAAAAGGAGACTTATACTCATTCAGTAACTGACTTCTCCCTGGCTCCTCCCACAGTAAGGGCTAGGCCACACTAGCGCGTGAGGAGGAGGGGAAAAATCCTTGAAAAATAGGAAACAAATCCTTCCTGACTCTAAATGGCAATCAGAAAGGATTCCTGGATCAACAAGAACAAACAGAGATGTAATATGTGATTGGTTTAAACAGCTTAATAGCATAGGTACAATCTCTCAACTCCTATTTAATAAACACTTCTAAATGTATACATTAAAGGAGTGGTGCAAAAAGAGGTGCAAAAATTTGCAAGTGCTATTTAAAGGGAACTGTGGTCTCCAAACAAGTTGAGTTAAAATGAAAGGCCAGTTTCCTACCTTTAAAACAAGCCCTTAGTGTGTGAGGGAGACAGGAAGTCCCTCCTCCTCTCTGCTGTGTGAAGTCCTGACAGAGTAGGTAAGGGAATCTAAAGCCCTTCTTTCCCACTATGTGAAAACAGACTTTTCAGGCATAGTTCTCACTCTGCCTGAAAAGGCTGTTTCCACAGAGTTTTCTGTAAGGGGGGGGGTCTGAGTGGCCCATTGCAGGGCAGGGCTTATGCACCCACGAGTGGACGGGGCTTTTGCACTAATGAGTGGGCAGGGCTTGTGCAACCACAAGTGGACGGGGCTTATGCACCCGTGGGTGGGCGGAGCCATGGCACCCATGGCTGGGCGGTGCCACATGGGGCAGTAAGAGAATGGGTCAAGGGGGAGGGACTAGGGGGGGCTGCAAATGGGAGGAGGAGACAACGCAGATTGACTGACATGGTTTCAGAGCAGGAAGTGCAGGGGACCTGGTGATGCTGCTGCCATATCACACACAAAAATGTAAATATCTTCAAAACTATGCAAAATAAACAATGAAAATACATAGCAAAAATTCTCAGGAGAGCAATTCCTATCTATTTACCTAATCATTTTTGGACCACAGTTCTCCTTTAAGTTGCAGCAACCAATCTGATGTTATCTATCTGCATTAACCCAGAAAAAACCTAACCTCTGATTGGTTTGTGCACAATAGCAACACAGGCAAACTTTTGCACCTTTTATTGTATCTGTCCCCAAGTATCTGCATTACTCTAGTACATTGTGAAAACAGAGATATCACATAAAAATGTCTAGGGAATTAACAATTGACAAAGCAGAATTCTTCTTATACTGAGTTACCAATTTTGAATAAACCATTTGCCACAGCTAAATGGTAACCAAGAAACAAGACAATTTTCAGCAGGAAACCCATCCTTATAAAAACTGCTATATAAAACTATGCTAGAATAAAAAAAATGTTAAAACAGCCAAGAAAAACATTAAACAAAATGTAATAAAGAGCAGAATTCATAAATTGAAGAAAACGAGGATAATAAAATGTATGTTGATTTTTAGTGCAGGTGTTAATTTGAAGTCTATACTTGCTGCTTATTTTAATTTGAACCTCTTTAGCAGGATAGGGTTATAACTGCTCCAAATGATGTAACTGGAAATTAGCACACAGAATTAGCATGAATATGGATTGCTGCAATAACATCAATTTGAGCTGAACTGAACCAAGAATTTTTGCAATTGCTTTGTTCTATATACCGTATATACTCGAGTATAAGTCGAGGTTTTTAGGCTTTAAAAAAAGCCTAAAAATCCTACCTCGACTTATACTCGAGTCACTAACCTGAACTCTGGCAGCCGCTTGCTTCCTCTCTCTTCCGCATCCACTGGGCGGTTGCTGACGTCACTACCCAGCGCCGGTCTTACCCGGCGCCGAGTAGTGACGTCAGGCGCCTGAACATTTGATGCGGAAGAGGGAGGAAGAGTGCTGCTGCCGGAGTTCAGGTTAGTAATGCATTCTTCTATCTGCACAGCCTGGCTTGGATTTTTTTGGGGGGCATTACTGAATGTTAAGGCAAGTCCTCCACTGGGGGGTTAAGTCCTCCACTGGGGGGTTAAGTCCTCCACTGGGGGGTTCAGTCCTCCACTGGGGGGTTAAGTACTTCACTGGGGGATGGGGGTGGGGTGGGGGGGTAGGTGCACTGCTTGCAACTGAAGATGTTTGGAAACTACAACTCCCAGCAACTAAAGCATGCTGGGAGTTGTAGTTTCCAAACATCTGGAGTGGCAAGAAATTGAGGGTTAGTGTGTGGGATTCCTATCAATTTAAAGAGCAACTAATGCATTACAACAATATACGGTAAGATTCAGGAGAATGGTATGTATTGTTACTGTATTGTTTTGAGGCTTTAGTTGCCCTTTAAATGGACAGCAGCATTCCCATACAGATATAATCATACTGGATTTGGCTATTATTGTATGGGACTACTGTATGGGAATTCTGCTGTCCATTTAAAGGGCAACTAAAGCCTTAAGACAACACAGAATCAGGAGGCAGTAGTGGCCATATTTTCTACCCTCGACTTATACTCGAGTCAATCATGTTTTATCAATTTTTTAGGTAAAAATAGGTACCTCGACTTATACTCGGGTCGACTTATATTCGAGTATATACGGTATCCGGTAGCACATTAATATAACAGCCTATTTATAAATAGCTTTAAATAAAAAAAAGTGACAAAAATAGCTCTGAAATTACACTAGAGATCAATCTCTCTTTTCGCAGTGATACCACACTTAACGCAGCGAAAACTATAGCCACACATCGCCTCAGCAATACTTTTCTGCAAAGGCGAAAGCGAGCGTTTTTATAAATAAGGCAAAAATAGCGCTATTTGTTGTTGCAATGTCCTGCGATAGTGAAATGGTGAAAATAGCGACTGTTTATACATATGCCCCATAGTATTACTAGAGATGGACTTAGAAACAAACCTGAACCCTAGTTCCACCCAAATTTTCATAGTTAGGACGAACTCGAACTACAAACTAGTTTGTTTTTTTTGAACTCGTGGATGTATTTTCTTTAATTATTGAATTTACATAAAATTCATTAACCCTCAATTTCAGCCATAACCCTTGAATGCGGAGTTTTGGCGATAATCCTCGAATGTTTCGTTCGGTAACCCTCTAATGTATCATTTGAATTCGGTAACCCTCAAATGTATTGTTCGATTTTCGATAACTCTCTAATATATTGTTCGGTAATCCTCAAATGTATCGTTTGAATTCGGTAACCCTCGAATGTAACGTTCAATTTTCAGTAACCCTCAAATGTATCATTTAAATTTGGTAACACTTAAAATGTATTGTTGGATTCTCAGTAATCCTCAAATGTATCGTTCAGTAACCCTTGAATTGGCCATAACCCTTAATTACCCAATTGTGGGGGAAAGAAGTGTTTAAACATGTTTTGGTGATATGGACATGTTCCCCAGACCATTTCCCTGGGTGCCACAGAAATTCACAGTAACTTACCATTGTTATTTTATTTGGCGAAGTGAAACGGCCGAGATTAGTGCGGCGCATCAGTTACCGCCGCTTTATAAATAGAAGCAGCGATAACTGTTGCAATAGGTGCAAATAGTTAACGCGACCGCTTTCCGGCCATTTATAAATTGTGGAAATCTCGATTTTTGCAAAAATGGCGGGAAAAGTGGCCGTGAAAACATAACGCTCGTTTATAAATATGCCCCTAAGTCTCCTTACAGTAAAAAAATACTGTGCTCAATAAACAGTATGTTTTAAAAACACACTTTCCGGCAAATGGGACATGGGTATGGCTAAGCATGGCTTAGCTGTCTAGGACAGTGCGACAGGCCCCCTTTTAAACTGTGCTGTCCCGGTGAAACCAGAATGGATTAAGTGGTATGCTATAATTTCAGATAATAACCCTAGCAGATATTCTATTTTTTACTACCAGAATGTCTCTAAATGGGAAATTGTTATTGTATTTATGAAACGTAAATTGGTTAAATTTTGTACCTTTAAAGGAGAACCAAACTTTTTTTTTTACTTCTAACATGAAAGTATTTCTCCCCAAAATACCTATACATTTTGTAAGATTCTTCTCTATTAAGATCACCAGGCTAAATATATGTTTTAAAAATATGCAAAAGATCATGGGTTCAAATCCCCAGACCTTTTTTTCCTAGCAAGAGATAAAGATTCTACATTTACTAGTGTTCCACATCGTACCTCTGATGGGTTAGGGTATGAAGCTTTGCTTTTAGCAAGACAAGTGTTCACGAGGTTGCAGGTTCAACAAATACAAATACCAAGTGCATGAACTAATGTACTATTATCTACACATAAACTTTAAAAGTGCCATCATAGTATACAGGAGAAAAATGACACAATAACATGTGTACATTTACAGTGGCAATAAATATATATTATATATATATTTAAAGGCAGCATTTATATATATAGTGACCATCTGAATTAAAAGGGAAATCAAGATAAGGCTAGAGAATTTAGCAAGTGTAGTTAGTATTGAGGGATCAGATTGGGCAGCACTCTAACATTACAAAAATCTCCATAGTAAATGAAAGTGTATATTCAGGAACACATTAAGTGTAAACACCCAGAAAGTACTGTTGTTCTGTCAAAATGAATCTTTCATCCGTGAGAAAACTAAAAATAGGAACCAATCTAGATTTCCGAATACCTCAAAAAAGGCACAAACATCAGATTAACCAAATAGTAAATGATAAAAACATTAATGAACAGTACTCACCAATTTTTACATACCGCTCCTCAATAATATCTTCCAAGCCTATCTCAGTCCAAAAACTATCATCCCATCCAGTATCTAATGAATATGTCCATTTGCAAACCAACGTACAAAATGACCTATAAACAAAGAAAAAGATACACATGGAGTTAATTATGTTGTGCAATACTGTGGAGGTTTTTTTTAGATTTTAATATTGACATTTTATGATGCCACCATCAAATGTAATGCCTTTTACATAGGAATTAGGGACTTTGTAAAGTAAATATAACCCTGTGTCTAAAATGTTTCAGTTAATTGAAAACCGTTTTATCTGCTAATGTACAACATATATCTGTCATATCAACTTCTCCAAAGAAGTAAACTCATCACATTCCATAGAAAATTTCTCTATATTCTACCACAACCTGATGACAGCTTGATGGCATACTGAGCTGGGTCTGGAGTTCAATATGAGCATGCTGCTTGAGATAGCATTGTAATAGTGTGAATGCACTACTGTATCTCAACACACTAATAATCCAGATTAGGCTAAATGAGGATAATTATGAAACCATTTGACATAAGCAACAGCTAACAAACACTTTTTAATGGTTTTGTTTGATTACCTAAAGTCAAGTTTATTAGTGGGGGTAGTTGAAATACAACAGAAGCAAGCTGAAGAATCAGGAGAGTAATTTCAAAATGGTTAAAAAAGAGACATATTCAAGCAACAGTATTGTAGCAGGGCTATATTCTGGCAATGGATTAAAGGGCGTGTCCACCACAAAAACTATAATTTAACCACATACTGGCCCCACTCTGCAGTTTAAAATAAATCTTACCTTACATCTCTGCTCCTTATGCCTTTTTAAAGTTTTTAAACCCCTGCCCGCACCTAAATGACGCAATATTTTTTTTAAAAATCCCCCCCCGATTCTGTACTTACAGAGCCTTCTCTCCTGCGGCGTTTCTAGTGATGTCAGCTGCGTCTGTGATTGGCTGCCTCTCAGCCAATCACAGACGCGGCTGAGGTCCGGCCCCTGCTTGCAAAAAGGGGGCCGGAATGGAGCGCCGTGGAAGAGAAGGCAGTGTAGGTAGAATTAGGGGGACTTTTTTAAAGAAATATGCCAGCGGTTGGGGGTGGGTAGGGATTACCTACCTTACAAATAATGCTCCAAATCTTTCTGTTTCTTTGAAAACTGGTAAAAGGATGTGTTTGCTTTCTTCTGTATTACAGACTTTACACTGCATGTCTGGCATGTTAAGACATGCCCTGATTTCCAATAATGTAAATGTAATAAATATTTATGTAACACCTCATAAATTGAATATTATCATTTGTATCTCAGAAATAAAATAAATGCATGCAAGTAAGGAAAAAAGTATTTAGTATTTATATTTTGACTTATTTCTTGTATTTCTGAGGAAAATAAATGTGCAAAAGAAGGAATTTAAAACAATGATTCTTGTCTCTGAAATTAAATCAAATCACTTTAGGCAATGTTACTTTAGATGGCAGATTCATCAAAGTGCTGTAAGAAACCTAATATTTGATGGATAAGCCCAAGAACAAAAACCCCAATATATCCAGTTGTGTGCTTGCTTTATCTATTATATTCACTGAGCGCATCATATTACAGACAGCCTATACTGATAATAGTGACTAATCGTGTTAAGATTATACAAATGTTGTTAAATTTCATTTTAATCAAATTTTTGTTTGATTGCTCAATGTGTCCTGTATATACAATTTTCTATATACTGTAACTGTAACTTAAGAAATGTATTTAGGGTGGATTTTAACAGTTACCTTTATCATTCCTTTTCTATTACAGTACTTTCTTTAATTATGCATAAAACAAGCAATGCACATAGCACATGCCTATCTCATGCTCCACACCTGAATAGTACCCAGGGTGAGGACTTTATTGATCATCAGTAATACTTACATGAAATTTTCAGTGACAGTCCATGATCTGGCTAATGGGAAGACACAGTTCATTGCAGAGAAGCAGAAAGATTACCGGAGCAGTGTTCAAAATTTAATGTAAGTATTCCTGCTAATTATACTCACCTCCTCCTCGCTCCTCTACTTTCACCTATTAATAGTACCCAGGGTAAGGACCTAAATTTCTAACCCCATTGGGAATAATTAAAAAATGTAAACATTAAGACTAAATAACACACTTATGTGCACTCAATTACATGTATATGCAAATAAGATTTTCTTATTGCAATACACTGTAGCCGTCAATTAAAAACGGTATTCCCTACATGTATCATGCAACAGACAAATACCTGGCAACAGCTGCCAGCATAAGGTCCTTTAACTGTCAACAAAAAAAACATTTTAGTTACTTTTATTTAACTGACTTTTATATTTTACACATCACCAAAATTCTTACATCTGTTCACTGGCATAAAAAAAAACTAGTCCATTCATGTCCAGCAGGGTATACTTGCCTGTTGGCCCGTACTGTGCGGGCCCTGGTTTTAAAGCAAACGTAGATTAAAAGTAACAATTTACCATAGTAAAATATAAGGAATTCTAGTGGCAGCACCATCTAAAGTAAACCGCCACTGCCCCCTCACAGACCTCTAAGACAGTGGTGGCGAACCCTATGACACTCAGAGCCCCCTCAGTGGGCACTCTTACACAGCAGAGTTTACCAGAAAGCTCTGTCTGCTCCCTTTCTGCAATCTAGAGCTTAAGAAAGTGTAGCAGCAGTCTGTAGCAGAGAGTTCATGTAAACATCAGTCTCTCTCTCTTTCTCTCTCTCTCGGCTTCTGCCCATTCCAGCACACAAGGAAGGGGAGGAGGGTGCAGTAAGTGAGAAACTGCTGCACATGAGCTCTCTGTCTTTCTCTGTCCTGTGGCTGCCACAGCATGCTAATGGAGTGAGGAGTGCTCAGGTTTAATGTACTGCTGTCTCTATCTTGTATTTCATGGCCCGGGTGCAGCAGCCTCAGGCCCTTCACCTCAACAGGAAAGTTTTATATACACCAAACTCAATTGAACGGAGCGCACTCCCACTGGTCTCAATACATCGGGAAGTTATCTCAACCACGCTGTTCAGTATTAATAGCGTTAAAACATCACTTTGTTTTCCATAAACAAGTAATACACCCAACGTATTTCATGCTACATTGTGCTATTATTTAGAGCAAATTAACTGTATCTGTCTATCTGTTGTTTTTTTCTAAAGTAAAACTTCAGTATTCAGGTTAAATTATTGTATTGGCACTTAGCAACAAATAAGTGGATTTTGGGTTGCAGTTTGGGTACTCAGCCTCTAAAAGGTTTGCCATCACTGCTCTAAGAGCTTCCTTGCATGTGTTGTATTCTGATCTGATCAACTGAGATCACCCCATGCCAAAGATGCCCCTGAATGTAGAACTAAACTGATTATTTCTATCTAGTATCAAACTCATTCTTCGGGCAGTTTTTTCATTCTATCATTTTTGTATTAAACATCAGAAATGATATAAAGAATATCAATATTATGAGGATGTAAAAACAGGTACTTTTCTACAGGAATGGAGTAATTTTATTTGTAACAGCATTGTTTGCTATGTAAAAAAAAAAGTACTTAAGTAAACCTTCCTGACAACCGTTTCCATAACATTTGATTTATGTAAAAAAAAAAAAAAAAGATGTACTATTTATTGTAGCTGCCATTTTCCTATCAAAGGTTAAATGCTGATTAAAATGAGGAATTTTAGGAATTTAATGGGGTCTGTTAGGTCACAGGCATTGCTAGGAAATTCACATGCAACTGATTTAGAGTGAACACCTAGGGTATCTGTGTACCATGCACTAAGTAATAGTATTTTTTAGGATACTAAGGTTTTCAGTTAGCACTAAAGATTGAGGATAAAGAGCAGTGCATTCATCACATAGCATAGCGTTCTTGACTATATTAAAAAATAGAAACCTAATAATTGAATATAATGTGAATATTTCAGGATAAATAGAACTGGCCTTTTGTTAAATCAGCCCCATTGGAATTAATACATACATTCTATAGAAACTGTGTGAAAAATCAAAGAGATGAATACTATTCCATAATGGCCATCCACCTATACTGTGCTACAATGTAGCGGGATTTTACATTGGGTGTTTGTGCCCTTAATAGAAAACGTGCAGGCCCCCCAGAAAACTGGAGTTAAATCCATGCTATCTCAATATTGCATTGGAAAGTGTGGGTTTAACTCCATTTTACACAATAATTGCAATATTACATTTCCCTTTACATTGGCATGTTTTGCAGGCATCAAAGACATTAACAGGGAGATTCAATAAAAGTTCTTATCGTTAAAAATGGTGCAAATTTTGCTCCAACTAATTACATATTATTTAACATTTGAAAGCTAACATCTGATTGGTTAGGGCAAAATCAGCACCATTTTAAAGGATAAGAACTTTTATTAAATAACCCTGTTAGTATTTTAATCCACAGTACTTCCCAAACAATTCCCAAATGCAGCTAATGAATAGCTTAAGCAAAGATCTGACCATGTTTATTATACCAGACATATAAATAATCTCACATAGTGGTGTGCAACCTTAGCTTTCCTGGCAAGTTGACTTGGGGAGTTTTCATCTTGAAACAGCTGAAGTGTTAATAAAAGGTTTCTGGTTTTACATTGTGAATTAGTTAATGCCTAAACAGTGTATACAGCATATATGTCTGAGAGTAATCCTTACTATTACCGTATATATTCTAGTATAAACCCGAATATAAATCAAGGTACTTACTAGGAAAACTGCTTGACTTGAGTATAAATCAAGGGTTGACTTTCTTCCATAGTCAAGCCCCATCGATAGTTCCACAGACAGTCCTATAGAAAGTCCCATACACAGCCCCATAGAGAGTCCCATACACAGCCCCATAGAAAATCCAATGCACAGCCCCATAGAAAATCCCATACACAGCCCCATAGAAAGTCCAATACACAGCCCCATAGAAAGTCCCATACACAGCCCTATAGAAAGTCCAATACACGGCCCCATAGAAAGTCTAATGCACAGCCCCATAGAAAGTCCCATACACAGCCCCATAGAAAGTCCCATGCACAGCTCCATAGAAAGTCCAATATACAAGTTCCATACACAGATGTACCCTGCATACATTTCTGTGCAGCCTGAACACTTAAAGATAGTTTTTTTTCCTATTCCCTTGCAGTCTGGGCTGATATGAGTGAGCAGGACAACAATTTCTTAACCCAATGAAATCAAAAAAATTCTCTGTGTTACAGGGTACAGCTTTTGTTTTCCCAGGGCTATGTGTTTTTGTCCAGCAGCATACAGATCAGCACATACCTGAGTATAAACTGAGGGGAGACTTTCAGGATGATTTTAAAGGTAAAATATCTTTGTTCATACTCAAGTACCTTGCTATTGTAAATGTCTTTTTTTTCAACTCTAATGCTTCCTGCTGTTTTGTTCATCAAATTGTAGATTGTATCTTTTAGTAGTATCTCTAATTTACTGTACTCTGTTACTCTGTTTTATGTCACCTACACACTATCAATTTCATTGCACAATTGGGTTGTTAATACAGCTGTGGTCTAGAGATGAACGGAAATTGGATTTTCTAAAACATTCGAAAACCTGACAAACAATGGGAATAAAAAAAACCTGAAAGTTCAGATTCAATTTAAGGTATTAATAGCAATTGTAAGCTAGGCTAAAGGGCCCAGGGACCTGGGAAACCGATACAAACACATACAAATAACCAAAAATGTTCTGCAATCCAAAAGATTTGAAAGTTCCAAGGGAACAGTCAGCCTATTTTTTATGTCCTTGCTCCCTTCCTGTTTCATCAGAATGTCTCTATGTATGCACTTAGAAACATTTAGAAACATTATCTTATGCTAGAAACAGAAGCTAGAAACTCAGTGAATACAGACAGTGAATTCTAGGATCAGGGGCATGGCTCTTTGAAGCCAACATGGGCTATGAGTTGTACTGGCAACAACATGGAAGCCTTTTTTGTTACAAAATCTATTGCTTACATGTACTAAATGCAATAAGAACAAAGTTAGGGTACCCACCAGGCGTCCACCTCCTTCCTGGACACCTTACTGCCAGTATACACATCCAGTAGGTAAAGAAATGAGGGCTGTCCAGTCCTTTAGGATGCAATCAGGGGTGCTACCATTTATTGGTGCAGACACAGCAAAAATACACACAACGTTTGTGTATTTTTTTTTTTTATTGTGTGTATTTTTGCTGTGTCTGCATCAATAAATGGGAGCAACCCTGATTGCATCTTAATGTACTAAATGCAACTTAATAGAAAATAATCTTTAGATGTATAGGTGTTCTGGGGAGAAAAGTATTCAAGTTTAAGCAACTTAAAGCAATTTAAGTTTAGATCTCACCCAATAAATGTTTTGCTTATAGTACATGCATTAATATTATATAGACAGCAAATATATTCTGCATACAGATGATATGAAGAAATATGTGATACAATAAAATCAAATGAAATATACAAAATGTAGTACAGATCTCATCAAAATTTCTTCTTAATACCCTCTTTTAACAATTATCTATAATGTCGAATATACAGGATCTATCAGAAGACACATTTTTAGTCCCTTTTAGTGAATTTCTATTAGTTAGTTTACTTACAAATTAGTCTATAATGTGGGACATGAGTATACAAAGAAGAGAAAGAATTATAGCAATAAGCTAAGAAACTCACATATCAGGTGTTATCAGGTGTTATTTCAAAGACAAAATATAAAGGAGTGCAATTAAGTGTATTCTTCAGATGTGCCCTTGATCTTTTTTAACTTTACATGCACATCACAGGTTGAACAGAAAAGAATGTTGTTGTAAAGGTCAAAAGGTTGTCAAAATTATATTGTTTTTAGTTATGAAAGAACTGTCTTTGAAGTGTCCTTGTACAGTCGTTAAATAAAATGAAAAATATCTGCTTAATGACCTGTTTTACATTTTGTCAGACCTGTTTTTATAATCAGATAGGGTTTATAAAAATGACCCAAAGAAATAAAGATAAAAAGAGAGCTACTAAAATGTGTTATGTTCAGCTGAAACCCAAGAGTTTACAAGAACGGATAAAGAAGCTGATTACATGTTTAGACAGGAAAGAAAGTTTAGCTGAAAATGTTAGACTGCCAAATAAAATGAAATTCTACATTTTATTGTTGTAGTAGCCATCTGTGTACAAGTACAGTAATATCACTTAAAGGAATTGTTTACTTAAAAAAAGACCCCGTCTTATTAAAAATTACTTAAGCACTTGCTCCTGTCTCCCATTTCTGACCCTAAGCCCAGATATAAGAACTTACCAAATTGCGATCCTGCACCTCTGCAGCGTCTCTCCTGTCAGTTCCGCTGCGCTGTCCCCTTCCTCTGACAGGAAAGATGCTGCAGTGGAGCATGATTGTGGTTCGTTAAGTATTGATATCTGGGCTTAGGGGCAGAATATAATTATTAATAGTTCAGTGAACTATTCCTTTAAGCTTAAGCTCGCCGTTTTTTGTTGTTGTTTTTTTTAGCAAGCTGAAACCCTGTATGAAAAAACTTTATTGAAGATAAGGCAGTGATCTAGCACTCTGGATTGTAGTCTTTTTCTTCTGTAAGTTTCTAAATGATTAAAACCCTCATAAATTGTTACTAGAGAGTTTGCTGATAGAGAGTTGACAATATGACCATAGGGGGGCGGCCATCCTGGCCCTTTTACCCTTTCTCATCTAAACCTGGAATACAAGTTAGAGCCCTATACATGCTATGGCTAAGTACAAAGGAGTGTGGGGAAATATTTACAATTGTAATAAAATTGCTATGTACTGTTTGCTGTTTTCCTGGGGCCAGGGTTTAGCATGTGGTGGATCAGGGAGCATGTGGTGGACAAATTATTGGTAGGGACTGTGCATGACCCAGCTGTCTTAGTACATTCATTGCTGTTAACAACAAAGCGAGTGGTAGATGGCCTACCCTAAAGCAGGAGTTCAGGGACAGGAGCTAAAAGGCCAATTCTCCAAGGTATTTTTTCTGAACTATTACCTGTCCCACACACTACATTAGAAAGGCAGAGGGAGATAAGGAAGTGACATGGGAATGAGTACTGGGCTGATTTTCATTATGGGTTCAAGCTCTATAGCCACGTTGGATTGCACCTAAATGGAAAAAGGTCTGCTGTGCTATAGGAAAGGAGGGTTTAGCTGATAAATAGGGATTTAAACTCGGTAGAAGGGGGGTGGGTAATCCAGTGCATTATGGGAAAGCCAGTGGAGTTGAGGGTCTGGGGACTAAAATTTGGAAATAGGGATGGAGTATGAGAGAGGGTATAACTGTTAGGGAGGTCCCACTGTTACAACCTAAAAGTAATCAGTATGAACAGAGAACCGTTATTGCCTTTTTCCGTCTTAAAGTCACGTTAACCCATGTACCAAGGGTTAATGTGACCTTAAGACATAACTTAAAGGGGAACTAAAGTCTCCAGACAACATTATGGTCAGCTCTCACAATCCACCTTAGCCGGGTAAACCCCCAGCTAAGTGTCTGTGTACAGGCACATGCTCTGTAGAGCTCAACAGATCCAAACAAGGAAGTTGCAGCCTTACTTCCTAGAAGCTGACAGCCATTATAGCACAGAGACCCTCCTTCTCCCTGACACAGAAAAGGGATTTCAGTTTTTTTGTTTTTAAACACATTCAATGCTCCTGTCCTAACAATGATGTAATCCTTTACTTTTCATACAAAAAAAAAGAAATCTTTGCAGTGTATTTAAAAAATAGCATGGATGTAAGAAATGAAATACTAACATTTCAGCAAAAATAAAAGAAAGTCTGGGGAATAGAACCTGCAACATTTACTCTGTCTTGCTAAAAGCAGAGCTCTTACCTCTAGGCTAAGAGAGACACTATATAAACCTATGGTACATGTAGAATATTGTACTAGGAACATACTGGAAACCAAAAATAAAGGCAAGTTTGGGGATTCAAACCTCATGATCTTTTGAACTGTATGTGTCTAAACCTGGCGTCTTACAAGGTTAGCCACCACTGAATAAGCTGAAAGCATAGGTACATTTTAAAGCTTTATCTTTTGCATGTAATATCATAGAAACAAAAAAGGTATATTTGGGATATTGAACTTGTGACTTTTTTTAAACTGCGTATTTTTTAAACCGGGTGCCTTACCCGGTGCGCCAACACAGAATAAGCAGAGAATCCATGTACATTTGGATGCTTTATCTTTTTCAAGGAAAAGAATAATAAAACAAAATGGAATATGGAAGTCCCTGATAAATCTTTGAAAGCTGTATGTTACCCTGCAGTTTATTTTCCAGCAACCAGGGTAACAAGCAGCTTTCAAAGTCTTATCAGGGATTCCATATTGGTGTGGGGACATCTGTATAGAAAACACTTTGTGCATAGAGACAGTGAATACTGGGGTCTTAGATGACTTCATGGGCTGTGGGTTGTACTGGCAACAACAGAGTAAACTTCTTATTTACAGAATTTATTTCTCACATGTACTAAATGCAACTAGAGAGGAATCTTACAATGTATAGGTTTCTGGGGAGAAAAACTTTCAGATTAGGTTTTAAAAAATTTAAGTTTAGTTCTCCTTTAAATTAACTGGGTTACTGGAAGACTTAAGAAGTTATAAGGAGGCAAACAGATTAAAGCAATATAGCATGCAAAATCATGAAAAAAAGTCTGTTGTTGTAAATAGACATGGACCGAACTTCATCCTGAATTCAATACTATGAACTAGTTTGGGTTTTTTGAACTTGCAAACATATTTTCGATAAATATATCAATAGTAAAAAATAGTTTAAAAAAAAACACAACAAGATGGGGTGGATGACTTGCTTTCAGAGACTGGAAAGCTGGTTGATAGTAACAAAGAAAAGGCTAAAATCTTGAACTCCTTATTTGCTTTTGAGGCACCAGTAAACAAGTGTAGCCTTTGAAATGGATCTACTTGAAAAGTTGAAAACTGAAGATTGGATGACTTAGGAAGAAGTGCAGAAGAAATAAGACCTCTTAAATAAAATCAAAGATCTGGGGCCAAATCATCCCAGGATTCTAAAAGAGCTAAGCTCAATAGTTTCCAGACCACTATATGTAATATTTTGCATTCCATAAGATCTGGTCTTGGCAGTTTGATTGGCAGATCGCTGATAAGGTACCTATATTTGAAAAGGAACTCTGTTCCCAGGCCTGGCACTTTGACATCTGTGGTGGGAAAGTTTTTTTAAAGGGCATGTCCACCCCTTTTTACAAATATTTTATGTAGTGTAGGGCTCCCTCCCCCAGCCTCAACTACTCTTTTATTTTGTTACTTACCACTCTATTATTTTGTTTATTACTTACCTTATCTCTTTCCCACGGCATTCAGTCCCAGCCCTCTGCTTGCATGAAACTGCAAGAAGGGGGTTGGACCGGCAGCCACGTCCGTGATTGGCTGAGAGGCAGCCAATCACAGACGCGGCTGCTGACAGTGTAGAACGCCAGGGGAAAGAGGTACAGATCTGGGGAGATTTTTTACAAAATATTAGAGCGGTTGGGGCTGGGGGAGGGTACCCTAAACTACAGAAAAGGGTTTTGGAGATAAGAGGAGGGAGAGAGAAACGGGAGGGAGAGGGAGGGGGGAAGGCTTCAGTGCACATGCCAAACGTCTCCTGGAGGAGAGACAGGGGGAAGACACATTATGGGGCACGGGCAGGTTCCTGGTCTTTACTTTTTGGCACTTTACAGGGACATTGCAGGGCAGCCATTTGGAGCAGGGATTTAAGGTAAGGATTTTTCTACACTACACAGTGGGGCCAGCAGTGGGTTAAAATATAGTTTTGGGGGTGGACATGCCCTTTAAGGAATATTAAAGGGCATTTCTACCCCCAAACATAAAACTCATAATGTAAGGCAACCCCTCCAACCCTAAATGCCAGGTTTCAAACATCTTAATCAACACTGATGTAGCTGCTGGTCAGCAAATGGAGCAGAGGGAATGAGGTTGGGAATGTACATTTAGTGGCTGAGTTAGATGTTGTAAACCTAGGGGCATATTTATAAACAATCTCTATTTTCACCATTTTGATATTGCAGGACATTGCAATGACAGAATGCTACTTTGGTCGCTTTCACAGAAAAGTATCACTGCAGTGATGTGTGATGGTAGTCTTCACCTTATTCATTGCGTTAAGTGTGGTATCACTGCGAAAAAGAGGAATTGCTCTCTAGTGTTGACTATTACCAGACCAGAGAAGGTGAAATTTCAGAGCTATTTTTGTCATTTTTTTATTTAAAGCTATTTGTAAAAAAGGTGAAATTTCACCTTTTGCCACTTCTTTTGCCATTTTTTGCATTTGTTGCAGTTTTCCTAGAATTTACGCCAAACATCATTACTTACAGGAATGTTCCATTAACATGACTATTTCTTACAAAGCACTATGGTATGTTCCCATATTAACAGAACTGGTTTGATAATTAGCTACAGTTTGCTGAAAAAAAGCAATACTAAAAAATGTGTCCTATTAATAAAATAGAGAAAATTCGCCTGGGTGAATATTTTTTGCTGAAAAAAACACCACATGTGTTAGGCTATTTTCAAATAACAAAGATAGGTGTTCAGTGTGTATTAACCAATTTAATAGTACTTTGAAAAGCCACCAGTGAGTATTACCTATTTACCATCATATGTGCTGAACTTAACTTTTCGCTACATTTTCAGCATTATTAGTGCGAAAATTCACCTTTTTAATAACTTTAAAAGAAAAGTAATAAATAATAATGCCCCGTTATAAATATGTCCCTTAGACCCCCATTTGACTTTATTGGTAAATAAAGAAAATCGGGACCTTAAAAAAATAAAATTATCTTATAAAATCTCAGAACGTAGCATAACATGGTCAAATCTAGGGACAAATTGAAGCCTCCATCCAGTTTCTGTTTTGTTGTCAAATAACATCCATACACATCCCTCCCCTCACACACATATACAAAAAAAAAAACCAACACAAATATAAATAAAAATAAGGGAAACTTTTCGAATCGCCAAAACACACAAGTTCAAAGTCTGACGTAATGTTACTAAAATAAAAGACAACTACACACAGAGCTCATGTTTCATATCTAGTACAAGGCCAACTGCAGAGGGTTATGTAAGCTAGATGTGTCTGTAAACTGGGGTATCATGCCCAGAGAAAACAATATCACATTACATAGTTTCAGGTGAAACTTGTGTTGCAGACACTTTACAGTGACCCTTATTCAATAGTTTATCAAGTAGCCTTTACTTTGTCAAAATAAGACACATTGCCATGGCTCAGTAGGACTCCAATATGAAATGACTTCATATTTGGCTCAGAGTCCAATGTTTGTGGCAGGCTGCCAGTAATACATCTGCAGTCTCTCCTGCATTATTTCTGTGACTTGTCTGGCAACAGAATGTACAGAACAGTACAGAACCAGGCAGACATACACTCAGTAAATGGAGTAAACCATGCACATTTTTAAAACACATGTGTACATCACTCAAAATACTACCATATTGTAGTAAATGGTAAGTAGTGATAAATATAGATTTTATTTTCCTTCAAACCTTAAAGGATAAGTGCACTGTAAAATCAAGTTATGTTCGTTTGGAAGCTGCAGCTTTAAAAATACTGTTGCCATAATTTTTTTTACCTATGCCCCTCCAGAGCCTAGCTTTGTGCCTTGGAAGTTACTGACATCTTGTTACTGGTTTGCTGAATGTTAAGCTCCACCCCTCTGAGATTTCCTCTGCTTTCTCCTGCTTGAGCCTCAAACAGTAATGTCTGTGAGTTCTGTGCACGCTTGCGTTCAGCAAACCAGTAACAAGATGTCAGCAACTTTCAAGGCACAAAGCTAGGCTCTGGAGGGACATAGGTAAAAAAAAATATGGCAACAGTATTTTTAATGCTGCAGCTTCCAAATGAACATAACTTGATTTTACAGTGCACTTATCCTTTAAAATATCTATCTTACACAAGACCATCTTTTTAAATTATTGCCTTGAAGCAACTAGAATTTCTTTTTAGTTCACCAAAGACATTTTGTATCAATATTTAGATATAGTTTTTCCATAAGTACACAAAAACAGCCTCACAGTGGGACATGGGGCCAGCATGCACTGACAGTCATAGGGCAGGTTAGGCTGAGAGTATAGAAAAAATTAGAAGCTGCAGTATATGAACTCAATTCATCCTTTAACATGTATATAAGAAAGAGATTCATTGACACATTGTATGAGCTTTTGTAGTTCAGTTCATGCTATCACTGCCTATATAGACAATATAACACCTGTTCCCAAACTGATAACACTTACTTTTTATGTCTGTATTGTGGCTACTATTGATTTGATTCTATATCCAAATCGCAGAAAGTGGGATTCTGGGAATATGTAATCCCCCCAAACACAACTCTAGTCCCGTACAATAAAACAACTAAATACCATTATGTAAGAGAAAGTTTGCCTGGTGAGCCTGCAAATTACACACATGCAAAAAAACTTTTCCAAATTCCCCTGTCATTCTGATCCTATTACAATAACAAAACATGGCTTACCAATGGTAGCTTATTGGCTCAAAAATCTTTTTGCAAATGGTAATAAAATTCCCTTTATATAGTCCTAATCATAAAACAAACCTATTTGGTTATGGCTTTTTGGTTATTTAACCAAATACATAATTAGGGGACATACAGTAGATGTTAGCACTGATTAAATGGGAATTACCGGTATACCCAAAAAAACACACCCACCTATTAAATTTACTCTGGGTGAAGCCAAAAACTGTACTCATCCCTGGGCTTAGATTGGGTTTAGATTGCTTAGAATGTAGCGTATTCCGTGTGCGTTAGTGCTGCGATATCGGCAATTATCTGTTATCAGAGTGCATGTAATTAGCAGAAAAAATGGTAATCGTATTCTCTCCAAAAAGGGTTTGCAGAAAAGCACACACAATGTGGCCACCCATATTGTGATGCACTGACATGAGATTTTCAAAAGCAAATGGATCCCAAATTGCTTCTTTAAACCAAGCTTAACAGGGAAACTACAGTGCCCTACTCCCAGAGCAATATACCGTATATACTGGAATATAAACCGTCCCAAGTATAAACCGAGGTACCCAGTTTTAGGTAAAAAAGGAGGAAAACCACACTGACTCGAGTATAAACCAAGGGGGTAGTATTTGCCACTAAAGATGTTTGGCAACATCCGGATGATGTCACTACCCAGCGCCTCTCACTTTGCGGCGCCGGGTAGTGACATCATCCGGATGCGCAGAGGCTGTGGAGCGAGGATACGGATCGCACGGACGCCGGACAAGGTAAGGGAAACATTGACTCGAGTATAAACCGAGGCAAGATTTTCATGCTTTTTTTAAAGCCTGAAAACCTCGGTTTATACTCGAGTATATACGGTAATAAACCAATGCAATACAACACATTATTAATTTGGCTTGAAAAAGCCAAATTACTGTTCTTTCTATTTCTTCTTCTTTTTCTTCTTCTGTTTTATTCTTCCGCTTTTTTGGAACGTATCTCCTCCCACAGTTTTTGAGCTAGAGACATGAAATTATGCACAGACATGCGGGGCATATGGGAGAAGTGTGCTATCTTCTAGCTAAGGAATCCGCAGAAGCGTTACAGCGTTATCGGTGAATTTCCAGACATTTTTTCCCATAGACTATAATGGTAACAATCCTCAAATGTGGATATTTCAAAACTGTTTTTTTCATGGTCATAAATACAAATGGTGATACCCCCAACCCCCCACACAGACCCAGGTACACCCACCTACTGACCTACCTTTCCATTCCCATGGAAGCCATATTTAAAGGGTAACTAAATTCAAAAAAACTAATTTAGATTTATCCTCAATAAAAGATAGTTTTATGGTTATAAACACAAAAAAGACATACCCCCTTAACCAGACCCAGGTACACACACCTACTAATCTACTTATCCATTACTGTGGCAGCCATACTTAAAGGGTAACTAAAGTAAAAAAAAACTAATTTAGATTTATTCTCAATAAAAGATAGTTTTATGTTTGTAAACACAAAAAAGACATGCCCCCTCAACCAGACCCAGGTACACACACCTACTGATCTACTTATCCATTACTGTGGAAGCTTTAAAGGGTAACTAAAGTCAAAAAAGCAAATTATGATCAATAATCAAAAACTTTGTTTTTTTAACCCCCAACGTGATACAGGGATACACAGCTACTGACCTACCCCTCCATTACTGTTGCAGCCATACTTAAAGGGTAACTAAAGTCAAAAAAACTCATTTTGACCAATCATCAAAAAAGTTAGTATTTTATCCCCCAACCTGATATGAATACATACACACCAACTGACCTATCTTTAATGCATGTGACATATTTAAAGGGTAAGTAAAAAACAACAATGTCCTCTTCATTGACATTATTGAGTTTTAAAATCTGCAGCACAAACACACAAATTCCCTTCCAAAATGTGGTCTTTCAAGCCAAATTCAAAGTTTATACTTAAACTTTCCCTTTGTAGTTATATTTTAAGATGCAAAAATGTAGCACAATCTATCATGAATTCTAAGATTCATAGTATGCCTTCAGCATTAAATTCTTGTCATAATTAAACTGTTCTACTTGTTTGCAAAATGAGATACATATTCATTCATATTTATAGCCACTGCAATGTCACAATGAAATGATCTGTTTCTGTTCTACCTTGCCTTGTATTCCATGTATTGACTCAAATGTTCAGCATATAGCAGACATAATGAATAAAACTATATATAGTTTTATATATATATATGCAAATATAATAGATGGATACAATTGACCAATAGAAATGTTCGAAACTGTTGAGTTTCGTTCCATTTTCAAATTTTATTTTGAAAATTTGAAAACAAACCCATTGAAGTATATAAGAGAAAAAAAATCAAAAGTTTTTGTCCATTTTGAAGGAGTAAATGTTAATAGTAGATTACTGTAAATGACACAGAGACCTGGGGAATGGTCTGGGGAACCCGTAAATATAACCAAAACTTTTAAACTTTCTTTTTAATTTTAAACCTTTTTAATTTTAAAACTATCTTTCCTCACGATTGGGCTGTTTTCAAGCTTACACATTCTATTTTCAAAAGTTACCGAAATCGATCATTACTTTCGAGGGTTATTATAGCGGTTTCAATTTTTGAATCCGATAATTGTTTATTGTTTATACATTCGATAAAAACTGAAAATTCTGAAAATCCGGGAGTTCCAAAAGTTTAGTCGGGAATTTAAACCCTCAGATTCGATTTGAAATCAGATTCTATTCAAACCCACATTACATCTCTATTGACCAACAGTAAATCCAAATATGTAGTATTTTTAATACTATTTTTAATAATATGTAGTGTTTTAATAAAACTTTTGGCATATTGGTAACCATATTTGTTTAGCTAGCGAGAGGATATGGAGTTCAGTTGATATCCTCTCAGGATACTGTAGTAGACCCTCTATGAACCTCAAAGATAAAGACAATATAAAGTTGTTAGCTGCTCTGCACTGTCCTTTAGTGAAAGTTTTTTACTCATTGTCAGACAGAACACACTTTCCTCAGTTATGAGGGATTATTACACAACAAAGCCAAATAGACTGGCAATATAATTTCAACGGTTTTCTTTATTTTTGGCATAGAAGCTTTGAGGAAAGGTTTCCAAGGGAATGATTAATCTTTGTTATGTTCATGCTTTGAAATAAGAAGCCAAACATTTCATTTTCAAACTTGTCAAAAAAACAAGAAAACAAATATGACATTGAGAAGTTTTCTGATATGAAGCATTCCTAGTATTCCAGTGGATAGTAAGGTTTTTTTTCCTAACTTTTTGAGTAACTTTTCGAGTTACATGATCCCAGTCTGTGGTACAGACACATTTTGCACTGAAGTTGAAATTTCTAGGATAGCAAGGACAGTTTTAATAAAAAGCACACAACAAATACTGACAAATTCAAACTAGCACCTCATACCTAAAATCAACATATAAATAAACACGTCATTTAATGGCAAATAAACTCCCTTCCCTCTGATGTACCCAGGGTGAAAACCTACTCTCAGTCGCCACAAAAACATACTTAGGCTGGGTAGACACCATCAAATTTTTAGGGCCAACCAATAAAAATAGAAAAAATTGGATATTGAATTTGTGGATAGCCGCAACCCTTAAAAGAATGGAAAGAATCCAGGTCAAGCTTCTTTCCCTATCCTATAAAGCACTATCCAATACAGCCCCTCCATACATCTCAGAGATGAGCCACAGATACCGTCCCAGTCACAACCTCCGCTCTGCTAAGATATCCTCCTCTCATCCACCCTTGTTACTGTACCTCTTCCCTCACCTACAGTCAAGAATATGCTCATGCTGCCCGTCAGCTCTGGAACTCCCTTCCTCCATCTGTCTGTCATCCATCGTCCCTTAATATCTTTAAAAGTAACCTCAAAGGCACGGAATTTAGGCAAACTTATAACCTACCTATTCACTTCACCTTTAGAGATGGCCAAAACTCAGAAGTTTCATTCTGTTTTCAGATTTATGGAACTGAGGAAAAACCAGAGGATCTGAAAATCTGAAAACGGAATGTACTTTTGAGGGTTCGGAACGTATTTTCAAAGGTTACCGAATGTACGAGGTTATTTTCAGTAACCCTCGAAAATAACCTTAAACGTTCGATAACCCTCGAAAATAGGATCAGAAACTACTTTTGAGTTTCTAATCATATTTTCGTAAGTTATTGAACATTCAAGGTTATTTTCGAGGGTTACCAAAAATAACCTTGAATGTTCGATAACCCTTGAAAATACGATCGGAAACTATTTTTTGAGTTTCTGATCGTATTTTCCAGGGTTATCGAACACTCTTTTTATTTTCAAGGGTTAAAGAAAATAACCTTGGATATTCGGTAACCCTCGAAAATACGTTCCAAAGTCACGAAATCTGAATGATCCATGCGGTTTTGGACAGAGCATTCAGATTTCGGAAATGAGTTGTTCCGTGCCTGATCCGGGTCTGAGTCGGACACGCATCCTATCTCTAGTCACCTTATGTCTCACTCTTATTTCCTATATTGATATTCTATAAAGCAGCAGGCTATTCTCTTGCTGCTTTGAATTTTATATGCAGAATTGCAAATTGTTAAAAGTAGTAACACATTTATTTTATAGCACAACTGCTAAATGCATGAGGCTACTGTAGTTCCTTGCAGCCAAATCCATAGAAAGGTTGCACACACTGGATCTTTTCAGTGATTTCTCTTATGTCATGTGATATTCAGTGTAAATAAATGTATAATTATAGAACTGAGGTTTAAAAATCTATGACTAAGCATTGTGAAGCTCATAAGAGGGGCCTGGGATAACATGAGTAGTGTTAATTATATCAAAAAATGCTAGACAGCAGTAGCCAGACAGCACAAGAAAAATTATTTTTTTCTGGAGATGACATGTAGTTAAGTCCTACTTTGCCAAAATGTTTCTTTATTTTTTTTTTAACATATCATTCATCTTTATCCTTACTTACCTCTTCTTAAATGCTACATTTTTCACATCTATTTTGAATAGTCCTCTCTTGGTTACATGTCTTTCTATTGATTGACACCTATTGACTCTGGTATGAATTTCATTAGACATTCATCATACTCCTACTAGCATCACATTCTAGTCCATTAAGAAATCTACATTTTTAAGACAGCATTTTAGTTGTTTTTTTTTTTAACACACACTTCCCTTCAGACAAGGGGACTTAGAAACCCACTTAGAAATCCCTCTTTTCATTTTATTTGCAGGCACACTTGTCTCTCTCAGTGATTAATATGATTTAGGTTTAGTACTTCTATCTTACTAGCTAAATTAATTCAGATAAATTAATTCACATAAGTGCGCTGTATATAGAAAGACAAGGACATTCAATGTAGAAATCTGGCTAAATATATTATTTAAATTATCCCAATAGTACACACAACAATTGTGTAATGAGCATATCAAATAAATGTGTAGTACAAGATCAAAAGCTCCAAATAACAAAAGATAAACAGGAGATTCGTTTACATAATAATGTAAAGTATCAGCTCTAAAATTCGAAGTACCTTGTAGTAGATCCAGTTGCTTTCCATGTTAAAAAATCTGGGAGATCAAAGAACAGTCCAGCTTTATTCCAGCATTCATGTTTCAGGTTCTAAAACAAAACAATACAATGTTAATTAAAAACAAAAAAGGTTAATTAAAGTAATGTCACTCTAGGAATTCAGGGGTAGTTATTAGAAATATATGTGGGAAATTTTTGTGAAGGTTCTCATTCATCCAGGTCATGGTATATCTGTTGTATTTATTAGATCAACTAGACTTGAAGTTTAGTTCTTGAAGACGTTTCGCTAGTCATCCGACTGGCTTTGTCAATTCAAAATGACTTGTACAAGAATCTGTGGCAATTATGTACCCTGGAAAATCCCAATTAGCATATCACAGCCAAGTGTTAAGGGCATGATTGGATAGTGGCTAAGAGGTGTTATAGGAACGCCCAGAGTAAGGTGTCAGAACAGCATTGTACATGGCAGACAGTGGGAGAATAAACAACTGCATCAACGTATGGCCCAGCACAGAAGAGCCAATTCCTCGGCTCAGGACTCAGCCGTGTACCTGCATCTTAAGGATAAAGGACATACCTTTGAAGATTGTAATGTTAACATATTGGCAAAGGAATGTGACTGGTTCAAGAGATGTGTTAAGGAGGCCATTTATGTGAAAATAAAGAAACCAAGCCTAAATAGAGGTGGGGGGGGGGTTCAACACCAACTGTCTGCCATGTACAATGCTGTTTTGACACCTTACTCTGGGCTTTCCTATAACACCTCTTAGCCACTATCCAATCACGCCCTTAACACTTGCCTGTGATATGCTAATTGGGATTTTCCAGGGTACATAATTGTCACAGGATCATTCAAGTCATTCTGAAATGAGAAAGCCAGTCGGATGACTAGCGAGACGTCTTCAAGAACTAAACTTCAAGTCCAGTTGATCTAATTGAATACAACAGATATATGTGGGAAATGAAAGGTGGGGGGAGGAAATATTTTAGTTAATCAAATGTATATTGGGTTCCATTTTGGTTTTATATTTATCCGAATCTTATGGCGTTTCAGCACCAAACTAAAATTGGATTTTCTACCTCTAAAACAAAACACAAAATCCATTATATGGAACTACAGCATGTTTTTGAAAGGTTACATCCAAATATTTTCAGATATTTATCAAGTCTTTATCAAAAAGTGTAAAAAAAAAGTGTAATTTGTATTACATTCAATTTAAAATAAAATAAAATCCCTACATTGAACAAAATACTTTAAAGGGGAAGTTCAGTGCAAATACATATGCTTTTCAGAAAAAAGAGCAGTATTTTTTCATCCCAATGACCATAATCTGCCAATTCAGCATTTTGTCTGTGCATAAATAAATGCAACCGAAATACTGACTTCCTGTTTGCAGGACCCCTAGTAGAGACAGTTATGGTCTTGTCCTTGACCCAGCGCCTGGGTTGATTCAGTTGCTCAGTAGAGTATCTTTGACCCATCCAACAGCCAATCAGTAGAAATTACAGTTAGGGAAATTCCAAGGAAGTGGTGCATCCTGGGAAGAAGAAGGGCAGTTAGAACCTGAAATGTCAGCTCACTAATGTCAACAGCAGGGAGCAGCAAAGGGTATGAAATCAACTGGTTTTTCAAAATGGTAGAGAATATGTAGAATATATAAGATGGCATTACACAAACTAACAATTTAACAAATATTGATCATTTCCACTGAACTTTCCCTTTAAAACATGTGTTAACACACTTAACCTTTGCCTTACCAATGGAAATGGGCAGTGCTTCACTGTAACGTTGGTTTCACCGCAAAATTTCGAGTAATAATAATCACATACATTCAGCAGGGCTGCAAAAATTAGTCATGACTAGAGATGGCCGAACTTTCAAAAGTTCAGTCCGTTTTTGAACTTTCGAACTATATGGAAAGATCGAAAGTTTGTAAACGGACCCACTAAAGTCAATGGTAGTCAAATAGTTTGAAAAGTTCTAATGAAATACAATTAAAATATCAATGGTAACTTAATGTAAATGGCTGTGGGACCTGGGAAATGGTCTGGGGAACACGTTCGAATATCCAGGACGAAAAACCAATTTACTCTCACTCGCGCTATTTTCGAGCTCATTCACGCCTAGGTACCATGTACATTTTACTTGTGGATTTGATGCTCGCGTAAAGTCTTTAATGGACACTTTACTCGTAGATTCGATATTCGCGCCTAGATACCATGGACATTTTACTCGCGGATTCGATGCTCGCGTATAGGTTTTAATGGGCCCTTTACTCGCGGATTCGATGCTCGCGTATAGGTATAATAGGCATTTTACTCACACATTCCAATGGTCGAACACTCAATATTTATCGAAAGTCCGAAAATATCGAAAATCCGGGTCCGGGATACTTCGAGAAGTCCGAATTCGTATAGTTCGTCTCGAATTCGAGTTCGAGTTCTAGTCCATCTCTAGTCATGACTTCTTCAGTGGTCCTTGTCTGTAGTAAAGGCATGTCCACCACCAAAATGAAAATACTCCCCTTTGTCATACTTGCTTGAACACAGATATATCCTTCTCAGCCTACACTTCTCCTCCTCTTCTGTGTGATGTGAAAGCTCAAAGCTTTTGCAAACTATTTTGATCATAGCTCAGAAGACGAGCCTCCGTGAATGCTCTGCAGTTATTGGACATCAAAGAGAAGCAGTAGTGTGCTCCTCTGATTTTCTTTGATATTACCTTAGGGTAGGGGGCTTTGGGGGATTGGACACCTACTTATTGTCTAGAAACAGCCAAAACCAGTGTGCTAGAGTGACTGGACTTATTTATCTGTCTGCAGATATTAGCAGTGATGTCCCCCATCATAGTAAACCTATAAATGTCAATTAGCTGCTGTGAGAATGTGGTAAGATCAGTAAGAATATCTCAGTGTTCAAGCAAGTAGGAAAAAGGGCCATGTTGTGGATTTATCTTTTCGGGGATTGTCTACATGCATGACAATTTTCATTTTGAGGGTGGACATGCCCTTTCTTAAGCAGGAAATACCCTTTCTAAAGGCTAGGCCACACTGGTGCGCTTTAAAGCGTGATCCAATCGTGCTTTTAAAAGCACACAATAGGGTTGGGCTATGTCCATTGCACTGCGATGGGCTTATTGTACACACAGGCCATTTGCGCAATCACGCACGTTGTAGCGTGGCATCAGCCTAAAGGGTTTACCCCTTTGAACAAATCTCCTATACACTGCTGCTGTGGTTAAGCATCACACTACTGAGGCATCGGATAAACTATATTTGATAGTTGGAGTTTGTGACTGTTGCATATTTATAATTCACTTTTGTGGATATATTTATATTATAGATAATTAAGATTTATGCAATTTTTATGAGCTTTATGTAGTTATGTCGTTTTATATAGAAATGTTGTTGTTCTACTGCCCCTTTTTTGTTTCTATAGATTATCCCTATGTGCATCACTGAACAACAGCATTTCTTATATACAGTATAAGGCTGTGCGCTTAGATTTTTAAGTATTCAGAAATCACTGTCTCCTTTTTTAGGGGCACCATGATACATATAATTTAGATTTTTCTTTTCTAGAACTTTTAAACTATTTTAGAATGTTTAGGGGCGAATTTAACCTAAGGTGAGGTTTGTGAGCTTATTTAGTAAGCATTAACACACACTAATTTGTACTTTTGTGTCAGGTTTATAGGAAACACTTTTACATTGGAAAATTATTAAAAAAAATAAGTCACAGCCACACACTTAGAAGTGACAAGTTGGTAATTCAGTGCAATAAAGTGCAATTGTGTGATGTATGGATTCTTTTGTACCAGGAGCTCGGAGCAATAAATCTCTCACACATTCAGCCACAATGTCTGAGGAAACTGATTTATTCCAGTTAAGTAATGGATTGGGAAAGGACTTTTAAAAAAATGACAACCACCATTTAAAGCAAACATTTATACTTAAACCAACTTTAATTATTCTACATTAACATGAAGCTGGCAGGGTTACTTTTAAGTCATTATTAATATAGACCTTCTGGTTTCTGCACCTTGCTGCTACTGTATGTATTGCATCATGATTCAAAAAAAATTAATA
Organism: Hymenochirus boettgeri; assembly: GCA_019447015.1. Taxonomy (NCBI): domain Eukaryota; kingdom Metazoa; phylum Chordata; class Amphibia; order Anura; family Pipidae; genus Hymenochirus; species Hymenochirus boettgeri. Next base: position 149,883,241 of record CM033472.1, read on the forward strand.
CAACAGTTCAAGGCCAGAAAATGTTTTAGCCTTCATCATGACAGCTGACAAGATCAAAATCAAATGTACACACCAAGCCTGGGAACACTGGACTAAAATGACTAAAGGTTCGTACACACGTGCGATCGCGGGTCCCGACCCGCAAGATGTGTACGAACTAACGTTTTGGCCGATAATCGGCCCGTGTGTAGGCACTTTATCAGCCGAAATGGTCGTTCGTTCTGGGATTGTTTCATGACTGACTTGGCAGATCTCCAAACGAACTACCGTTTCGGCCGATAATGTGCCTACTCACGGGCCGATTATTGGTCGAAACGTTTATTCATGCACATCGTGTCTCGCGGGTCGGGACCCGCGATCGCACGTGTGTACGAACCTAAACTCAGGTATGGATTATTTTACTAATATATTATTTTACTACTTTACTATATTATTTTCATTTATTATTTTTAGTGAAGCAGTTCGCGGATCCAATCCCAAATCCGCGGCGGATTTATCTCGTTCGCGAACGGCGGATATTGCGGATTTTCTGGTTTTCCGCCTTCCGAACTTTTCCGAACCGCGTTTTCGAAAACTTTCAAAATTACGAGGATTTCTCGTATTTTCAAGAATGCATGGAAAAACGTATTTTCCAAATTTTTCGAAATTAGGAGGATTTCACGTATTTTCGAAAATGCAGGAAAATACGTATTTTCGAAAATTTTCGAAATAACGCGGATTTCTCGTATTTTCGAGGATTTTTTCATTTTAATGGGTTTAAATGGGTCCACTCGCGGATTTTCGAATTTTCTAATTTTTTCAAAAATTAGAAAGTCCCCCAAACTTTACTTTCCTCCCCTCTTTCCTCCGCCGCGCTGCCGGCCCTCTGCTTGCGAGAAAATGCAAGCAGAGGGGCGGGACCGGCAGTCGCGTCTGTGATTGGCTGAGCGGCAGCCAATCGTGGACACAGCTGCCGGAAGTTCCTTGCGGCGGGGAAAAGAGGGAAGGTAAGTAAAGTTTGGGGCACTTTCTAAGAATAAAAATAGAGCGGTTGGGGCTGGGGGGACAGGGGGAATCATATATCTAAAGGGTTTTACACTAGGGGGGGGGAATCCTGAGAGGGAGGGGGAGAAGGGCTGCAGTACACATGCCAAACTTCTCCCGGAGGCCAGGTAGGAGGCAGAGTCCTATATGGACTCTGCTATCCTCCTGGTGGGCAGTTTTTGACTTGGGGGGGGGGGGGGGGGACTACAGGAGAACCATATGGGCGGGATGTGAGGTAAGGATTAAACTACACTACACAATGGGGCCAGTAGTGGGGGGATTATAGTTTTGGGGGTGGACATGCCCTTTAAGTCAGAGGGAACAGGGATTATAAAAACTGTAACAAGGAGTGAAAGAAAGCAATCAAACTAGCTAAAAATAATAATGAAGTTAGGATAAAACAAAGCATCACTAAGCCTAAAAAAATGTTTAAGTATATTAATAGTAAGAAGATGAGGACTGAAAATGTGGCACCATTAATTAATGGGGATAAGTTCGTTATGGAGGATGGCGATAAAGCAAATGTCTTGAATATTTTTTTTTCTTCTGTATACACTATAGAAGATCCAAGTACAGATATCATAGATTATAGTAGCAATAATGGTATAAAAGATTCAGGTGCACTTTGGTTAACTGAGGTACAGAAAGAACTAAATAAGGTTAAAGTACAACTCCACCCTCATAAGAACATATTTTAGAAAGAATGGCCTCTTTAAAATATGTTGATATCATAGTTTGTCCTATGAATTCATTACTGTATGCCTGCTATGCTTCTGGAGGCCTCATGGAAACTGAGCAATTTAGAAACATTTACTGAGCCTGTACTGAGCCTGGGCATGCTTAGAAGAGGCAGCTAGGGGATTAACATTCAGTTATTGGCTGTGATGTCAACTGTCAAATCCATAAATGACAGTTGCTAACTGGAAGAACCAGGAAGCAGAAACAGGACATTGTGCAGGATTTCACGTTAGATATATATTTCAGATTTTAAACTATTACCGTTAAGGGTTTTGTGGGGTGATTTACCTGTATGTAAGTTTTCATTTTAGGGCTGGACTTGACCTTTAATATTAATAAATCTCCTGAACCGGATAAAATGCATCCTCGGGTACTTAGGGAGCTAAGTTCAGTTTTATCTAGGCCATTGTTTCTTATTTTTGCAGATTCACTCATGTCTGGATGTTATTCCAATATTTAAAAAGGGTAGTCGTTCACAGCCAGGTAATTACAGGCCTGTAAGTTTAATTTCAGTGGTGGGGAAGATACTGGAAAGTTTAATAAGGGAAAATATTCTAGAGTATGTTTCCAGGACTTACATTATAAGTAGTAACCAGCATGGATTTAGGAAGAATAGATCTTGTCAAACTAACTTGCTTGGCTTTTATGAGGAAGTAAGTAGAAATGTAGGCTCTGGCATAGCAGTAGATGTAGTTTACTTGGATTTTGCAAAGGCTTTTGATACAGTCTCCCATAGGCAACTAATGTATAAGCGAAGGTCTGTTGGTCTGGGGAGGCACATTTGTACATGGATAGAAAATTGGTTAATGAATAGGATGCAGAGAGTAGTTGTTAATGGGGCTTCATCATTATGGACTAAAGTGCTAAGTGGGGTGCCACAGGGTTCTGTGTTGGGGCCGCTTCTATTTAATCTATTTATTAATGATTTGGAATTGGATATTATCAGCAAGGTTTCTATGTGTGCCGACGACACAAAAGTTTGTCGACGATCAGAGGATGTGCAATCGTTGCAGGAGTATCTAGATAGATTGTCACATTGGGCTGATTCAATGTTGATAAATGTAAGGTGATGCATTTTGGACTTAAAAATCCTTGTGCTGCTTATACTATAAATGGCTCTGTGTTAAGTGAACCCCTGTTGGAAAGGGATCTTGGAGTTTTGGTGGATAACAAACTTAAAGCAAGCAAGCAGTGCCAGTTGGCAACAGCCATGGTATTGTCTTGTATAAAGAGAGGTGTGAATTCAAGGGAGAAAAATGTTATTCTCCCTCTTTACAAAGCATTGGTAAGGCCTCATTCGGAATATGCAGTGCAATTTTGGAATCCTGTGTACAAAAAGGACATCTTTGAAATGGAAAGGGTTCAGAGAAGGGCAACTAAATTAATAAAGGGATTAGGGGAGCTTAAATATGCAGAGAGACTGGACAAGTTACAATTATGTACGCTGGAGAAAAGGCGCTTGCGTGGGGAAAGGATTACTGTGTATAAATACATTAACGGGCCATACAATAAACTATCTGGGACATTGTTCACCAATAGAGCATGTCAGAGGACACGTAGACATCCCTTAAGACTTGAAGAAAAAAGGTTTAGGCTTCAAGCTTGGAAAGGGTTTTTCACTGTGAGAACGGTAAAGCTATGGAACGGTCTTCCAGTGGACGTTGTTATGGCAGGTTCATTGATCAGTTTCAAAAAAAAAGCTGGATGAGTTTCTGCAAACAAGGAATGTTTCAAGTTACTGGTATTGATACATAAAGTAGAGTTGATCCAGTAAAATTTTCGATACTCAAATACTATAAATATAACTATTATTTACTAAAAGTATGAAACACTGAATTATAATAATGAAAGTATATATTATAATATAAATATCATTTTTAAAAAAACATTTTTTAATACATTTATGAATTAAGTAATTATGATATTTTGAATTTAAATGTTATGAAATCAATAATCTGAATTCTGGATTTTGTCCACATCTCTCTTTAAAAAAGGTTTTAAAAGTTTTAAAAAAGTGATTAGTTAAATAACTAATTTTGATCATTATTGGACTGGCCTACAAGGTTACATGGAAATCCCCCAGAGGGCTCACCTTTACCTAAGAAAAGCCAATTTATCTAAGAAAAGAGAGATAACTGCTAAAATGTCAATACAGAGTCAAAGGGACAGTTTTTAACGCATTTTAATGAACAATTGGAGTCAGAAGGATAGATAGATATGTAAATGAGTGATAATATACATATTCTGATTACAAATGTTTAACTTAAGATAGTGCTTCATGTATATTGTTAAGAAAACCTTGAAGTTTTTATGAACACACCTTTTTTGGATACATTGTTTTTAATTTTTTTTTTAAATTTGTTATACTCAGTACACAGTGACCACTGTACTGAATGGTCCTTTCAAAAAATGTATTTTGTATAACAGAACCTGTATCATGTCTTGATATACTGGTGAAGAGTATGGGGTTTTAACTTTTCTTCAATTACTGTTTGTTTTAAGGGCATGCCCACCCCAAAATTAAATTTAACACACTACTGGCCCCAATGTGTGGTGTTAAAAAAAACTTACCTTATACCTCAGCTCCTTCTGGTTCTTCTGCAGTGCCTGTTCGAAGTCTCAGAAAGTGAGTAGGAGTTGTCTATGTGTCATCCGGTCCCGGCTACTTCCTTGTCCTGGAGGACTCTGGTATGCCTTTCACCCTCTCTCCCTCCGGATCCCTCTGCTCCTGTTCCTTTTCTGTAGTGTAGGGGGGAATTTTCTTTTTTAATTACCCAATTAAGCACTGACATACTGACTCAGCTAGAATGAGAGCTAGCATGACATCTCACTGAAATCCAGTGGGAGGAGACTTTTTACTATATGATGAAGTTAAACTGGAAAAAGTGATAAAACCTACTATTTACAAATGACAGGAAAAAGCAAACAAGGCAAATGAGAACTTTAAGTTAATAGAAAGATATAAGGTAAGTGAAAAAATGGTGTACACATGCTTTAATACTGGTTTTGGGGTGTGTGCTATACACATGTATACAAGGGGGAGAGGATGAACAGCCTCCTTTCTGTCTCTGAGGAAGCAACATTGTCCCTTTGAAATGCGTCAGACCTGTACCCTGAGTACACTTTGTAAGTAAATATGGATCCAATATTTTATGCATGTGTTTAAACCAATTAAGACCTTTGGAGAATTAAGGCCCATCTTAAGGTTTCATCATTACTCTTCTTATGTCCTTTCTTTAAAACACATAGCAGTTTTAGCCAATAATAAAGTGCTATATGCTAGGCAGAGAAGTGATGTCAGTGATGAGCCCAGATCTCACTGGGTGGGGGGAAGTTTAGACACAGAACTTTCCTTGCTGTATTTATTCAGGGACATTTATTCATATAATGTCCTATATTTTACAGAGGTGTAAATAACAATATTTTGTGCTGTTTAGCAATAACAAGATACCAGTTCAGTCATAAAACTGAACTGGTATCAGTCATACAAAGTTTAACTAACTATCTCCAGGCAAGGGAAAATCTACCATGAAGCAAACTGAAACATTTGCTCACGGCGCGTGTGCGAGCAGAAGTCTCTAAGAGTTTACCAAGAGTAAATCGCTGTTTGAATCAATACAAATTACAATCAACTGACTGGTCTCTATTCTGGGCACTGCCAATACAGTACATGAATAATATGTGTAGGTCAGGAGGGAAAAACAATCAAAGCCTCCATTACAAACAAACCTTTCCATAAAAGGAATACAGAGAAAGACCAAGACTGTAGGCAGGTTACATAAAGAGACTCTTAAAGAGAAGGCTTCAAATGCATTTAAGAATCACAGTATTACAATCACAGTATTTAAAGAGTAAAACAGGAAAAGACATCTCCTACAATGTTACATCATATCCTCAAACCCGTAGCATGAATACGCAAGAACCCATGGTGCACATCAGACCATATGTGCAGCAGGGAATCGCGTACACAGACCACAGAGCCACAAATGGGCCAGAACAAACGACAATCCAAACAAAGGGATATTGGACAATCCAAAAACAGACGATATACCGCATACCACATTTTAACAAATCTAAACTTTGTTTTTGGTCAAAATCCCTGATTCTGCTTTCAGAATTCTGATGGTCAAAAGTCTAAAATTTCCTAGTTTCGCAGCAGAACACCAGTTAGGTGAAGTGAAGTGACAAAACATAGTCCGGTTACATGTTCTCCCCAGTGTAATGAACCTTTTAAAAATATTCATTGATTAACTCCTTCTTGGTGATAATTAATGTTTAATAATTGTAATTGTAAGATTTGCCTATGTAATCTTTCTTTTTGTAATCTTTCGGCAGATTCATTTATCCTTATAATTATACAGTAGTTTTAGTCCTAATCATAAAAAACTACTACTACTTCTGGCTGGCCAGGTAGAAAAGCCGCTTAAATTTTACAACGAGGATGCAAAATTTGTAAATATACAATACAATTCTGGAGATTATGGTGGAAAATATTCTAGTTGGGGACTTGAAGGAATATCTTATTAGCACTTAAAAATCTCAAATGCTCAAAGCCTTAGAACCTTAGCTGTGTAGGACTTTTTTCCTATTTGATTGAAATGATGGATTACAGTACATTCAGTTTGTTTAGTCTAACTGACAACCTAAAGAAATAAGGACTCCTACCAAGTTAATGTTACCAGGTTCCTGACCCCAGAGACCTTTTAGGGCTTAACTTGAAAACCTAAAAAGAAAACCTAAAAAAAAAACCTACAATATTTGCAGATAGAGTAATAAACCCCTCAAACTATATTTTTGTAATACTTTCCTTTCTCTTGGGTGCTCTGAGTCCAGATATCTTTCCTTCTCCTATGGTCCCTTGCTGCTTCCTTCTGCCTCCTCTATGACTTTGTGAGCTTTACTGAGGATTTCAAGGTAAGATATATGGACTTAGCAGCGCTGGGAAGAAAAGTATGTATTGCAAAAAATGGGGTGGGGGTGATTACTCTGGAAACATTTATGTGGGGTGTGAGCCTGCACCTAAATTTTCTTTAAAAACATGGTGCTACTCTCAGGCTAGTCTTCAGACATGTAGACTGCTTTATATTATATAATTATTTTTTCAGATGTCAAAGAAAGTAAACCTAAGTAAATACAGAAAAAAATTGTATGTTAATTTATTAGAGGGCAAAAATATTGTTTCCATCCCAAAAAAGTACACTGCATAAGGACTACCACTAGGTTTTCACCCCTGGGATTACCTGCAATCTGAATTTCCTATCACTGGCCCAATTCACACCAGCCCCTGCTTATGTACAAGGACAAATCTACCTTCCTAATGACATATTTTAAAAAGAATGATATATCTCTCTTCCCTTTTTTTACTATTGATATACTTTTGCAGTTGACCTTGCTTTGTTCAGCTATCTGTATTTTATTTTCTATTTTAGCTAGTTTAGTTGCTTTCTTGCACTTCTTATTACACCTTTTATACTTCATGTATGCTTGTTTTGTTTCCTCTGAATTCAAAAACTATTTTTTTTCTTTCCATTTCCCTTTTAACTTTAAGCCACGCAGGAGGGGGAATCTATTTTTATGGCACTTTGTCCCTAAAGGTATAAATCTGAAAATATAATAGTTAAAACCCTTTTAAAAGCAGTCACTTCTGTTCAGTATCCTTGTTTTATAAGGTTGTTTTGATTGGCATAACATGTTTTCTGGCACAGTAAATAACAAGTACAATGTAATGCATTACACTGAAAGGGAAAGACTGCCTTTCAGGTATAATAGTCATTTACTAATGCCTAACACTGAATTATCAAGATATATCATATTTCTTAAGGATACGAAATAGTTTTGGGAATTATACTTACTTCCTTTAACCAAAGGAGCTTGGGAGGTTGCATTTCTGCAGACATCACTCCACCAACAAAACTTAAAACCTTGTGCTTTGTATGATTTATGAAAGAAACTTGATTTCCAGCACGATGGTCCATCCACATTATAACATTTCTTTTATGGTCACCTTCAAAGATAAAAAAAACTTTCATTTAATTTTTAATTGCATTTTATTAAAGTACACATCAAAATGATTGTCTGATATATTTTTATGTCTAGAAAAAAGACAAATCTAACTAGAAGCTTTCAAAATACTAAAAGGTCCCTAATGCTGGTGAAACTTCAATCAGGACTTAAGAGAGGTATTGAACTAGGATTCACAAAGGAAGCTTAATGACAAAACAGTTTGCTTCCATTATATATTATAGAGCCAGTTGATGAATCATAGAGCTGATTAAACAAAATTAACTTTGAAAAGGTTTGATAGATGATATAGATACCTTCTGTGTTTACTGCTAGTGGCTGGACTTGTTTGTCTAGTACTACTAAAGAACAGGTGGCATCAAAACCCAGTCCTCGAATGGTTTCAGGCTTTATATGTTTCACGATTTGCTGTAGGATAAAAGGAATTATACTTTAATATTATTTAAAACAGGGAATCAATCTATCCACTTTGCCATTACCTAAGCACAGATGATATCCTTGGCAGAGAAAGGCCTCAACAAAATCTTAAACCTTGGGTATAATAAATAGCTACACCATTAGTTATCACAGTATGCCAGACATCAGGAAATGAAAAACAAATTTTAAAAAATCTGTTTATCACTGTTATCTGTTTAATAACTGTTATCACTGTTATTTTTAATGTAGGATTTGCCTATTTTAAGTCATTTATGTATTGCATCAATGTAGAACTAATGTTAGAATGCTAGAATTGTTTGAAGCCACGTTGATTCTTTAATGATGTATAAAAAAAAAAAAACTTGTATTGTTTCCCATGTTAACACAATTTCCTAAGCACTGCACTAGTTACAGTAGAACCTGCTGCTTCTTACCTAGAAACCATAATCTCCTTGACCAAAGCAGGGGCATGGGATATGAGTCTAGTCCATTACCATTATCACTTTTGCTTCTGAATAACTATTACTATTAGACATACTGATGAATTTCCTCAGGAAGGTCCTTTTATATAGATCCTCTGAATCCATGTTTATTTTTCTGCGGAAGCAGACCTTGAATAAAAATGATCACAAACCCCACATTTATAGTCCACCTTTGGCCAAAGCTGTTTTAATTCCGTAAACTAGCCTACCAAAGGCAATACCTTTTTATTCTGGAATTGTTGTTTCCCATAAATAAACGTTTCTATAATTTACATCGAGACCAAATTATAATGTAGGCAGATTAGTCAAAATCACTAAGAATATATAGTGTGCCCAACTTAGTTGTCTTTATAAAGGCCCTAGAATAGTACTGAAATGTTAAAACACACTTAATAAAAGTGCACCAACTACTAATGTACTGTATTGACCATAGTGGAGCACCAGGGCCCATTAGGGTTGGAGAGGAATGTGTCCTTATATTGGATAAGGGTTGTGCAATAACCAACAAATTAGAATAAAGCCACACACAATAACTACAAAGCTCCCTTACCTCCCGTTCCTTTACATATCCTTTAAGCTTACAGTAACAGACTAATAAACTGGAGGGCTTACATTACTGACTAATGAACTGGGGGTCTGACTAACACTGGCTAATCAATTGGAGAGCTGACTACACTGGGTAATGAACTTAAGGGCTGACTACACTGGATAATTAACTTAGCGCACACACATGCTCCTAAAGGGAAAGTACAGTGTAAAGCTGTCCCTTTAAATCACACACTATACACTTATTTTTCTAAGCCATTAGCAAAGCTTACTTTTCCCTCTTTACTTGCTGGCTCTTCCTGCTCCACTGAAATCTCATTCAATCTCCTACTCCTGCGAGATTGCTGGAGGTAAATCTCATTCAGTCAGTTAGTCAGGATTTCCCTGCTAGCTGTATATTACACTTAAAGGATAAGTACACTCAAAATAACAATGAAGTTTAAATGCAAGCTGTATGCCTAACTTACCGTGTCCCTTTTTTTCCTTCTAGGTGCCTTCAGAGCCTTACTGTGCCTCAGTAAAGTGCTGACCATCTTGGGTTATGTTTGCAGTCAGGTAAGCTCCTCCCCTCGAGAATTGGTGGACTTCGTTCCAGGCTTGGGTCCATAAATCATATTGCAGTTACCTTCATGCTCACGCGCGCCACCCGCCACATGCGCGAGTGACGCCATGACACACGCGGTGTGATGTCATCACGCTGTGCGCACTTGTAACAGTGCGAGTGTGGCATGATGACATCACGCAAGCACTTTACTGAGGCACAGTAAGGCTCTGAAGGCATGTAGAAAAAAAAAGGACCAGCTAAGTTAGGCATACAGCTTCCATTTAAACTTCATTGTTATTTTGAGTGTACTTATCCTTTAAAGTAAAAAGGAAATAGGACTGGATACTGTATGCGGGGTTTTGCTTCTATGTATATAATGCAATGATGTTTAAAGGGTAACACTGTGGCAAATTAATATTTGGGGCATTGAGCTGTAGTCATCTATCAATGTGTGACTATATATGTGGTTAATCTTTCAAAATGTTCCTATGAGCTTCTTGCATACTTTAAATAAAATGTATTCATTTGCATGTGTCATTTTGTTTTGCAATTATAAATTGTATGTAAGTGTAGTGCCTGAATATTTTTTTCTGGGGGACATTGTGAGTTGATAATAAATTTTGGTCAATTGCAGTACTTTTAAATGTAGGCGTTATTGTTGTGCAATATAGTCACTATTAAGGGGATAAAATGTCCAAATTTTGAGGCAAATTATGTTTCGGAATTTACAACTAAAAAACATGAATGTGAGAAGGTGTTGTACCTCATGTTTAAAGGTGCAGTTGATATGATGCGCTTTAAAGTTAAAGGGGATGTTGATATGATACACTTTAAAGTGCATCACATCAACTTCCCCTTCAATGCATATTACACCAACTTCCCCTTTAAAATGTATCACATCAGCTTCCCTTTAAAGTAGTGTTCGTCAACTTCTCCTTTAAGGAGTATCACATCAACTTCCCCATTAAGGCGCATCACATCAACTTCCTCTTTAAGGTGTATCACATCCAGTAGTTTTGTGGGGAAAAGAGACACAAGGTGTAAAGTAAAATGGTGTTACAGTGCAGCTGTGTTGCAGTATGGCAGTGTCAACCTATTTACAGCTCTTGTCTTTCCTTAAGTAAAATGTGATAACCTTGTGTAAATGATAACCTTGTGTTGCACATACACATTTCATGTTTGTCAGCACCCTGCAATGGGAAGCTACACATTTCCTTAGCTGCTTTCTCTGATCTCTGCACCAGACTGCTGCAAACTGTGATCTCCATGAGTAGCTGCCTGCCCAACTCCCAGTAAAAGGGACTTCTCTTGGATTGGCCAGGTTTCCACTCAATCTTAACTCTGGGCAAACCACAAGTGAGAGGAGAAGACTGAGTGTGTCAGTCAGATGACATTGTTACATCACATGTTCTGCTGCACCCCATGATTGACAGCTCCCTCCTACTATTACAGCAACAACAGAACAAAATTAAGCAAAGCATTGTACTGCCCTGAACAATCTGTGACATTTGGAAGGTGTAAAATTAACTTGGGTTATTCTGTGCCATCCGGACAATCTGTAGACTTGGAGAAAGGATCTACCCATGGGATTTCTATAGATATTTTATTATAAACTAACGTTCTAGCTACACGTTCCGCTCCTCGAGGAGAAAATATCAGAATAATCATTTCATATCCCCACTTCTCATCTCCCCATGTGGATTTATTAAAGGGCAAGTCCACCACCAAAACTATAATTTTATATCTTATTGGCCGTGATTCTAGCTTTAAAACAAGCCTCCATTTGCGCCCCCCCTTCACCACCCGGGTCCATCCTCAGTCCCCATCCACCCTAGCGTAAAATCCTTTTAGGATATGACAGATGCTCCCTGCCCAGAAGTAAACACTGTGTTATTTATTTATTTTTTTTAAATAATCCTAACTATACTTAAAGCCCTTCATTCCCGCTGCTTTCCATGATGTCAGCTGCATCTGTGATGTCATGGAAAGCGCCGGGGGGTGCAAATGGAGGATGAAGGCACGGAAAAGGCACAGCTTGAGGTGATGTCAGAGAGCTTGGATTACAGTTGAGATGCTCCTGGTCTGCAAAAAGCATGCTGTAAAAACATATGTATCTTCAAATTGGCTGAACGGATTTTAATGGGGGTTGGCTTGTTTTAAAGCTAGAACCATGGCCAATAACATATATATACAATTATAGTTTTGGGGGTGGACTGGCCCTTTAAACTATTAATGAATCTATCTTTTTAAAAGATCTGGTACTGGTCATTTATAGTGCTATACAAAACCAACTATATGTCAATATCCCCTCTATGTACCAGCAAATATAAAATAGTAAAGCAAGTGGGATAAACTTAAGATTAAAGGAGAACTAAGGTATAAACTAAGGTATAAAACATAAAATTACTGCCTTATACAGTTAAATGCTACATTAAAAGTGCTAGTATCACTTAATTTAGCCACAGAGGAAAGTGAGTCCCACCAACTGCAACTGAAATCAGGGGGCTGACTTTAACGTTAAGAGAACCACTTCCAGACCCCTGAGCCTTTTTACAGTGTTTTTCATTCACAGCTTCATTTATTGACAGTTTAGTGTAGTATTTGTAAATAAAACAAGATCCATTTACAATTACAAATTTTCCTAAGTGCTTATTTATTAAGAAGTATCACTAATTATTTTACCACAACACTTTGCATTGTTATTAGAGACTTTTTATTTTTTATTTTTGGCATATTTATATTACAGCAATATTTTGTGATTTAGAAACAAAAACATTAATGTGAGTGTCTGCGTGTGCTGTGGGTTTTAAAAACCTGACACCCTACTTAAGTGACCACGCTCCCACAATACAGTAAGCATTATGGGCATGGTCAGGTAAGTAGCCTGTTTTTTAATTGCACTTATTATTACAAAAGTGCTGGTGCTGTTTCCAAAAACTACTGGAAACCCCACAGGCCCCACAAAACCACCAGAAAGCCCAAGCTAATATGATGTCACATTGGATAGCATAGGTTTTAAATGTATTTGGATGATAGCGCTCCTTCGGTTTTAAAAGCTTCAAACTGGGACTGTGGTCAAAGCCCCACACTCACTTTAGGAAGAGCTGCAGTGGCTGCAAAATGTCACCTGTGCAGCTGCTGCAGCCAATTTAATATTGTGGTTGCGCAATTTTTAGTGTGACCTTTTAATGCCACCATACAGCTGCCACTACACTCATACTTCTGGGTAGACCAAAATGGTATTTAACCACAGCCACAAACTAAGGCAATACTGAGTCCCAGTAAGGGCAGTGTGTGCAGTGCTCTGTAATGAGCCCCACTGTGTCTTAAAACTCAGATTTAAATGTTTGACTTGGTATATATATATATATATTATTTTTTTCCTTAACTATAAAGCACCCAAAGTAAATACAAAATATTGAAAATGATTCAACCACCAGGGTCTGTTGGATGTGTTATAGAGGTCTTTTCGACTTGGGCAACAGACTTCATTTTGTTCAGACATACCGGTAAATTTGTTTCATTTACAGCAAAAAAGGTGCCAGTTTGGTATTGTAATTATTATTTGAATATGATAAGTATTGTTAAATTAAAGGGCATGTCCACCCCCAAAACTATATTTTAACCCACTACTGGCCCCACTGTGTAGTGTAGAAAAACCCTTATCTTAAATCCCTGTTCCAAATGGCTGCCTTGCAATGTCCCTGTAAAGTGCCAAAAAGTAAAGACCAGGAGCCTGCCCGTGCCCCATAATGTGTATTCCCCCTGTCTCTCCTCCTGGAGAATTTTGGCATGCGCACTGAAGCCCGCCCCCCCTCCCTCTCCCTCCCGTTTCTCTCTCCCTCCCCCTATCTCCAAACAGCTTTTCTGTAGTGTAGGGCTCTCTCCCCCAGCTCCAACCGCTCTATTATTTTGTAAAAAATCTCCCCAGATCTGTACTTACATTACCTCTTTCCCCAGCGTTCTACACTGTCGGCAGCCACGACCGTGATTGTCTGAAAGTCCTGAAAAAACCCCAAGCAACCGCATAATATTAAATGAACAAACACACACTTATACCCTCCCTTACCTGTACTACCTGCCAGATAGAATATAGAGGGTCTATGTGGAATAAACCTGCAGGTCTGAGAATAGACCCAAGCAATCTAAACAGCACCTTTGGGCAATCAAAAGCATCCCATACATATATCCGATTTTACTTTCCCGACTGAGTGCTCCCGCGACATTAGACTGATCCTGCAAGAACCACCTATCTGTGGCATAGAAGAGTGGGAAAGGTGGTTCCGGCAGGATCGATCTAATATAGCGGGAGCACTTAGTTGGGTAAGTAAAATCGGATATATGTATGGCCACCTTAAATCCTATACAGTATCCTGATTAACATGCAAGGTTCATACTTAGTAATTACCACAAAAAGTTCCATATTTACAGTCACTATGGGGTTAGGACTTGGTAGCACAAAATACTGATTGAATATACATGTTAGGGAGAGGTGTGGATAGAGGAGCTAAAAGCTCCCCACAGAGTATAAAATGAAATTGAGCCTTCTTATAACAGAAGGTACCTTACAGCCTCATGTTATTATAAGAGCATTGCCCTAATAATCTTACATATGAACACATATTTCTCACTTAAAGAAATGGGTGGAGACATGCAAAGTATCTTATTTATTGCCTGTGGCAAAGGCATGTGTCTAGATATAATACAGCCTAATGGTATAGAGCAGGCGTGTTTAACTTGTGACCTTTCACATGATTGAAAACCACAATTCCCAGCATTCTCTGTTTGCAGTAAGTTTTTTTTCTTAATATCCTGTAGCTAAGGCATCTGTCTAGATCCAATACAACCTAAGCTTGTGACCTTTCACATGTTTGAAAACTGCAAATCCCAGCATTCTCTGTTTTGCAGTTAGTTTCTTTTTAATGAACTTTTCACATGTTTAAAAACTACAACTCCCAGTATTCCCTGGCTGCACAGAATGCACAGAATGTCTGCACAGAAAATGTAGTTTTCATACATCCTGAAATAAAGACATTTCCTGACTTACAGACATAAAAAATCCACTTTTGTGCTTTAACGCTTCCTACCCAAGGGTTTGAACATGCAAGTGATTCATCTGCCCTTCCCTTACATCTATAGCTATTAGACTATTAGGGAAGCATTATATGGGTCGGTCAGTTAGCACGATGTTAAGGCTCGCTTATCGCGGCCATTGCAAAGTAATTTACCAGAGGTTTCGCGCCTCTTTACGCGTAAGTATTTTAGCTCGTGTTAAATACTTATGTGCGGGTGAGATTCACCCAAAATCGCACAGCCTCTCGTAAATCCCGTATGGGAGATTTGCCCAGAGAGCTTGTGCCTCTGGGTGAATCTCCCTGTTAGAGTCATAAACCTTACCATATTTGCCCTCACTTCCAAGTACCGCCTACCAGGCAATTATAATCCATGAAGTCTAAAGGTTCATACACACGTGCAATCGCAGGTGCCGACGCACGACGCATACGTACAGCTGTTTTGGCTGATAATCATGCAGTGTATCGACAGAACGGCTTTTCGGCCGATAAAGTGCCCATGCATGGCACGATTATCGGCCATTCGTACACATCGTGCGTCATGGGTTGGCACCTTCGATCGCATGTGTGTACGAACCTTAAGGCTGAGTAAACACCAGTAACCAACCGATAGTACATGGATTAGTTGGCTGGAAATATATCTGATGGTATGGGGTGGCCAGCCGTGACCAAGTTCAGTCGCGCGTACCAGACAAATGGTTCAGTTAGTAAATCACGGCTGATCATGAAGTTCACTATGGGACCACATGATCGATCTGTCACTGCTGTCTGCAGCCACTGTTGCTGTGACCAACAGTCATTTGTCCCAGCAGAGCTCTCACTCAAAGCAGATGCTCAGTTGGGATAGTGTTGTATGTATCCAGCCTAAATGGTATTAACCTGCAGATCTGAAAACAGATCCAGGCAATCCTGCCACAAAGTGCAATTCAATCTGAACAGCACCATTGGACATCCTGAGAACCTATACAGGATCCAGAATAACATGCTAGGTTCATACTTATTGGTATTTACCACAGCAACTTCCAAATTTACACTCATTATGGGTTAGGACTTGAAAACACAGGAACTGATTAGCTTTACAAGTTAGGGAGAGGTATGGATAGAGGAGCTAAAATCTCTCCACGGAGTATAAAATGAAGTAGAGCCTTCTTATAACAGAAAGTACCCCACAGCTTCCCAGTTATTATTATATCATTAGTGGAAGAAAACTGTCCATTTCTCCAAGAATGCTGGATAGTTTCAGAGACAAGTCATTTAATCATTTACAGACATCACTTCCTGTCTAGAAACAGGAACTGGATTGCCTCATTACTTTCTATGAAGAGGGGAGGAGTAAATGTGAGAGTCTTAAGATTTTTCTAATTGGCTGACTGTCACATGTTTTACAAACAGCACATAGCTGGGTGTAATACAGGAACTTCCTTACACTTCCTGTCTTGTCATGTACAATGCCTAAGAGATTTTTTTGATTTGCTAACAGTGTAAGATCAGAACCTCATTGGATGTTCTTAAAATTCCACTTCCTTTTAGTGTCTACATGGAGACCCTGTAAAAATCCTAGAGTTGTGGCTAGACCTAAAATTTTGGGTTTTTCATTTAAACATAGGGGTGTCAAGTAAAATAAGTATAATTTATTAATTGTATATCACTTGTTTTGTAATTCAGTAGTAAGTAGTAGTACTATACTTATATATATATATAGTGTTATTTGTTATGGTGATTTTAATTAAATAGTGATAATTACACACATACATATAGATCTTTCCTATGTGTAATAGTGTTATATACCCCCACCTAATTAGTTGCTCCTAAAAACTCAATGCAATCTCTGTAAAAATATAAATTTATTTAAATAATATAAGGGATATATATATATACATATATAATATAAATATATAAATAAATAAAAGGCCCACTTTAAAAACACAAATCTATTATCTATTTTAAGAACCTAAAACCCATCTTACCCTTAATCTGATACCTTCCGCCCCACTCTCTGGAACAGATCATCATGTTTAAAAATCAAAATAAAATTTCAAGCATTTATTGTAGTTTTCACAAAATTACACTACTTGTTTTTTAAACGTAAAAAGATATATTGAGCTCCTTATATAAAATTGAAATAGAAGATTTGTGATCTTATTTCTTTTTGGAAATGTTTTTGATATATGTACAGTAAATATAATGTATAATAAATGTACATTACATTATAAGTGTATTAATATATAAGAATAACTTAATTACTTGGTTCAAATGTTTTTTTAATTGCTGTATGGGTACATTGTCCTATTTCAACAGCACATAAGTGCACTCATTAATGTTTCAACAGAATAATCAATAATATGATTACAGTCAGCTGCTCAATCAACCATGAACATAATGAATAATGGAACAACTTGATTTCCTAAAGGAGCATGTCATTTTTTCTTTTTTATCTCCCCATTCTAAATGAATACTATATAGTCTTAGCAAACTGTAAATATTTTCACAAACTTCTACACTAAAAGGTTTATTTAGCATTACAGCAAAGATGCTATTGATCTTTCTTCAGCAGTTTTGATCATGCAATTATTTCACAACTTAATGATACCTTTACAATTAATTTCTGCTAGGTGGTTTAAACCCAGTAAGCTGTTTAAAATGGTCACACAGTTAAGTGCTATCATGTAGAAAATTCATGCATATATTTATTAATGGAAAAGCTGGGGTTACTTTGTCATGGTATATTAAAACACCTTTGATTATGTGTACAGATAGTATGATATTGTATGGGGCCTTGGAATGTGCAATGATTATCTTTTATTTGTTTGTATATTTCGTATTGTATATTTTTTTTATCAGATCAGTAGCACTTCCACAGAATTATTATAGTATATGAGCTGTCCCACATCTCTGGAGGAAATGGTACCCATTGGTACGGTCACTTCATAGATGACCTTCTTATAATTTGTCCTGGGAGCAAGGAAGAACTAATGTCCTTTCTGAAAACTTTAAATAAATAAGGTTGTAATATTTAATTAAATATGCAATCAGACCCTATGAGAATTAATATTCTAGACTTAGAATTAAGACACAATGCAGCAACAAAAAGTATTGAATCCTCAGTATAAAGAAAGCCCATTTCGGGCAATGGTGTACTAAAGACTGATAGTTGCCATCCAAAGCATGTGACTCGAGGAATTCCGGTTTTCAGAAAATAACCAATTCCAATTTTTTTCGGGAGATAACACGTTTTTACCACAACAGAGGATTTCAACATCCAAGTAAGTAGTCTTGAGATAAGACTGTAAGAAAGAGGTTACCCTCAAGATATGGAAAAGATGCCCATAAAAAGCAAGTGCCATACCTAGACACTCTTCTAACTCCGATAAGGTTGTGAATAGGGAAATAGGTTGGGAATTTTGAAAAAGTCTGTGGTGTTGTAAGAAAATATTTACCAATTCTGTGTGCTGACAAAAGTTTAAATAAAATTATTAAGGAGAACACCATAAAATTTGTTTAAAGAAAGCAACCACATTAGGCAACATTCTAGCCCCTAGCTTAGTTCAGCGCATCAAAGAGAGAAATGCCACTTGGTTACAGCCTAGATCTATTGCATGTTGATAGAGATGTCTGAACTTCACAAATTCCGGTCCGCTCGAGGATCAGCGAATTTTCGAAAAAATTCGAAAATTCGAAAATCCACGAGCGGACCCGTTAAAATTAAAAAAACCTTGAAATAACGAGATTTTTCGTATTTTCGAAAATTTTCGAAATTACGAGTTTTCACGTAATTTTGAATATTTTTGAAAATACGTATGTAAGGAATTAAGAGAAATCCTTGTCTTTTCGAAAATTTTCGAAAATACATGTTTTCCCGTATTTTCGAAAATTTTCGAAAATACGTGAAAACTCGTAATTTCGAAAATTTTCGAAAATACGAAAAATTCGCCATTCGGAAGTTCAGAAGGCGGAAAATCCGGAAAAATACGCCGTTTGCGAACGGGATAAATCCGCGGCGGATACGGGTTCGGATCCGCGAACCGGCCATCCCTACATGTGGAGTGATTTCAGTAGGTGATACCTTTATTTCTAATATTATTGGGAAATGTATCGCAATTGCTACTATGTAAATTTTTCTCCTTTTGGCCCACCTCTCCTTAAGATTATATCTGCCTGGTATATTGTGCTCTAAAGTCCATAACTCGTAGAGCCATGAATCTGTATCTAACAAGATCGAAATGTGTCATGTCTGCAGGTCAGATGATTGGCAAGTACAGGCAAGTAAAACCAAAGGTCAGTCATTTATAATGAATAGGTTATTATTAATATTAATTTTAGATTGGTTTTGTGGTTATGTTTAATAAAATGAAGGCAGATTATTTGTGTTAATCTTTTGTAAAAGGATAGCATATAAATTGCTAACATGCTTCTTCTTTACTTATTAAGCTAAGTGCAATGCTTTAAGTCATTAGAAATACCTTGGTTACTAGGCAACAAGCAGCCCAGATGTCATCAGAGGATTGTTCATAGTGGTCAGGCTGAGGTTCCCATATTTGAATTAAGTGTTCGGCCTGGTCTACCACTGTTCCAAGCTGGTCTACCAAAGCCGCACGCACACTTGAAGTTCCCACATCTATACCCACATAGTAGAAAACATCAGTCCTCTCTTCTCTCTGCATTCTTTTTTAACCTAAAACAGAGCATATTATTTAGAACTAAATTCTACAATCCTACAGCATACATTGACTCTAGGAAAGATAGCAGATTGAATTTAATTAGGTTCTGTAGTTTACTCAGCATTAACAACCAAGCTGTTAATATTTAATCACCTTTTCTTTTAAGATGTTACAGGTCAATTATAAGTGCTCAGTGCAAGAATAAATGACCCTGCTGCACTTCTTTATCTATATGTATGCTTCTACATACCCCCCCCCCCCCACACACACTGTTAAATAGGTAATAAACAAGAATTTTCTTCACTCTGCAGCTTTGATATTTGTTAATAAACACAGTTGGAGAGCAAGCACATTAAATAAAGAACAGAAGACTAAACCAGAAATCAGAAATAAGGCAAATGTGTCAATTATGTGCTGTGTATTACCATAAAACAAAAAAAAGTAGAAATGGACCAATAATATTGCTCCACTTAAAAATTTCCCCTAAGGCTGATGATAAAAATGGGCTAACATGTCTGTTTTGTAGTCAGCCACCACACAAAAAAATGTTTAAGTATGATACTCAATGTTGCTAGATAAATATATAGAAAAATTGTTAGAAAAAAAAATTGCTTTATCGGGACAATGTACGGAGAGCTGTTATTGGCTATTTGTGTCTTAAAGCAGAGTTAACCCATGTACCAAGGGATAATGCGGCTTCGAGACACAACTAAAGGTGGTTAGTTAGTAATGATAGCGGCTGTTTAAGACGGAATCTTGCTGGCATTAAAGGAGAACTAAAGTCTCCAGACAACATTGCCCTAATAGAAAGAGCACATTCACAAAGATACATAAAGCTGTCTCACCTCTTCTTTTTGCAGTGGATGCTGGATAACTTAGGAAAATAACCTGTGGGGACCTTATTTTAGAACATCCAGTTAAGTGTACGCAGTACACTCCGCAGGAAGCTTCAGCTTTGCTTCCGGGAAGCTGACAGCCAATTATGTTACAGCTCAGGGTTCATCCCTCCCTCTGACACAGAACATAGATTTAAGTGCAGTTTTTGTGTACACACATTACAAATGCTCCTGTCGCTAAAAATGCTAAATGCCTTTGCTTTTCATACAAAAAAGAAAATCTTTGCTAGCATGGCTAGAAACAGAATATTAACATTTTAGTAAAAAATAAAAGTATGGGGAATTTAACCCGCAACCTTCTATACTGTATCTTGCTTTCTACTTCTATGCCACAAGGGCTAAAAGGGGGATATCAGTAAATGTAGAATCCCTATTTTTTACTAGAAACATAATAGAAACAAAAAAAGGTGAGCCTGGGGTATTGAACCTGTGTCCCAGGTGCACCACCACTGCAGGTGCAATTGAATACACTTGAGTAAATGTCAGTAAAATCACTTCAGTATTTGGTATTGCTCCAGGAAGTCTGTCAGCTATTCATGCTGGTTGGTAAATACAAAACAGAGCTGCTATATATACATTTTGTGCATATGTAGAAACTTTCAGGGAAATTCAATAAAAGTTCTTATCGTTTAAAATGGTGCTAATTTTGTCCCAACCAAATCAAATCTAATTTAACATTTGAAAGCTAACATCTGATTGGTTAGGGCAAAATTAGCACCATTTTAAACGATGAGAACTTTTATTGAATAACCCTGATGATATTTTTCTAACAAAACAAACAAAAAAACAAACAATAGAGTTAGTAGACTTTGTTGTGTTTCATAAGAAAACTAGGGGATTTGAACTTGTAACTTATTAGGCTGTATGTTCCAAAAACATGGCATTTACATGGTGTACCACCAGCAAACCAATAATGAATATAGGTACATTTAAAAACTTTTAGGGAGATTCAATAAAAGTTCTTATCGTTAAAAATGAAGAAAATTTTGCATCAAGCAATCAGATCTTATTTAACATTTGAAAAGCTAACATCTGATTGGTTGGGGCAAAATAAGCACCGTTTTTAATGATAAGAACTTTTGTTGAATCTCCCTGTTAATCTTTTGCTAGAAACAGAAGCTAGAAACTCTATACATAGAGATTGAAATGGGCTATGAGTTGCACTGGCAACAAAATGGAAGCCTTCTATGTTACACAATCTATTACTTACAACTTACTACAGAAGAACTTTTCAATGTATAGATAGGTCTTCTGGGGAGAAAAGCTTTCAGATTAGGATTAAAAATTTTTTAATTTAGCTCTCCTTTTCAGAATGGGTAAACCCCATTCGCAATGCACAGAGAGATGATATTTTCTGAATTAGTCAAAGAGTTTGTGCAGATGAAGGAGTCAGGGAAATAGAGATGGAGTTCTACACTGGAAGTCACAGGAACTTCTAGCAGATTCATTCCAAAGGTTTGGAAAGTAGGACACACAGCCTTAAGTGGCTGTGGCTATAGATCGAAATTATCAGCTATTTGCGGTTGATAACATTGATTGGAAAAATGTTTTACCCATGCCAATAATGTAATGCAATTTCATCAGCAGGTATTGCTACATCTATAACCACCTTTTGGGAAAATACATATGCATATATATATATTCATTTTTTTTAACTAAAGATGTCCTTAAAGTGATGAGATACTAAAGTATAGGGAAGTCAGCCGTGGTCGTGGGAAATGTACAGTCCCAAACGTTCTCCCTATTCTGTGTATAGGGAGAACACTCAGGACTGTGTGTACCCTGATCTTTGAGAAATGACAGACATGATCTAGCAGGTCCTGTCTGTCATCTTTCAAAGATCTGTGCAGTGTGTACCCAGCTCAATATGTATTTGAGTGTCAGTGTATTATTAAATTACAGAATTAAATCTCACCATGCTTGATATTACAGACAGATGCCTGCCAAATAATATATAATCCCCCATAATGCCCTTGT
The DNA here is from genome assembly GCA_019447015.1 of Hymenochirus boettgeri. Lineage (NCBI taxonomy): Eukaryota > Metazoa > Chordata > Amphibia > Anura > Pipidae > Hymenochirus > Hymenochirus boettgeri. Next base: position 149,905,615 of record CM033472.1, read on the forward strand.
GTGTCAAATTGTGTCTATACCCATAGTATCTAGAAGGCCCAGCATATAACTAACCTTCTGTTGATTCATGGCAAGTTTCCTATTTATTTATTAACTAGAAGAATCTCAGAATTATGTATTGTGTGAAGCTGTGTTTTCTATATTTGATTTGTAATAATTGTCACATTTTGCTGATTAGCAACTTCCTTAAGTTCCTAAAACCTTGTTCTTTTGAGGATCTTTGAAGAGAGCAGCAACAAAACAAACTGAGACACAACAAGGAAACTATATTGTTCCATTTTTTTCCCTGGTGTTTATTTATAACCCATTTTTGAGTTAAACATTATATTTAAGATTGAAACATCAAAGTTCAAATACAGAATTCCAGTGTGAAATACACACAGACACGATATTTCAGAATTTGAAAGGCCTCACAGAAGAAGAAATTATTAAGAGGAAGAATTCAGCTTAGTTAATTTAGAGTTATTTCCATTGGAGGAAATATGCTTGATTATTCCAAGGTCAACACAAGACCTAATTTCTTTCTGCAGGTTAAAAAGTATTTAGCTTTATGAGGTCTTACACTACCACCTCTCTCTAAAGCCTTTATCTTCTTTAATCTACATTGATGTTCCCAGCATTTTAGGTATGCTGTCACATGACTTCCAGAGGCCTTAATGTTTAAGAGTTAAAGGGAATGTCCACCCCTCTCTGCAAAAATCTATATATTGTAGAATACCCTCCAAAAGCTGGAGGTTGTTTTATAGAAAAGCTTTAAATCAGCTCTCAGACTGAGATATAATTCTTACATGCTCCTCCTCGATCCTCCGCCGCGGCTCTGTACTACTGGGTAAGGCAGTCAGTGTTGGCCATGAGCAGTCTCCACTGTGGCTGCTCAAGAACACAAAAAGAACACAGCAGCCGCAGTGGAGACAGAGTGAGGAGACCAGAAGCAGCGGTGGATAGAGGAGTTTGTAAGTACAATATCTCGGTCTGGGAGCAGATTTAAAACTTTTCTATAAAACGATCTCCAGCTTTTGGGGGTATTCTACAATATATAGATTTTTGTAGAGAGGGGTGGACAGTTCCTTTAACTTTCATTTTGCAAGGTTTCAGCCATTTATATATAGTTGAGTGTTCTTTCTTAAGTTTTTTTTTTAATTTGCCAGCATTCCTTTAAATAAATGGAAGTGATGTTTATAGATATTTTTTGTTAATTTCAATACTTGAAATAATGTAAAAAATTACAACAGATTGAGAAATAGTGTTGAAAAAAATGTTTCCTAAAAATACAAGATGTGAACAACTTGCTTATATATTATTGGAGCATATTTCTTTTATCAATGTATCACTGGTATTTCTCTGTGCTCACTGTAAGCTTTATGATAGGATATATATTAGAAAATGTGTGTACACTGTATTTGGCTTCTTCATTGAGCAGAATACAAGGTACATAGTAGTTCGTGGTACACTGGGATACTCTGCACTATTTGATTATCTTGCAGAAAATCTTTACGACTGTTTACACACATTGTCAGTGTTATTTATTAATTACAACATTACAGGCTAAAGTAAGTAAGTAGTAATATATATATATATATATATATATATTTTTTTTTTTTTTTATTTTATTTCATTATACATTTTTTATTTTATTTACTCAGAATTTATGTGTACTCAAAGTGCTTTCCACAACATAGATACATCAATATTCAAAAGCATTTATCACTCAGAATTTTGGCTTTGGATCCTGGCCTAGATATAATTGGTCTGGTTTTATTTTTTCCACCTTACTCTGTGGGCATGAGAGCAATTTCTTTTAAAAAATCAATTAGGAAATGCACACTTCTTTTTAGCCTTACTTGAATAAACGCCAAACAAAAAAGGACCAGTCACAGATACCAAAACAAGACTAGCTGACCTCCATTTAAAACATTTCTCTCTCTTGCCCTGTATAATGAATTTTAATTAAGATTGAGCTGTCAGCCTTCCAAAGCTGCATCGTTTAAATGCTACTTTGAAATAAACTGGAAGTGAATATTAATCATTTCTTCTTTCACATTTGCCTGTGCATTAAGTGCATTATGGGCCACAGAGGTTGTTTAAAGGACAACAAGAATGGAACATGATCTTGTCTGCATTTTAAACACAGTCTGATGTTATGAAAAAAACTCAATAGAATGTATTTCTTTATCAGTTATCATTGTCTTATTTACCCATCTTTTATTTTTGCAATCATCATCCATTTTCTCCCCCTTATGCTTAATATTGGAAAACACATCCTCCTCCATGTTCTGTATCTAAACATTTAAACTTGGAGAAACAAAGGTGAAATATGGTCTAGTGTTACTTCCTGTAGCTATATAAGGCCTTTAAGATTGAACACCATCCTGTTATCTATGGATTTTTTGAAAACCAGAGCTTTGTGGACCATAATACTGGGCCACAAAGCTACAATACTTCCACAATACATTATTTACTTTCCACATTGCTGACATTATATCCCTGTAGATTAATGTATTCAGAGTTACATATTATAATATTTTGTTAAAAAAGAAAAAATCTTAATTATACAAAATATCTTAATCTAGATGCCTTTGTGGTATAACTTTTACACTATCCACATATAAAATATAAAAGCTCCAGATAATACTAAACACCAGCATATTATGAACTAAAACATCCTCACCTGAGGTTTTAAAGAGCTTCTCAATACCCCCCCCCCCCAAAAAAAATGCCCTCCTGCACCTAGATTAAAATACAGTGGTGAAGGTAGCTGCATAGTTTTCCAAATACAAAATATTCAATATCAAAGGGCCAAAAATAAGTTAAACCCCAATTCCCAATGTAATAACGGGTTAGCATGGGTTAAGTTCATTATTTTTAGGGCCTGCACCGTTTTGTATTAAGAAAATATTTGTTTCTGCACTATTTACTTGTACTGGAACAAACGTCCTCCATACTTCTTAACTGACCCGAAGTGAGTACTGCCTGGCGAGAACTTGGAAGGAAAGAATGGAAGGAACATGTTGCAATAAGGATGTTAGCAGTTGAAGTACTGCATGTGTGTCCTCCAAATTTGATTAAGAAGGTTAATATTGTATCTCCCCCTCAGAGCAATGAAGAGTAAATGCAATATAGCCACATCGGGAATAACGAGACACAATTCTGAAGTCCCTGTATTCAGATGAAATGGTGTTTCCCCCATGCAAGCACAGGGAGAAGTAATTATATTGTAAGCTCTGTGGGGCAGGGCCTGGTGTGAATGGATACAATTATAGTAAAGCTGCAAGATATGTAGCGCTATATAAGAAATCAGATACATACATAAGCTGCTATAGATAATCCAGGCAAGTAGTCAAAACCCAAGACAGAAAATGCAGTAGATGTAGGAGGAGGGTTGAAGGTAGCTTTTAGACTTGCATTTCATGTACAGCTCAAGAGAAACACCACCAGTGAATACCTGTCATGAATGGTAGGAAAAATATATCTTGTGTTTTATCCATTTGTGGATATAAGATTCTTTGATTCAGGGGCATAACTACCAGGGGAGCAGAGCCGGAGACCGCAGGGGGGGGCAGAGGGGCCCATCTTCTTACTTTTCCTATGACAGATATATCCCCCCCCCCCTAGAAAACCACTATTAATGAAGCAGGAAAGGGGACCCCATCTTTTTTTTTTTTTTTTGCTTGGGGGGCTCAGTGATTCTTAGTTACTCCCTGCTTTGATTCCTAAAGTCCTACTTTTTGAAGCATTGTGTGGTTTTAACCTTTAACACAGGCCTAACTGTGGTGTTATTATGGCACAGACAGGGATTTACGGTAGGCGTAAATCCACAATATTTGAAACATGATCAGTAGCAATATCAGTTTAGAGCAGAGAAAAGGTCAGCTAACATTCACCAAAAAAAGGTATACATTTATTTATTATTTGTAGTAGTTTGTATTTGCCTTTGTTTCTTTTTTAGCTTCCTTTTTTAAAGATTAATTTATTATATAACAAATCTTTTTTTTTTTTTTTTTTGCAGACATAATTTAAAATTGCCCTGATTAATGCTACAGACAAAGAAGACTTTAGATTCTGATTTATTAGATCTTCAAATATGTTCTATCAGGGTTAAATCCATTGACCTACAGCATCATCTCAAGAAAAAAGTCAAAGCCAATAAAACATTAGCACTCAAAATGATTAAATTCAGGGGCAGCGTCCCTGCTGGTGCCAGTAATATTATTAAATAGGACAAGCCCATCCACTGTGCAGACTGTCACATACACCAGTCCCTTCTTTGTCCCAGTGTCAATGCATTACTTTTGCAAATTCAATTTTAATTTTTCTAAGTATTAAAAAGCATTGGTTCCTGTACACATACTGAATTTTTGCCTTGTTTTAGTTTACTGTGTGTACAGCACTAGCTTTTGCAGAAATCAACATTTTCCAGGCTTATATAAATATCTTTCTGTGGGTGACTCCAGTGTAAGAAATTTTAGGGATAAACATGTGCATGATGTTGTCTTATGTGTATCTAATGGGCAATCCCTGTAACTTTCAGATAAATCCACCAGTTGTGACAGAAATATAAAATATAAAGTCAATTCCTTAATGTCCTTTCTGTGTTGTTGTTTTTTTTTTTTTACTATATTATTTCACTCACTTCTCAGTCTCTTCCTGTCCTGAGGATTCCTGATTTCTAGATCAACCAGGAATGTTTCTTTTGCCCTGGTTTGCCAGTCTGACCACATATTATCCTCATCACAGTAGTGCTTTCCAGTGGCTACCAGGGAAGCAGGATGCAGGGAGAGGGTCCTATTTTAGCTTAGCTGGTGAGCTCTAATGGTTTAAAACATTAATGTTCCTTTTTAACTCTGTTACCTTCTGTCACATTTTGTTTTACAGGCAATTCCCTAGTAGATACCCCACAAGACCTGATGGGTTTATATTTCCTACAATAGGGGCAATGTTCTGCATGCAGGGATATACTTTACCTGGTGCATATAATATGGAAATTTGTGCACTACAAATGGCATGGTTTATATTTTTGAGTGCACATTGACATGTGTGTGCAAGTTTGAGGAAAAATTGAAGAATGGGCATTCTCAACTCTAAAATATCCGTATTTTGTTATACCTTTTGCTATTTTATGACTATTTTAATTAAACAGTAACACAAAAGCTTATCTGTTGTCTTTCTTGTTTATAACTTTTGTCTAGTACTCTAAGGTGGGCATACATCATCCAATATTCTTCCGATTGGATTTGCAAATGTCAGAAATCCGATTGGAAGAACCAATCGAATATAGATGAAGATTTCAGCTTGAGAACTATGGAAGGTCTGGTTCTGGTAGATGGGGTTGATTGAAAATTTTCCATCTTACCCACTCGATAGACCAATCGAAATCGTCTATCGAAAACATCTCTTTGATGATCTGATCAAATTGATTGAATTGATCGAATCAATCGGAATATCAATGTCATATATGCCTACCTTTAGTCTGTATCTTCTTTAAAGCTCCCTCAATCACATGATTGAGATCTCACTAGGTATGTATTGCCCATTTCAGCCATCTGTTCCTCCTTCTTATGAGGCTCATTAACCAGTCTTTTAACCCTACACAGCTGACAGTAAGGTATTGATTTCTTAATATGTGGAGGATGGTGGCTGGAGTAATGCAACAATTGATTGTGATCTGTGGACTTTTTTTTATAATTTTGTGAAAAAGCTTCCTTTATCCTTAATAAGCCTCACATCCAAAAATGGATTTTCTTGACATGTACCTAAATGTCTACTCTAATAGACTCATGAAAGCAATAATTTTAGCAATAGGGTGGTCACGTCACCTTACCAGAGGACAAACACGTCATGATGTAATGGGCATTGAAAACATCATCTCGATAGACGTGCCTGTCCTCAAATGCTGCCACAAAGGCATTGGCATATGACTGGGTGACATTCAAACCCATTGCAGTCCCATGAAGTTGCAGATAATAGTCGGTACTTAAAGGAGAAGTGATTCTTATATAAGATACTCTCCAAATCTTACAAAACAAACACAATAATTCTAGACTGAAAATATCTATACTAGCAAGAAAGATCCCATCCTGGTTATTAATATCTATTTCAAATAGCTTATATAAAAAGTTTCCTGTGTCACAAATGCAGGATTTATTTTTCTGAACCAAAGGTGCCAAGTGTGATGCCCGGAGTCCCCAAGTATACCTTCAGCACCTATACCCCCAATCTACAGCCGCTGTCAACCTTTAAACAAGCCCCCAATCATCAGGAGACTTGTCGTGCCTCGCTGCACACGGTTACCCCCAAGTCATCGTGCGCAAGGTATAGATGCTGAGGCCGGGTTTACTCTGGAAAACCGGAGCACCAAAAGGGCTTCACAGGAACTGGAAAACAAATAACAAGAGAACAAGAGCACAATAATATAACAACAGAAAATAACAATGAACAAAACTGGCTACTAAAACTAGAAGCACTAGAAACAAGAGTGGACCAAAAGCTAGGTAAACCAAAGCTATAACAGGCAAGGAATGACTGGCTGAAACAGGCTTAAGTAATGCAGGGATTGGAAGATGAACTAACTAGATCTCCTCCATCCAATCTAGAGCTTACAGGGTCGGAGGAGATAAGAATACCGAGCAGCTGGGGGAGGAGCACGGAAAGATGCGGGCACCGGAAGATGATTATTAGACTTCGGATGGAAGGAGGAAGAGAAAAACAGAGAGATACCCAGCCGAGTACAAAATGAGTGCCAAAATTGAGCTACAAACTGGACCTACCTATCTAAGACTATGTTTTCGGGAATCACATGGAATTGAAAAATGTGCTTGATAAATAAAAGAGACAAATCTTTAGCAAACAGAAGTTTGTTAAGTGGTACAAAGTGAGCCATCTTGCTAAAATGATCAACTACCACCTATGACTGTTGACCCCAGAGAAACGGGCGGGTCAACTATGACATAGAAATATGAGACCATGGAATGGACAGGGGCATTAAAGTGCCATGAGGAGTATTTCTGGGCATCTTACTGCATGCACTAACTATACAGGCCTTAACATAGGCTTTGGTATCTCTGGATAAAGAAGGCCACCACACATGATGGGACAGGAGTTCCCAAGTCTTTTTCTCCCCTGGGTTCCCAGCTAACTTGGAATCATGGAACTGCTGAATCACCTGTAAATGGAGATTAGGAGGAATAAACAAATGGTTAGAGGGTTTACCAGGAAGAACATCGGTTTGAAAAGCATTTAAAAGATTGGAAAGATTAGGAAAAAGCAGAGAAGTGGACAAGGCATTCCAGAAACAATGGGGAGGAATAATAGGTTCTGGCAAAAGTTCGGGATTGGGAGATAAATCAGAAAAATTGCGAGAGAGTGCATCAGCTTTTACATATTTAGATGCAGGTCTGTATGTGATTCTGAAGTTTAATCTGGAGGATTTAATCTGTCTAGAATTTAATCTCTTGGCATTTTCAATATACTTAAGATTCTTATGGTTAGTATACACAATGACTGAATGAAGTGCCCCCTCTAGCCAATGTCTCCACTTTTTTACTCTGGAAAACCAGAACACCAAAAGGACTTCATAGGGACTAGAAAACAAATAACAAGAGAACAAGAGCACAACAATATGACAGGAAATAACAATGAACAAGACTGGCTACTAAAACTAGAAGCACTAGAAACAAGAGTGGATTACAAGCTAGGCAAAACTATAACAAACAAGGAATTACTGACTTAAACATGCTTAAGTAATGCAGAGGAAGGGGTGAAAGACAAGAGTCTGATGCAGGGATTGGAAGATTTTAACTAATTGGATCTCCTCCATCCAATCTAAAGCTTACAGGGACGGAGGTGCTAAGAAGAGGTGCCTTTGTGCATCCACGAGGCACCTGAAGACCGAGGGCCGAGGCGCAAGCATAGGAAGACACGCGCTCGCACCAAGATGCCGGATGATGACTTCATTCGATGAAGATGCCGCTGCCGCCTCTGGAGAATCCCGAAGGTTGAGCTTGGCGAGGGAGCGCAAGGCAGGTAAATGCCAATATTTTGTCTAAAATTGTGGCTATAGGTGAAGAAATAGAATTGATCCCCAATACGATGGGTTGTCACATGAATTCTGTCAAATTTGGATTCTTGGAGAGGAACAGAGGTATGGCAGAATCTGACACACAGTTATTTACGCATTTCCAAAGTATTATTGTAAACAGGGGTCTCAGAACAGCACAGCCCACAATAGGGAGTGTGAACATTTTTGTCTTTTTTTTTAATGCCTCCCACGCAGGAAGTACAGGGGATGTGGTGATGCTGTTAACAAGTCACACAAAAAAAATGTAAATATCTTAAAAACTATGTAAAAAAAAATGAAAGTAAATTGAAAAAATATTCAAGAAAACAATTTCTGTCAATTTACCCAAAGTCATTTTTGGACTACAGTTACCCTAATAAACCATTTATGTACCCTGCCTAACTTATAGCACAGTCTCTATAAAATGTATTTCTCTGTTATTATTTATCACTTCTATAATCTCTATTTTTCTAAGGGGCATATTTATAAAGGTTCGCCACTGTTATCACTGCCTTTTCACCAAATTTGGACTTCGCTTTTCGCCATAAATTAATGCATTAACCGCTAGATCATATTTATGAAATAGCAAAAGGGTTGTTTTTTTTGCGTTAAGTTCGTCTATTTAAACTCGCCATGTTTGAGCTGGCGAAAAGGCATAAGTGCCCATATATGTAGCCTGTCAGTGGGTCCTAGGAAGGTGTCAGTACATTGTGGGGTGTTGGACCTTTTTCCATCGTTTACTGCAATATGATCGCAGATTTCTGGGTTTACTAAAATCGACATTTTTTCTTTTCATTGCGCTAAGTCCTGTATCGCAGCAAAAAGAGAAGATCCTACTGCCACACATCGCAGTGGTGATACATTTTTATAAATATGCTGAAAATAGCGTTCTTTGCCATTGTGATGTCCTGCGATAGCGAAATGGCGAAAAGAGCAATCATTTATAAATATGCACCTAAGATTTTCTTGATGTAGTCAATCTTATATTACTCTATACTATATTTGGCTACATTTAATATATTTTTATCTGCATTAATATTTGTGTGTGAATTTTAGTTGATATATATATATATATATATCTTGTGGAGATACCACACCAGGGTCAGGGCCCTGGTGTGGTATATCTTCTTACCCTTCTTGACAGATACAAGCCCCCTGCCCCTAGCAACATAGGTGTCCATAAGAGGGGGCACCTGTCCTCTCCAGCTTCCCCTCTGTATACTCAAATTGATTAATGCTGCCTTCCAAAAACGCTCTGTTCATGAAGCACAGCATTAACCAGTCTGTGGAAGAGACAGTCTGGATCAGAGTTTTACACAGAGAGAACACAGCAGAGGACACAGCACCAGTACTGACCCATCAAACAGCTATTTCCTCAGTCTCTTGCCAGTGAATTTACACATTTCAGTTTGTAAGCCAACTTTGCCCAGTCTTAGTTTGCCAACTATTTTACTAGTTTTGATTGCCAGGGATTTCACCATTCAAATAATATACCAGTCTCAGTTTTCCAGCCATTTCACTTGTCTCAACTTGTAATCTAATTCAACAGTCAATTTACCTGATTCAGTTTTCCAACCAATTAACCATTCTCAGTTTTCCAGTCATTTCAACAGTCTAAGCTTGTAAGCCAAAGTCTCAGGTTTGCAGGCTATGAACCAGTTTCCGTTTGACAACGGATTCAAAACAATTTACCAGTCTCAGATGCAGTTTGGGAGTTACAAACATATAAAAAGAAGGCAGAGAGAAGCCCCCAAAGACCATCGTAAAAAGCACATACATACTTGTCCCACACAAATTATGATCTTTTATTGACACAAAGCTACTAACCAAATCAATAAAGTTAAAATATCCATAGCCCACCCCAGGTATTCCATTTCAAAAAGTCCCTACCCCACAAGGTGTCCCCTGTGGTCAGGGATGCTGCAGAGTATTACAAGCCATAAGCTTGTAGCTACCCCTTTTGTAATGATAAACCGAAAAGAGAGCAGAATATTGTTTAAATCTTTTTTTGTATTGTAAAAAGTATCAGGGAGATTCAAAAAAAGTTCTTATCATTAAAAATTATGCTAATTTTGCCCCAACCAATCATATATTATTTAACATTTGATTGGTTGAGGCAAAATTAGCACCATTTTTAACAATAAGAACTTTTATTGAATATCCCCCTTTTTTTTAAAGATTATTTAAATATCAATGTTTTTAATCTTACACAAAAATTTTGCTTGTTCTCAGAGTCCTGAAAAACAAAAATATGGGATACAATGTTTACAAGGCTTCCCTTGAAACACGTTAACTCAAACCACTGTAATGAATAATAAATATTTACATGACCATTTTAAGAAGCAGTCTGAGTAAATATTAAATATGTACATGTCTGATGAGGCAGACTTCCAAGTTACAGTAAACATGCATCTTTGATCCAGACTTCATGAAAAATATTTTTTAATAGTCAGAATGCGGAACATTAAAAATGTATTACTACATTTCCACTAGACCCAAATATGTTCCATTCGTCTGGAATGCATTCATTTACTTTATGAAAACTGGCACTTCTATTTCATTTAGGAAATTTGTTTTAGGATGTACTGTAGAAGGTTATAGGACACAGAAAAGTAAGAATTTCATGTTGGTATTGACAGATGGCTTTTTTTGACAAGATCATTGATATTATTATATTATTACACTGCTTATCATTCACAGTCAATTATATATATATTAAAATATAGCACTGCTGGTCCTCATTACATGGGTATTTGCCTGAACTTAGTTAATTATTTTCTTTAAAAATTTGATACAGAGATTGCAGTATAACTTGCTGACATGCTTAGGGGTGGGTGCATGTAATGTTGCAACAGCAATTCTCATCTTAATGCCATGCTTCAAGACCACCAGAAGACCACGCATGACACTATAATATGATAATCAAAGGACATGCAAACTGTGCCAAATCATTTTTTGCACACACTATCCATTCTATAAAAGTAAAGCTTATTTCTCTGTCACTGTATCGCTAATTGATTCAGCATTAAGATCAGGAAAAGGAATAATCATCTGTTTCTATGTGCTATTTCTGTGCAGATAAACCCAATCCTGCAGTTAGCTGCTGTCTGTGTACCTAAAGAAATCAATTACAAAGCCACCCCCCACACACACACACACACATTCAAACTCCTACAGCTAAAAGAAAATCTTACTTGATTCAAGCAGTTATTATAGCTCCCCGTACTGTTTACCTTCCCATAGCAAAGCAGTTATACTGTCATGTTCACTATAGCACAAAATCACTGGGGGAATGCTATTGGCTGTAGTGAGGCACAGATCATCTTCACTGCACATGCTCCACACTCTGTGCCTCAGTTTTGGGAGGGGGTGGATACATAGAGAGTAGACATGCATACTAACTAGGAGTGAGCTCAAAAAGACAAGATCTAGTGACAGGGAGCACTGAGAGCATAAAGCGATTAATTTCTTGGCATCACTAAAAATATAGAAAAGGATAAAGGCAAGTCATTTTTTCAGTTTAGTGTCCCGTTAAAGCTACACTAAACTGAAAAAAATTGCTTGCTTTTATCCTCTTCTATATTTTTAGTTAGAACATGCTCCATTTTTGCTCTCAGTGTTCCCTGTCAGTAGATCTCCTCATGTCAGGTTCAGCTCACTCCTAGTTAGTATGCATGTATCCTCTCTCTGTATCCACCACCTTCCCAAAACTAAGGCACAGCTAGAGTGTGGAGCATGTACAGTGAAGATGATTTGTGCCCCCGCCACAGCCAATAGCATTCACCCAGTGATGTTGTGTTATAGTGAGAGTGAAAGTAAATCTGCTTTGCTATGGGAAGGTAAGCAGCACTGGGAGATGTAATCACTGTTTGAATCATATAAGATTTTCTTTTAACTGTAGGAGTTTGACGGTGTGTGTGTGTGGAGGGGGTTGTAATTGATTTCTTTAGGTACAGTGCTACATTGGGACTTCAGTAACACAGTCAGCAGCTAGGATTGGTTGTTCTGCGCAGAGAAATAGGTAACGCTTATTCATTTTCCTGACCTTAACTGTACTAGGAGTGACTTTCACTAATACACGTAGTAATCGCCGGAAAAACTAACAATAAAATTGGATCCAATAGTTTTCAGTTATGCAAGTGTTGTAATATAATTGCATATTTTGTTTTCTTTTCTGACTTTCTTGTGTTCCTATATTTTTTAAAGGGCATGTCCACCCCATTAGTAATTTTTTCTGTAGTGTAGGGCTCCCTTCCCCAGCCCCAACCGCTATAGTAATATTTGCAGAATCTCCCCCAATCATTACTTACCTTGCCTCTCTCCTCCGATGTTCTGTTACAGCCCTCTGCATGAAACTTCAAGAAGGGGGCCGGACCAGCAGCCGCATCCGTGATTGGCTGAGAGGCAGCCAATCATGGACACGGCTTCCAGCTATCCAAAATGTCGGAGGAGAGAGGTAATGTAAGTAGAGTTTGGGGAAGTTTCTGCAAATATAACTATAGCAGTTGGGGTTGGGAGCCCTACAATACAGAAAATGGGTTTTGTGCTAGGGGGAGGGAGAGGAAAACGGGTGGGAGAGGGAGGTAGTGGGAGGGCTACAGTGCACATGACAGAAGGCAGAGTCCTATATGGACTCTGCCAGGCTCCTGGTGGTCACTTTTTGGGATTTTACAGGGACATTACAGGAGAACCATTTGGAGCAGGGATGTAAGTTAAGGATTTGTATACACTAAAGAGTGGGGCCAGTAGTGGGTAAAATTATAGTTGAGTGTTCATCATTATTCTATGCTTCTCAAACAGGGAAAATGGTTATCATTTTAAAATTAAATCGCAACTTTTAACGCTACTACAGCATAATAGGACCCGTTTAAACCTTTGCATCCAGAGTAATCACCCCCGAAACCCAATTTTCACAACACTTACCTTTTTCCTGAGTCTAGATATTTTACCTTGAATTCCTCCAGTCTTTAAGCATGGGTTCGTGCTTTACTGTAAAAAAAAAACCTAGGCACTGTGATAAAACAGCAGTGATATGCCAATTAGGCATTTGGTCACTGAAGTTATTAGTTGCCTTAGCAGTAAAAGTAAGTAGAAAAAAACTTCCATATCTAAAAAACATGCATTAAATACCATGTATTGCCCAATGCCCACCACACCTGCTCCTAGCATCCCACCAGGGAGATGTAATAGAAGTTCTTATCGTTAAAAATGGTGCTAATTTTGTCCCAGCCAATCAGATGTTAACTTTCAAATGGTAACTAACATCTGATTGGTCGGGGCAAAATTAGCACCATTTTTAACGATAAGAACTTTTATTGAATCTCCCTTTTTATTTTTAGGAAAAGACTAGATTGTATTGCCTCTGTGTTTTTTTTTAAACAGTTACGTTTTTTTTTAATTAAAAGGGCTCTTTAAAAAAATAAAAAATATAATCCTTGGTAGGTGGAAGCGATTACTCCTACTTACAAACAGTGATCTATACAACCAAAGAATAACATTCTAGCTACGTCTTAACAGCTCCTCCCAGTGACACACCTCCTTCTCCTCCTGTTATAGAAGGGGGGGGGGAGAAGGAATAGGGAAAGGGAAATCTATTGAATGTAGCTGGTGTGTGACAGCTGTATAGATTGCAGTTTGTAAATAGGAGTGGGATATAAATTTTTCCTTTCTGTTGCCACTAATATTTTAATTCAGTGGTATTTCCAAACACACTGCATGCTGCATTTCTGACAACAATCAATGTACATTCAAACAGGCTGACTTCAGATAAGTAACCTGGCTCATTAACACTTACTTGGTGAAAGTTAGATCACAATGTTTCTCTAATTCCTTTTAGAGAGAGCTTGGTGTTTATGCCTTTTTGTAAATTTGTTTCTGATTGGTCGGATTGTCGGTGTTTCTGATTGGCTCTATTCAGGCAATCTCTCATGAGAAAAGTTTAAAACTAACGAGACGGAAAGGTTCCTATTCCAAAACAACAAAGATAAGCCAAGCTGCAGTGTTGCAATGTTTTTTCAATGCTGTTTCAGTATAATGTGCCTATGTCCTTCCAGTATCTGCTCCTAAGTCTCCACATAGCTTTGCATGAAAATAATATGTAATGTTAACGATTATTTATACAGCCTGCACTAATAGTCATAAAACAACAAATACTCTAGAAACTAGTGGTTTTGTTCACATACTGGCTAAAAAGGATCTAACTAGTCCACGTTAGGATAACAGTGTAAAAATAAAACTATTTGCACTAACCATTTGTATTAACATGTGTGTATGGTGTGAAATTGGCTAATCACAGAGCAAGAAACTTTTGCTGTCAGCCTCAGGATTGGTCATTTCTGCTGGAAAACTGAGGTTGCATAGGGAACTGAGATTGAATGCTGTTTTATGGCCACCTGATCAATCCTCCCTATATATGTAGATTGGTTCAGGAATGTGTATGTGCAGATTTGTAGCAGATCACAGACAGATTCCAAGATGTAATATTTTCAATGGGATAGTAAATATGGGCTACACAGTCTGAGAAAGATTGAGAACTAATGATCTAATTATTTGGCAGAAAAAAACTTTTTTTGTTAATATATAATATATATAATATTGCCTTCGGGTTCCCAATTTGTATAATATTTATTATCCAATATAGTGCTAACCCAATGCATCTCTTTAGAATAAGTTTATCCGTTTATATTGCCTTGAGAATAGCTATTACAGTGCTGCAAGGCATCAGTGCTATCCAGTGAGCCCTGCTCAGTATCAGCATTTTTTGTTTGCCTTTTATGTCTCCCCACTTTTAGCTTGCAATGTTATTACACTTTTGGGGGGCCTGCGCATCAGCAAGTGGGGGTCCTACTATAAGAAAAAGCCATTCCTGAGGCTAAATACCTTGGTGTAGATTAGCACCAAGGCAGACATTTTAATGCATATGTTATTATAAAGAATATTTCCAGATAATAAAACTGTATACAATCCTAGAAATTTAGTGTAAAGCATAACTAAACATAAAATATTTAACTGCTTCTGCCTTATACTTAGACTATGAACACACATTAGTTAAAGATTTTTAGACCGATTTTTAGACGATCGGCCCAATAAACTTTATCTAAAGACAGGTCGCTCTGTTATGTCCAGTTACTGATTTCTGGAACCTGTTTTATACAGAAGTGTGTGAGTGGGAACAACCTCCCATGGCGTATAACTTTGTTAGTCAATCTGGCAGGACCGATCACTTTACAATATCAAGTGAATCAACCACATACTTTAGGTTGTAAGCCGAAGAGTTTATTGGGTGGCAGTTTAACCAGCAGTTATTCAACTTGTCTACATAGCTTTACTAACCTTACGAGGTACATTAATTGTATTGGGATTTGGGGCACAGGTGTATAAATCAAGCACCTATCAAGTTGTTGCCTGATCTCAAACATAGTTTTCTGGTTTCTTCTACTTAAACACTGAAATTGTACAAATTAGGAATTTGTAACCTATTCTAATGATTAACGTGATACTGTAGATCTGCTCTAACTACTTATTAATCTTTTTACGTCAGTTCAGATAACATACTCAACAGTATATATCATACTTTAAAGGGTAGTGCCCTTGTCCGCGCTCTCTATGACTTTCAGGCACAGTATCATCATTCTGACAATTTTATCATCAACATATAACCCCTTCAATATTCTCCGGGTGTAACCGCCCTTTTGCAGAAAGGTTTGAAACCTGCAAGTACTCCGACACTGGAGACAGGATACCAATACCAGGAACCCACATAGGTTGAAATCAGGAACCTTCTCCTGCAAATCATTTCAATGGGTACCATGATTTTAATGTTCTAGGTGCCCCCTCAGGACTTTATTAGGAAGACGGACGACCCTGAGGCTACGATGACTCTCATAGATTCACAAATTAATACCAATAACGAGATGTCCCGGGTGGGTGCCCTTTCTGTCAGCCAATTACACAGCCTGAAAGACGCATAAAAGTCACATGGCTGCTGGGAAATTTCAGATCCCAACAGGAGATGTTAGAATGGGATGTACACTATATACAAAAATTTGGGATGGCTCTTGGACTCACAAAGATCTAAACTTTATGTGTTCCTATGTGTCTAATCTTAATGTCAATGTAGAGTTAATCAGACTAACTTCCTCTAAACCACCCAAACCTATAAATCTCTCTTTATATACCAGACCCTCCATGGACACTAGAGGTGAAGTGTCTCTGATTGTTTGTTTACCAACCCCTGCTAATTCTTTTAATAACTACTGCCTGTGATCAGAATGGTATTTACTGTTTTTATGTACGACGCCATAGCCCAATCATGCATGGGGCGAAAGATAACCTCTCTTAATGTCAGAAAGTCCTTTGTTCTAGTATGTATAAAATACAGTGCTTTATAAGATTCAGTATTGTATCATGAATTTAATCTACTAAGATAAAAACAAGCAAGCATGCTCAGTTATAACTGAGGCACCACTGAGAGAGGAAATTTCCCACCATGCAATTCACACATACAAATGGTCAGTCACCATTTCAGTTTCAGTAACACTGCAGTGAAGAGTTTCTGATGATAAGGCACTTTATAGACAGTTTTAATGTAAGATGCTTCAGGTTGGATATATAGAGAAACAAGGGACAGATCAGCAAATAAATGGTACAGTGATAGTTGGGAAGTATTATAGTTTTCAATAGTGGCACTTAAAAAAACTATTTCCCCGTTTACATACCCTTTATCTTATCTCCAAGCAGTGAGTTACCTGTAATTCAAAACTAAATATTACATTATGTGATGGACAGTTGACTTCTCCAGTTTAATCGCTTTAACCCTTCCTGAATCTCTTTGGTCTTCATTCCATACACAATGGGGTTGTTTAATGGGACGACAAGATAGGTTGTGATTGCAGGTACGAATTTTATGTTCAATGGAGGGTTTGGATAATAAAGAAAAATGAAAAGGGGTAAGTCTGTAGAAATGTAATGTAATGATAACAGTATGGCGTGGGCACTGCAAGTGTTTAGGGTTTTCCATCGAGCCTCTGGAGATTGCAACTTCTGAACCACTCTAAATATATTAACATAGGAGAAAACTACAAGAACTTTATCTACAAATATTACACATGCCAGAAAGACCATGTATAGAACAAAGTTCCTCAGCTCTCCACAAGTCTGTCTAATGATTTCAATAAACTCACAGTACGACTGGTAAATTATGTTCGGTTTACAGAAAGTTAAGTTTGCAGTCATGATGGGAAGAGGTAAGATAACAATTGCACATTGTATCACAACAAATATCACAGTCTTGGAAAGAAAATAGGTGTCATGATAGTTGAGTGTCTGAGAGGGTTACCAAACTGTGCGATGTACCGATCTAAAGCCCTTAGTACAAAAAGCGAAGATTCCAAGCCACTCATGGTGTAAGATAAAATACATCTGTGTGACACATCAATCATAACTGTTTAGTCCATTTGAATCAAACACAGAATGGCCAGTAACTTGGAACTACTGCAATAGACACCCATAGATCGTGATGATGCCGAGGGAAATTAGAGCTATTACACATGCCATGGGCTTATGAAGTCTGTGGTCCTGTCCATATTAGAAAAATCATGATGCGTTACCAAGGATCCACCATCATGTACATTAAACAACAAATAAGAGAAAACCAACAGTCTCTTGTTTTGGGTCCGATGAAGACCAATCAGAAGAAATTCAGATGGACATGGTCTGAGGGTTGTGTTATAGTCATTCATTAACACTGAAAGTAATAAATAGAGAGATGCTTTAATTAATATAAATTAATATCCTGTGCGTATAACTTAAATTTAAATGTTTTTTTCATTAAGTGTAAATATCGTTCATAATATAACCCAATTCCAAATAAACATATGAATGCATAAGTCAAAGCTGTATCACAATATACCCTTGTAGAATTCATTGCCTATAAACATATTTTTTGTTTTGAGTGTGTCTGTGAATCTCCTGTTCATTAAAATCTTTTCTTAGTTGATGCAACTGACTGAAGTTACGTCTAAGAACTAAACTTCAAGTCCGTTGATCTAATTGATTACAACAGATATACCATGACCTGGATGAATGAGAACCTTCACAAGCATTGAAAGGGAACCTTTACTTTTTGTTGGTTACAAGCATAAGAATTCAGTAGTGGTGCTCTATCCTTTAGTTTAAAGTTTGAAGTGTGTGATCTGCATATATTGGAATAACTGCAATGGTTTTACATGACTATGTTTGTGAACATTGGCAAAAGTTTTATTTGAGAATTTTCCACACTTGTCTCCCTTTTCTCCCATGAGTTATTTCAGTTTTGTCATAAATAATTGTTAGTCCCACGTTTCTTTTAATTAAGGAAGATTATGGGTTTGGGTAATGTTAATTTGAAGTATGTAACCTGCAAATAGGCAAATTTTAAATTCTGAGTCATGTACAGTTATACTTATGATTTCTAGACGTTGTCGAATTGCTATTGCTAAAGTCTCTATTGCTAGCGCTAATAGAGTAAGGACAGTGGGCAGCCTAGTCTGGTGCCTCTAGTTATTTGTATTGACTTGGGAGATGTAGAAGGTATTTTAGCTATGCAGTGGGGTCATTCATTATAATATCCCTTAAGAAACTGTATGAAGGAAGGCCGGGACAGAAAATCAAAAGGCCTTTTCGGTATCAAGCATTAATATACAGCTTGGTATGCTTCTTTTGTTTATATAATCTATGATATTGCAGGCCCGTTTAGTATTGCCACTCAATATGTATTAAGATTTGTCTAAATATTTAAATCAAATAGGTCTAAAACTTAATTGCTCTGATTATCTCCTCTGTGGAGAAAAGTTAAGTTGCAATTGATTTCAAATTATTTGTGAGGTGTTTGGGGCAATAGGAGGCTATGTTTGTGGGGGGGTTTTCGATGATGATTTGGTTAATGGTGAAAATATTGTATACTTTTTGCATTGGGGGGTTTTCTCCTTATTTGTGTGTGTTTTAAACTAATTTCTTATCGCTAGTTTTGTGGTATATAAAAGGGCTGCTAATCGTCTGCGTTCGGGCTTGTTTATTTTGAATGAAAAATTGCTTTGGCTTTGGTCCATCTCTTTTTTCCTTGCGCTTTAGTAACTAGCAGTGCTGTAAGTTTCTTTAGTGTGTGTTGATGATGAGAGATTCCAGTAACGCATACTGAGTGTGATTATTGATTACTAATCTTTCTTTTCATTTTGCCCTGCCATAGTTTTTAAATGAATTGGTAGGTCCCCACACGTGTGGTTGTGGTGCCTGTGGGAGGCAAAAGTTCCATTTTAGCCGGTGATACAATGTCTAGAAGGTGTTGGGTACCCATAGGAATAATCCCCAATCTAGAGGAACAGGTGTGTGTGTGGAATAAATGTTTAGTCCTTAGTTGCCTAGATCCATTCCCTCCATATATCAAGGTAAGATTAATGAGGAAGGTGGGATATGGAAAATCAATGTTTCATTATGCTAGCAGTTAAACATTCTTTAAGTGTATTGCTTTAGGTTGGTTTGCTGTAGTAGTGCCTGGTTGAATATTGTACTTGTCTATCTCTGCTGCAGAACCACGTTTGGTATATTTGCTCAAAGTACAATGAAATTTTACAACCTTCAGAAACTGCCTATCCCCTGATTTATTTTATGTTAAAATGAATATACAGTATTGCATAGGTACGGTATCTAACAAAGAATATGCTTGTGAAGGTTCTCATTCATCCAGGTCATGGTAGATCTGTTGTATTCAATTAGATCAACTGGACTTGATGTTTAGTTCTTGAAGACGTTTCGCTAGTATCAACAAGGAATAGATTGGTTAGAGATGAACAGGGAGATTCACCAGAGCCACACTCAAATATCTTAGAAGGATATTTTTACTAGAGGCTGCACAGTGTTATTTCCCCCTTGTATTTCATGCCAGCCTCTGGGCTTGCGGCCGCTGCGTAAGTCTCTCTTCCAACACACCACAGTTAGGGTTAAATTTGCGCTAACCAATAGTGGGTCGGTTAGTGCAACTTTACACCTAAAATACAGTGCAGCGGTGGGCTGTAATTCCCCAATCCTGGTATTTAGTCAAAACTAGCATTTTGAAATCAACATTTCAAGGAGTTGAAGCTATTCAATTCTGACGAAGAACTGGTAGAAAGAACCACAGCAGTTCATGCATCATTAGAATAGGTCACAAGAAAAATGTGCCTAGCTTGCTACTTGCTTAACGTGATACGTAGATCTGCTCTAACTACTTATTAAACTTTACGTCAGTTCAGATAACATACCCAACAGTAATATCATACTTTAAAGGGTAGTGCCCTTGTCCGCGCTCTATGACTTCAGGCACAATATCATCATTCTGACGATTTTATCATCAACATATAACCCCTTCAATATTTCCGGGTGTAACCATATATCCAATATGTCCACAAAAGTACTCATACAATTAGTAAAACACATTTCTTGTGGAGTGTCTCTACTTAAATATAATATCAAAAACCTTAAAAAACACTAAAATACACCAAACAAACATCATTAGTGATGGAGGATGTCATGTGATGCATGCATATCTCACTATTTCAATATTTTGTGCATCATGACATATGCTCAATGATACCTGTACCAAAGGATAAGTTGTGCATTTCCTTGTCCTTAATATATCTATGGTATAGGTAGGATTTACACTGAAACAGACAGTAAGGAGGATTCTATAGTATCGCGGGCTGGTTGCCACTGGCTTGTTACATATACAACCGTTGGTTATTGTATTATGTTTATGCGCCGATCCTTTCGGATTTGGCATATATGTCTATAACACGTTCACTGCATGTCTTGGTGGTCTATTTCGCCCACTTTTGTTAGGTCACATATACAAACTACCAATATTACTGCAATAACTAACTTTTAGTACCACAACATTTGGTCATAGCGTATCAATATCCCCCCCCCCCCGCGGTTTTACTAGATTCCTCAATTACTCTATAGTGCATTAAACACTTATCGTTCTGTGTCCATATGCGTCTGAGCTCCGGTATTCACTCCATTTGGAAATGGCGCTCGGGTCCTCAGACGCGATCCTGCATCACTAGATCTCCTCCTCTGAAACAGCCGATGTACGTTTCGTCACTCACACGTGACTTCGTCAGGGCGTCACACTGACGAAGTCACGTGTGAGTGACGAAACGTACATCGGCTGTTTCAGAGGAGGAGATCTAGTGTTAAACATAATACAATAACCAACGGTCGTATATGTAACAAGCCACTGGCAACTAGAGATGTCCGAACTTCGCAAAATCCGGTCCGCTTGAGGATCCGCGAATTTTCGAAAAAAAATTGAAAATTCGAAAATCCGCGAGCGGACCCGTTAAAATTAAAAATACCCTTGAAATAATGAGATTTTCTGTATTTTCGACAATTTCGAAATTACGAGTTTCACGTATTTTTTGGGAATTTTCGAAATTACGAGTTTTCAGTATTTTCGAAAATATGTATTTTCGAAATACAAGTAATCCTCGTAATTCGAAATTTCGAAAATACGTAGTATGGAGTAAGAGAAATCCTTGTATTTTCAAAATTTTTCGAAAATACATGTTTTCCCGTATTTTCGAAAATTTTCGAAATACGAAAAATCCGTGAATCGGAAGTTCGGAAGGCGGAAAATCCGAAAATCTGCCGTTCACGAACGGGATAAATCCGCGGCGGATCCGGGTTCAGGTCCGCGAACCGGCATCCCTACTGGCAACAGCCCACGATACTATAGAATCCTCCTTACTGTCTGTTTCAGTGTAAATCCTACCTATACCATAGATATATTAAGGATAAGGAAAAGCACAACTTATCCTATTGGTACAGGTATCATTGAGCATTGTAAATGATGCACAAAATATTGGAAATGAGTGAGATATGCATGCATCACATGATCATCCTCCATCACTAATGAATGTTTGTTTGGGTGTATTTAGGTGTTTTAAGGTTTTTGATATTATATTTAAGTAGAGACATCTCACAAGAAAGTGTGTTTTACTAATTGTATGAGTACTTTTGTGGACATATTGGATATATGGTGGGAGATGTTCCATTTTGTGTGGGGCCTGTTAGGGAACTTTTTACAAGCATTTGTTTTAAGTTGGGTGGTTGTCAGTAAGCTAAGAGAGGGGGGTCTGGGAATATTTCTAGTAGTCTGTCATCCCCACACAAAATGCAACATCTCCCTGTTTAACACAAGAAAAATGTAGCCTAACTTGCTACTATGCTTAACATGATACTGTAGATCTGCTCCAACTACTTATTAATCTTTTTACGTCAGTTCAGATAACATACCCAACAGCATATGTCATACTTTAAAGGGTAGTGCCCTCGTCCGCGCTCTCTATGACTTTCAGGCACAGTATCATCATTCTGACGATTTTATCATCAACATATAACCCCTTCAATATTCTCCGGGCGTGACCATATATCCAATATGTCCCCAAAAGTACTCACGCAATTAGTAACAAAGCGTTTCTTGTGAGATGTCTCTACTTAAATATAATATCAAAAACCTTAAAAACACCTAAAATACACCAAACAAACATTCATTAGTGATGGAGGATGATCATGTGATGCATACATTTAGTGCATCATGTACATAAGCTCAATGATACCTGTACCAATAGGGCAAGTTGTACATTTCTTTGTCCTTGATATCTTTAAGGTAAAGGTAGGATTTACACTAAAACAGACAGTAAGGAGGATTCTGTAATATCGCGGACTGGTTGCCAGTGGCTTGTTACATATACGACCGTTAGTTATTTTATTATGTTTATGCGCCGATCCTTTCAGATTTGGCATATATGTCTATAACACATTCACTGCATGTCTTAGTGGTCTCTTTCACCCACTTTTGTTAGGTCACATATACAAATTGCCAATATTACTGCAATAACAAACTTTTAGTACCACAACATTCGGTCCTAGCGTATCAATATCCCCCCGCGGTTTTACTAGATTCCTCAATTGCTCTAAAAAGCATTAAAACACTTATCCTTCTGTGTCCATATGCGTCTAAGATCCGGTTTTCATTCCATTTGAAAATGGTGCTCGCGTCCTCAGACGCGATCCTGCATCACTAGATCTCCTCCACTGAAACAGCCGACGTACGTTTCGTCACTCACACGTGACTTCGTCAGGGCGTCACACTGACGAAGTCACGTGTGAGTGACGAAACGTACATCGGCTGTTTCAGAGGAGGAGATCTAGTGTAAACATAATACAATAACCAACGGTCGTATATGTAACAAGCCACTGGCAACTAGAGATGTCCGAACTTCGCAAAATCCGGTCCGCTTGAGGATCCGCGAATTTTCGAAAAAATTTGAAAATTCGAAAATCCGCGAGCGGACCCGTTAAAATTAAAAATACCCTTGAAATAATGAGATTTTCTGTATTTTCGACAATTTTCGAAATTACGAGTTTCACGTATTTTTTCGGGAATTTTCGAAATTACGAGTTTTCATGTATTTTCGAAAATATGTATTTTCGAAAATACAAGTAATCCTCGTAATTTCGAAAATTTTCGAAAATACGTATGTATGGAGTTAAGAGAAATCCTTGTATTTTCTAAAATTTTTCGAAAATACATGTTTTCCCGTATTTTCGAAAATTTTCGAAAATACGAAAAATCCGTGAATCGGAAGTTCGGAAGGCGGAAAATCCGGAAAAATCTGCCGTTCACGAACGGGATAAATCCGCGGCGGATCCGGGTTCAGGTCCGCGAACCGGCCATCCCTACTGGCAACCAGCCCACGATACTATAGAATCCTCCTTACTGTCTGTTTCAGTGTAAATCCTACCTATACCATAGATATATTAAGGATAAGGAAAAGCACAACTTATCCTATTGGTACAGGTATCATTGAGCATATGTAAATGATGCACAAAATATTGGAAATGAGTGAGATATGCATGCATCACATGATCATCCTCCATCACTAATGAATGTTTGTTTGGTGTATTTTAGGTGTTTTTAAGGTTTTTGATATTATATTTAAGTAGAGACATCTCACAAGAAATGTGTTTTTACTAATTGTATGAGTACTTTTGTGGACATATTGGATATATGGTTACACCCGGAGAATATTGAAGGGGTTATATGTTGATGATAAAATCGTCAGAATGATGATATTGTGCCTGAAAGTCATAGAGAGCGCGGACAAGGGCACTACCCTTTAAAGTATGATATATACTGTTGGGTATGTTATCTGAACTGACGTAAAAAGTTTAATAAGTAGTTAGAGCAGATCTACAGTATCACGTTAAGCATAGTAGCAAGCTAGGCTACATTTTTCTTGTGACCTATTCTAATGATGCATGAACCTGCTGTGGTTCTTTCTACCAGTTCTTCGTCAGAATTGAAGTAGCTTCAACTCCTTGAAATGTTGATTTCAAAATGCTAGTTTTGACTAAATACCAGGATTGGGGAATTTACAGGCCACCGCTGCACTGTATTTTAGGTGTAAAGTTGCACTAACCGACCCACTATTGGTTAGCGCAAATTTAACCCCTAGACTGTGGTGTGTTGGAAGAGAGACTTACGCAGCGGCCGCAAGACCCAGAGGCTGGCATGAAATACAAGGGGGAAATAACAGCTGTGCAGCCTCTAGTAAATAAATCTCTTCTAAGATATTTGAGTGTGGCTCTGGGTGAATCTCCCTGTTCATCTCTAACCAATCTATTCCTTGTTGATGACTAGCGAAACGTCTTCAAGAACTAAACATCAAGTCCAGTTGATCTAATTGAATACAACAGATCTACCATGACCTGGATGAATGAGAACCTTCACAAGCATATTCTTTGTTAGATACCGTACCTATGCAATACTGTATATTCATTTTAACATAAAATAAATCAGGGGATAGGCAGTTTCTGAAGGTTGTAAAATTTCATTGTACTTTGAGCAAATATACCAAACGTGGTTCTGCAGCAGAGATAGACAAGTACAATATTCAACCAGGCACTACTACAGCAAACCAACCTAAAGCAAATACACTTAAAGAATGTTTAACTGCTAGCATAATGAAACATTGATTTTCCATATCCCACCTTCCTCATTAATCACACTGAAAACATACAACGATAGTTGAAGGTTGATAAACAGAAAGATATATTTATCTTGAACAAGCACATTCATTTTCCATTTTAAGAGAAAAAGGCAAGTACTATTCCAGGCTATTATCATAAAATGGTCCAGACTGGCGTTAAGTACTGTAAAAAACAAAAAACAAAATGCAGTATTAGGTATCACACTTTTCCCTGAAGTTTAGAAAGTCTCCCTGATATTAACAAAAGGTCCCTGACAGAGATGGCCGAACTATATAAAGTTCGGTCCGTTTTCGAACTTCAGTAGAAGTTCGCAAGTTTGAATTCGGGCCCATTAAAGTCAATGGGAGAATGATAGTTCGAAAAGTCTGGGTGATTTACAGCTAAACTAACAATGGTAACTTACTGTAAATGGATGTGGCACCTGGGAAATGGTCTGGGGAACATGTCACTATCACCAAAGCTTTTTAAAACATTTCTAAAACACGAGTGGACAATTGTCGGGCTTTGCGCAAGCTACATTCAAGGGTTACAGCCAATTCGAGGGTTACCGAACGATACTTGAGGGTTAGCGATAGTCACCATAAATACGAGGGCTACCGAAATTGAACGATACTTTCGAGGATTACCGAAAACGGATGATGCTTTTGAGGGTTAGCGAACTGTACATTCTAGGGTTATCGAAAACATTATCGAAAACATTCCATACATTCGAGGGTTACCGAAAAGGAACTATAGATTTGAGGGTTATCGAACGATACATTCTAGGGTTAGCGAACGGCTCGTAAATTCGATAATTAATCCCTGACTACCTGAAATTAAATTTTTAACTAGAACGAGGAGAGAGAAACAATCCCAGAGATTATTGGAGGAGAGCGAGTGACAGAAGCTCTCATCAGTGTCGTAGATAGAAATCGCAGAGCCCCATAGCAAAATTTTAGATGGGGCCCCTCAACCCACAAAAAACCCAAACAGTTTGGTGCAGTTCAACCAAATCTGGGCAGGTTTTTTAAAGGGCATGTCCAGCCAAATTTTTATGTCACATCGTTCAGCCCCAAAGATGCTCCCAGGCTCAGATTTTCTATTTATAAACCCCCCCGATTCCTCGATGGCGTGAACACCCCTCCTCTGATGCTGTTGTGAGCTGGTTGGTTATGAGCATGCACAGTAGGAGAGGAGTCTCGTTCTGTAATGGTGTCAGCCATTGGCCGTAATGTCTTTATCACGGATGAAGAGAGGGTCCGCATTTTTTTAAGTAGAATATCTGAGCCTGGGAGCCTCTTTGAAAGGTTTAAGTAAAACAAAAAGGGGGTTTGTGGGACTGAACTGCGTGAGGTAAGAATTAGGAGGGTGGACATGTCTGCAGGGGACCAGGGGCCCCCCTTTGGCTCTGGGCCCTATAGCAATCGCTATGGTTGGTATGGTGATCCCAACGATATAACTATCACTCTCCTGCTCCAAAGATACAGTAAATTGGACCATGCACACTGATTGCTTTTTCTAATTGGTAAGTAGATGTATCAGAAATATTGTTTTTATATAGCTGGCTTTATTTATTTATTTTTTGTTGGGCGGCGGTGGTTTCTCCCTGAAGTGAGTTTTTGCAGGGTGGGTGGGACATTTGTAGTATGATAAATTAATTTCATGAACAAAGAAAAAAAAAAAAGGACCTATGTATACATTTTTCAGGAAAGCATAATGCTTTAATGTTTCATGTTGTGCCAGAGGTGGATTATTTCAGTCCGAGATAAAATAAATGTAAAATATGTTTATTCAGTCAGGCAGTGGCATAAATTCCTTCACAACACAGACGGAACCTCTTTATTGGCATATGAAAATGAAACAACTGTTTTTGGTTAATTAAGACTCCCATGTGTAAGAGTAGGTTAAAGGAAAGTTGAAGCTAAAAGAATGAATGGGTCTAAAATAGCCAACTGGCAGATAGCTTTAACTCAAACCCACTAGTTACAGTGAGCTCTGGCAGTGAGAAGAGGGAGTGGTTAGAGAATTTACTGAGCATTAGAGATGGGAACCGGATCCGAAACGGAACCCCTAGGTTCCAAAAACCGAATGTTCTGTCCAAAACCGGACGGATCGTTTGGATTTCGGGACTTCAGAGTGCGTTTTCAATTTTTTTATCAAATGTTCAAGCTATTTTAGAAGGTTCTCAAAAATAGCCTTGAACGTTCGATAATACTCGAGAAAACGATCAGAAACTCAAAAATAGTCGAGGATTATCGAACATTCTGAGCTATTTTCGAGAATATTTGTCCCGAATTTAAGTTCCGTTTTTGGATTTTCGGATCTTCAGTATTTTCCCGAGATCTGAAAACCCGAAAACAGAACGAAACCCGGCAGTTTTGGCCATCTCTACTGAGCATATGCAACTATGGGGCCAATGCTATATAGGCATTTTTTGCCTGAAATTAGTCTAAAACCCACGCTACCCGATGTACTATTAGGTTAGCGTGGGATTTGAACTACTTTCGTGCTGGCCCTACCATTTCTAATAATTTTTGGAAATAGTACGGCATAGCCAATGTAGTAATGGCTAAGTTACGGTTAGCGCAACGATTTTGTGCTAATCTTAACGCCATTATCACTCTGGCATACAGAGCTGATGCAGAACAGAAAAAGTTGCATCTTACCTGACAGGGATCCCACGATACAGTAAGTCTTGCAAGAGACTTTAAAGCATTGTGGGATCCCGGTCAGATAAGATGCAACTTTTTCTATTCTGCATCGGTCCATATGCGTCTGTGGCATCTGGGTCTGTGGCCTAAGCCAGAAACCTGCAGAATTAAACAGGATAACACCAAAATGAGTTTAGATTTTGTATATGTGAAATACATACTGTACAGTAGAGACAAATTACTTCATTCTGGGCCATTTATATTTTAGATCTAGTTTTTCTTTAAAAGAATGTATGCATAGTATTTATTTTGTCCTTGCTTTACCCCTTCCATATCCTTTAGCATAGTCTCTTCACTAATTTTACAGCTGTTGCTATTTCATTTTCTTTTATTTATTTCCTTAAAACGGACTCATTTTAAGGACACTGTGGAGTCAGCTGATAAATAGCTGAGCAACATAATTATAGTAGCTCTATGTGATTATGTGCAGTTTTAGACTCTGGCTTTTAATGTCAGTGCTATATGCAGCTTCCATCTAATAGAGGATTTTTTTAGTTGGGGAGTTTGCTATGGGTCATTTCTTCTGGAGAAAAATGTAAACATCTCTGTAAAAATGATCTGCAGATTCCCAAACAAAGAAGAGCGCTACAACCCACCAAAGGCAACACAAACACGTTTAAAGGGATAGCGTTGCCTTAAAAATAGCATTGTCAGAAAACTCACGCAAGCAATTAGCACGGTGGGTATTGCTAATAAATTATTTGTTGGTGAAATAAGTAAAATCTCTATTACAGCTAGCTATGCAGTTGTTTTCACATTTTCTCTCATCCTCAGAGATGCAAAGAGATGCATATTATCTCACTTCTCTCCCACTGCCTTTAATCACACTGTCTAAGCAAGTCAGTGGCTTTCAAGATGTAACTTGAGTCAGATAGAAAAGGGATGCATTTTGTTAATGTATGTATGTAAATATTTATGTATTTTATTTCTTATATAGTGCTACATATTCCGCAGTGCTTTACAATTATTTACTTAATTCACATCAGGCCCTGCCCCGAAGAGCTTACAATCTAATCACTTAATGTACACATACAACCTATCAGTATGTCTTTATGATTGTGGGGGAAACCGGAGTGCCTGGAGGAAACCCACGCAGGCACAGGGAGAACATACAAACTCAGATTGCAGATGTATCCAAGGATGGAATCGAACTCAGGACCTTAGTGCTGCAAGGCATCAGTGCTAACCACTGAGCCACCGTGCTGTGAAAGTCTTATTACATCATTGTTTGTTCCTTTTACAATACACAATTCTTACCCAGAAGCAGAAGAAGTTAATGGGTACCCATTTACTGATGGTTTACATTGATCTTTCAGTTAGTACAAATAAAGATTACTCATTAGGTGATTGTAAAAATGTATAGGTAAAACATTGGCATATATTACAATATATCTATTAATGGGTAATAATTGACAGAGATGTTACACAACTTTGCAGCTATAATGATGCTAGAGAAGCATAGACTAATACAGTAAGATTAATCACCTCACAAGGATAATTAGTAGTTTGAAGCTTATATATATATATATATATATATATATATAGCTTTTATAATTCATGGAAGGGAGCACCACATTAACAATACTAACAGTATGCTAGCAAATGGCAAAAGTCTAGGCTGTTTCTTTACCTGTTACAACTTTTTAGTCAACCCCATCATTCAGATCCCAGCAGCAGCAGCACCTCTGCCTGGAAATAGACCATGGACAAAAATTAAACTATAACAATATTATAATTATGTTCTTCTTATACCCTATGATCAAGCTGCACTATTCGAATCTTGGTCCTTCTTGGAAATAAAACAATGTCTCACAGACAGGGGACTAAATACTCTTTGTATGTATGTATGTATGTATAATTTTATTTATAAAGTAAAAAAAAGTTTGTTACTTTTAATGTAAGCTTCAATAAAAGTTATATTTTTAAAAAGCCGGGTGATCGAGCAATAAGTTTGTGGATCGAGGAGTGCGGACCTTCTTCCCTACAAGTATTAAGGAGCGTTGGTTTTTTTTTGCCTTCCTCTGGATCAACAGTTAGGCAGAAAATGAGGGTATTTGTAGATGGGTTGGAGTGGATGGACATATGTCTTTATTCAATCTCAAATACTATACTAAATACAATTCCATACATCGGTTAAGAACACACATGTGTATAAATTCTGGATAAATTGATATAAGTGCAGCATGCCTTGACACATTAGGAATGAGATCCCTGCCCTGAAGAGCTACAAAGCTAGACTTTGGGTATTTGCAAACAGAAAAGTGAAAATTATGGAATGGTTGGAGACCTAGACAAACACCTTAGGACCAGGAGGCTTTCCTGACAAGATTTCTTTTCGATTTCCCTTTTTTTTTCTCTTTGTTCCCAACCCCTTCATCCCCTCTACCCTTTTCTTTTTTTCTTTTTAGTGTTTCACTTAGGGCTAGGCCACACTAGCATGTTTTCGCACAAGATTGCGCATGTCATTTTGGAATGGAAATCGAGGGAACAATTCTCAACAATTCTCGCAATTTCCAATGCACATAAGATTTCGCATCCATTTCTGTTTTGCATTCACCATTTTTTGCAAAAACGCCATTATGGAGAATAGCGAAAAAGCATAGTCAAACGTGAGACAACATGTGACAACGCATCAGAAAGGCATGCACAATCGCATGCGTTAACGTTTGCGATTGCGTGCTTTGGTGCATTGTAGTGTGGCCTCAGCCTTATTCTTTAAATAATCCATCAGCTTATAACTGTCCACAAATAAAAACTTTACTGCCTGTTGCATGTTGACCTCGGTACCTATTTCACGGGACTCCTGCTTATGACTACAGATGGACTAAAAATTAACTCGAAACTTCCATAGTTCGGACAAACTTGGACTTTTATAACTTTCTTCACTATGAACTAGTATAGTATAGTATAGTATTTGAGGTTGAATAAAGACATACGTCCATCCAGTTCAACCCATCTAGCAATATCCTCATTTCCTGCCTAACTGTTGATCCAGAGGAAGGCAAAAAAAACCACCAAATTTCTGAAGGAAAAAAAATTCCTTCCTGACTCCAAGTGGCAATTGGAAATTTCCCTGGATCAACTCTACTTTATGTATCAATACCAGTAACTTGCAACATTCCTTGTTTGCAGAAACTCATCCAGCTTTTTTTTTAAACTGACCAATGAACCTGCCATAACAACGTCCACTGGGAGACAGTTCCATAGCTTTACCGTTCTCACTGTGAAAAACCCTTTTCGAACTTGAAGCCTTAACTTTTTTTCTTTAAGTCTTAAGGGATGACCTCGTGTCCTTTGACATGTTCTATTGGTGAACAATGCCCCAGATAGTTTATTGTATGGCCCGTTAATGTATTTATACACAGTAATCATATCCCCACGCAAGCGCCTTTTCTCCAGCGTACATAATTGTAACTTTTCCAGTCTCTCTTCATATTCAAGCTCTCACAATCCCCTTATTAATTTACTTGCCCTTCTCTGAACCCTTTCCATTTCAAAGATGTCCTTTTTGTGCACAGGATTCCAAAATTGCACTGCATATTCCAAATGAGGCTTTACCAATGTTTTGTAAAGAGGGAGGCAAAACTAGTTTGGGTTTTCCACTGACGTTTTTCTGATAATTATCGAAAATTCAATAATTATGTAAATTTGTATACCATTCACTAACCCTCGATTTCGTCCATAACCCTTGAATGTAACATTTTGTCAATAACCTTCGAATGCATTTCAGCGATAACCCTCTAATGTACAGTTTTGTCTATTACCCTCCAACGTGGTATTTCAGCATTATCCCTTGATTGTTCTGTTTTGCAGATAACCCTCGAATATACGGTTTTGGCGATAACCCTCGAATGCGGCGTTTCATTGATATCCCCCAAATGTTCCATTTTGGTGATAGTTTTGGTGATATGTACATGTTTCCCAGACCAATTCCCAGGTGCCAGAGGCATTCACAGTAAGTTACCATAGCTATTTTATTTGTAATTAACTAGAATTTACAAATTGTTTTTTACCATTAGCTTTAATGGGTTAGTTTTCGAACTATAGAACTTTAGAAATGTTACTAAAGGAACCGAACTTCAGAAAGTTCGGCCATCTCTACTTACTCCATGTCCCATTCTTGCGCCTTCAGCAGACTTAGCTAAAGTTACACTAGCAATTGTGGTTTTAAGTCCCCTTGCCCACTGGCTTTTATAATGAGGGAATATCCATCCAATATTTTATATTAAAGGCATTAGACCCTTAATTATAGGGCCAGGTAGGGGGTGCTACTAACACACGAATGCTTGCCCTATATTTTTAGTAGATGTAATATGTCATCTGAACTTTTAATACAAGCTTACTGTGATTTTGTTTGTATCTTTATTACTGGAGAGCTAACCCAACCTTTGGTATTGGGGAGATACAACTGAATTGGGTACTCATTTCCCCATAGTAAAGAAATAAAAATAGGTATGCATCAAAACTGACCCTGCCAAAACATGTATGAAACATAAGTACCGGGCATTTAACCTTTATTAGTAAACCTTTTATATTTAATGGATGTATGTTTTGTTGTGTGTGTGCATGTGTGAATGTGATATGAAATGCTTCATGTGTAATTTTGGAAATAACACATTTTGATTAGACAATTGTTATGCCTATCATAGTAGCAGCAGGACAAACCAATGTACCATCCAGGAAACAATTCAATAACTTGACGAATGTGTCTTTTTTCAACCTTGATTATTATGTAATTTTCCCCTCAATGGTTATTCATAGATGGGGCTGTTTTGGCAGCAAACGTGAAATAAAATGTATTTCTAAAGAAAACAAAAACCCTGAAGTTACAGTAGAAGAGATGATTTTGTATTAATTTGATCCCCTTATATGTTTTTCATATTTTATGGTTAAACTGACACAATACTTCCTTAACTTAAAACATTCAGGACCATGGGCTGAATGTTAACCAACATGGAATATATTGCAATATAATCAGGGGCTTAAGGGATACCAGATACTGCTGATATATTTGAATTAAAATGACATGTTTTTACTTAAGGAACTGTTTCCAGCGAAAGCTGCTTTGCCTGCTAATAATTAAAGTCTTATTTTATTCAGTACAGACATTGAATGTTATAAAGCTTTTTTAGACTTTATGTTTTTAAAGCAATTTGATTTATAAAACTGATCTTTATTTAAAAGTAAAATTAAGTAAATGCTATTTGTCCCTAAAACGGTTCGTAATATTCTTTGCATTAATAAAGGAATTTACTGTTCAAAGCATCAGTACTTGTGAGTGTGGTTCTTTTGCTAAGCAACAGGCAATCATGCAAAGCGATCACATGGATTTAACAAAAGTTTGGCCTCTCATTATTCTGTATTGTTCTCTTCTTGCTGCCCTGCACATTCTTTGAATTTTTTTTCAAAACTGCATTGAAAGGAAGTTCAAAAGACTCCATTTTAGAAAATGGATTCCACAGGCATAAAATATTCCCACACAGCACTTCTTACTATGCAGTATTACAATCGAACTAGCTTTGATAATAAGATTGGTATAAATATTGCCCCTGAATGATTGACAGCCAATTTTTATGTAGTTGCTTAAACATTAACCTATATTATACCG
This sequence comes from Hymenochirus boettgeri, assembly GCA_019447015.1. Taxonomy (NCBI): domain Eukaryota; kingdom Metazoa; phylum Chordata; class Amphibia; order Anura; family Pipidae; genus Hymenochirus; species Hymenochirus boettgeri. The sequence goes on from CM033472.1 coordinate 149,939,036, forward strand.
AGGGGGGAAAAAACCTTTATAAATTATTTGTTTTCTCAAGATAATTTGGTTTATAAACTTACAAAAAAAAGGACAAAAGTAAATGGCAACTAACATTTTTGTTTAAATGAACAACTGATATTTCCCCCCTTCAAATATTTGTTATGGGCAGACTATCAAGGGATAATTTATAATCTGACTGTATTGCTGTGGCATATATCATCCATTAGATTCAAAGCAGAACATTATTTTTGTAACCTATGAAAGTCAATGTGAACATAGCTTTATATTTCATGTTTGTTACATTGCTTCATACTTAATAACTGCAAGAACAATGAAAAATAGGATTTGTGTGACCTGTGATGTATCATGATGGTTAAGGCATAATTTCCTTTTTTTCCTGTGCCAGACAGCAGTTTATCTAATAATACAGACATTAATGACAGGCATTAAGCAGGTGAGTCTGTAAATATTCCTTCTAGAAGCTTTTCCTGTTTTTTTTTTACTCATTCATACATCTAGTCCAACCCTTTTAGCCTACTTGTTAACCCATAGGAAGGCAAAAAACAGCTGAAGGAAAAAAATGCCTTCCTAATTCCAAATAGCAATCAGAAACAATCCTTGGACATCAAGAGCTATATGTGTAAATCCCAGGAAATTTCAATATATTTCAGTTTTAGAAACCAATCCTGCCCCATCCTAAAGCTATCCAATGAACTTTCCATTACCACATCTGCTGGAAGACAGTTCCACAGTGTCACCTTCCTCAATGTAAAGAAACCTTTCCTAGCCTGAAGATGAAACTTCATTTCTTTTAACCTCAAACATGTCCACAGTTCTCTGATATGACCTATGATTAAACAATACATTAGAGAGTTTATTGTATAGCCTTTTAATATATTTATATTAAATCACAATTTCCTTGCACAAGCACCTTTTCTACAGTGTAAGTAGCCCTAACTTGTCTAATCTGTCTTTATTCCCCTTATTAGTTTAGTTGCCCTTCTCTGAACTATTTCCATTAAGATGTTGCTTTTATATATGAAATTCAAAAACTGCACAACATACTCCAGATGAATCCTCCCAGTGCTTTGTTAGCAGGGAGAATAATATTTTTACCCCCTAAATCTATCCCCCACCTTTTTGCTATAACCATTTCTGTCTGACATTGTTTGAAACAGCTAATTCAATTATCTACTAAATCTCCCAAATATTTTTCCAACAGAGATTCACATAGCACAGAGTCATTTATGGTAAAGTCAACCCCAAATGCATCACCCTACATTTATCAACACTGAATCTCATCTGACACTCTATTGCTTATTTAGATCTATTTAGGTCTGCCTGCAGAAATTGCACATCATTTGAAATTTCTATGATCTGTATAGTTTTGTGTCATCAGCAAACACTTCTTAGTTCACATTAAAATGAAGTGTCCCCAGTACAGAACCCTAAGGCACCCCATTTACAGCATTAGTCCATTACAATGAAGCTTCATTGACAACTACTCTCTGTTTGCGCTCTCATAACCAGTTCTCTTTTGGTCTGTATCGCATGCGCTCTGATAAGGTCCAATTGTGGAAGCACAACGCCTGCAATTTTTCCATGTGCTCAAGTGGGGTTGCAGCCTCATGAAATGGACCTGCTGCCATTGCATTAAATTCATGCTGTAAGTCTCTACTCAGTGCAGCTTGAATTACATTTCTAATTGTACATCAATACACACACTAGTATAAATGGTAGAGTGCAGATATAAACACATAAAAAGACAGTCTTGTAGAAATGCTCACAAACATAAAGGGTTAACAGTTTACTTCATAAATACATTTGAAAAGGGTTAATACCTTCCCCCACTCTAAGCAGCAAAATCAGCTAATATTCACTGCTATCTCTGTTGATTGGCTGGGAGACACTGGCAGGTTTGGACTCTGAGTTTAAAGGACAAGTATACTCACCTCACCCTCGCTCCTCTTCCTCCATAGCTGCATAGTACCCAGGGTGAGGACCTAAAATCGCTAAGTCCTCACCCTGGGTACTTTCCCTAACTCCTGCACTACTTACCCCAAATCTGCTTCGCCGATCGCTCCGTTCCTCCGCTCTTCCTGCTTCAATGACAGATCGCGAGGCAGCCAATAGGAAGATACGCTCTGCAAGGAGGCGTGTCTTCCAATTGGCTGCCTCGCGACTGTCACTGACAGTAGGAGAGAGGTGGAACACTGTGGATCGCCGAAGCAGATTTGCAGTAAGTAGTGCAGGAGTTAGAGAAAGAACCCAGGGTGAGGACTTAGCGATTTTAGGTCCTCACCCTGGGTACTATGCTGCAGTGGATCGGGGAAAAGGTGAGTATAATTGTCCTTTAAACTGTTACATGCAGCTTAGCATAAGGGGAGTGGGAATCAAACACAAGGTAGCTAGTTAGCATGTGCAGAAGGAGTTTTGGGTGAAGCACCACCAGGAAGAGCACAATAAGCCAGCCACGACTTCATAGATTGCCAGTATCCTGAAATGTTCTATAAATGATTTCTACACTAAGGGGCATATTTCTAAAGCTTTGTTAAGTTTTCGCGGCCGTTTTCCCTGACATTAACGCATAAATCGCGTTTAACGCGATTTATTAATGTCCGAAAACGGCCGCGAAAAGTTAACTAAGCTTTAGAAATATTCCCCTTAGTGTAGAAATCATTTATAGAACATTTCAGGATACTGGTGTTAACTGGTGATACAGGTTAACTCTTTGCGGCGATACTTACCTGTTACCGCCGCTTCTATTTATAAAGCGGCGGTATGTGTTCCGCAATGCTAGTATCGGCTGTTTTACTTCGCCTTGAAGGTGGCGAAAGCAGCCGATACTAGCCTCCCTGCGGCGGAGATGGGCAGGCAACCCGGGCGGGTGGTTGCACCCGCCCCGGGAGGCACGCCCACCCCGCCCACAACCCCCTTCCCAGCAGCACCTCCAAACCCCTTCCTCGCTCGCGGCAATCTCGGAACAGGAGGCTAGGAGGAGCTGCCGGGAAGAGGCCACAGCAGGTGGTCGCGACCACCCTCCGCGCACCCCCTCCACGGCAACCCCTCCTTGACTGAACTTCGAAAATGGACCGAAATTTATGAAGTTCAGCCATCTCTAAACATCACCTGTAAAGGCTTTTCAGTCATGTTAATCTCTTCTCTGGCATCTAAACATGGTAGATCTCACAGGATTATGCAGTGCTCCAGTGACACCACTTAAATCACATGCACAAAAGTATGTAATAGAGGTTTCATAATGTCTCTGCCTATCATAAACTACTTTGTTTAAAACAAATTTTTTTTTAAACAAATGACATAATTGGGTGTAATGATGCATCCTAATATACCTTAAAGTTTTCTAATATTTCAATTGGTTAAAACACATATAGAATTTTCCCCATAATGGAAGGTGGGGCTAAGACCTTCTATTTTGGCTATTCTATTTAAAATAAGCAGCTCAGTAAGTACTTTTACATCTTTTTTTTTGAGTTTTTTTGTTCTAAGATCACTCACTACTAGATATATACACTTATTTATGCTGATATACATGCTAATACTAACAAATGACACACATAAATATACACCTATCCTATAACTAATAATATATAACCCCCCAACTCATGGTAAGCTGTAAAACTTAATGCAATCTTATATATAAACTTATAAATTATTTTATAGAATAGGAATGATATATATCTATACAATACAAGGATTGTGGAAGCACTCCAATTAGGCTAATTTACAACCACATTTAGCGGAAGTGCTACTGATCTGGTCAAACATTTATACAAACATAGAAAAGATAATCAATGCACATTCCTAGGCCCCATACAATATCATATTATCGATTAATTTAAAGGAGCAGTGCTGCTCCTTTAAAAAAAAAGGCAGTATGTTCTACAACAGAGAGTCATAATTGTATATGGTTTTGTGCTTTTGCCAGTAAAGTTGATGTGAGATCATGTTAACAAACAACCAGTTAGGGCCATGAATTCTCACACATATGTATAAACTATTTTAAAAATAACTGTTACAAAGCGTAGATTTAAGAAATGAATCCAACAAGTTGAAACGCAGAGTCAAGCAGAGATTAAACTGAGGCAATTGTTTTCAGCGAAGTTCATTAAAGATGATCTCATGGAAAACAGTACAGCTTGGAAAATCTGTAGATTCTAAGAGCCCTAAGGTTGTTCAGAGACAAATGTATGCTGAGCAATAATGTATTGCCAAAATATATTGTAATGGCTATACTATGGGAGAGAAATACAGGACAACCACACACACACCCAAGAAATATGGCAATATAAAAAGGTAAGTATTCACGGTGCACTCCTGGGTCTTGCAAATGATTGCTTTATTGAAACATGCAACAGCAACTTTTCAGCCCTTTGTCTTAGGCCTTTCTCAAGCCAACTGAGGCCTTGAGAAAGGCCTCAGACATAGGGCCAAATCGTTGCTGTTATATGTTTCAATAAAGCAATCATTTGCAAGACCCAGGAGTGCACCGTGAATACTTACCTTTTATATTGCCAGATTGGTAGCATCTGGGCAAGAAACAGTGTCTTGAATTGAGTACCTGTGACTCCATTGCAATTTATAGATAGATAGATAGATTTATAGATAGGATGTGATCCATGGAGTACTCAGCAGGATTTATTCCACTAATATTTATTGGGTGAAGTACACCTCTAAATTTTCATTGGCTCAAATGTGAACCAAGACCACTGGGTCACTTCCAACCCCACCCAAAAATCTGTCTACACGATATATAACATGTCGAACCTTAGCACTAAGCAGGTAACCCACTGTTCGGTGTGTAGGGTATTGGTGGAAAATAACCCTATCCACCTTTCTAAAAATTAAGTCACCTAAGATGGCAACTCTGATTGGATGGACTAGCTGGACACAAGTTAACCTACTCTTCCATCCATTACTTCCCCTGGTGACCCTCCCATCTATCCCATTTCAAACCTCTAGTTTACTGGCCCCTGCCAGTACCTCACAGTTTCCCCTTTAGATTCTGCACTTTTTTTTTTTCAAAGCTCCAATGTCCCCCTCAAAAACAAAATAACCAATTTAAAACAGAATGAGCCCTTTTAAAATATTTTTGATTTTGGATGAGGAGGTAGATCTGTTGTATTCAATTAGATCAACTGGACTTGAAGTTTATTTCTTGAAGACGTTTCGCTAGTCATCCGACTGGCTTTCTCAATTCAGAATGACTTGTACAAGAATCTGTTGTCAATTATGTACTCTGGAAAATCCCAATTAGCATATCACAGCCAAGTGTTAAGGGTGTGATTGCATAGTGGCTAAGAGGTGTTATAGGAACGCCCAGAGTAAGTGTCAAAACACCTGGCTGTGATATGCTAATTGGGATTTTCCAGGGTACATAATTGCCACAGATTCTTGTACAAGTCATTCTGAATTGAGAAAGCCAGTCGGATGACTAGCGAAACGTCTTCAAGAACTACATTTCAAGTCCAGTTGATCTAATTGAATACAACAGATATACCATGACCTGGATGAATGAGAACCTTCATAAGCATATGTCAAAACAGCATTGTACATGGCAGACAGTTGGTGTCGAACCCCCCCACCTATATTTAGGCTTGGTTTCTTTATTATCACATAAATGGCCTCCTTAACACCTCTCAGTCACATTCCTTTGCCAATATGTTAACATTACAATTTTGAAAGGTATGTTCTTTATCCTTAAGATGCAGGTACACGGCTGAGTCCTGACCCAAGGAATTGGCTCTTCTGTGCTGGGCCATAAGTTGATGCAGTTGCTGTTTAGTCTCCCCCACATACAAATCAGAGCATTCTTCACTGCACTGCACTGCGTATATGATGTCGATTTTCTTGTGTTTGGGTATTGGGTCTTTCGGATGTGTTTTTTGAAAATTCTTCTTAATTTCTAGGAGACCCCCTGCTACATATGGGATGACCGTGTTCTTTCTCCTGTCTTGCTTTTCCCCTTCACTGTTGGTATTCGTGTTCTTTTCTTTCCTTCTACTTCTTTTGATGAAGGCCCAGTCTGGATATCCACAAGTTTTAAGGGCTCCTCTGAGATGTTTCATTTCTTTCGCCTTTGCCTCTGTGCTAGTGGGTATGTTCTCAGCTCTGTGTTGCAGGGTTCTGATGACACCCAGCTTGTGATCTAAAGGGTGGTGGGAGTCAAACATCAAATACTGATCTGTGTGTGTTAGTTTTCTGTAAACCTCTACTTCCAGTTTACCATTTCCCTTAACTTCTACCAAGCAGTCCAAGAAAACCAGTTTGTTGTTTTGTACCTCTTCCCTTGTAAATTTGATGTTTTGGTCTAATCCAATCACGCCCTTAACACTTGGCTGTGATATGCTAATTGGGATTTTCCAGGGTACATAATTGCCAACAGATTCTTGTACAAGTCATTCTGAATTGAGAAAGCCAGTCAGATGACTAGCGAAACGTCTTCAAAAACTTGAAGTCCAGTTGATCTAATTGAATACAACAGATATACCATGATCTGGATGAATGAGAACCTTCACAAGCATATCATGAGGTAGAATTTCTCTCCCAGCTCTATGATTAACTAGATTGTGAATACACTTGTACCTTTGAAAGGAAATTTTAATGAAAAGCTTCATATAGCTGTATATAGCTGTGATGTATAGCCAATGAACAATTGCAGTTTTTAACTACGCATTATCCTTGTTGTCCTCTGATTTTCACTCTACCGAAAATCCCAGGTAGAACGATTGTATCCTTTTATGCGTCATTATTCAAGCCCATAGCTGAATTTTAAGATAATTTCCCATTGTAAAGTCCACCCATTCATATATATGTTATAGCCAACATCTAATTAACATGTTGTATATACTTATGGGTCCCCTGGAAAATGTCTTTTTTTTTATACATAGGATGTTGGCAGTTTGTATTCTGTGATACCCCAAGAAAAGGGGATCAATGCTTGTAGGGATGCATTGATTGATAACTAACATACTACCCTCCTGTTGAGTAGCTTATGGGCTTGTTACCGTTCATTAGAAAATAATTATTTACATGTTAGCGTGTACATGTTAACAATACATATATCCTGTTATTGACGGGTGGGCGGGTTTAAAAAAATGTACATTGATTTGATATTTGTGTGGAAGGGTACTAAACAGGAGGGGGAAGGGTTTGTCACATATTTAAATGGTTTGGGCACAACCATTATATTGCCTGTAACTTGGCTGTGACAGCATCGAATTTTTAGATTAAAACATTTTTAAGTCCCTATGGGTAGGGACCACCTTATATATGAAGTCCACAGATAAAAATTCAGTTATTTTTGGGACTAGCATAACAAAAATATGGTATCACTAACAGCAAGTTCCTTAGAATAGATTAATAAAGACTTGACAAACTTTGCCACCAGGTGCTCAGGTTTAAGAATAACTATCATGGTATCAGGTTTTCCACCAGGATAACTAAAAACACAACTGTGTGGACCTTATAAGATAATCCCTTATAAGATAATACCTTCTGTACAGAAAGACATCAAAGCCTCTATCAAATGTATTTAGGGATTCTACCATCAAAACCTTCTCATATTCTCATACTTTATAGTTTAATAAGTAGTAAAAAGTTTTAAAAATTAAAAACTGACTGAAAAAAGTACTATGTACGGTAGAAGGTTCTCTGGCTGTGTTATGTATCATATGTTTTTTTTGTTTTTTTTTATGTTTGCTCTAGTCAGAGGAATTGAGTGAAAATAATTCTCTGGTTTCTGTATGCACGGTTTACCTTTTGCTTTTTTTGCATCTACTACATAACTATTTACTGTTAAGTATTCATTAATATTGTAACTTATAATGAGCTCAATATATACAGACACTTTACTTCTGAATTGAGTACTTCTGAAATAGATATAAAGTGTAGGAATAATGGAACATGGTTTAACTGACTGGATATTTATCATGACTAGTTTTTAATTTATTCATCTACACACCTAATGGACACTAATAAAATCAGCACATTTGTTATACAGCAAGCTAAATAATGAACCCTTCAACTAATAAGACACATTTAAAAATATGCAACTGGATAGCAATAATACCAATGCATTTTATGTCACATTTTTTTTAATGTCCTGGTTAGTGTGCACCCTGTGCATAAAAGGGTATTTTGATGTAGTTCAACTAAATTAACATTTGAAGTTGATATAAGATGCAGGATAATATACAGATCACATGACTTGGCATACTATGTTATTGTAACTGCTAAATTTTTTTGGGGGGGAATAATTAAGAGATTTGCTAGTTGGGAATAACAACATTTTATCACAATGCATTTTTATACATCTGAATAATCCACAAAACACTGCAGATTTCTAGGGTTAACTGGAAATCAGTAGGTATTCCTGGCACAATTTTATTATCGTGACCTGTTCAATGTTCCAAATTCACCTAGGGTGCGTATGCTAATACTGTTATGTAACAAGGTATGAGATCATGTATAAAAAAATTCTATAAAAGTAAACAGATTATAGTAATAAACCAGTAATAAAATATTGTTTGTATTTACTACTGTATGTCTGCATTTCCAGTGTGTACCCTATGTTTCAATTAAATAATATGATTTTTAAAAACAAAGCAAGAAAGAAAGGAAAATAATATAAACTTAGTAATAAATAAACTTTAGTTTACATTGCTAAAACCTAAAAAATATGCTTTCAGCATGATTAAATTTAATGGTTGAGAAATACTTTATATATGGATTTGCCTATTTAGGGCAGACTACTGGAAGTTTTAAAGGGCATGTCCACCCAAAAAAAAAGATAAAATAGTTGTAGCGGTGTTAGTCCACTAGTCCAGCAGCATGTACTAAAAGGATATAATTCCTAAAGGCCTTTTCCATACTCTCTGACTTAAGATTTTAAATGCCCCTTTCTTTCTTTCCATTTCCCTCTTTACATCAGAATTAAGCCACATGGGTGCGGAAATTTTTTTTTTACATTTATTTCCCAAGTGTATAAATTTGGATGAAATGGTTTAAAATCCCCTTAAAAACAGTCCATTTCTGTTCAGGACATTTACCCGATAATATATCATACCAGTTGACATGCTGAAGAGCTACTTTTAACCTGGGAAAATTTGCTTTCCTGAAATTAAAAGTGTTAGTTAACCCTACGCACTCTTCCTTTTGATAACATAAGCTAATTCCCTAAGCCTCCAGTTACCTTCATATCAATAATACGCTCCACGATGTTAGATATTACCAAATCCAACAGAGCTCCTTTTCTAGTAGGAACTTCAACCACCTGCAAATAATAATCCTGCAGCAAATTCAGGAACCCATCACCCTTTTCTGTGTTCACAGTTCCACTATGCCAATCAATATCAGGGTAATTAAAGTCCCCCAATATTGGAACACTCCCAAATCTAGCAGCCCTTACCATCTGCATATGAAGCTGACTCACTACCTCCCTACTAGCATTTGGCGGCATGCAGCAGACACCAAGAATAACAATACCCCCTTCCTGTTGTCCAATTCCACCAATATTGCCTCCACTTTAACATCCAAATCCCCAGTTATTTCTTCTTTTAAATTTGGCCTTAACTTTTTTTTAACATAAATACATACCCCTCCCCCTTTCCTATATTCTCTATCATCCCTAAACAAGAAGTATCATTCGAAATTTACAGCCCAGTCACGAGAACTGTTCAACCATGTTTCTGCTAGACTTATCAAATCATACTTTTCAGTCAACACCATTTCTCCCATTTTGTCAGCCAAACCTCTTGCATTTGCAAACATACATTTTAGATTATGATTCTGTAATTTATTTGTACACTTTAATACACATGCCTCCCTAACCCCTATACTAGCTCCACCCCCCTTTCCACCCACCACTGGCCACACTAACAATAAAAGCACACTTTAAAGAATCTAAAATTAAGGACATTTGAGTCTTTTTGTTAAGTGCCATCCTACTTTGACTCTTGCTGGTCTGACATAATTCTTTAATTGTGCACATTTTCTCTACTTGTTCCCTTGAACAAGTTCCATTGGAATCTGTCTATATCATCTGGTACAAACCTGCATAACACTTTACCAATGTGATCTCCCTACCCTATGAATAGCAAGATTGTTTGGGTAGCCATTTAAGCAGTGACTGCTATTGGCTTCCTATTCTATAGTACAGAGAATTGCTAGAAATTTTTAGTCAAAATTGACCAATCCTCATGCCAACGGTGGTAGTTCATTGGCTGTGGGATCAGCTAAATTTCTGCCACACACATAGTCAATTGGCAAAAACTGTAAATTCTGGTGGAATTAGTTTTATTGGCCATATACACATGTGTGTACTTAGCTTTAGTGAAGATGCAACCTTTTTTCTTTTTACGTTCCAGAAAAGGAGATGTTTGTTAATCCTTTCATCACATGCTGTTCATCAGTAAACTTAAAATTGATTGTGATTTTTGCTGACCCTTTTTTTATGTAACCACTACCTTCCATGGTTAGGTGCCAATTTAATTCTGTGGTGCAGGAGACTGACATCAACATGTCCTATTTGTAAAGAAAAAACATGTCCAGAAAAACAATCAGCAAATGCTGGGAATCATTTTACACGTTTACAGCATAGATTTTGAAATAAAAACATTAAGGTTCAGGTATATGAGGAAGAGGATGAGTAAGCCTTGTAATCTGAGGCTAAGTAACCGACTGTTCACCACTAGCGATCGGTCATCCGGGACAAACTGTTGGTCGCGGAAAAGTAGCCATGGTCAGAAGTTCGTCACGAACATTATGAGATCCTTAGGGACTGAGATCACCCATCGGCCACACCATACAAAATTTTCAACCAACTGAACAAAATACTGTAATACCTGTCGGTTGCCTGGAAACTGTGTGCTCTACCTTCCACTGCTTTGTGCCCAGCAGCTAGGAATGAACAAAATCTAAGTTGTAGAAAGGGAAGACAAATTATAAATAATATCAGATAATACAACAAATACCAAATACAATCACTATGATACAGTATGTAGCGTCTCAGAGGACAGGATTCTTACTTAGTTCTGTTAGAGCACTAGGAGAATCAGCTTAAAGATTTTATAGAATATCGTTTCATAAAAGAAAACCAAAATGTAGTCCCTTACAAGTGTCTGTGCTAGACTGTGTATAAAGCAATTTAATAAAAATGACAAGATTTAAGATATTACAATTTTATATAAAACTTAATATAAAACATTATATAAAATCCAAAGTACCAACACAAGTATAATAATTTAATGATTTTCATGTTTCATTCAGTCCCTGTAGTTTCATATCCCCTAGGAGTTGTATCCACCTAGCTTCGCTTCTTAATAAGGTTTTGATATCATCCCCTCTCTGAGGGAGATGTATCTTCTCTAATGTACACCATTTTAGTCATTTTTGGGAAAATAGTGGGCCACTGCTGTGTGTGTAAGTGTGTTCACTTTATAATTCCTAATGTGTTTCTTGTATCCTAATTTTTATGGATCTGCTAGTTTGTCCAATGTAGACCACCCCGCATTTTATCATGTACACCATATTCTTTGTGTCACAGTTCGTCACATGTTTAAATGAAATGGTGTATCCACTGGTTGGGTGATTAATCTTGTCTCCTTTGATAATTGACAACAGTTACAGCCCAAACACATTGATAACCCCTCTAGTTGCTTTTATAGATATTTCTAAAGTACATAGCCTATCCCTCAGGGCTTGGCCCTTCTTATACCAAATCCTGGGGATCTCTTTAAACAGATGCCCACATTTGATGTCCTGTTTCAAAAAAGGCAAAATGCTTTAATTATACATTCAATTAATTCACTTTGTTCATCAAATTTTGTGACAAATGTAAACCTATTATCGCTTTCAGATTACACTTTTTCTGCTAGTAGTTTACCTCGTGACATTATGTCTACTGGTTTTCTTGCTTTGTGGATGTCTGTGTGTTTATAAACGCTGCTAGCAAACCTTGTGCATATTCTGTCTGCTGCCCCATCATAAAGCCCCATCAGTTAAGAAACATTTAAACACCTTAGGACAGTGATAACTAGAGGCATGGAGCAAGTTGATTCTGTCCATAGGTTTTCAATAGAGGCCTGTTGTTATACCATCCAATCCCATTTCCACAGTTACATCTGGGAATGGTAAGCACACCTGAGTTGTTGTGTATGTAAAATGAATTGTGGTATGCATCCCATTAGCTTCCTCCATCATTTTGCTGAACAGAGGGAGTGGACCTTCCCATAATATCATATTATCATAATAGCAATACACCTTAATATGTTGGTTATACTGTTCTCTATCTGGGAACATTTCTCTTTCCACTTTGCCCACAAACAGGTTGGCAAATGACGGTACTACAGTAGCACCCATTGATGTGTCTTGGCACTGCCAATGAAACCTCTCTTGGAATTTGAAGTTGTTCCTTCCTGAGTACCAATTGTAAACAATCTAACAAAAAGTAGATTTTACTTGTTGGTGTATCGATAGCAAGTAGACACTCCTCCATACAATCTATATCCTCGTTTTGTGGAATGGAGGTGAACAAAAGATTGTATGTCTATTCTACAGAGATAAACATTGCTGTTTAATGGTTGAACTTTTGACAACCTCTTTAGTAAATTTATAGTATATCTGATACCATTAGGTAAATTTGTGGCTAGGGGTTGTCCACATACTGGGACAGATGTTCAAGTACGGATACAATTCAGGACACAATTGGTCTCCCAGGTGGATTTACCAATGTTTTGTGTATTTTTTGGGGGGTGTATAGAACTGGAATACGTGGGTGAGTCACTGTTTGGTTATAATGTTGTTCATTAGGGCATCATTACCCATATAATCAACCTCTCATTTCACCTCCAATGTAAGGTCTATTTTACACAATTTTCAATGGTTTGGAACATTCAGTTGTGTCTGTCTTTCTTTTACATGGCAGTGACGTAACTAGGAATCACTGGGCCTCCCATCAAAACTATGATGGGTCCCCTATCCGTACTTCATCTACAGTGGTTTTCTGGGAGGAGACTATGTCTGTCATAGGAAAAATAAGGAGATGGGGCCCCCTTGGCTCCTGGGCCCCCCTGCAGTTGCTCCCCCTGCTCCCATGGTAGTTACACCCCTGTTACATAGGATGTTCTATCTATTATAACGATAGCTCCTCCTTTGTCAGCACTTCATATAAGTTCTGGGTTACTTTGCAATTTCTGTAGGTTCTTCTTGTTCAGCCCTTGTTAAATTCTTTGTAATGTATTAACTTCATTGATTACTGTGCTGATTTTGAGATTTTTTAATTGTTATTAATATCTGGTATAAACATACTTTTAGGTTTAAACCACAACTAAACCAACTAAACCAATTTCCCTGGTCGTGAAAAAAAAACCATTTTAAGTTTAATCAGTCTGACAAATTTTCCACTTCTCACTCTTTGCCATCCCATTTATACTGAGGTACAATTCCCAGCCCTTTATTAAGTGTTTCTGTTAATTTATATGAAGATATATTTACTACTAAGTCTGTTATCTTTATTGTCTGGCTCTCCTCTCATACACTTGGTGGCAGTGGTGGAGTTGCTTCCCGTGTACTTGAACTTTCACCCTTCTAGATTGGGGGGCTTTCCCCTAAAAAATTATTTGCATTGGTGGTCAGTGGGCCTCTTTGCTACTTGTACTGTAGATGTTATTTATCATTTAAAATCTAACGTCTGACTGGTTAGCAAAAAAATAGCATTATTTTTATTGATAAGAACTTTTATTACAGAGGCTTATTGATGCTCTTGTGTGTTATAAATTTTACAAACAGGCTAAAAAATATCTTTAAAAAGTAGAGACTGTTAATTATTTCATGTGCTCTATTTAATCTTTCAAATGTGCATTAATGTTATTTAAACTACAAAATTGACTGCACTGTTGATTAAAAATGTCAAACTCCTAAGTTTCCTTGATTTCTAGACTTACAATGCAAAAAGGTGATTAAAAAAGGAAAAAGAATCTAACACACTTACTGTACTGGTTTTATATAGATTGCCTTGCCACTTGTTGGCATTGTAAAAGGTTTAATCTCCAGTTTATATTTTGCAGCTGCTCCTTTCTACTGAAGCAAATATAGGGTTAATAATCTGGCAACAAATCCCGACAGAGTGTCTATTTAACATACATATATATAGTACGCTTAGTTCCAGACAGTCAGTGTTTTGGAAACCATGTGCCTTGTTTAAATAAGAAAATTACAGCTTTTAAGTTGAAGAAGTACATTATTTGCCAAAACAGTGTCAATGCCACATTTTCCTTTTTATCTAATGTAGAATTTTGCGGAGACAAAATAACAGAGTTCCTCTATGGTAAAGGCAACACCATTATAAAAAAAGTAATTATTAGGAAATGATTAACCTTAGAATTAAGGTTACGTGTACAAATATTTATTCTTATTGTTTACTTTTGTCATTTTTTTTAAGAGAAAACTTTTAAAGTAAAGGTGCCCATACACATCCTATCGATTTACTGAACATTGGCAATGTGTATGTATAGGTCACAAAGCTGACAATTTACTTCCATCGGCATTGCAACCTATCAGTCCGAACAGATACTTTAGTTTTCATCTATGGACAGAACAAACGTTCGTTCCGTATAAACTATATCGTTCCTGCCTATTGGCACATTAGGCAATTCACATTTAGATTTCGATGGAATCTGATTGTGAATTAGTGACCAAAGTTATATGTGTATGGGCACCATAATCAGATAAGAAGTAGTGTTGATAACCTATTTAGGGATGGTTTCTCTAATTCCACATCTATAAAAGACTGGGGTTACCGATTCAGTGCAATCCTTTCATCCAGGTCAATAGGGGAACTACTTTAATCCATTTAACACATGACACCAAAAAGGGGGTTATGACAGAATTTCCCAATTTTTCTTTAATAAAGGGAATAATAAGTGTAGGATGAAAGATTACAATAATATTGTATTTATGCATTCAAAACTAGTGTGTGATTTTAATTTCTTTTAAAAAGAGAATTTAATTTAATGTATAGGTTCATACATTTAGGTCTCACTTACGAGATTGGGATCATGTTTTGCAATTTGACCAGAGTTTCTGGTTATTTTACCAGGGCAATGCAATCAGACTGGGACCATTAACTCTGTGTTTCAATTCCTTATGCAAGTGTGCATGATTTTTTTTCACATTTGTAGTGTTGTGTTTCCAAGTATCAAATTATTATAGCCAAGTGATTGTGTATGTAATTATCTCTGAGGTACTGTGATAGGTAGTACCGTATATACTCGAGTATAAGCCGAGGTTTTTAGGTTTAAAAATTAACCTAAAAACCTTGACTCGGCTTATACTCGAGTCAGAAAGTAACTTACCTTGAATCCAGAGGCAGCGCGAGTCCGGCCGGCAGTTCCCAGTAGTTCTCGCGGTTGCGCGATGACGTCATCACGCACGCTGGCGGGATGACGTCATCACGCACGCGAAGCAGTAATGGGAACTGCCGGCCGGACTCGCGGCTGCCTCTGGATTGCAGAGAGAGGAAGACTGAAGACCAGGTACAGGTAAGTGAGCTGGGGGGGACTGGGGGGAGGGCTGGGGGGGTACTGGGGGGAGGGCTGGAGGGACAGTATGCCATGCAGACACCCACATTATCTTTTTACTATAGGTGGTTGGAAACTACAACTCCCAGCAACCAGCATGCTGGGAGTTGTAGTTTCCAAACATCTACAGTGGAAAGGTATTAGGGTGGGGGACAGTATGCCATACAGTAACCCCCAATACCTTCTTACTATGGTGGTTGGAACTACAACTCCAGCAACCAAGCATGCTGGGAGTTGTAGTTTCCAAACATCTACAGTGGAAAGGTATTAGGGTTACTGTATACCCTCGGCTTATACTCGGGTCAATCATCTTTTCTATTTTTTGAGGCAAAAATGGGTGCCTCGGCTTATACTCGAGTCGGCTTATACTCGAGTATATACGGTATGTCTGTTTAAAAGTAACTATAAAACTAGGGCATGATGCAATCAAAAGAATGGAAAACATTTAACATTTCGGTACTCGCAGGTACCTTCCTCAGACAAGCCGAACCGTTACAATGAAAGTACACATTTTCAGGTCTGGTGTGCCCAGTTTTTTCAATTCTTTTGGATGACATACTGTACAGTTTACGTTGTCAACAGTTCTGGAAACACACAGCCAATTATATTGTCTGTTAAGGTTCGTACACACGTGCGATCGCGGGAGCCGACCCCCGACACAGGATGTGTATGAATGTCCCTTTTGGGGTGATAATCATGCCGTATATCAGCATTTCCTCTGGGCGAAATGGGCACTCGTTCAAAGAACCACCGGGCCGGTCAGGCAACGATCCTTGACTAAATGGCCTTTTCAGCCAAGAAGTGTCCATACACGGCACGATTATCGCCTGAAACGGCCGTGTCGGCACCAACGATTGCACGTGTGTAGGAAACTTTACTTTGAGGTGTGCAGGATCTTTTATCACTTTTCTCATGATGCAATTAAAGCTGCAATCTGCAGCAACCAATCAGATTTTATCTAACCACAGTGACCCAGTAAAAAAACTAACATTTGGTTGGTTGCTGCAATTAACAGCACAAGAACATTTTTGCACCTCTTATTGCATCAGCCCCCTAATATTTAATTGTCATTGTTAGACTGAATCCCAGCTACAAGCAGAACACTGTACTGTATCTTGGGCTAAATCAATAACCTAAATTATTTAAAACATATTAACTGTTTTTACTCTTTTCACCTGCATAAAAAATAAAACAAAGTGTGTTTCACTCTGTCTGTAGCATTTGGGGGAATGTTTGGTCTGCACCTGTGCAATACAAATAAACTACTATGTTTCCTGGCAGCAGGGCAATACTAGCAGAAAAAAAGCAGGTACAGGAATTGTGCTGTGTGAACTTAGGTAACCTGAAATTAAACAGACTGCCTGTGTCCATATTCAATGACAGTACACGTATGTAATTTAAACCAGACCTTATTCTAATTTTTTCTTTTTACACCATTTTTATTAAAATATTATTAACACACAAAAAAGTTTAGGTAAAACTTTGGTAATAACTAAAAATGCATACATGAAGGATTATTTGTAAAAAATGCACAGAGATCCTTGGTGGCATGGTCAACTCTTTCCCAAGCCAAATTATCCAGTATATGTCGCAGCTCCAGTTATCAGAAATGTGTATGTAAATGTATTTGGTCTAAACGATCCATCATAAACTAATACTTGCTTTATTTTATTCAGAAATAAATAATGGTTTCATTAAAAGGGTTTTAAAACCTTATGCTACATTTTTAAAAGTGTAGGAAGTATGAGGTCCAGAGAAAATTTTATTAAAATGTGAAACTTCATTAATTTACCAAGACAAGTATCGGTATAATAACCAACAAGTTCAGTACTTTATGGATCAACCAGCATTAGAGCAAACATAGGGACATGTTTATAAAGGCCTTTAACGATATTACATTGTGATTTTGATCATAAAATAATGATCACAATCTTCATTGTGCAATCACCTATACAATTGCATTGTGGTCGTTTACTAATCATGGTATTGTACGCACGTATTGTACGCCTGAAATGTAGGACCGCAGCCATACTTTTACGATAACCCATGGTATCACAAATGTCCGATTCCACGGGTTAATAAATTGGGCCCAGAAGCACTGAGCAAAATGCCTACCGGTAATGTTCTTCTTTGCAGAGTGTGCTTGTTGTTTGGCAAGAGGGTCTTGTTTGGTGTGCTCTGCAGCCATGCATCTTGATTTATTATATTGCTGCTTATAATTGCTGTCACGGGTGCATCCTTTGTTGCTACACTGTTGTCACCAGCTGCCTCGAAATTCACAGCAACATATTTGACACATTTTGTATCACCCCAGAAATATATTAATTTCTGAACTGTAGAGGATGTTGTATTTTGAAACTTGAAGCCATCAACAAGCTGTTTCTTCTCCTACTGAAAAAAATATAAAAATAATGCAGAAGAAATCATACCAAAATGTAGAAATAAATAGTGAAGACTTAATTGATTGGGCAAGAGAATGTAGCTTAACTGGTGTAGAATAAAACACATAATAGTATGAAAACACCACATGCTTAAAAAGTAGCTTTTTACATGAATGTCGACTTTGTATTGTTCAGAAACATTCATGTTTCAATCTAATTAAATTATCTTGTTCTCCGAATTTTGGTAGGGTTTGTTAAGCTATTTTTCACTTGACTTCTCTCTTTGTGCTCTGCATGCGGCACTGAGTACAACCTTTTGTGTTTTGAATGCTTGTTGCTTGGCCTTAACAGACATTCCAGTAATGATGTCAACTATTAAGTATCAAAATGCCAGAGGATGAAGTGACCAAGATATGGATGAGAAAAAAAAGAAAAAGGAATATAACATATGAAAACCAATGACAATGCTAAATATTGGCTTTATTTCACTTTTCTTTACTTTTTAGGTAAACTAAAAGTAACTCTACACAAAAAATATATAGTAATACTAAATAAACTAAAAACACTGCAATATGCAACTTTTTCTCCTTGTTAATTTTTGTTTCATTACAAGAAGAAATAATCTACCCACCTTAAAAATTTTTGTGCTGTTTATATGTTGAAAATGTACACGTGGGATGAAATCTAGAAGCCTGTGTATTCCTTGTAGTATAGTATAATATAGTATTTGAGGTTTAATAAAGACATACGTCCATCCAGTCCAACCCATCTAGCAATATCCTCATTTCCTGCCTATTGTGATAGAATATGATTTTGCGTGAACTTTAGTGCAGTGGTTCTCAATCTTTTTAGATGGTGACACTTTCCAATGAGCATTTTTCAGCAGCACACCTGTGTTCCTAATGTTTAACGTAATGTTGTAGTTTACCATAATTATTTACTATACAATGTATATTGTAACCAAATATTTGAACTATACAGTATATCCACTACGACAGAATACCGAGGCACACCTCTGGCTCTATAAAGGCACAACCTTTGACAAACCCTGCTTTAGTGTAATGTATCATTACTTAGTGGTCTAATTATATTAGCATTGTTCATTTATCAACAATAATCTCACCATGTTTATTACAAGTAATTACATTTGAATACTCACTGAAATGTAAAATAATGTCCCCTACATCAGTTTTGTGACCTGTATAAAAACCTGTGGGACTGTTAATTTACATTTATATGGTCATGTGACTATGTGATTATGTAATTTACAATATGAGGTGCAGTATTAACTATATTATGCTATTTATGCCTCAGAATTTTGTTGTAAGGTTTTATATATGGACACATACAGTAAACCTTTTCTGACCTTTTCTGTAGAGATGGCCAAAACTCACTAGTTTCGTTCCGTTTTCGGATTCCCCGATCTCGGGAAAATCCCAAAAATCTCAAAATCCGAAACCAGAATGAAATTTTCGAATGTACGGAGCTATTTTCACAAATTTTCAAAAATAGCCACGAACGTTCGAAAATTCTTGAAAATACGATCGGTGGCCATTTTCGAGTTTCCTATCGTATTTTTGAGGATTTTTGAACGTTTAATACTATTTTCAAAAATTTTGGAAAATAGTCCGTACATTCGAAAATTAACGAAAATGCGATCCGAAGTCCCAAAATCCAGCTGGATCATTCGTATTTCAGAACCGAGGAGTTTCGTGTTGGACCCGGATCACATCTCTACCCAGGAGTAGTAGACCCAGAAGTTCTGGGACCTTTATTAAAGGGTTATATTTTGGAGGAACCTAATGACGGGGGTAACAGAAAACTGAATCTTTATCATATAGAAAGAATGTGTCGAGTTGCTTATGGGGTATTTGAGTTGAAAATGCACATGATTGCGATTAGAACTCTCTCTTTAGCATTACATTAACTCCATGACTTTTTTTACTCTGTGAACACTGTAGCAATTATTTGATGTGTGATTAATCTAAACAAACCTGGTTTAGATTCAGAACTGGTGGTCGTAAAATAAAAGTGATTATTATTTTATGTCCTCATTGGTAATTCTGTGAAATATTTTACAACTTTGCTCCTTTATAAATACAGCTCCGAGTACATGTATGTACAATTTTGCATGAAATATCTTTTAAATGAATTATAACTGGTTAAATGAATAATTAAATGTCTATGGTTGGCTAATTCCGACAGAATTTGATTTATAGTATACAGAGTTTTGATCTTAAAACCTGGAAAAAATATTTTAGGCAATCGGGTCAGAGTTACCATTGGGCACAGTAGCCAGGTGTCAAGGGGCGGCTGTGGTTGCAGGGACGGCTGCCAATCTCTCCATCTTTTAATCCCCCCTTTGTTGGCAATTTATTTTGCTTTAAAAAACCTGATGTGCTACAAATTAAAGTGGGGCAAAATGGAGAGACTACTGTAGCTAAGGTAAGTGCAAAGGACTAAGGTACAAATGGGCATTGCAAGATTTGAAAATAGGCAAAAGTAAAGGTAAGTATGGGACAAGTAGGGTTTTGGGGGGTGCTTGTTTGTCAGGGGGTAAACATGCCTTTCAACTTAAGAGGGTGATAGACAAGGTTTTGTCTAACAAATGCCATATGTGAACTGAAATCTAAGGGGCATATTTATAAAAGTCTGCTATTTTCAGACTTCAATTACCGCCGCACATCGCCACGGAAAAACGTTATTACTGCCATATTTAAAAAGGCAATCATTATCGTGGTGGAAAGTTTCACTGTGGCGATGTGCGGCGGCAATTTGAACTTTCTTTGCCATAATACTGTAATCAGATGTTAGCTTTCAAATGTGAAATAAAATCTGATTGGTTGGGACAAAATTAGCACCATTTTAAACGATAAGAACTTTTATTGAATCTCCCTGTAAGTATAGTATTTTGGCAAAGAGTTTTAATCCTGACTTACGGGGAAGGGGGCTGAGAGGGGCTGCTGGGAAGGGGTTGTGCCCCAGGTGGTCGCATCCACCGGCAGAGGGGGCGGGGTGTACACACACACACCCCACGCTGGCAGCGTATGTGACCACCCGTCGTACAACCCCTTCCCAGCAGCCCCTCTCAGCCCCCTTCTCCGTACTCTAGTGGGGGTGGGAGGGAAGGGCCCTTTAAATGGACAGCAGTTGTCCCATACAGTAATAGCCATATCCAGTATAGCTATTACTGTATGGGAACTCTGCTGTCTATACAAAAGCCTCATTACTTGGCACTCTAAATGTTTGGAAACTACAACTCCCAGCATGCTTTTGTCGCTGGGAGTTGTAGTTTCCAAACACCTGCAGTGCCAAGGAATGTGGCTTTTTATGCACAGCACCCCCAGGAAAGGTCCAAAACATTCCCCCTTAGAAAGCCCCCCAGTTCAGTGAGGTAAGTAAGAGAAGTAAGTACTTACAATTGAATCAAATCACAGTAAGGTATTGCAAATTCTGTATGTAAGGTAATTTGAATCCAGGGATCCAGCTGGCACTCTGCACTGATGTCCATATTCGGCGCCTGTCTCACTTACTGCCCAGCGCTGAGTAGTGATGTAACTACTGTGACCCGAGTATAAGCTGAGGTTGGGTTTTCAGGCTAATTTCAAAGCCTGAAAACCTCGGCTTATACTCAAGTACATACGGTAGTTGCAACAAACTGATTCTTCCTTTGGATCCTATATAGATAGTATGGATACCCCAGTTCCCTCGTGATAAATCGTTATCATAATTGAATGCCAATTAGGACAAGAGACTTAAAAAAAGAGGTGCAAAAACAAAAAATTCTTATTACACCCTCTACAATGATGGATCTCTTTTGGCACAAACACTTCCCCTATAAATTAATTTTCTCATATGCTTCATGTTTTTTCATGCAACACCATCCCATTTAATCAATCACCACAATGTTGCACTACCTTACTGTGTAAGGCATTAATTGCTTAGGCATGATTAGGGACTATTTACAAACCAGCAGCAAGTGTTATGCTTGAGTTTTTGTATTACCTGGGAGCAGGGCCCAGTGATGTCAGTACTGAGTATTAGTCCAAATTATAGCATAGCTCTGGAAATTAGCCCAAAGGAGTGTCTGAGCCAAGTGCCCAAGCTTTCCCAGCATTTAAAAGATTATGCTGAGGTCAGCTTTTTATCCTGAGGTTATATGACAGTCAAAGGTTTTTTGGCAGTGACAAATGTAGCAGACGTTAAAGGTAAAACCTCCTAGCAGTTTGAAATAGTAAATAGGAAGTTGGATGCCTTTTTATGTAATCTTTTCTTATGTAGTGGCTACATACCAAAATATCTACCTATTGATTTGGACATACTGTACGAGGAAATGAATTGCATTGTTTTGATTTTGCTGATAAAAAATATCATGGACAGTGAGCAGTGCAAAGGAAAGCCTGCAGAGCAGTTGTTTAGGGTAAATGTAAGTATAGAGGTGCAATAGCGCACGCAACACCTGACCCACTACTGCACAAAAAAATGTTTTTGGGCCAACAATTCTTTCGTATATTGGTAGTCAGTCGTGCATTTTTGATGATCCGAACCAGCACATACTGTACACAGACTTTCTCAAACACAGACATAAACTCACACATACTGTATATACAGACATACACTCATGCAGATACAGATATTTACAAACACGTTCTAACACCCCTACAGACACTGTATATACACACACTCTCCATCCCAAAGACAAACATTCATACAGATATACACATGTGTATAACATTAAGCACCTAGACATGCAGACAGCTTCTACAAACATTTTTGAAAGAATGGGTTGCTATCAGGAGCTCCGTGAATTCCAGCATGGTACTATGATTAGCTTAAGAACAGTACGTAGAGACCTTCATGGAGTGGGTTTCAGTGGCTGAGTAGCTGCATCCAAGTCTTACATCACTTACATGCACCACCTGGTTTTAGAGTATCGGAGACGTGTTCTCTGGAGTGACGAATCCTGTTTCTCTGTCTTGCAATCCAATGGATGAGTGTGTCATGGAAGATGCCAGGAGCACAGTACTTGCCTGACTGTATTGTGCCAAGTGTAAAGGTTTGGGGGGGTTTCTTGTAGGGGGGGTGTTTTATAGGAGGTGAGCTTGGTGCCTTAGTTCAATTTAAAAATATCTAAATTATTCAGGATACCAAGATATTTTAGAAAATGTCGTGCTCCCAACTTGGGGATGGCCCATTCCTGTTCCAACACAACTGCACACCAGTACATAAAGCAAGGTCCAAAAAGACATGGATCAGTGAGTTTGGTGTGAAGGAACTTGACTGGCTTGCACAGAGCCCTAACAACTTTGAGATGAATAAGTGCGGACAGCGCGAACCAGGCTTTCTTATCCAACATCAGGGCCTGACTTCTCAAATGCTCTGCTGGAAGAATGGTCAGGAATTCATATAAACACACTCCTTAACCTTGTAAAAAATGTCTTCCAGAAGAGTTAAAGCTGTTATAGCTGCAAATGGTGGGACAACTTATATTTCACATAAAAAATGAGTTACATGGCCTTCCTTTTTTTTTGTTTTGCCTCTCTTCAGCCAATAAACAAGGGCCTCCGCCAGCATAGCTCTCCTCTCTGATTGGTTAAAGGTTGTCATAGCAAAGTCAAAAATACTGCACCCCCCCACCCCCGATTAATAGTTTAGCTGGGGATAATTTCTAGTTTGCTAATGTATACTGATTTTTTAACACAGATATAAGGAGGAGATTGTTAGCACATAATTAGGTCTTAAAGGGAAAGTCTACCTCAAATTAAAATTTGTATATAGGTACCCTTCATTCCCTCTTTCAGTCATAAATCTTACAGTTGGCTTCACAGTCAGTAACTGAATGCTGTTCCCCTAGCTACAGTAGCTCACCTGAGCATCTGTGAGATTGTAGTTTTGGGGTTTGGGTGAACCCGCATTAAGTTGGGCGTACACATGTCAGATGGATGCCAAAACCATAAATCCATGTGTCTGGATTCAAAATATCTACTCCCAATGTTGACAAACCATGGCTGTCAGCTGCTTCTTATTAGCTTTCTATACTTAACTAATGATCATGGTGTTGGCAGTGTGGCAGTGACTGTAGTCACCCAAAAGGTCAATCCTTATACATAGTATATGGAAGGTTAGTGTATTTGCAAATGCTAGGAAAATGCTGCATGCAGTGCAAAACATCTGGAGATGCCGGTAAATGGTGTAAAAATTAATGCCAATTGTTCATGTGAACCTGCCTTAAGGCCACATTAAGCAATGCATTTGTCTGCAAGTGAACTGTTCTTGTTATTTAATGCCAAATTAGCAAACATTTGTGTTCATACCTGGGAGTGACTATATGGTTCCTGTTATCTTTTTAGCATGGAAAAATATCTTGTTTCAGCAAGCACTTAACCAAGTCTTACAAAATACACCTTGTAATCTTGCTCTATTTATGGATTTTATGTGCAAGCATAAACTTGCACTTTATAGGCAGGTTCCTTCTGGCACATTTTCTACAATATGTTCTTCATTTTCTTGAACAGGCAACAATAAAGTCTTAGGTTTAATTTCATCTCTTAAATTGTTTGTTTTAGAAAGATGTTTCCATCTGCTGTCACCCAGCACTAACACTTTATTTACTCATCTTACAAACAGTAATTGCAGCATTTGGATAGCGAACATGATCAACAACTATTGATATGAAATAAGGAATGATGTCTAAAACCCAGATGGTTTATGGGAGGGACAGAAGCATGGAAACCAGCCAGAGCTGTGTCAGTCTGAGTAAGCGAACCAGCTGGCTTACTTTTCTGTGTTCTTGGTATAGGTTCATAGCTTTTGTTCCAGCCTTGTGTTGTTTATAATTATTTTAAATGTGCATATGAATTTTATTTCATAGTCATATTATGTAGTGATCTTACTGTAATGAGTGAGCTATACATATTTAGTTCAAGCTGCCCTATAAGTGCTGTAATAAAGCTCCTAACATGCTATATACAGTATAGTGCATTCCATTCTTACGTTTTAAATGAAAACCTGAATTTTATCCTTGAGTGTGCAGCCACACTACAACACACAGTAACATGCGGGAAATGTGAAAATACAATGTTGTGTGTTTCACTCCAGTTACCATGCATTTGCGCTGCAATTCTGCCATTATAGTGCGCATGTGATCGCAAAATGCGATCGTAATCGCATGAGAAATAGTGTGGCCTAGCCCTAAGTAGTCAACTTTTGCAAATAACAACCCGACAGCACCATTTTGCCTGTTGTTTTGTTTGAGCCAAGGAAAAGGGGGCAGTTTACTGTAAGTAGGGAGCTCCTGACTCCTGGGCCAAATATACCCCCATCCTTAGTCCTCTATGCCCAAAATGTCAGGGGACCTCAGGTACATTCTTTTTTCTCATCTGTTCCTCCCTGCACCAGTCTTACTGGTGTCAGATAATACAGTTTTTACATGACTATATGGGTAACCCAATAGGACAGTGGGACTGGACCCCCAAAATTGTTTACTAGGTATACTAGATCACCTAGACCTTGTCAAGTTCTTGCCAAGTTTATGGCTATGTATCTACTCTATTTAGAGCTAAATAAAATGGTAGCCAGAACTTGTATATAAGTGTCTGCCCCCACTTTGGGTCAGTGGAAAATGGCAATCAACAGTACTTTCGATACAAAAAAATTAATCTTACAACATGCTTGTGAAGGTTCTCATGCATCCAGGTCATGGTATATCTGTTGTATTTAGTCAGATGAACTTGACTTAAAGTTTAGTCCTTGAAGATGTTTCGCTAGTCATCCAACTGGCTTTCTCAATTCAGAATGACTTGTACAAGAATCTGTTGGCAATTATGTACCCTGGAAAGTCACAATTAGCATATCACAGCCAGGTGTAAAGGACCTTTTGAATACAAGGTGTGATTGCATTGTGGCTAAGAGGTGTTATAGGAACGTCTAGGGTAAGGTGTCAATACTGTTTTGACACCTTACCCTGGGCGTTCCAGTAACACCTCTTAGCTACAATGCAATCACGCCTTGCATTCAAAAAGTCCAAAAGACCTGGCTGTAATATGCTAATTGGGACTTTCCAGGGTAAAGCCAGTCAGATGACTAGCAAAACGTCTTCAAGAACTAAACTTTAAGTCCAGTACATCTAACTAAATACAACAGATAATGTTACAACACAGAAAATGTGCTACTAAATTTGCCAAAATTTGAAACAGATGGGAGTCCAAGCCCATGGCATGTAACTAGCAAACCAAGATGGATGAAAACCATGCGTGTATCTAAAGGGAAAATTTTACCATGACAACATCCTAACCATTATACACAGTAGAACAGATGGAACACCTAGAAAAAAGTTCTAAACATAACAAAAACAATCTATAATTAGGTCTGGCAATTGTAAATAGTTATTGGGAATGTTAATAAAGAATGATAAACTACTCAGGACCGCTCACATACCACCATGTCATATGTGATATGGTGGATAAACACTTCTCTTTTCTCTCCCAAATGTTTGAATATGTTAATTAAAAAGACAAACGTGGAGATTCAATATGGAATAGCCGCATTACTTACCTTAGCCCGATCCCGCAATACAATACCTGACGTAAACGAGATTACATCAGGTATTGCATGGCGGGATCGGGCTAAGGTAAGTAATGCAACTCTAAAG
Source organism: Hymenochirus boettgeri (assembly GCA_019447015.1). Lineage (NCBI taxonomy): Eukaryota > Metazoa > Chordata > Amphibia > Anura > Pipidae > Hymenochirus > Hymenochirus boettgeri. The sequence continues at coordinate 149,965,645 of CM033472.1, forward strand.
CCTTCCACACAGTACCGTTAAGTTTTGCGCTACCAAGTAGCGCAAAACTTATAAGTAGGGCTTTTGGATCGCTAGCACAGTGCTATTTCCAAAAAAATTTAGAAATGGAGATGTTTTCTAAAATTCATCTAAATCCCACGTTAACCAAATTTCTTCAGGTTAACATGGGTTTTAGAAGGATTTGAGCCATGTTGAATCTCCCCCAAAGTATTTCTCAATCAGACTACTTTTTATTATTGTATAAATGCTGAATACATTTATTGATGAATATGACTGTACACTGTATAACACGTCCATACTTTGTCATCTTTATAATAAACATGGGAAAGGAGGTGAAGTGCTGGTGCCTGCCAGTGAGCTATGCTTTTGAATTTTAATAAAGTTTTGGTGCATCATGGTAAACTTTTCACAATTTCAATTTACGTATGCATACATTCCCATAAATATATTGCACTGAAAGTTAGTTTACTTTAACACTTCCGTACAAATCATTAAAAAAATTAAACCTTCTTGTTGCACTGTGTTGGAGATTCAGAAACCAGGAAGTATTGTCCTGGATATTTAGCTTTGTATGTATGTATATTTTATTTATAAAGCACCACTTGGGGACACAGCACTGTACATTAACAAAATACAATAAAGTCATACAAGGGGAACAAATACATAGATAGTTCAGTACATAAATGCATAAATTATATAAATGGATGTGCTAGAGTTTTTCCACAGAGTAAAGAAGGTCCCTGCCCCGTAGAGCTTACAATTTAGTTAAGTGGGTAACATACAGATACAATGGAACGGATATAAGTGCTGGAGTGAGCCGTATGCAGTAAAATAATGCTTTAAATATAGCAACAACAATCAACCACAGTATAATTTATCATGTAACAAATAATAATGACTTTGCTGCATATTAATGTATAGACTAAACTAAAAACACCAGCCACATTTACATATATAAATTAGAAATAAAAGGTGTAGATGTTGCATGTGAAATATAAGAGTTTAACTCAGGGACACACAAGGGGCAAGCAAAAGACTCTGTGTACTTTCCTTTAGTTCCAGTCTTCCTGGAAATTAGAATGGCATCTGAAGACTTCAGCGTTTTGAGACTGCATACTGAAAGGCAAAATATACCCAGCTATTGACACACTCGCTGGTGTTATGGCTAGAAGCACAGTAGTTTATGTGTGGAGCTAAATTGACTGTTTCTTTAATGTATGCACAGCAATCTAGTTATTAATGTAAGTGTGAAAATTTTGTTAAAGCATTTATTGAATGATAACATTTTATAGAGTTTATTTTTGCACAGCAAAACAAGTTTTTATAGCATTTTCTCATGCACATGTTATGAACCCCTTTTAAACACATTGTACTCCTTTAGCCTATAAGGCAGTTCTTATGTTCTCCCTGTGGGTTTTTTGGGGTACCCCAGTTTATCTGTTGTATTCAATTAGATCAACTGGACTTGAAGTTTAGTTCTTGAAGACGTTTCGCTAGTCATCCGACTGGCTTTCTCAATTCAGAATGATTTGTACAAGAATCTGTTGGCAATTATGTACCCTGGAAAATCCCAATTAGCATATCACAGCCAGGTGTTAAGGGCATGATTATGCTAATTGGGATATTCCAGGGTACATAATTGCCACAGATTCAAGTCATTCTGAATTGAGAAAGCCAGTCGGAAGTACAGTTGATCTAATTGAATACAACAGATGTACCATGACCTGGATGAATGAGAACCTTGACAAGCGTACCCCAGTTTATTTCCACATTTAGGGGTGTTTGGGTGCAGCACCACACGAGCCAAGACTAGGCTCTTGCCTCCCTCTTAGCTGCACCCTATGTGTGTGCATTAATAGACTTCCTTAATGGCTGATTCTGCCATTTGAGGTGGGGAATCTACATTGCCTTATGCACAAGACACTGCCCATAATCATAAAGGTATAATATGTGTGCAAATGATAGGTTACTAACAGTATGCTATAGGCTATTTGAAGCAGGATGTAATTGGGTAATCTAATTATTAAAGGGGAACTGTGGTCTCCAAACAAGTTGAGTTTAAATTAAAGGCCAGTTTGCTACCTTTAAAACGAACCATCAACCACCTGTCTACGTGCTCCACATCCCAAGATACAAAGAAATGACTGACCAGAAAGTTAATGAGTGGGAGGCTGACATGTGACACTCCTAAGGCTTCTCCTGCACAGTACCGCCGGCGAGCACAGCCTCAGACTCCCTCAGTGTGTGATGGAGACAGGAAGTCCCTCCTCTTCTCTGCTGTGTGAAGTCCTGACAGAGTAGGTAAGGGAATCTACAGCCCTTCATTTCCACTATGTGAAAACAGCCCTTTCAGGCAGAGTTCTCACTGTGCCTGAAAAGGATGTTTCCACAGTTTTCTGTAGGGGGTGGGAGTCTGAGCACCCATGAGAGGGCGGGGCTAATGCACCCGTGAGTGGGCAGGGCTTGTGCAATCGTGAGTGGGCGGGGCTGTAAGAGAATGGGCCGAGAATGGGCCAAGGGAGTCCTGCAACTGGAGGGACCATGGGGTCTATAAATGGGAGGGACCAGGGGGGCTGCAAAGGGGAGGAGGAGACACAGGGCAGATTGACTGACATGGTTTCAGAGCAGGAAGCAGGAAGTGCAGGGGACCTGGTGATGCTGCTGCCATATCACACACAAAAATGTAAATATCTTCAAAACTATGCAAAATAAACAATGAAAATAAATTGCAAAAATTCTCAGGAGAGCAATTCCTATCAATTTACCTAAAGTCATTTTTGGACCACATTTCCCCTTTAAGTGCTTAAATAACTTATAAATGCAATTACAGTACATTCATCATTTCATTTGCACCTCTAGGCACTTAAGTAGAAATTCTGACTGTTATAAAAACAAAAGAGATTGTAAGCTCGCTGGGCTGATAAAAATAAAAAAGTTTCTGAGTAAGTCATTTAAAAGTAACTGCAGATAAAATGTATAAATAAAAGAGGTTTTACTATTATAGACCATCAACATCAGTAATAAAACCTGTAGCTAAGTGCCCTATTCTAAGAAGATTATTGTATACTCCATGGTGACAAGTACATTTTGAATCACCCCCACATATATATCAGATGTTCTTGTTCTTACATAATAAATATGATGTGAGCTAGATTTTTGAAAATGGATCTAATACAGCATATTGGTGTAGTTAAAGCAAACAACATATTTTTACTGCAGTATTTAAACACATTAATATTTAGATAATGCTTGGCTTTGGTGCTGCACACAATTAGTTCAAGGGAATTTGGGGAGAATAGAAGGCAGTCGTTTATGAAATTACCATTAGGTTAAGCATTTTTGGCAAATAAGCAATGCTTGGAGCCTGACCATGAATAAATATGTGACACTCATGTAATAACAAGAGATCTATGTTTGTAACTTAATAGGTATAATTGTATTTCAGTAATGTGGCTGAGGTAGATCCATTTTTTTACTGTACCTTTTTTAATGGCAAGTTGGAAACTAGAAAAGGCTTTTGCTTGGGAAGTGGGGCTCAAAGAAATGGAATACAAAACCTACATAGCAATGGTTACAGTACTTGGCTAATATATTATTATCTACAATTGCATGTAGAGTATATGAAACGTGCCCTATTTTTTGTGGATGGAATGAAATCCTATAAAGCTAAGAATTGGCAGAAAACACGGCAGGTGAGATTTGTTTTATGTGCAGTTTAAGTTAGGCACCTGTCTTACATACACACACACCATTCATTTCCCCATGGATTAATAAAGAGTTGTATTATTTCTCAAAGTAGGAAAATACAGAAATGTGAAAGAGCCAAAATCTGTTTTTCTCCAATCAGTGTAATTTGCCCATTTATTAAAGTACTTAGATAAATATTCTGCCATTTATTACTTTATTAGTTGCAAACAGACCCAAGATCAGATGAATCGTACACAACCCGCACATAAGATTCGTAGAGTGATCATGTGTGGAGCTAGTACGGAATGTGATAGAACTTACCATTTTGGTTATTATGAGGAGCTGGAGAAAGTTTTGATAAAGTCTGATAAGTTGTCTGTTGTCAATTTAGATGCTGGTCTGGGCAACACATGCCTTTAGAATTTTATTGATAAAGCTAGAAATATATCACAGTTTGAGTTACCGTGAAATGTGCTAAATTTGAAATTACCCAGCATGTAATTGCCCTAGATAAAGACAAACAATTATTCTCACCTTCACCTAGTGTGGATAATTTAGGGAGTGGTAATTCGTGTAGATTGTACGAATGAAAAGGCACAAGGGGTTACATTTACCACTCTTCCCTTTAACAATGGATTCCAGTATTGTGATTCCACTCCCTGGGTTTGGCAAGGTAATCATTAGGTTCCTTATGTTCACATCCTAACAGTTCCCTGTTATAACTGATAGGTAACACTAAATAACAGTTTCATTCATCACATAATCAGACCAAATATAAGCAAAGGTTAGGACTGAAAATGTGAGACCTCTCCTATAAAAAGCTGAATAAACGAGTGGAAAGTTTTCCACGGCACATATTCTAACATAAAAAAAAAGTCATAAAATATGTTTCTGATATTGTTTCCATCTGTTGGACCCTAAAATGTCCTATAAATTGATGGTAGTAAAACATATTGTAAGCTTAGCACCTGTAATGCCATTTTTAATGAACATGGTGCAGTACTAACTAGTGGAATGGAATACAGAACTGGAAAACTACTAGTTGGGATGCGTTGCAATATTCCCCTTTATTCTATTTTCATTTAACTCCAGGAAAGGCATCTGCTCTGCATGCTAAATGTATTAAAACAAAGCAATAATAATAAATCCACAAAAAAAATTAAAAAGCAAAAAATAAATCCACAATGATAATAATCCTATATAATAAAATGCAAGTGTGCGTCCCTGTGTCCGTGTGTGTGTGTCCTGCAGTTACCTCTTTTTGCCACTTGGTGCACATTCTATTCCTCAGGCTGCTGCTGTTATTTCCCTCCAGGCAATTACAGAGTGCATTGACAGTGCTCTACCTCCCCCGCTGCAGCCTCTCAGCCCCTTCATTTCCTTTCATGCAGGAAAGTCTTTTACTGTGCGGCATAATTTACTTTTGCGTACCTCCATCAGAATCTCATGGGCGGAACACACGCGCCTGTTATGCACATGCGCGAAATGCCAGTTGATTATGCGCATGCGCGGAAAGCGTTGTCATGGTAACTGTTTAGATGCGCCAGTTGATTATGTGCATGTGCGCAAAGCGTTGACATGGTAACTGTTTAGACGTTGAAGTGTATGGATGGCTGCACAGTCCCTGCTATTTCCAGGTAATAGCGTAAGAGTTAGAGACAGAAGACCTCTTTAGAGAACACACCTAAAGGAAAAGGACAGTTAGCTTATGGAGGGCTTAGGGAAAACAGTTCGATCCAATGTGTATAGACAGGGGCTGAGGGAAAAAGGTCCCTTCAAAGTGTATGGACAGGGGTTGAGGGGAAAAGTCCCTTCAAAGTGTATGGACAGGGGCTGAGGGGAAAATGTTCCTCCAAAGTGTATGGACAGGGGTTGGGGGGAAAAGGTCCCTTCAAAGTGTATGGACAGGGGCTGAGGGAAAAGGTCCCATCAAAGTGTATGGACAGGAGGTGAGGGGAAAAGGTCCCTCCAAAGTGTATGGACAGGGGCTGAGGGGAAAAGGTCCCTCCAAAGTGTATGGACAGGGGCTGAGGGAAAAAGGTCCCTTCAAAGTGTATGGACAGGGGTTGAGGGGAAAAGGTCCCTTCAAAGTGTATGGACAGGGGCTGAGGGGAAAAGGTCCCTCCAAAGTGTATGGACAGGGGCTGAGGGAAAAAGGTCCCTTCAAAGTGTATGGACAGGGGCTGAGGGAAAAAGGTCCCTCCAAAGTGTATGGACGGGCTGATGGAAAAAAAATCCCTTCAAAGTGTGGACAGGGGCTTGAGGGAAAAGGTCCCTTCAAAGTGTATGGACAGGGTTTGAGGGGAAAGGTCCCTTCAAAGTGTATGGACAGGGTCTGAGGGGAAAAGGGTCCTCTTCAAAGTGTATGGACGGGGCTTAGGGAGAAAAGGTCCCTCAATCAAAGTGTATGGACAGGGGTTCAGAGGGGAAAAGTCCCTCCAAAGTGTATGGACAGGGGTTGGGGGGGAAAAGGTCCCTTCAAAGTGTATGGACAGGGGCGGAGGGAAAAGTCCCATCAAAGTGTATGGACAGGGGCTGAGGGAAAAGGTCCCTCCAAAGTGTATGGACAGGGGCTGAGGGAAAAAGGTCCCTTCAAAGTGTATGGACAGGGTTGATGGGAAAGGTCCCTTCAAGTGTATGGACAGGGGCTGAGGGGAAAAGGTCCCTTCAAGTGTTGGACGGGGTGAGGGAAAAGGTCCCCCAAAGGTATGGACAGGGTTGAGGGAAAATGCCCTCCAAAGTGTATGGACGGGGTTGGGGGAAAAGGTCCCTTCAAAGTGTATGGACAGGGCCTGAGGGAAAAGGTCCCTCCAAAGTGTATGGACAGGGGCTGAGGGAAAAAAGTCCCTCAAAGTGTATGGACAGGGGCTGTGAGGGGAAAAAGTCCCTCTCAAAGTGTATGGACGAGGGCTGAGGGAAAAAAAAGGTCCTTCAAAGTGTATGGACAGGGGCTGAGGGAAAAAAGTCCCTTCAAAGTGTATGCACAGGGCTGAGGGGAAAGGTCCTCCAAAGTGTATGGACAGGGCTGAGGGAAAAAGGTCCCTTCAAAGTGTATGGACAGGGGCTGAGGGAAAAAGGTCCCTTCAAAAGTGTATGGACAGGGGCTGAGGAAAAGGTCCCTTCAAAGTGTATGGAACGGGCCTGAGGGAAAAAGGTCCCTCCAAAGTGTATGGACGGGCTGAGGGGAAAAAAAAGTCCCTTCAAAGTGTATGGACAGGGGCTGAGGGAAAAGGTCCCTCAAAGTGTATGGACAGGGGTTGAGGGGAAAAGGTCCCTTCAAAGTGTATGGACAGGGGTTGAGGGAAAAGGTACCTTTAAAGTGTATGGACAGGGGCTGAGGGAAAAGGTCCCTCCAAGTGTATGGACAGGTTTGAGGAAAAGGTCCCTTCAAAGTGTATGGACAGGGGCTGAGGGGAAAAAGGTCCCTCCAAAGTGTATGGACAGGGGATGAGGGGAAAAGGTCCCTCCAAAGTGTATGGACAGGGGCTGAGGGAAAAAAAGTCCCTTCAAAGTGTATGGACAGGGCGGAGGGGAAAAAAGTCCCTCAAAGTGTATGGACAGGGGCTAGAGGAAAAAAAAAGTCCCTTCAAAGTGTATGGACAGGGCTGAGGGAAAAAAAAGTCCCTTCAAAGTATATGGACAGGGGCTGAGGGAAAAAAAAGTCCCTTCAAAGTGTATGGACAGGCGCTGAGGAAAAAGGTCCCTTCAAAGTGTATGGACAGGCTGAGGGGAAAAGGTCCCTCCAAATGTATGGACAGGGACTGAGGGATAAGGTCCCTTCAAAGTGTATGGACAGGGGTGAGAGGGAAAAAGGTCCCTTCAAAGTGTATGGAGGGCTGAGGGAAAAAGGTCCCTCCAAAGTGTATGGACAGGGGCTGAGGGGAAAAGGTCCCTCCAAAGTGTATGGACAGGGGCTAGGGGAAAAGGTCCCTCCAAAGGGTATGGACAGGGGCTGAGGGAAAAAAAAGTCCCTTCAAAGTGTATGGACAGGGGCTGAGGGAAAAAAAAGTCCCTTCAAAGTGTATGGACAGGGGCTGAGGGAAAAGTCCCTTCAAAGTTGTATGCACAGGGCTGAGGGGAAAAGGTCGCTCCAAAGTGTATGGACAGGGGCTGAGGGAAAAAGGTCCCTTCAAAGTGTATGGACAGGGGCTGAGGAAAAGGTCCCTTCAAAGTGTATGGACAGGGGCTGAGGGGAAAAGGTCCCTTCAAAGTGTATGGACGGGCTAGGGAAAAAGGTCCCTCCAAAGTGTATGGACGGGCTGAGGGAAAAAAGTCCCTTCAAAGTGATGGACAAGGGGCGAGGGAAAAAGGTCCCTTCAAATTGTATGGACAGGCTGAGGGGAAAAGGTCCCTTCAAAGTGTATGGACAGGGGCTGAGGGGAAAGGTCCCTTCAAAGTGTTTGGACAGGGGCTGAGGGAAAAGGTCCCTCCAAAGTGTATGGACAGGGGTTGAGGGGAAAAGGTCCCTTCAAGTGTAATGGACAGGGCTGAGGGGAAAAGTCCCTCCAAAGTGTATGGACAGGGGATAGGGAAAAGTCCCTCCAAAGTGTGGACAGGGGCTGAGGGAAAAAAAGTCCTTCAAGTGGTATGGACAGGGGATGAGGGGAAAAGGTCCCTCCAAAGTGTATGGACAGGGGCTGAGAGGAAAAATGTCCCTTCAAAGTGTATGGACAGGGGCTGAGGGGAAAAAAAGTCCCTTCAAAGTGTATGGACAGGGGCTGAGGGAAAAAAAAGTCCCTTCAAAGTGTATGGACAGGCGCTGAGGGAAAAAGGTCCCTTCAAAGTGTATGGACAGGGGCTGAGGGGAAAAGGTCCCTCCAAAATGTATGGACAGGGACTGAGGGAAAAAGGTCCCTTCAAAGTGTATGGACAGGGGCTGAGGGAAAAAGGTCCCTTCAAAGTGTATGGACGGGCTGAGGGAAAAAGGTCCCTTCAAAGTGTATGGACGGGCTGAGGGGAAAAGGTCCCTCCAAAGTGTATGGACGGGCTGAGGAGAAAAAAAGTCCCTTCAAAGTGTATGGACAGGGGCTGAGGGAAAATGAATAAACAATTTGAGGAATATAGTGCAAAATGGTCCACGTCTCTTGAAAAATAAATGTTTCTACACATGTATTCTAGCGCCCGTTTATGTAACGGGCTTAATGTCTAGTAATAATAATAAAAGTATAAATTTTTCACTAGACTATGGTAACCATTACCAATCCTAGTTACCAATCCTAGGACTAAAAGTAGAAATAGTTTCACAGACAGTTTAGTGACATTTTGCTGATGTTCATAATGTGCCAACGTATTAAAGTCAATGAGAGTTGATATATTGGACATGTGTTGTGTGCAATTTAGCACTAAAAGCACTGCACAATCTTCACCATAAACCATTGTATGTGAACAACAAAGTCTCATCATGAAACCGACTTTGTGGTAATCTCTCTGTTTAAGTACTAATGCTTACCTAAAGATCTATGTGATCACAGGTGCTGCTCCTTTCCCATACCAGATGGACAAATGTTATTGTTACACCAGGTACACAGTACCTGTGGTATACACAGGTACACCAGCCATGGAGTCCATAGGAAAGAAGAAATGAATTATGGGCATATTTATAAACTATCGGTAATATAGCCATTTTGCAAATCAATGACAATAAAAGTTTTTGCTGTGGTGATGTGCTGCTGTAGTATCGACGATGTGCTATGACAGCATCGCCACATTCATTGTATTAAGTCCAGTATTGCTGTGAAAAAATAAATTGCTCTATAACGTCGCCAATCCCAGACCAGAGCTGCAACCGAGAACTTGCCAACATTAAAGGGGGGGCTTAAGCAGAAAAAAACATGTACAATTAAAATAAGAACCACATTAGACTTTAGTGGGAAATAAAGAAAAAATAAATCCTAAAAAAGCAATTATCGAACCTTGAATAGCGATCATCAGAAAATCAGAAATCGCCAATCGTATTACAGTAAATTCTGGAAAATAGTCTAACACCCCCTCTAGACCCATATTTGGATAGAGAAACACTCCACAATGTACTGACACCTTCCAGGGACCAACTGAGGGCTAGATATTTGGACACTTAGGTGTTTTAGTCAACTCAGACCTAGCTAAGTGGCGACAGGTGGTAGCAAAAAGTTAACAAGCCTTTATAAATATATCCCCTTCAATAACTGCATTATTTTTTTTTACGCAAATGATATATAAAAGCATTTCAACAATTTGCCTCACAACAAAAAATATTGTTTTATTCATTTTTCTTTTCCAAAAGAATATATACTGTATATATATTAAAAAAAATATACTAAAACATAAATTTTTTGATTCCCAGTGTCTATTATCATTTTTTAACATTAATCATGTTATTTGTCCCAGCATCCAATCATTTGCCTTGCTTAGTGAATATACAGTAGCCAATAAATCCTGGTATATAATGTCCCATTTCAGTCCTGGAAACAAGGGAAGGCAGTCTCTGTTATTCTGCATTGTATTTTTTCTTAATAATATTTTTCCGGTGAGCATATTGTTATATACAGATATATATAAATACTTTCCCCCAATTATTATTCCCACATATAATTATTTAGCAGGTTTTTTTGTGATTGGTTAGCTGTATTTATTTCTATTGTTTACGAAGTTTCTTTTGTTTCTGGTGTGATATCATTTCACAGAATCAGTACTCTGACACCAACCACAAACGTTAGCAGTGCATTACCGAGCAAGATTACACATGAAACTGAATATCTTGTGGATTCAGGGCTGCTTCTTAAAAGCTGCTTGATGGCATTTTATGGCACATAATCAAGTAAAGTATTGATTACATGTTCTCTTTCTCTTAATCACTCAGTGTACATCCCTATGAATATTTTAGGGAAGATAGAACGTCTAGAGCTGATGGACTGATGGTAAAGTTACACTGCCTATTCGATACATGGTGATTTTACTAAATCAGAATCGGTATGTTGAAGAGATGGCAAAGTATACCAGGCAATGGTCTCTTGTCAAATCTAAATATCAAAATGCTTGTTTCATTATTGCATTTCTATTATATGAATTAGATTGCTTCATCCTACAGTTTCCAATGATTATGCTTTATTAAAGTTTTTATAAAAAATATTTGCATTGTGCTTTGTTTGGATACCTATGTTTATTAATGATGGGCTGGTATTCGTAAAACCAAATGGTATCCTATGTTTGGTTTTGTTAAGCAGAGATGGTTCTAGTAATGCATTGCATTAGGAATTAATGGTTCTATGCTGTTAGAAACTACAGTGCTTATTTATTACATTTATTTTTCAAAACATAACCTACCAACTTTTCCACAGGTGTGAAATCCACTTCCCCATTCCCCCTTACACTTATTTTATTGAGATAGACAGGGCTATGTAATAGCATCGAGTATCATTATTTCATTTGTGTTTTTTATTTTCTTTCCTGAAAGTGAAATACAGTACCCTTTTCTCTTCATTACTAAATGTATACAATACAATTTTTTAAAAAAGCTTGTTTCTTTATTATGCAAATTATGTGAATAGAATTATGAAAGTAGTTAAGTTGCCAGTAGTGATGCGTATTATTTCAGACATTACTGTGCCAGTTGTCCAATTCTTAGGTTTTACCCAAGTGTCTTTACCTAACTCCTACCTAAATGTTTCTGTATGCAGAGCTCTTTTGACTGGTTGTAACTTGACTTAAACATGGCCTATACTCCCCTTAATTAAACCGTCCCTCATAATCTTACCTTACCCTTTCCCTTTCTTTACCAATATCCACTGACACCGTTATTTTGTTGGATATTGCTGGCCACAGCTTTACTGTGCATGTTACAAAACACATTTAACTCCTTGAATAACCATTGGTTATAAATGTATATAACCATTAAATTTAACAAGTTCTATATAATAAATATTGTTTGTTAAACCAACTTGCTGTTAATAGTCAAAAGGAACTTGTGATGATACAGCTTGTTCCCAAACATATTACATAACATATTACATAACATATATCTATTTATGCCTTTCGGCTTGAGGAACCCCGCCAGTCTGCCCCTTTGTTATCCTCTCATTCTTGTAACAGCCGCCTTTTCCAGCTCGTAATCCGTTTAACTCCCAAGGTAAAGTAAATCCTTTTTGCCCAACCTGTAATTACATCAGGTCTGCTGGTTAACCTACTTAACCGCATAACATCTTATTTGACCACCTTGGCCACTCCACCTCGAGGGTTAGACCAGTCCAATTATATTGCACCCATCTCCATTTCCTAGTAATTGGCGAGGATCCCCACCACCAACCTCCAGGTAGTGACTTACTTCACTCCTGCAAGGTGCCCCAAGCCGAACAAGCTGTTTCAAGTACCTCTTGTAGGTTGAGATTAAACATATCAAGGCCCACCACGTTAAGGTGAACCCCGTCTGGGCAAAAAAGAGAGCTCACATGTTCTAGGTCTTTGTGCCTCACTACCAACCCCCCATTGAGCGTAACAAATTTTGCTATTGCTCTATTTGTTTTGATTCTAGCCTTCTCAATTGCTTCCCAGCAATTGTCCCTGGGAATCTTGACCATATTCTTAGGCAGTCTCTTTTGATAGCTTTGATCAATTGTTTCATCGGGTGTTTTACCATGTCATTCCCTCCCACATGTAACAAGATTAATATTTGGAGGGCCCTGTTTTTTAGCCTGTTCTGTTATCACTGGGACTATTTCTGCTCTAGACATTCCTCTCCTGCTTAACCATTGCACTTCTTTGCACTTCACTTCTTGTTTGTTCAAACCTAGTTGTTCGCCACTAGACCTTAACGCTGCTCTCCTTTGCACCCAATGTAAGAATGAGTGTCCTACCAACCTGCTTTTTATAACCTGCGAAACGTAAATTAAAGAAATATCAACAATTATTTACAAACCCACATAATAGCGGGAAGGGAGGGGGTGATATGATATCATCTTTTCTACTTTTCCACCCTGAATGGTCTTATATACAATCTGAATCTGTTGGATTCCCATCTTCCTAATTTTTGTATGATTGTGTCATCCAACCCCAATCTTGCTGCTTCCGTCGCGGCCCCTATACGGAACGAATGCGTTCCAAATTCCTTTTCTGTTAATTTCATTCCCTTTAATGCTTTCTTTAGTATAGTTGTAAATTGATATTGTGATAATGTATCTCCATTTTCATGTATTAATAATACTCTCCCCTGTTGTGGTCTTACTTGTAAAAATTGGTGAAAACATTGGATGGGACATGTCACTTCCCCTTCTATTGCATAAAGTGGTATGGTCAGTCTCCCCTCCCCTTTTTTGTGTCTTAGGCTCTCTTATCACAATTTTTAATCCTTCCTCTCCTATTGTCACGTCTTTGCTTAAAATTCCACCTTCCGCTACTTTGTTTTTGCTAATTAGTTCCGAGACTCGGAATGCTCCATAAAATGCCCATGAAAATGCCACCCAGAATAGTTTAAGCTCATAATCTGACCTCGTTAATAATTTCAATTGATTAAACAATCCTCCTAAATTTTTTAACGTTATTGGTCTTCGTTTATCCTCTTTCTTTTTGCCTCTTTTAAAACCTTTACATGCTTGTTTAACCAAAAAACTCTTTGTATGGTCCTCCCAGCCCTGTAGCTTAAACAAAAAATTCAGGGCTGCTAAAGTCTTGTCTAACACACTCGTGGAAACTTGTTGTGTGAACATGTCCATAACTTTCCACATTAACATATGTAACCTGTTTGCACTTGATGCTTCTCCACCTGCTTCTGCTTCCAATCGTCCCAAATTTTTGTGTAACCTGCCCAAGTAGAAGGCGCTAACAAGTTTTTGACCCAGCCATACATTTGTTCTAAACCAGGCTCCACAGCCACTCTGGACATCTCTCCCCTTCCTTTTTGGCTTCTGGAGCCACTCGCCAAAACCTGTCCCACTGGAAGCGAGAGAGAGCGTCCGCAATTTCATTATGCATTCCTGGTATGTGTTTTGCCTTAAATGATATGTTCTTTTGTAAGCATCTTAATACCAGCTCTCTCAACACTGTCACCACAGGTGGTGAACTTGACATTAAGTTATTAATCACGTGAACTACCGACATATTGTCTGATCTGAAGATGACTACTCTTTTAGTATGTCACCCCACAATGTCACTGCTATTAGTACTGGGAAGATTTCTAAAAATGTTAAATTAGTAATAAGCTCTGATTCTTTCCAATTCTTTGGCCATGGTGCTGCACAACACGAACCTTGTAGGTAAATACCAAATCCTTGCGACCCTGCTGCGTCCGAAAATAATTGCCATTGGTCTGATAGATCCCCTTGTGTCTGCCAAATTCTATGGTCTTCCTTTATTGGCTTGGTTACTCTTATATAATGGTGTGGCTTCTTAATTTTTGCTGAAACCATTGCTAACCTTCTTGCAAAAATTCTCCCCATGGGAATCACTCTGCATGTAAAGTTTAACATGCCCAGCAGTGACTGTAGGAATCTTAGAGTTATTCTGTTTGCTCCCAAGGCTGTTTCTATCATTTTTTGTAGTTCTACTTTGTCTGTTGGTAATCTACATTCTCGCGCGAACGAGTCAATCTCTATACCTAAAATTACTAAGCATGTTGTTGGTTCTATTGTCTTTTCGGGGGCTAATGGTATACCGAATTGCTTCGTTACTTCTTGTAGGGTTTTTAATAATTTTGAGCATACCTGAGATTCTGCCAGGCCTACCATTAAATAATCGTCCAGGTAGTGCACTATGGAGTCTAAACCTGCTTGTTGTTTAACTACCCATCCACAAATGTGCTAAATTTTTCGAATAGTGTGCACGATACGGAGCATCCTATGGGCAATGCCCTATCCACGTAATATTGGTCTTCAAACCAGCAACCCAATAGGTAATTGGATTCTGGGTGTATCGGTAACAACAGGAACGCTGACTGTATATCGGTCTTTGCCATGAGGGCTCCTTTACCTGCTTTTTTGATTACTTCTAGCTCTATGTCCAGTGAAGTGTACTCTACGGATGTTATTAAAGCCTCAATCTCGTCATTAACTGATTTACCCTCTGGGAAAGACAGGTGATGAATTGGCCGATAACTACCTGGCTCTTTCTTTGGAATTAATCCCAAAGGGGAAACCACCAGTGTCTCGATTGGAGGTTTTTTAAATGGTCCTGACATTTTTCCTAGTTTTATTTCCTATTTCCTGTTTTTTACTATTTCGGGGTGTTGTCTAACTGATTTTAAATTTTTATACGTGATTCTTGGACCTTTCAATTGTGATGGTATTTTAAAGCCAACGTTAAACCCTTCTTTTAGAATGTACGCTTCTTCAACCAAGGGGTATCTTTCTAGCCATGGCAACATCTTATCTAGTTTCACTGGTGTCTCCCCATTTTGAATTGTTGCTATTGTTTTGCTGCCTATTTCTTTCTGGCCTGAAAGGACTGATTGGCCTGAAAGGATTGATTGCCCTGAAATGCTTGGCCTCCCCACCACGAGGCTTCCTGACTTGCTTGTAATGATTTATTATTCATGATGCGCATCCAGAGACCTATGTCTCTATGGTCCCAAACTAGATGCGCACCGCCATTTTTTGTCGGAAAGCCTCGTCGTATCGAAGCCATGCCTGACCTTCATACACCCTGTGGGCCTCCCATATTGCATCCAGATAACAGAACAATGCTGAGCACTGGGGTACGTTCTCCTATCACACTACCCATTATCACAAAAAACAATTTCCAAATGTCCTGGGTATCATTCTTATTCGCCTTTTTTCTTTGTCCTCTTCCTTCCTTACTTCTCTAAATCTATCCCACCTATCTAATTGGAATCTTTCTAAAGGTAATAGTGAAAATATTTCTACATGTTCTTTCTTCCATATCTTTTCTTTTATTTCTTGCTTGAGGTGGAATCCTACTGGGCCTTCAAAGCAGATGTATGTGTGCCCTCTCGCCATGTCTAACTCCCTGCTCTGCCCCGTTGAAGCATTGCTTTCCCCTTTCTCATTTGACAATGATGCTTCTCCCATTCTTTGTAACAAATTTGCTTCTTGCCCTAGGCTTAACTGCTGATTTATTTTGTTAGCTGTCTCCCCTCTTGCCTGTAGTATTGACCCGCTAGCCCTTCCAATTTCGTTCTGTCTTGACTCCCAACCTCTCCCTTGTACCTCTTGATTGGCTTCTAATCTTCCTAGTAAACTCCTGATATCTAACATGATGTCTCCCATGTCAGTATTACTCCTTAACCCTATGTTTTGTAAATCCTGATTCGCTGTTATTAATGTATGTGTCATATTTTGAGTACCTGTGGTTCTGTAATTTGTAGCTCCTGTTGTCACATCCGATCCTGATCCTGTTTCAGACCGCTGAAGATCGACGCCGGAATTCTCAATATTTGAACCTCTAGCGTTCCTCTGATTATTCGACTAATCCCGACCCTCTGTGGTCTTGCTGTGCCTCGACTCTGTTGCTGCTTCTTCTATTAGATCGTTATCCTGAAATAAATGAAATGGTCTTGTTTGCCTGGCCCGTTGAGCCGCTGTCTCCCCGCCTCCCGACTCGGCGGGAAAACCTATCCCTGCCCTTTGTAGCGCTCCTGCATAAGTCGGTAGTCCCTGACACACAGTTGCCGTGTTATTCCCTGCTTGTCTCCTGGGGGGGGGGGGGGGGGTGGTTGTCGCTGCTGGGTGTCCCTGGGTAGCTGTTACTACATTTTCCCTCAGCTGCCCTCTACTACTCGCTGTCGCTTCGGCCGTAATGTTAAAATTTAGTCTTTCATTCCTTATGTTACAATCACTGTGTGGGTGATCTCTCTCTCTTTCTTGTGGTGCTTGTGCCATTTCTTCCAACTGCCTAGACCAAGCACTCCCTTCTCTGTGCTGTCTCCTTCTATTCTGTCCTGTTTGCTGGCTTCCCTCCTCATTTAAGGGCCCTCCCCCGCCATTGTTGTCCTGCTCCCTGCTCCACTCGGCTCTCGCACTCCCTCTGGCTCCTACCCTGCTCCCCCAATTGATAATGGGAGCCGCACTTACCGCACTCGTCGTGGCTGCCTCTCGCCCTCTTTGCTTTTCCCTGCTGTTGGTGTCTGCCGCTTCACACCCCCTCGTCCCTTTTAGCGACCGTTGTTGCGCTGTCTTTGTCCTTTTCTTTTGTGGCTCCTGTACCTTGTCCCTGCTGTTCTCCTTTTGTTGTGGGCTGGCATTCCTCTCCCGACATCAAGTTGGTTGAGATGGGCTCAATCTTGTCGGCGGCCTGCTCCTGCGTGCTCGCGCACTTCTACCTTGGCTTGTTTCCGCGCTGTTCTGTCCTTCTTCTACTGCTCCTAGAACTCCTTGTATCCACTCCTCGCCTATTTTTTCTGCTTCCCTTCTCAATCTCTCTATCAGTGCCTCCATTTTCTCCAACCTTTTTACCTGCTTCTTCTGTATGGCTCCTCTCTCGCTGTCTCCTAACTCCTCCCTTCTTCTTCCCACAATTCCCTACTACCGGCCAATCCTTAGCTCCGCTCGTCCCGCCCAGTCATGCAGCCCCTCCCTCCAGTTCTCTAATCCGTGTCTTCCTAAAAGGATGGCTATTTCCACTCCTTTATGTATTTGTTAGCAGATTGGATCCTAACACAGCTGTGTTTTTTTTTCTTCCATTTAATCCAATTGTCACTGTTGGTGCCCCAGAATTATTAAAAGCTTAGTGACTTTAAATGATCCATTCTTTAACTAACACAAAATCCTATAATCGCCACAGTAATGCTTTTCGCGGCCATGTGGATCGCCTTTATAAATATAGCGAAAATAACGTTTTCACCGCGTCGATGTGCGCCGGTAATTTTTGGGTAATAACGGCCCTTTATAAATATGCCCCTAAGAGATATATAAATGTTTGCCATTGCTATTTATTTGCATCAACCCAGTGGCTGTAACCCCCGCAGCCCCTTGACGGTACGAAGATCACGCGTACTTTTTAAACTGCCGGTCCTTTACTGCAGTTTAAAAATAGCTGAAAGCGGTAACTGGGGAGAGGAGGGAGGTGTCAGGGGTTCGGCCACAAAACTTGCAGTCATTTAGATGTTAGCTTTTTGCTAGGTTACTAGTTATGTAACATCTGTCTTAGCTGTGGCAAACAATGCCAAGCATGCATGGCTAGAGCTAGCAAGATTTTGTCTTGTATAAAGAGGGAAATTGATTCAAGGGAGAAAAATATTATACTCCCTCTTTACAAGGCACTGGTAAGGCCTCATTTGGAACATGCAGTGCAGTTATAGAATCCCATATACAAAAGGGACATCTTGAAAATGGATGGAGTTTAGATAAGAGCAACTAAAATAATAAGGGGAATGGAGGGCCTTGATTATGCATGCAGATTAGGGCTGTTTTAATTGGAGAAGCGGCATTTGCGCGAGGATTTGATCACAAATATATTAATGAGGCATATAAGAACCTCTCTGGTGCATTGTTCACTAATACTGTAGGTCGCATCAGAGGACACGGGGACATCCTTTAAGACTAGAAGAAAAGAAGTTTCATTTTCAGGTTAGGAAAGGTTTCTTTCATCTGTTTTTTTTTTTTTTGCCTTCCTCTGGATTTACTGTTAGGTAGGGTTAAAGAGTAGGGTCTTGGGCTAGATGGACAAATGTCTTTATCCAACCTCAATTACTATTACTAAATTTCTGTGAATCATTAGCCCAGGCTTTCATTAGCACTTAAGCCCAAATATGATTAGATGCTGCCTGATCTTATAAATCTAGCCTTACATCCTACCTATCTGGCAACTAGGGATTGGATCCGGGTCCGGCTCAGACCCTGATCCGACACGGAACCCCTCCGTTTTGATCCAAATGTTCCTTTGGAACCGGATGGATCGTTCAGATTTTAGGACTTCAGAATGCGTTTTCGATTCTTATCGAACATTCGAGCTATATTCTAAGATTCTTGAAAATGCCTGGAACGTTCGACAATACTCGAATACGATCAGAAACTCAAAAATAGTTTCTGACCATATTATCAAGGACTATCAAACATTTGAGGCAATTTCTGAGAATTCCCGAAAACGCGTTCCGAATCCCAATTTTAGTTCATTTTCAGAAAACCCGAAATCAAAACAAAACATGGCAGTTTCGTTCCATCTCTACTGTAGTGGTAACCAGCACAGTATATTATTGTTTTATTTGCACTGCATACGTCTCACTCCAGCACTGTATCTGTATGTTACCCACCTAACTAGATTGAAAGCTCTAGCACTTCTATTTATATCATATATACTATTTATGTATTGTTCCTCTTGTGTGACTTTATTGTATTTTGTTACTGTACAGCACTGCGTCCCCTAGTCGCACTTTATAAATAAACTATACATACATACATACATTTAATGTGCCAACATGTAAAAGGTACATATAGAAACCTGGGGTCTCCATTAGAGATGTCCGAACTTCGCAAAATCCAGTCCGCTCGAGGATCCGCGAATTTTCAAAGAAATTCGAAAATTCGAAAATCCGCGAGCTGACCCATTAAAATGAAAAATACACTTGAAATTACGAGATTTTTCTTATTTTCGAAATTTTTCGAAATTACGGGATTTCGTGTATTTTCGAAAATTTTCGAAAATACGAGAAATCTCGTTTTTTTCGAAAAATATGTATTTTCGAAAATACGAGTAATCCTCGTAATTTCGAAAATACGTATTTGTGGAACTAAAAGAAATCCTTGTATTTTCGAAATTACGTGTTTTCTCGTATTTTCGAAAATTTTCTAAAATACGTAAAAACTCGTAATTTCGAAAATTTTCAAAAATATTAAAAATCCGCGAAACGGAAGTTCGGAAGGCGGAAAATCCGGAAAAATCCACCGTTCGCGAACGGGATAAATCCGCGGCGGATCCGAGATAAAAGCTGTCATAGTTCAAAAACATAGGGGCATATTTATAAAGGTTCGTTAACTTTTCGCGGCCGTTTTCGCGGACATTAACGCATAAATCGCGTTTACCGCGATTTATAAAAGTCCGAAAACGGCCGCGAAAAGTTAACGAAGCGTTAACCTTTCGCGCGATACTTACCTGTTACCGCCGCTTCTATTTATAAAGCGGCGGTACGTGTTTCGCTCGGGTATTATCGGCTGTTTTACTTCGCCACCTTGAAGGTGGCGAAGTCAGCCGATACTAACCTCCCGCGGCGCGATACTAACCTCCCGCGGCGGTGATAGGCAGGCAACCTTAAAAGAGCCCTTGGGCGACGTCTTCGGGCTGGCGACACCAACCCCACTCAGGTCGCCAGAAATCTGATTGGTTAATGTAAAGCAAGTATTAAAAAATTGACCAATCAGAAACGGATTATGGATTTCTGCAAACCTATATAAAGAGGAGCTTCCCGCCGCGGAACTCAGATGCCATCGCAGTAGATGGCTGAAGAAAGAAGAAGAAAGCGGCTGGCAACATCGGCTCCGCTGAGGCCGGCGGTGCCAGCAGGCTCACTGGCGGCCGCAGTGAGTCTGCCTGGCATCGGTGACCTGAGTGGGGTTGGTGTCGCCAGCCCAAAGACTCGCTCGGATCAAGACGCCGGCACCATCGGCCTCGTTGAGGTTCCGGCGCCCGCCGGGGGTACCCCTGGCGGCCGCAGGGGTACCTCTTGGGGGTCGGCGGCCTCGGCGGAGCTGGTGTCGCCGGGACTGGAAGAAAGAAGACGTCGCCCAAGGGCTCTTTAAGAGCCGCACTGGGGGTCCCGGTTTCGCTGCGGGACCCCGCCAAAGGCACTTGTCAGTGCCGCAAGGGCCCTTATAAGGGCCGGGGAGGGGGGGTCCCGTTTCGAGCTGCGGGACCCCCTAAGCCCCAAAAGGCCCTTCTCAGGGCCCCGCTGGAGGGAGCCTCCACCCCCCCAGCAGCTCCCTCCCTTCCCCTCCCCGGGAGCGGCCGGGCGGGGGGCTTGGAGGGGTTGCCGGGGAGGGGGTGCGCGGCGGGTGGTCGCGACCACCTGCTGCGGCCCTTCCCGGCAGCCCCTCCTAGCCTCCCGTTCCGAGATTGCCGCGAACGGCGTCGGGAAGGGATTTTAAGTCCCTTCGCGGCGATACTATACATATCGCCGCGAAGGGACTTAAAATTACCGCAGCACATCGCGGCCGCGATAGGTATCGCGGAATACGCTCCGCCTGTTATAAATACGGCATAGCGCTATTTTCGCGGCCGCGATGTGCGGCGGTAATTTTTTTTGGGCTCTAACGATCGTTTCTTTAAAAATATGCCCCATAGTAGTCCTAGTTGTTTAAAGTATTTCAAATTCTCAAAATGCTGCAGCTATCTTTGACCTATGCTTGTGAAGGTTCATGTTATATCTGTTGTATTCAATTAGATCAACTGGACTTGGAGTATAGTTCTTGAAGACGTTTTGCTAGTCATCCGATTGGCTTTCTCAATTCAGAATTACTTGTACAAGAATCTGTGGCAATTATGTCCCCTGGAAAATCCTAATTAGCATATCACAGCCAGGTGTTAAGGGTGTGATTGCATAGTGGCTAAGAGGTGTTATAGGAACGCCCAGGGTAAGGTGTCAAAACAGCATTGTACATGGCAGACAGTTGGTGTCGAACCCCCCCACCTCTATTTAGGCTTGGTTTCTTTATTTTCACATAAATGGCCTCCTTGACACCTCTCTTGAACCAGTCACGTTCCTTTGCCAATATGTTAACATTACAATCTTCAAAGGTATGTCCTTTATCCTTAAGATGCAGGTACACGGCTGAGTCCGGATCTGAGGAATTGGCTCTTGGCTCTTGGCTGGACCATACGTTGATGCAGTTGCTGTTTGGTCTCCCCCACATACAAATCAGCCCATTTTTCACTGCACTGCACTGAGTATATGATGTTGCTTTTCTTGTGTTGCGGTATTGGGTCTTTCGGATGTACTAATTGCTACCTCAGTGTGTTGTTTGGTTTAAAGCAGACAAGGATACAGTGTTTTTTTAAAAATGTATTCTTAATTTCTCGGAGACCCCTGCTACATATGGGATGACCATGTTCTTTCTCCTGTCTTGCTTTTCCCCTTCACTGTTAGTAGTCTGGATATCCACAAGTTTTAAGGGCTCCTCTGAGATGTTTCATTTTTTTAGCCTTCGCCTCTGTGCTAGTGGGGATGTTCTCAGCTCTGTGTTGCAGGGTTCTGATGACACCCAGCTAATTTCCACAGATACTTGTACAAGTCATTCTGAATTGAGAAAGCCAGTCGGATAACTAGCGAAACGTCTTCAAGAACTAAACTTCAAGTCCAGTTGATCTAATTGAATACAACAGATATATCTATCTTTGACCTGTTTATGTTGTCTAATAGGTGTTAAAATTACAGTGACAGCACAGGAAACTGACAGATAGCTTTCCAGTGGAAAATTCCCACTGTTTTTCTTGTTTTTACATTAAAGGGAATAGTAAGAATAACATAGCTCACTTAATTTTAATTTATTTAAATGTCAACCTTAAATTACATTTTAAATATAACTTAATTTGTAGCCTGGCACCTTTTTTTAAGCGACTAAAAATAATTTTTTTGTGCTGTGGGTGGGAACCCAGATTGTTTAGAAAAAAGACAAAGGGGCATATTTATAAAGGTTCGTTAACTTTTCGCGGCCGTTAACCCTTCGCGGCGATACTTACCTGTTACCGCCGCTTCTATTTATAAGGCGGCACTGGTTTCGCTCTGCTAGTATCGGCTGTTTTACTTCGCCACCTTGAAGGTGGCGAAGTCAGCCAATACTAGCCTCCCGCGGCGGGGATGGGCCGCGGGAGGCTAGGTTAATGTAATCTGATTGGTTAATGTAAAGCAAGTATTAAAAATTGACCAATCAGAAACGGATTATGGATTTCTGCAAACCTATATAAGAGGAGCTTTCCCCGCCGCGGAACTCAGATGCCATCGCAGTATATGGCTGAAGAAGAAGAAGAAGCGGCTGGCAACATCGGCTCCGCTGAGGCCGGTGGTGCCAGCGGGCTCACTGTCGGCCGCAGTGAGTCTGCCGGCATCGGCGACCTGAGTGGGGTTGGTGTCGCCAGCCCGAAGACGTCGCCCAAGGGCTCTTTTAGAGCCCAGTTCGAGCTGTGGGACCCCCGCCAAGGACTTGTCAGTGCCGAAAGGGCACTTGTCAGTGCCGCAAGGGCCCTTACAAGGGCCGGGGAGGGTCCTGGTTCGAGCTGCGGGACCCCTAAGCCCCAAAGGCTCTTGTTAGAGCCGCAAGGGCACTGGTAAGTGCCGCAAAGGCCCTGATAGGGCCGGGGGGGGGTCCCGGTTCGAGCTGCGGGACCACTTAAGCCCCAAAAGGCTCTTGTCAGAGCCGCAAGGGCACTTGTAAGTGCCGCAAAGGCCCTTACAAGGGCCGGGGAGGGGGGGTCCCGGTTCGAGCTGCGGCCCCCCTAAGCCCCAAAAGGCCCTTCTCAGGCCCCCCGCTGGAGGGAGCCTCCCACCCCTCCCAGCGGCTCCCTCCCTTCCCCTCCCCGGGAGCGGCCGGGCGGGGGCGTTGGAGGGGTTGCCGGGGAGGGGGTGCGCGGCGGGTGGTCGCGACCACCTGCTGCGGGCCCCTTCCCGGCAGCCCCTCCTAGCCTCCCGTTCCGAGATTGCCGCGAGCGGGGAACGGGTTGGGAGGGGCTGCTGGGAACGGCGGCGGATGGTCGCCGCCACCGCGGGGGGTGTGGGCGGGGTGGCATGTCTCCCGGGCGGGTGCGACCACGCCGCCACGGGTTGCCTGCCCATCCCTGCCGCGGGAGGTTAGTATCGGCTGACTTCGCCACCTTCAAAGTGGCGAAGTAAAACAGCCGATACTAGCCGAGCGAAACCAGTACCGCCGCTTTATAAATAGAAGCGGCGGTAACAGGTAAGTATCGCCGCGAAAAGGTTAACGCTTCGTTAACTTTTCGCGGCCGTTTTCGGACTTTTATAAATCGCGGTAAACGCGATTTATGCGTTAATGTCCGCGAAAACGGCCGCGAAAAGTTAACGAACCTTTATAAATATGCCCCAAAGTCTTCAAACCAAATTGCTGTTTGTGTTTAGGTAGTAGTATTTTTGGTGCCATGCCATGTGCATCCTTCCACATGTATGGGATCTTGGAGCAGCTGTTAAGTGGCAAACCCGGGGAAATGTACTGGCAGGGGCCAGTAAACTAGTAGGTGGAAATAGGACAACAAAAGAGGATGAAAGTAGATTTGTAATTGTTTGCAGGGAAGTAAGAAAGAAGGTTTGTGTCTGTCTGTAGGTGAAGAAGTGGAGGACATCTGAGAAGCCACATTTATGTATGCATGTTGGCCCCTTTGAGCACTTAGGGGAAAAGCAGATCTAATACAAAGGGGAGAAGGGCCAGGGGGGCTAGGCAGGAGTAAGTGGTAGGGATTAATAGAAAAGTAGATAAGTGTATCTGCTGCCAGGACCTTACATGCCAAACAATGTACCTGGTTCTGGGGTTTGACATGTGGTGGAACATATAGATAGATGGGGATGGGGGTGACTGTGCTGTCTTGGTTCACATTGGTGACAATAAAAAAAGGTGAGGTCCTTAAAATTGATTTCCAAATGTTAGGGGCCAAGTTAAAAGATATGGCCTTCAGAGTAGTGCTATGTGCTATGTTAGGGAGACTACAGGCTCTTTAGTAGGGGTGGGCTAGATCTCAATGACGGTGCAGCTTTTTTGGGGGAAAGATATATACAGGGTTGAAGGAGATTTTAAACTAGGTATGGGGAGATTGTAATGTGAAAATCACCGGGATAGATAGCAGACTGTTAGGGTTATTCAATAAAAGTTCTTATCGTTAAAAATGGTGCTAATTTTGCCCCAATCAATCAGATGTTAGCTTTCAAATGTTAAATAAGATCTGATTGGTTGGGGCAAAATTAGCTTAGAACTTTTATTGAATCTCCCTGTATGTATTTATGTTTAAGCTGAAGCCAAATTAAAAGAAAAAAACATAACCAGGTATAATTGATATGGCTAAAGCAATATGGGTGAAACTGTAATAAGGATAGAAAAAAAAGCAACTAAGATAGCTAAAATAGGAAGTTAGGTATGTATAGCTTAACAAAGCAAGACAAACCCCCGAAAAGTTTTTCAAGTATAACAACAGCAATAATATCAGGACAAAATATGTGGGACACATTCTGCGTACAGAATGTGGTTGTCAACAGTTTGGCACAGGGCTCTGTACTGGGGAAACTTTTATTTAATCTATTTATAAATGATGATCCGTTTGGTGGTTTTAGCTTGTACTGTCTATATTAAAAATGGCTCTGTGCTAGGTGAATCTCTCTTGGAAAAGCATCCAGGGGTTCTAGCAGATAACAGACTTAGCTGTACCTGACAGCATAGGTCAGAGCTAACAAGATATTGTCTTGTATAAAGAGGGGAAGAGATTCAAGAAAGGGCAACTAAAATAATAATTTAAATGGAGGGGCTAGACTATGCAGGCAGATTAGACTAATTAGGACTGTTTACATTGGAGAAGCATCGACTGTACAGGGATATGATCACTTTATATAAATATATTAATGGGCCATATAATAAACTTTTTGGTGCATTGTTAACAAATAGGTAATTTCCAAGTACATTGGATAATCTTTAAAAAAAAGTTTAGGTTATGGAAAGGTTTCTTTACAGTGAGAACAGTAAAACGGTCTTCCAGCAGATGTGGTAATGGAAGGGGAAATTACTGTCACATTGAATAAAGTTGACTGAAGAGGTACATGTGAAGACATTACAGCAAAACTTAGTTTTGGGGGGGAGATATCCTTTAAACAAAAAGTACAATGGACAGGTAGATAGGGGCAACCGCTTACGTGCTTAAGGCTGGGTACACATGGCCGACATTTTTCATCCTGACCCACTGCTCGCCACTATGTCCAAATATGTCTGGTCACTGCCACCAGTGAAGTCATCTCAGATTTTTTGGGCCGATTGGTCGAAAAATCCTCTCATATGTACCCAGCCTTAGACCATATCTTAAAGGGTATCAAATCCCAAAATATTTTTTTTCTGCATTGTAGGACACCCTGAGAGTCAGCCAATCACAGGGTTTTAGTTTACATAACTGATTAAATTAATGAAAAGCCTTCCAACCAAATCTTATATGGCAGTGATGGCGAACCTTTTAAAGGCTGAGTGCCCAAACTGCAACCCAACCCCCCCACTTTTTATTGCTTAGTGCCAACATGATCATTTAACCTGAAAGTTTTTACTTTAGAAAAAAAACAACTGAAATAGACACAGACCAATACAGTAGATAGAATTGATTATAGATTACCTATTAACCTCTACATTACCACACAGGAGTTTGAGATCTAAACCAGTGACCATTAACCCTACATTATTAGACAGGAGTTTGAGATCTAAAGCAGTGACCATTAACCCCTACATTATTAGACAGGAGTTTGAGATCTAAAGCAGGGACCATTAACCCTACATTATTAGACAGGAGTTTGAGATCCAAAACAGGGACTCAAGCAGAGCTGAATGTTATAGCATGTGACCTCTCTCTGCTACAGACAGCCAATATACTTTCTCTCTGGCTTTCTGGTAACAAACTCCGGTGAACTCTGCCAATCCTATTTATAATCCTTCAAAGTAAAAAGTAAAGGCTGCTCCACTACAATACGGGGCCCATGAGCAGTGGTATTCAACGGAAAATTTGGAGCATAAGGGGATATCGCATAAGAGAAAATCCCATGAGTAGCCATGGTGCTGATTGTAGCATAGATTGTTACATAGATTATCACATACAATGTTACATAGATTGTTACATAGTAAGTGAGAAGCGCTTTTTTTGTGTAGCTGTGTGTGAAAATGTGTGACAGTGCAATCTGTATGTCTGTGTGGGGTAGTAGTTTATTTGTGTAAATGTGTTTAGCAGCACATGTAAATGTGTAGTAATGTATAAATGTGAGTGAATGTGTGTAGAAGTATATCAAAGTGTGCTGCATGTGTGTGTATAGTAGTGTATTTTGTGTGCAGCAATGTATGTATGAGTATATGTAAAGATAACCAATTATTGCAAAAATACAGACATAAACATTACATATATTCTTTATACAGAATGATTGTTCAATGTGCCCATACATGTTCCAGTGTTATTGGCTCCCTATACTGCAGTAAAGGGACCAGGTAATGGAAAATTTCCATCTTGGCCAATAGGTCCCAATACCAACGGCAGCAGCTTGTCAGCACTAGGATATATCCATACACATTCATGATATTTAGCAAACAGCTCTGACTTTGAAAGAAACTAATGATAATGATGTACAAATGTTAAAGGTGGATTTTTCAGCATGGAAAGTAAAAGAGAAGGTAAAATAAAAAAACTTTTTTTTAACAAAAGTTAGGTAAAGGTGATATCTGGCTATCTGGAATAATAATCATGGCAAGTAGAGAAAATATACGAGGGGGTGGGGGATTCAAACATGTTTATGATTGGAGGGTAATTTTTGCTCCTTTTTTGTCAGTGCTGCGCTTCCTGACACAGACATAGCTATAGATAGATTGAGATCCAGATAGACAGATAGCTATAGGAAGATACAATAGCAGCTTTCAGTGCAATGCAATTAATTGTAAAATTTTGCAGGACTTTTTAACGGGAACCATTAGCTAGGGTTAAAAAGACCCACAAAGGTAGCATCTATCTACATATCACATCGATTGCACGATACAGATACTGCAACCACAAAAAGTTATTCTAACTTATAAACCTATATACACCATTTTGCATGTTTTTTCCCTTATGAGCTGGTGGTACATGCCGTAAATGCCTATTACCTGAAGATGGATTGTGGCTAGCATAGACTGTTAGGATACACTGTCAGTGAACATCTGGCATATCATCTGATTTTCCAAGGTGGAAAGGTGAACAGGCTTGCAGGCAGTGCTGGATTTAGGCTTCAGGAGCCTGTAGGCACAGATCATTTGCCACCTTAAGCTCCACCCAGTATTAGCCACACCCACTGCTAGCCACACCCATTACCACACCCTCTGCAGAAAAAAAATACTTCCATTTTCTTAAAAACATGCGCTGAACTTCCCCTTTTAACTATTCATTAAACATATAAATATATTAATGTCCACAGTGACTGGTATAATACAGTTTGCCCACAGTGACTGGTATAATACAGTTTGCCAATAGTGACTGGTATAATACATTTTTCCCACAGTCGTACATACCTTAAGTCCATGTGAATCAATAAGTTATGATGTGCACAGATTCTCCTTAAAGTGCAGGGGAGGGAGTATTGGGTGGAAATAGAGGAGCGAGTGACTCTGGGAGTTGCAGCACTTTTTCACTCTAAGCCCCACATTTCCGATAAGCAAAAACAACCACAATTATCAAGTCCGGACCGCTTCTCCTATATTTGCATTCAGCAGCATGTTCACTGTCCCTCTTGTGTATGAAACGTACGTGTACGCGAGAGGGACAGTGAACATGCTGCTGAATGCAAATATAGGAGAAGCGGTTCCGTGTTATTCTGATAATTGTGGTTGTTTTTGCTTATCGGAAAAGGGGGGCTTAGAGGGAAAAATAGCTGCAACTCACCAAGTCACTCGCGCCTCTATTTTCCCTGGCCTGTAGGCACGGGCCTCGTGTACCTAGTTAGAAATCCAGCCCTGCTGGCAGGCAATGTTCCCTCTCACCTCAAATTGGCTGTGTGCGCAGAAAAATATTTATAATAATAATAATTACTGCGGCAATTCCACATTCCAGAAGACTTTTGTGTGCGCACCACTTTAATCTGTGTGCGCAGGCCTGCAGAGTTGTGTGCACGAGCGCACAGCTTAGAGGGAACATTGCTGGCAGGAGGTCTGGACGGTGGCCAACCACTAGTGTAATTTTTTTTTATAAAGTTGTGGTGCCCCCTAGGTGGTGGGGACATCTTTTCCATACCAAGTAAAAAATGGACTGATATCAGCATTCCAATATTTGATGTGGAGATAAAAGTAGAATGTCTGTGCAGAAATCCCTTTTACATAAAAAGTGCAGAAATTTTTAGAGAAGATCTCTAAATATTTGTTACATAAAAAGTTTAAGCCATATTACAGTATTTGTGTCCCTTAAAGTAAAATAATCCTAAACATTGCAATACCAGTAAACCATTTATGTTCCTTTACTAACACTGCGCATTATATGTTCACATTTAGAATCATTTAGCTTCTGAAGAGAAGATTTAAATAATGTTTCAGGTAAACGGTTCCCCTTCTGGTATAATCAGAGGGTTCTGGGAATTATCTCTGGCGTGCTGCACAATTCCAGTCATTTGTGTGACTCAGCTTGGAGTCTTGTGTGGTCACATGATAGCATGCTGATTCAGAGGGCAGGAGAAAGTGAACAAAACAAGCGGCACCTTGTCAAAAGAACCACGCTCCTTGTAAAGGAAGCTTCAAACAGCTGCCTTTAAATAAAACCCTAAAACCTGACCCCCTTTTACCCTGTTTTTCTGCCTCCACTGATTGATTTTGTTCCTGAAAGACTCATATCTTGAAGCCAAGTGCAGTGTCTATTACAATGTGTGTAATGTATTAGTCATCTTGCACAATGAGCTTGTATTGAACAGAAGGGATAAACAGCAGCTCATTTTTATTAGTAAATTTCCACGCCACAGTGATTGCAACCAAGTAGTTAAAGACATCTGAAAATCATTTTTCTTTGGTTATTTACTATGCGTTCTGGATGGATTGTGGAATATAAATTGTCCTGTCAGGTTTAACCACTAAAATTATAAAGCAGCCAAGAATTATAAATCTGGGAAATATTCTGTGTTCTTTTAGATCACTTCATATTAAAACAGCACAGATTTATACATGTGTGAGTGAATATTAACTGTATTAGTTGTTTCCTTGTCCAAGAAGTAATGCCAGCCCAGTCCTACTGGGTGCAGCTGGGGTTGGGCTTTGAGTTATGTAGCCTTTCTTTCTTTCTTTCCTAGTTTGTATGGGAGCTTGTGTGTGCATGCGGATGTGCAAGAAGCCACTATTTAAAAATTATTAAATAATGTTTGGGGCTTCTACGGCAAGTGGTGGCTTTACTACACTGTATAGATATATAAATTTGCCTTTCTCCACGGCAATATCCAAGGGTGTCTGTAGTTACAGCTCTGCTCCAATCACATTCAGACACAGGCCCCCTGTACCCTGAAGCTTTCGACTGTTGTTTCAGATAGCAATTACACAAGACTCCCAATTAAATTGGGAGTAACAGTAGGATAAAGTAAATCCTTATGGAAACCTCTTTATGTAAAGCTATGTAAGTAAGAATGGATTCCAATCTCATATGAATCAGAGTATCTTCAAGGTGTCAAGTCCTTCCTTCTCTGGCCACCTCACTGCCTGAACCATACAATATTTAATATAATATAAACAAGGGCTGTCCTCATTTATATTATATTAAGAATAGATTCCACTGTTTTTCCCATTAGAATGGTCTAATTGCTCATGCATTTTGTAGAAATGTCTAGTGCATCTAATGGGCTAGTACATGCTGCTTTCTGTTAACAGTGGTTACAGTGTATAGAGGCCACAATGTCAAATATCTCAATTACAATGGTCTTGATACATAAGATATATACTATAGATTATAGGGGCTTATTTAATAAGAGGTGCAATTTTTTTCCAGTGTGTTTTTTATCTACAGCAACCAATCAGATGTTATCAAATGTAGACCTGTAAAAAGACAATATCTAAAGCAAATTAAAAGTTCAGGTAAATGTTTGCACCTCTTTTTAAATAAGCCTGTATAAATGCCGTACTTATATAATATAAGATATATACTGTACTATGCATTTTAAGACATTATGCACTACTTACAATATAAGGATTTTGTCACCTCAGAATTATATGCCATAATGCAGGCCATGGAACTCCTCTGTGGGGTAATATCCTTATAATAAATAAGGCCCTGAATTTAGAATGGGAGGTGCAGTGAAATAATTTCTTATTGAAAGTCACAGAGCTGTATACTGTAACTGAACCTCCCATTAAGGTATCCTGCCTATGCATGTTTGCCTATACCAAGCTGTTTGCCAACTGCCAATCGTTTTGAGAGAAAATGTAAGTAGTACACTGACCTTATTCCTGTTTAGACAACTCCCCCGAAAGCAAAGCAGTCACCGGTTATGGTACCAGATGCAGAAGCTAAAGAAACGCATGCATTGCTCTAACTCAGTTTCTTCTCACAAACGCTTGTGTTCCTGTAACGGATGATGAGTGAACACTATAAAACCATAAAATCTGAGCTGTCTAGAAAGGTAAGTAGCACTTGACCAGCTCTAGGAATGGTCTGCTCTCCCCTCCCCACTTACACTGGAATCTTTGGTGGTGTTTTCTGCAGGAGAAAAAGGCTGACTCCTTGGTACACTTTTTTCTGTGGTAAGGAATAAACATTAAAAATTATTAGAGCATCACTCTCTATTGCCTCCTCTAGGCAATGCACTGAGCTGATAGCATCTCTCAGTGTATAGGGGACCGGATTTACCCATTCCGAATCATTAAAGATTCTGTCTTAAAGAGCCGTTACTTGCTCGGTGCATTACTTGTGGCGGTTGCATAACACAGGTTTTGCATACCACCGCAACCGCTGTAAGTTATGTCTTAACATCACATTAACCCTTGGTACATTGGTTAACGTGACTTTAACACTGAAAAATCCAATATAATTAATAAAAGGATATTATGGTCAGGGAACTCCTGTATATATTATCCTTTATACAGTATTCATGGTGGATATCACATGGTATGCTACTGAGGATGCAGAGTTTATAAACATTAATGAGACTTTTTTTACATCCTTTTCCCCAGCACATTAAAGATGAGTCATCTGAATATAACATGCTAAACCATAGCCCTGTATATTAAGATCTTTTTTTATTAATGGGATTGTAACTGTAACAGAAAAAAAAGGGGGATTTCCTTCTTGGAGAAGGGCTGGTGACTGGCTGAACTTTTATCTGGAAAGTCCCTGAATAGAATTACATTTCAACTATCCAGGGCACATATGGACTTTATTTTTTTGAGATTAAATTCTTTTAGGAATCTAAATGGCTGAGAGAGGAAAAAGACGGGGGAGGGGGGTCTGCAGTTGAAACTCTGAGACTAACAGAAATCTTTTTGTGAATTTTCACAGAGAGAGAGGAAAGTCCCTGGAGGCAAAACAATAATTGTTTCTGACCTTCCGCTGTTAAGGAGGCGTTGGTAAAAGACCAGATTTAAATGAAGCTTGACAACTACAGAGACCCAATCTGATGCAGAAAGAGAAGGAGACTGGATAAAAGGACTTTGTTTATGACACTGTCTGACATTTTTTATAATTTTATTTTTTAGATTTTACAAGCTGGCACGTGCCATGACACATCATAATTTTGTCTGTGTCAATAAAATATTGTCAAACAGCAACTGTCTAAAAGAAGCTTCAACGTGCAGTGTTCACTTCACAATCCAAACACTGGAGTCAGATTGTCCAGAATGAATTGCTTGATCATATTACATGCAACTGCCATGAACTTGACACTAAATCCTCAAACCGGTGATGTACACCAAGCCAATGCTAAAGCGGGATGCAGAGAGTTGAAGTTTAGTATTAGCATAAGGGGCTATAAAGCGTTCTAACATTCTAATTTGGCGAATGTATATTAGTAGTGTATGTGAGACGTTCTAGAGGTGTCACACACTTATGGATATTCAGAAAAATGTGCAGTACAACTGTGCAACATTAGAGAGTTTCGTTCTGTTTTTATATTTACGGATCTCGGAAATAAGCCAATGATC
Organism: Hymenochirus boettgeri; assembly: GCA_019447015.1. Taxonomy (NCBI): domain Eukaryota; kingdom Metazoa; phylum Chordata; class Amphibia; order Anura; family Pipidae; genus Hymenochirus; species Hymenochirus boettgeri. Next base: position 149,998,047 of record CM033472.1, read on the forward strand.
TGAAAATCCAAAAACGGAATGTATTTCGAGGGTTCCGAACTTATTTTCATAGGTTAACGAAAGTAGGGGTTATTTTCGGTAAATCTCAAAAATAACCTTGTATGTTTGGTAACCCTCAAAAATTAGATTTTTGAAGTTCTGAAATCTGAACGGTCCGCTGGGTTCGGCTGCCCGGTTCTGCGTCGGATCTGGGTCCAAGTCAGACCTGGATCCCATCTCAATGCAAGATGTCTCAGAAATGGCTGATGCTAGAACAAGGGTAACCAAGCAGAAGCTAGAATACTCCCTATATGGTGTAGGTGGTCTGAGGTTGGCAGAAAGAGGATGCCGGGAACTAAGTTCCTAAACCGAAATGCAATATGAACTTTATACATAAAAGTTACACAGGTGAAGAAAAATTCTTCAGATGTACTTAATTCTGAGGTAGAAATATAAAATCCTATATTCGAACAGGGATAGGGCAATATAAAAACAATTAAAAACAAGGGCTAAGTGGCCAAACATATTAGCATCTGGTGCTGTAATAGATAGAATATCGATAACAGTAAGATACACATAATTGCACCAGTATCAAAAGTGTTCAGCACAGCTGCGCATCACACATCAGGCATCAAGGAGAAAGGTAAAATTACAATACCATGCAGCACCAGCAGATAAGTGTATCCCCAATATGCTCTTACCACCGCTAAACAGGAGGAAAGTATCCTCATTAATTGAAATAATTAGTCCTGGTTAATTATTTTGGCTTGTTAAGCTGAATTGGCTTCCCTTTTATCATGTCTTCTGTCATTTTCTCTTGTCCTCTATAACCTGATTAAATATATTTAAACTATTTAAGGCCTGACAATGTCTGACATTTGTAAAGAACCATACCATGCCCATCATATGTGAATAAATCTTAAATTTTTGTGTAAAACAATAAGAAGACCAAGGCCAAATATTTTTTGCAAAGAGAGATTTACAATGCACGCATACAGTATAAGAGAAAAATAAACAGCACAGATAAGACAGAAAACTAAGCATGGCATAAATCAGTGGGCATATATTTTGAACATTCAGTGAACTTTTACTCTAGAAAAAAGAAAATTCCACAAAAGCCTGGTGTCCTTAAGCCCTACCCCTACACAGGTCACACACCCCAAAACACACCCATTTTTGCTTTTTTTTTTAAAAGAATGAAGACTATATTTATGCTTAAATTTGTGAACTGCAAAAAACATGAATGGTTTAAAAGATTAACTGTAAATTAGGGGTGGTGGGGTGTGGTTTAAAACAGTGGGGGATCAAAAAGGGATGAAGGAAACTGACAGCCACCCTACCACCCACACCCTGAGGTAAGTGCCTAATGATAAATCTGGCTCAATAATACACCCAATAATAATGATTATACAAAACCATTTACCTAAAATAATTGTAATGTATGTGATGTCTGATGCCAAAATTTGTAATCATTTAATCATTTTGTTTCATGTATTTAGAAATAAATACATAATATTTACAAAAAATATTTTATTTACTAGCACTATATTTGTTGCAGGTAGGACTAAATAATAAGGTGTGCTCCTAGAAATACCGGTAACTTTTGCCCTCCTTCCTTGTGCCCATGATCAATTGCAGTAAAATGCACTCCAAGGTCATACATTAGCTAAAGGATTGGATTATGAATTATCTTTCATATTAAAACCAGATGATTCTCTGGGGAGTCTAACAAATGTTAAGCCTGTACCAGGCCTTATTAAACTGAGTCCTCATTGTGCAATAGCTAGAAACACCGAGAACTATGACATAAAGATAGCAGAGAACAGTTAATGTTAAAATGTGCAAATAACCTTTATTTGCCTGGGAAAAATTTCTTAACAGACTGAAATTATGAGTCATAGCAATAATAAAAACAAAACCAGCAATGCAACTTAATTACTGTTGCTGGAGTATCTAATAATAACAACACAAAAGTACTGTTAGTAAATAAATGAAAATGTGAGATTATATCATACTACTACTAAAAAAAAACAATTGGAAAAAAATACTTCACAAGGTTTATTTTTGTATGTTTGTCTTACTAATATAAGCAATCTCCTGTCTTTCTCTCCAATCTGTACGTGCATTCCCCTATACAATATATAAGAGATAGAGTTGAGCTATCACCTGAAAGAACAATTAGTGATCTTTTACTATTTAACACTTGCTTTAGGTTAGGGACACACAAAAGTAGCCACGGCCGTCAGTTCGCTGCGTATGATCGTGCATGATCAGCTGTGAATTACCAACATGTTCGATTGCCCGTTCGTCTGTCCAGATAAAGGGGCAACTGACATTGGTCGCTGCCGCAGCCAAAGTTACCTCAGATCTTTATGGCCTGACAAACCATTACACGGAAATATTAGTCGGTTGGGCTGGAAAATCTGCTTGTGAAAGAAGTTAAGCTAGGTACACACAGGCAGATGTTTTGGCCTGGGTAACCATTCTATGCAGTCCATCGGCCATCAGAAGGTTTCAACACATAGTACCGCAAACATTTTGGCCCTAGCAGCAGGCCGACCAAAATTCGGAAAATATTGGTCAGTTTGCCTGAAATTTCTGCTAATGTGTACACAGGCTAATGGTATAAATACCTCCCACCAACATAGAATAAGATGGAGCTGACTTATTCCAGATTAATACTAATATGTAAACAACTTTCATGCTCCAGAATGCCATTTTTAACCTCAACTTCTCCTGCCATACTCTACTTCTCGACTGCCTCAAACTGAAATCGAATAAGACCATCAGCTAAATGATTCTCTGCCCCTGGCCCATGTTTTGCTGTTAACCATGTTATATTGCAGGCAGTGCAACACTAATTCCCTAAGAAAGATTGTTTATTAATTGTTAGCACTGAAATAGCAAAAAACTATTTGCATGTTTTTCATTTCCGATACCCAAAATGACACTGCAACTACTACCGGGAATAACTCCAGGTAAGTAAGATTCCTAATAATAGCTGATGCTACCCTTTCTTGAGGCCAATGCTCAGCACACAAATGACCTTTAAAATATGCACCAAAGCCTTACTCCCTGCTGCGTCTGTAAACATTTCCAATTTAATAATAGAAGCTTCCTGCTCCTGCCAAAACGTGTGAACTGGGAATTCTACTAGCAATCTTTGCCAGAACCCCAAATCATCCTTCATGTGTCTTGTGATTCTGAGATAGTGGTGTTACTTTGATATCCCCCTGGAAGCTAATGACAATGTCCTACAAAAAATCCTTCTATATGAAGGACTCTACAACATGCAAAAACCATGTGTCCTAATAAGGATTGCACATGTTGCAACGTGAGTTTTTTTTACTGATTTTGTCCTCTATTTTAGAACTAGCAACCTTTCAATCTTTCCTCTCAGGAGATGGAAAATCATCCTTTTGGAATCTATTTCTATCCCTAATATTGTAAGCACTGCGGTAGGACCTTCTGATTTTTTGGTGGCTATGAGCACTCCAAAATGTGACTTTAAAAGAATTGTACACATGAAAAAAATTTCAATTTATAAATGAATTCATGTAAGCAGCATGTTAGTGCATGACTTTAATACAGTACTTATTTTGCCCAAGCTCAGTCCCCCAGCCCCCTGTCAGACTATCTGAGTCTTTGTGAGGGAAAGCATACTCAGTAATCCCTATGAGACAGCATTGTGAGAAGGAGTTTGCCACTGTGCAATTCACATACCAACTGTCACCATTCCAGCTACAGTAAAACTATACATAACAGAAGAGTTTGATACAAAGGCAAAAAAGAAATACAGGAACAAAAAAACAGTACAGTGATTGGGAAGAATTACAGTCACTAGCAATGGGAAATTAAAAAAACAAATTTCCCAGTGCTCATGTCCTTTTGAAATCATGTAATCCATGGGATGGATTGGGAGTAATCTTAAGGCAGACTCAGATTTTGACATAAGAAGAAGCTGACACACTGCACAAACCAATTTTAGGGCATTATCAAATGTTGTGTAATACACTTTTGTATCTTTCTTTTCGATTCTATCATTAAAGGGCAAGTTCAGACCCAAAATGAAAACTTACATACAGGTAAATCATCCCCCAAATGCCTAAACGGTAATAGTTTGAAATGTGAAATATGTAAGTCTAACCTGAAATCCTGCACAATGTCCTGTTGCCCTTGTTTCTGCTTCCTGTTTCTTCCAGTTAGTAACTGTCAGTTATGGATTTGACAGTTGACATCACAGCCAATGACTGAATATTAATCCCCTGTCTGCCTCTTCTGAGCATGCCCAGGCTTAGTACAGGTTTCTAAATTGCTCAATTTCAATGAGGCATCCAGAAACATAGCATGCGTACAGTAATGAATTCATAGGACAAACTATGATATATCAACATATTTTAAAGAGGCCATTCTTTCTAAAAGATGTTCTTATGAGTTATATCTGTTGTATTCAATTAGATCAACTGGACTTGAAGTTTAGTTCTTGAAGACGTTTCGCTAGTCATCCGACTGGCTTTCTCAATTCAGAATGACTTGTACAAGAATCTGTGGCAATTATGTACCCTGGAAAATCCCAATTAGCATATCACAGCCAGGTGTTAAGGGTGTGATTAGATAGTGGCTAAGAGGTGTTATAGGAACGCCCAGAGTAAGGTGTCAAAACAGAATTGTACATGGCAGACAGTTGGTTATGTTAACATACTGGCGAAGGAACGTGACTGGTTCAAGAGAGGTGTTAAGGAGGCCATTTATGTGAAAATAAAGAAACCAAGCCTAAATAGAGGTGGGGGGGTTCGACACCAACTGTCTGCCATGTACAATGCTGTTTTGACACCTTACTCTGGGCGTTCCTATAACACCTCTTAGCCACTATCCAATCACACCCTTAACACCTGGCTGTGATGTGCTAATTGGGATTTTCCAGGGTACATAATTGCCACAGATTCTTGTACAAGTCATTCTGAATTAAGAAAGCCAGTCGGATGACTAGCGAAACGTCTTCAAGAACTACATTTCAAGTCCAGTTGATCTAATTGAATACAACGGATATACCATGACCTGGATGAATGAGAACCTTCACAAGCATAGTGGCCTAGCCTTCAGCCAGGTATGTGCTAAATAAGTCATTATACCTGAAAGGTCTTCAGAAATGGCTTTACAACACCAGCTAAAGATGCAGGAATCAAGGCAGGAATCAAGGGCAGGGCACAACAGTTGAATAACTAGAAATACATCTCTGGTCAACCCTTAAGGAACTCCTCTGGCTTTACTTCCTTTATTAGCTTTAGGCTTTTACTTTTGTTTTGGAGCTATAGGAAAATGTAATTTAGCCCAAAAGGTTTTTTTAGTGTATGCCTCCCCCAGCATTGCAACCTATACAATAACCCCCCACCTCCCCCAAACCACTAGATCATTAAACTTACAAACCCCACACTACGCTATGTTGGATTAACACGGATTTTGCACTTATTCAGCATCACCCGAGCCGAGCATTGTACATGGCAGACAGTTGTGTCGAACACCTTACTCGCCATGTACAATGCTGTTTTAACACCTTACTCTGGGCGTTCCTATAACACCTCTTGCCACTATCTAATCACACCCTTAACACCTGGCTGTGATATGCTAATTGGGATTCCAGGGTACATATTGCCACAGATTCTTGTACAAGTCTTTCTGAATTGAAAGCCAGTCGGATGACTAGCGAAACGTCTTCAAGAACTAAACTTCAAGTCCAGTTGATCTAATTGAATACAACAGATATACCGTGACCTGGATGAATGAGAACCTTCACAAGCATATTTCTTATGAGTTGTCCTTTAAAGGACAATTATACTCACCTTCCCTCCGCTCCTCTTCTTAGGTCTGTACCTTTTACCCAGGGTGAGGACCTGAACCGCTAGGTCCTCACCCCTGGGTTCGTGAAAGTTAAAGCACAGCATTACTGAAATGCTGCTCTGGCAGGCTCCGCCCCCTCCTCTCGTCGGCGATGAGGCCAATAGGAAGGCACGCTCTGCAACGTCCTTTAACTGAATATTCCTTTAGGGAATGATAAATGATGGTTTAAATTAAAAGATCATGGCTCTTTTTAGGGACTAAGCACAAAGGGGATACTCTTAAATTTAAGAATGGTGGTTGCTGGAAAGGGCCTGCCATCCTATTACCACTTACTTATCACTTATTACTTCATCACTTTGTGCCAAACAATCTCCTGATTAGATAAAGCAGAGTTGAGGTTAGGAGACAAAATAAAGGAATCATTTGGAGTAAAAGGTATCCAAAAACCTACTTCAAAACCAGATTTAATTAGTATGGCTTCACTTTTATAATTGAACATTTCCGTGCAAACTGGGGACTCTTCAATTCTCGGGTGTGCCAAGCACTGAAACGCGCTTGAATATCCGATAGGAAAAGTAAGTGTACTTGAAAAAGAACACATTTATGTTTGAAACATGTTGTTGTATTGTAAGCAGTAATAAACATTTTTTGCAAGCATTGATTTGCTTGTGCCTCCCTGCACACTTACTTTTTTTCCTATTAGATCCCTTTTTCTAGTGGACGCCAACACCCCAGGTGCTGTAGTGTCACCCCCCTGAAAGGGGTGTGACGCTAATGGCCTAGTTTGTATCATAATCAGTAACTGGTACCGTTCACTCCTATGAGCACAGCATTTTGGGGCAATATTAACACTTGACATCACACCTCTAGTGTGAACATAGCCTTACCCTTTTTTTCTTTTTTTAGTTTTATAGTTTTCCATTCTCATTTAAATCTTTCTTTTTGAATTGTCCTGTGAGTCTTGCTCTAATTTTTGGTAACGTTCCCTTTTTCCCTCCCCGATTTTGTTTTCTTCACAGCTTTAACTTTCTCTGTATCCTTCCTGTTTTCTACTTCCTTATCTACCTGTAAATTCTAATTTTATAATAAACATCGCTGTCCTACCCTACTGCTTTCCATGCCTCTTGTTTTGCACCTGTTTATCATTTCATATATCAGAACAATTTCCTTTTTCATCATTATTTTCTATTCTTTTTCTCCTTCAGTATCCCTTATTTAAGAATTCCCCATTTGAATGTGCTAGAGAAACTCTAACAAATGACGTCACCAAGGGATCAAGTAGGTTAGAGAGTTCCCATTCTCATAAGGCAAATAAGGAAACACTTCATACATACATCTGTCTGTAGTTTAGGGTTACCTTAAAGATCACTAGTAGGGATGGCCGGTTTGCGGATCCGAACCCGGATCTGCCGCGGATTTATCCCGTTCACGAACGGCGGATTTTTCTGGATTTTCCGCCTTCCGAACTTCCGATTCGCTGATTTTTCATATTTTCTAAAATTTTCGAAATTACGGGTTTTCGCGTATTGTCTATATTGTGCTGGCTCGGGACATTTTGCCAAAGTCTGCCCTACTCTGCCTAGAGGTTAGAGGAGAAAATCTTCTAGGCAAAAACAAACCTTCTCCTGAATGTTCTTCTCCTCATCTTCTGGTACCTGTAACCATAAAACTCAACTCCAAAATCCTATCCAAAGATGCTTTTCTAGATTCCGGCGCAGCAGGCAATTTCATTGATTCCTCGTTTGTACAACAACATGATATTCCTCTTCAATCATTGTCCAACCCCTTCCGTGTACTGGCTAGTGACAATAGACCCCTATCTTCAGAGTTCGTCACCCAGAGTTCGTCACTTCAGAGTTATCCTTCCAAACTGGGGTCCTGCATAATGAAAAGTTGTCCTTCTTTGTCATTGATTGTCCCTCCCCCCCAATTATTCTAGGCCTTCCCTGGCTTCAACTCCACAACCCTTCTATTGATTGGCCTTCTGGAGAAATAACTGCGTGGAGTTCGAACTGCATCTCTCATTGCCTTTCCTTGCCAACTGTTCAATACTCCACTCTCCTTCCAGAAAAAGATCCTTCTTCTCTTCCTGAAGCATATGAAGACTTCCTTGATGTGTTTTGTAAAAAATCAGCTGAAACATTACCTATTCACAGACCCTATGACTGCTCCATCGATCTTCTGTCCGGAACCATGCCCCCTCGGGGACGGACTTACCCTCTATCCCAGCCTGAAACCATTGCCATGAAAGAGTACATTCAAGATAATTTGTCATGAGGATTCATTCGTCCTTCCACTTCTCCTGCTGGGGCTGGGTTCTTTTTTGTCGAAAAGAAAGATGGAGGCTTACGCCCCTGCATAGACTACAGGGGGCTAAATAAAATTACTGAAAAAAAACATTATCCCCTTCCCCTTATCACCGAATTGTTTGATCAGTTGAAGGGGGCCAAAATCTTCTCTAAACTTTATCTCAGAGGAGCTTACAATTTGATTCGGATCCGTAAAGGGGACGAGTAGTCTTTATTTAACCCATTGGGGTATAGACTGTTAAGTTGGTGTACCCACCATACTTCTCTTTTTTTCAATTTTAGGCTACGGTCTCCCCCTCTGTTAGAATTCAACACTCTCTCCAGTACTCTGAATTTCAACTCACTATCAGTCCTGTCTCTATGAAGTGTTTAGGGACAGGCAACTTCATATCTTTTTTTCTTATACTGAAGCGGTGTTGGGAGATCCTAGATTTGATCAGCTGGGTAGTCTCCCCAACGTATATTAGTCCACACGGGCACCAAAGCACATAAACCACAAATGTGGATTCACATGTGCATAGTTCCCGACTATGATATTTCTTATTAGATCCTGGATGTGTAAACGTGGGACCCTTCTCTACAAATTTGCACTGAGTACAGTGCAGACAGGGGTACATTCCAGGCTTTTGTTTGCCTAGGAATGTAGCTCCGTCTGCACCATCCCGTCTGAACATAGCTCTTACCACACTGTTGCCTATCGTCTTGCCTTTACGGTAGTTAATTAGGGGAGGTGCCTTAAATTCTTCAATTTCGGGATAAGAGCGGTGTAAAGTATGCCAATTTTTTCGGATAGCTTCCTCAATCAGATTGCTCCCTACAGAGAAGTCCATAATTAAGGGTATACACCTACAGTATTTTGTACTTTCTTTTTCTTAATCTGTTTCTCATTTGCTTTTATTAAGGATGCATCTAGGAGCTTCCTAGGATATTGTCGGTTGACAAATTTAGTGTACATCTGATCTACCTGCTTTTTGCATACATCTGGGTTGCTAACAATCCTATTAACTCTTTTAAAATGACTGATCGGAATCGATCTCCTGACATGGGAGGGATGGAAACTCCCATAAGCCAGGATCTGATTCCGATCAGTTGGCTTACTATACAATTCTGTGCTAATCCCATTATCTACCTTCACAAGAATGTCAAGAAAACACATCTCCGTTAGACTCGTCTGCATAGAGAATTTAATCTCGGGGTTTAACATGTTCACCTGTTCATGGAAACGTGATAGGGATCCAATGTCGCCCCGCCATAGGAGAAAGACATCATCTATGTATCTCCACCAGGCCAAACAATGCCTGGTGAAGGATGGCAATACATAGATGAAGTCTTCTTCAAGCCAAGCCATAAAGGCATTGGCATTAGAGATGTCCGAACTTCGCAAAATCCGCGAATTTTCAAAAAATCTGAAAATTCGAAAATCCGCGAGCGGACCCATTAAAATGAAAAATACCCTCGAAATTACCTTATCCCGAGATTGAAGAATTTAAGGCACCACCCCTAATTAACTACCGTAAAGGCAAGACGATAGGCAACAGTGTGGTAAGAGCTATGTTCAGACGGGATGGTGCAGACGGAGCTACATTCCTAGGCAAACAAAAGCCTGGAATGTACCCCTGTCTGCACTGTACTCAGTGCAAATTTGTAGAGAAGGGTCCCACGTTTACACATCCAGGAACTGATAAGAAATATCATAGTCGGGAACTATGCACATGTGAATCCACATTTGTGGTTTATGTGCTTTGGTGCCCGTGTGGACTGATATACGTTGGGGAGACTACCCAGATGATCAAATCTAGGATCTCCCAACACCGCTCCAGTATAAGAAAAAAAGATATGAAGTTGCCTGTCCCTAAACACTTCATAGAGACAGGAGTTGAAATTCAGAGTACTGGAGAGAGTGTTGAATTCTAACGGGGGGAGACCGTAGCCTAAAATTGAAAAAAAGAGAAGTATGGTGGGTACACCAACTTAACAGTCTGTAACCCAATGGGTTAAATAAAGACTACGACCTCTTCCATTTCCTTACATAATGTATCTAAACTATGTCTGTTTTTCTTGTAATTTTCTTGCATTTTGTTGTCAATTTCAGATGTTGTTAATTTGGTAAGGGTTAATTCTAAAAGGGGTGTGTCTTGAGATAGGGGTTGAATTGTGTGGTCAGTTCCTGTGGGAGAGGGTATATAAGACAATGGATGGTTTAGCATTATGTGAATATGTGTACCTGATGAAGGGGAGTGTGATCCCCTAAACGTAGTGCATCTACATATGTGCTAATAAAAAATTGGCAGTTAAGACCTGTGTGCGGTGTTTCGCTGGTTGTATATACATATGAAGGAGTCTAGCAGACATACTCCAAAATACCAGCACCGGGCAAGATCAAGTGAAGAGGTGTGCGGTGGATCTCACTGTTTGTATATATATATATATATATATATATATATATATATATATATATATATATATACACATATATGTTATGAGATGGGATATGCTAAGTGCAAATGGGGTTGTATATAGATTGGTATAATGTAGGTTGTAATGATCACTGATTTATATAAAAGTAGGAATAAATCTAGGATAGGAAATAAAACTGGAGGTACATATTTGTATAAGTTGAATTTTAATAGACTGTAAAAGTGTAAAGGCTAGCTAGAGGTTGGTAGCCCTGTCCAATGTGTTTGTCCCAATAGAAACACTCGGAAAATTGCAATTCATTTTTAGGTATAAAGCTACAACCAATAAGACTTTAGTATGGCAGGACACATGATATGTAGATTAGTATGGCAGGGCACATGATATGTAGCAGCAATTCACCAAAACGTTAGGTTTAGTAGGACAAGCACTGTGAAAATACCTACACTATTCAGGGGCGTAACTTCCAGGGTAGCAGGGGAGCCCGGAGACTCATACATTAAAGAGGGCGTGCAAGTATAATTAAAATGTTTGGTTTTGAGCAACTACAGTATAGCCGTATACTATGTCCGATTCAATAATACAAACACAAGTCATTAGTTCCAGGGCTTCAATCAGGAAACTATTATGTAAGCAGTTAATAAGAACCTCCATACTAAAAATAAATGTAGCCAAAGGTACATACATGCAGTATCTGTACACACAAATGTAATTTAAAATATCAAACAATCCAGTTAGCACAATGAAGGCATAATCAATTAGTAGAGTAAATATGGATCAACAATGACATCCCTCCAAGTTTAATGATAAATTAAAAAGTTGCAGGATTTATAGGCAACTAGAAGTTAGTTTTGCAATAAAGGTGGAATAAGTTCAGATAGGATTTGCTTTTGTTTTTTTCTTTTTATTATTATTAAACAAAACCCTGCCATTTTATAGGGTCTTAAGTACTTATTGAAAAATATAAAACCACGGACGCTTGAACCACTGCAGTACCCTGAATGACCGTAAGATGGTGCTGGAGAGAATGGGAAGAAATCTTAATACTAACTGTAGGATTACACCAGCGTGGCCGTGGGGGATGGGGGAGAGTGTGTAGCTGCAGGGGGGACGTCGCGGGGGGGGGGGGGCGATTGCGCGGTGGTGGTTTAACGATCCTTTAAAGAATTGTGGGGTTGTCAGCATATATATTAAATTAATATTTAATTCATATATATAATTACATTTTTCTTTCACCAATCAGTTTTTTTTTAAACTATACATTACTTTTACCAAAACATTTTATTCCATGATTAAATTTGAGAATCAATGTGTAGTGTAACGTATCGAACACAAACCGCTAAACTAGTCATGCAGATTCTTATTAATGTTCTAACACAGATGAACAAACCACACTTTATTCATTTCTGTGGATTAGTCGAATAGCTTTACTACCTTGGAGGGTTCTGCTTTGCACCCTGGTGTTTGGTCACATTCCAGACAGCTGTCCTTTCTGGGTGAAAGCCCATCCCATCCTAATCTTAGTATATTTCTCTCACTAGACTGGATCACAAATATACTGGTGTGGTTTTAACTTATGAATAAATCTGACAACTTCACAGTTGTCATTAAAATACTGTTAGTCAAATATGACAAAGAAAAATTAAAGGGGCAGTAGAATTAATATCCACAGGAATTTTGGTCAAATATGGCACAAGTGGTGTGATTATTACCATTTCCATGTTGTCAAAAAATTGGATCACTCATCACTCCTATATATGTCACCTATTATATGTATAATACGTATTTCGGAGAGAAATGGCTCTGTACATCTAGGCTGTATTCCATGTTATAATCCCAGTGGTTTTGAACACAAGAAAAATCAATAGCCAATAAGCAGCAATTTTCTCATCTCATGATAATGGATGGTTGTTTCCTTTTCTTTTCTGTCGAAGACAGCTAAACACATTTTATAGTAACACGATTTCATGATTTTACATTGTAATAAAGGTTGAAAAAAACAAAAAGCAAATTTATTTGGAGAAACCCACCTTTATGATGATCTATAAGAAGAGGATCTCCCCCCACCCGCACTTCCAGTGCCCAAACCTGCAATAGAAAATGACAAGATTCACTCACTTCATTTAATCATCAATTTTAGTTGATAATTAGCCAATAAAAGGTATTATTTAATATCCAAGATGTCTTCACTTCACTATATCTTATTTCTTGAATACAATTTTGAATGTACTGTATGTTTTATAGTTTTTAGTTAGAGAACTGTATAATCTGAATGTTGTGTTGAAAGCTTCTTCTTTTTCTTAGTCCAAGTGAAAAGGTAGCATAATGTACCAGAATTGTCCCAAACTCATCATGAACGATCATCCCGAACCTGTAACAAAACTGTCCAACAGTCGACATCTAAAGCTGTCTGAAACATCGCAAAGCTCATATTAAGTTAATTGAATCAAAAGGGTGGATAACTTTGTCAGAACAGAAGAGAATTTATCTTTAAAGGGCAATTTTGGCCCCGCATGCCTCCCCCCCACTCCCTCTCCCAGTGATAGTACCGAGGGTGAGAACTTAAAAGCTCCTTGCAGAGGGTGTCTTCCCATTGATTAGCCCTTGCCAATCAATTGGACATGGCAAAAGCTCATGCGATTTGGTTATAATGGAAATCGCGGGAACGCAAAAATCCCCGCGATTTCCCATGCGCATGCGATTGCGCATCCGTTTCCGTTTTCGTATCGCATGCTTTCACCATTTTTGGTGCGTTAACGCATGCGTTGCCATAACGGGAAACGGCAAAATCTCATGCGCAAAACGCACGCGCAAACAGAAAACGCACAAGAATGACGCTCACAACCGCGTGCGATAACGCTCACGATTGCATGCACGATTTAGTGCGTTGTAGTGGGGCCTAGCCCTAAATGTCTTTAAAACAGTAAGATTACTTACTCCTACCTCCCACTGTATTATGGATTATTTGAGAGAAAAATTAAATTTTCAGTTTTGTGGCCCTTTAAATGTATATTTAAACACACCAGTCGTTACAGCACATTGCAGTTCTTGGTTCACGGTGAGTACATTTTTGTCTTAGCTTTATTTACAACCTAATAAAATACAATTCTTTATACTTCTAATTTTTAGATATAGTATATACATTTTCAGGCCTATATAATTCAAGTTCTTATCGTTAAAATAGTGCTTATTTTGCCCCAATCATCAGATGTTATGTACCATTTGTAAGCTAACATCTGATTGGTTGGGACAAAATTAGCACCATTTTTAATGATAAGAATGTCATACCAGCTGTCTAAACAGCTTTCTCTAGGTGGTGATTTCTATAGCCTAATCCTCTAGTCCTTTACTAAAAAGATCATATTTAGCTAGCACATGGAAAAAAGTAATAAGAAGGATAAACAGCTGTGATTTTGAGCATTATATTGCCAGTATAGGCAGGCACCTGGTTTACCAGTATAGGCTGGCACTGTGGATTCATTGTACTGGTGGCTGACAGTCTTTTTTAAAAATGCATTTAATTAAACACTTCATAGGAGGTGAGCACCCTGTTTGATACTAGCATCCATTCACGGATGAGGGTATCACTAATGAACAAACTTTAAAATGCCCCCATTTCTCACATATGACCATTATGTGTTAGATGTTTACTGTGTTTCTTTCTAAATGGGAATTCTGGTCTTTCTTAGTGTATGGGTTATGCTTTGAATATGCTCATCCCTTATGTAGATTTCTGATATTAAAAAGCACAGTATGCAAACTAATTTATGCACTGATATTTATATCTATGCATTAATAGATGCAAGTGGAGTGGAATATCTTGGGCAGTCAGGATATTCTAAAAGGGTATCTAAACTAAAAAAAAAAAAAAAAATTCCCTCACTAGAAACTTGCAGGGAGATTCAATAAAAGTTCTTATCGTTTAAAATGGTGCTAAATTTGCCCCAACCAATCAGATGTTAGCTTTCAAATGTTAAATAAGATCTGATTGGTTGGGACAAATTTAGCACCATTTTAAACGATAAGAACTTTTATTGAATAACCCCCTTATTCTTCTACTATCACTGTATGACTGATTTGTTGAACATAAACTGTGCATGTTTTGCAGCAGCAAAAGTTGGTATATATGAAATGAATGGTGGGAAATTTCCTCTCTCAGTGCAGCCATATTGTGATTACTGAGCATGCTTGCCTCCAGTCAGTTATCTAGGATGGGCTGAGCATAAAAAATACATGCAGCAACACGCACACCTCAGAGTAAGTGCTATGCACTTTTATTCATTTATAGATTAATATGCCATATGTTATATGTAAAATGGTTTTGACACAATTACGATATGTCCATTTGTTTTTATACAAGGATGATATATTGAGTGGGATGATATACAAGCACTGTACATGCTTTGAATCATAAATATTTTCTTTGTTATTGGTATAGTATCACTGTAGTGAGGGAAGTAAGGAATCTAGGTATCATTTTTCCTCCTACAATTTTATGCTTCCCTTGTATTATGTGACAGGGTTTTTATCAGTGTATGCACTGGGATGACATTCTTCCATTTCTTTCTCTCTACAAACATATTTAAATTAATTGTTAAAATTAAATATCATGTATGTTTTTCCATGTTATTATGTCTTTTCCCCCCTGTTTCCTTGGTTTCCAGTTTGTAACTGGAAAAGTTAGACTTGTTTTGATGCTCCAAATCTATCACCACTTGCTTTACCAATAGTCAAACCCCCGTTCACCGTGAGGCTATTACCGCCTCACTGGACACAGTTGCCCCCTGGAGTTAGGTATCTGTGCTAATTCTTGAGAAAACCCAGACCACAACAGGCAGATCGGGCACAACCAGCTCAGAGCTGGACAGAGCGTGGTAAACCAAAATTGTAAACCAGAATCGGAATCAGGGACAAAGCCAAGGGTCAGTACGCAGAGAATCAGTCAGCAAGGTAAAGAATGGAGAATAAATGTAGTCAAAGGCAGGCAACCAGAATAGCAATACATGAACACACTACGAGTAAGTGTAAACCCCAGGATATATCAGGCACGCAAAAACATAAAGTTAAATAGAGGCAAAGGACCAATCAGGAACAGAGAGAAAATGTAAGGCAGAATCAGATCAGAAGCAGGTAGTGCTACTTATTGTTTGTGTTGTACCTAATAGTTGATTGGCAATTAAAGATGATATCTGTATTGGCTAACTGTGATGATAATCATGACAAGTACAGAATGTATATCATATTATATGATCCATATATAATAGAATATTTGGATGCGTTTGGTCATGAATAGAGATGGACTAGAACTCAAACTGTAACCAAATTCAATCTTAAGGAGTTCGAACGAACACGGACTTTACCAACATTTCCAACTTTTGGGGATTTTTAAAGATTTTTTAAAATTTTTTATTTTTATTCGAAATTGAATAATTGCCCCAAATTCTCCAATGACAGCTATTTTTGGCAGTGCCAACCCCCCTGGTTATAAAAGGCATCTCAACAAGCGCCTAGTGAAGTGTTACCCTTTCGCCCACTTTTCCTTGCACAATGAATACTCCGAGGGAGAGAAGCCAATGTGGTGTGTGGTATTTCCAGAGTGGCCAAACCTGTCTGGCTCCTCTACAGTGGTGGCAAACTGCAGTAAAAGCCTACTCTAACCTAATGGTTCTGCTGCTGTGCTGTGTTACCCTTTTGCACACTTTCCCTTGTAAGATGCATACTCTTGTCATAGACAGAAAAACACTCCTACCCCCAACCTGACACAAGTGCACACAGCTACTTACCTACTATTCCATTCCTTTTGCAGCCATACTTAAAGGGAAATTATAGTCAAAAATTTTTTTTGACAAACCCCTAACCCCCTGGGTATAAAAGGCAGTTCAACAGGTGCCTTGTAAAGTGTTATCCTTCGCCCTTCTTGTGGGGTATGTCAAGAAGGGCAAAACTGAAGTGAGCTCACTTGAATTGAATGGTTCTGCTGCTGTGAAGTGTTACCCCTTCGCCCACTTTCCTCTATGTGATGCAAACTGTGGGGGAGAGAAGCCAATGTGGTGAGGGTTATGTTCATAGCGGTCAAGTCTGCCTGGCTGGCTCCTCAACAAAGGTGGGCAACTGCAGTGAGCCTACTCTAACTTAATTGTCCTGCTGTTGTGTTACCCGTTCGCCCACTTTTCCTTGCACGATGCATACTCTGAAGGAGAGAAGCCAATGTGGTGTTGGGTAGCTTACTCTAACTCAATGGTGCTGATGCTATAAATTGTTACGCTTTGCCTGATTTCCCTGCTTTCCCATATATGATGCAAAGTACAAAAGTAAACATTAAAGGGAAAGTTCAGTGCAAATACATATACTATTAAAGGGCATGTCCACCCCCAAAACTGAAATTTAACCCCATACTGGCCCCACTGTGTAGTGTACAAAAATCCTTACCTTACATCTCTGCTCCAAACAGTTCTCCTGCTATGCCCCTCCAAATTCAGGAAAACTGCAGTGTACAAGCTCCCAGTGACTCATCCTGCGCTTGTCTCTCCTTAACCTCGACAAGGTTTGAGGCATGCGCAGGAGAGTCCTCCCCCCCTCCCTCTCCCTCCTGTTTTTCTCTCCCTCCCCCTAGCTCTAAACCCCTTGTATATAATATAGGTATTGGTCCCCCAGCTCCAACCGCCTTAATAGAATTTAGAGAAAGTCCCCCGATAGTTACTAACCTTGCCTCTCTCCCCCAGCGTTCTGAGCAGCTGGCAGCCGCATCCCTGATTGGTTGCCTTCAACAGCCAATCATTAGAAATTACCAAGGTAGTGTGCATTCTTTGAAGAACCATTACAGAACATGAAATGTCAGCTCACTAATGCCAATAGCAGAGAATAGTTATGTAGAATAACTAGATATGTATAATATAAAGAATGTAAAAATAATATATTCCACTGAATTTTTAAAAACCCCTTTTGTTGAGGTAACAAGGAAGCATTGCCACTCCACGCTGGGCATGATTCCTCTTGTATAATAATGAACACCACTTTTTAAATGACTATAATTTACTTGACTTTACTTGACTTTAATGGGTCCAACCTTCGACTTTTCAAACTTTTTCAGAAGTTCTAAAATCCAAAATTGGATTGGATTTTTGGAAGCTCGGCCATCGGCATGAACTTCCTACTATGCTTGTTAGATGGTAGCCCATTCATAACCAATAGATAGTACCGCCCCCCCTCCTGCACTTGCCACTGCAGCTTTATGACTGACTGAAGATAATATCTACAAATAACTGATTTTTGCAATTTACACACCATATAAAGTTGTTCATACCATAATTTCTATAGTGTGCGTCTGTAAACAGAGAATTCAAGAATTCTATATTTAAGAACTATCAGGGTTATTCAATAAAAGTTCTTATTTAAAATGTCGCTAATTTTGCCCCAACCAATCAGATGTTAGCTTTCAAATGTTAAATAAGATCTGATTGGTTGGGGCAAAATTAGCACCATTTTAAACGATAAGAACTTTTATTGAATAACCCTGTATATATTTTATTTTAATTTATTTTTACCACAGGTAAATTAATTTAGTGATAATGAGATCTATGTAATAGTTCTATTCTCAAAGGGTACCATTAGAACATAACATATTCTTAAAGTTTAAATCTTGATAAAAGAATCGCAAAGGAATTCCGCCTTAAGAGTACAGTTTTATAATTTATGTTCTATGTGTGATTCATCCTCTTAACAGCTTTTCTTATGTTTACATTATGTTTTGGCTTAAAGAGTCCAGCATGTACCATCAAGGCTAAGTTATTAATAGAGTGTACACAATGGAGTTAAGAGTAGCTGGAAGCTAACATAAAACATTCTAATGTCAACCAAAAAATAACAACTTGACCCACCCACACCCAAGAATGCAATCATTGTTTGGATAGGAGCAATGGGTAGGGAGAGGAATATCAGAAACACTTAGGGAGAGACACCCTGAAAGGTATTTATTTAACTCTGTCAATGACATGTTGGGCCCATAAAATGTATCCTTCCTATAGTCATATATATAAAACTGTGGCAATGTATAGTATATATGTATTACACAATCATAATATAATAAAGTCATAAAACCACCTATGATAAATAATTGTCTCTATCCATATAATATGTCCCATCCTGCCGGCAGGATGTTATAAAAATAAATAAAAAGCACAAGAAGAATCAAAGTCAGAGAGATGGGGCTATATAATAGACCAGGTATAAGGGCTTGTGTAAAATCTAAGAATGGATATATCAGGCAGTAAAAAGTATGTGAAGAGGGTAATCAGAGTTTGTGGGAAACAATGATGTTCTTACTGACCGATTCCCAGCTGTAATGGATTCGGCCAGATGGCTGGGTACTTACTTGTGCGCTTTCAAGAGGAGACCACAGGCAGAAGGAATGGACATAGGGCAGAAAAGGCTGAAGGGAACAGCAGATGGGATACTGAGGTGTTGCTCGAATAGGACACAGGAACAGGCAAGGTAAACCTCTGTTACAGGAATGGGCAAGGTAAGTCTCAGGAGCTGGAATGACAGCTAAGCAGGCAGGTAGCGAAAGCTACAAACAAGGCGCTGGGTGCAGGGGGACACTTTGAATCTTCTTGAATCTGACATCATGATGCCCCAGAAAAGCCCAGCTGTCACAGTAGCGGCACTGGATCGGAGCGTCAGGTAAGTTTGTGACACCAGCAGACGATGATCGGCTAATCTGTGACACTGTGGGTTCGTGTTCATGGCACTCTTATGCACTGTGTCGGATCTACCACAATGTCAGTATAAGTGTTTGCTGCTGCGAGTCTTGGAAAAAGTTTGATTCTGCTTTGATGGGCTCCAATAATCTAAAGTTTAATAGCCAACTCATTGCGTAAAAGACATTACCTACCTGTTTCAATCATCATTGTATAAGTTTATAGGTGGGAGCTACCAATGAGGTGGGGCGTATATAATATTAGACTCAAGCACCGAGAAAGGACGAGGGAGCCCGAAAACATGGATCACACATGTTTCTTCAATAAACCTAAACCTTTTCTCACAGTGACAGTTCTGTTTTGTTATATGCTACACCTAAAATCTATCCATTTGTATAAATGTATATAAGGTATAGTACTGACTAATATTTTAGGTACAAGACAAAATAGATAAAGTTATAAATGTACAGACCTGGTAGCCCTATTTTAAATAGAATAGTCAAAATGGATGGTTTAGCCACACTTCTGTCACTGCTAAAACATATATATGTGTTTAGAAAGTGTGGATAAAAAAACGATAAAAAGAGGAGGGGAAAGAGGAGGGGAAAGAGCAGGAAGAAGGGACATTTATTACAGAGGTAACTTCCAGTCTGTCCCTATATATATAAATATATAACTGTCTGTCTATCACACACACACATGAATATAAAGTTCACTACCCATATATTTAAATACCTCTGGAAATGGTGTCTTTTCATCTACCCACATAAATAACAAACACACACAAGTACAAAAGTCTCTACCCATATGTAAATCTATTTGATCCAATCGCCATGGAAGATGTTTGCTCTATATAAATCCATAATAATAATAATAATCATTTGGTAATGTTGCCATATAATGTCTCATTTATTACAATAATAATGTTGTGTAGCTATAACAGTTTGAGGGGATGTACCATTCCCCTCCACACACACTTGCAAAGTTCACTACTCATAAGTAGAATATAAGCACTTGCAAGCTCATTTATCCAGGGACGCAGTGGCATTTAAAAGAGTTAAAGTCACACTAACCGAAATTAAATCCTTTAGTGCACCAGATGCATGGGGTATTGCATAAGATAAGCTCACAGAATGCCCGACTTATTCAATATGTGCTTTGTGCAGCGGCATTAAAGTTGTGCTGGTAAAGCACATATTACATTTTCAAATGGAAAAATACGCAACTGTAACTGTTATAAGCTGTATCCTTAACCACACACACACACACATTTACAAAGTTTACTGGTCATATGTAGAATATAAATATATTTAGCCTCATTTTTTCTCTGGGCCCTGTTTTAAAATAAGGAGTTAAAGTTGCACTAACCATTATTAAACAGATGGGAGCAAGTTTGACCCCTCTCTTGCGCTGGCTGCACGGGTATCATAAAAGACACCTGCGCAACTGCTAGGTATTCAGTAACGGCATTTGCGCAAATAGCTGGTGTTAAAGTCACGTTGGGGTTTCTGCTTCTTAATGCAGAAACCAGAATGAACATTTACTCAGAGAAATAGCATCTCTGGGTAAATGAGGCCCTTAGGGCTAAGCCACATTAGCGCGTTTTTTTTGTGTTTGCGCATGCGTTTTTTCATATCATTGAAAACGCGGCAACGCACCGGGTTTTCGGGTGTGTTGTGATTGCGATTTGCGTTCCACATTTTAAATACTTTATGAAAAAAACGCATGTGCAAATGCAACGAAATCGAACATGAAATCGCATGCGATTCCGTGTGTGATTGCGTTTGCATTGCAGTGTGGCCGTGCCCTTACTGTTGTGTTAAAATGCTCGGTCCAGTTCAGTAATACAAATACAACCCCCCAAAAAATTAATGAAAAAAAAAAAAAATTAAATGAAAATTAAATGTGATCCATCACAATCAACATTTATTACATAAACAAAGTCATCAAAAGGAGAGAAGAGACTTCAAAGCAAATCAAACATTCTTTTCAAAAATGCTTCTTTAGATAGAACTAATTTGTCATTAAGAATGTGGATAGACACAAAAGTACCTATGTTTTTCCACCATGATAAATACACATACACACATACACATCCGAAACCCTAAATTAGACTTATATAAGCAATTAAAAAAAACAACATAAAAGAACCTCATCCACCACAAAACAATCATTTAACAATGGTAAACACCAACGTTAATCAAAGTCCAAAGATGAAGTCCATAAAAGTAGTATGGAAACATGCTCTGAGGCAGACTCTTTGAAGTGAATGTGTGTGTATTCAGAGGGTACAGGAGTGAGGAAGTACAGAGAGACACATACTTTGATTGCAGAATGATTCACAGAACTTAAGTACAAAATGTCTACACTTAAAGTAAACAAAACGATTGTTTGGAACAGTCTAGTTTGAAAGATGAATTGCACAGATCATTATAACCCTTTATGTACCCGATGACTCTATATTACAAATCATTCCTGTATAATTAATTCTTGACACACTAGAAATGTAAGTCTCGAAAGCCCTACAAGCCTAGTTCTAGACCCTGCAACTAAAAATCTAATTCTTAGTGTCAAGAAAGAAACCGACAATCCCCAGTCATACAATTAAGTAAACAAATGATGTTTTATTAGACTGAAACTTATTGCAAGCAATTTTGTTCTTGTTCCAGAAAGTAATAAAACGAAAAAAGTAGCATTATATTTCCTTTGCCATTTGCAGGAATACAAAGTAATCATTTTATAAGCCAAAGTGTCACTTTGGCAAAGTGCTTAAAGCTCAGAAAAAAAAAACATGCTGAGATTGCATTGAATTAAATGGATTTATTTTAGCATTTAGAAAAGCTAAGATGTTATTGCCAGCAGGTTATCATATCCATGGACTGGCTGGCAGCTTTTTATTAGGGCAAATGAATATTATTGGTCCAGTATCAAGCCATTAGTATCCTTCACTGTAAATATAATCAGTTCTACTTGGCCTGGGCAGCTGGTGGAAATGAAAGGCTTCCATACCTGCAGACGTTCTTGGCAAGAGAAGGAGACAATCAATGTTCTTTTTTTCATGAAGTAACTAGATAAGTTCCTGAAGCAGCACAAGCAGCAATTTACAGTTCTGTGTATATGTTCAAGCTTTTACGAATTGTCTGATTGGCCGTTCAAATTTAATTGTAAAAATGATCAATACTACCTTACCAGTAAGCACACAACGTCACTTTATCTTCCTCATTACAATCCTTCACGGTATTTTATCAAATACCAGCAGAAAAAAACATTATGGGTACAGTTAATTTCCTGGGTAAGTGGAAGGAGTTCTTCAGAAATTTCGGAGGAGATGCAATATATTTCACTATCGCAACCTACTTGCACTCTTTTCCACAAGTGGTAAGTTGCGACCTTTTGCGAACATTTTAAAGACCCCATTGAAGAGCCATTAATTGTTGCGCAAAAAACTAACGCAAAAACCAGCGCAAAATTTATTTGCTCTGCGCAAAGAAAAAAAAACTGCGTCATGGCGCAGGCAGTGCAAAACCTTCGCTAACACATTAGTACATAGGTTAGCATGATTTTAGTGCTTATTATCTTGTTAGCGCGGGATATTGCAACTCCCTGTTCGTGACAGTTGCTTAAACCTTGTTGGATAGTCAGTTATCATATATCAAAGTTCACCTAATGCCATATTTATGCATATGCACTTCTTAATTAAATAAATTCAAAACATTTATATAGATAATTTACAATAAATGCTACCCGTACATTTAATTAAGGCATAGTGGAATTAACAGTAAATTCAGCTAAGGAAATACGATGAATAATTTAGTACCTGCATGTATATTTACCCTCTGAACACATGTTGTATTCTAAATTTGCCTCGTGCAGCCTAAAAAAAGAAAACAGCTGTCTAGGAATGAAATTATTATTGTGTGTGGTTTTCCAGAGGAAAGTTATCTGCTGGAGATGTAGAATCATTACATTGTAATACTTTCTTATGTAACATACAATAACTTTTATCTATATACTCTACCTGCATCAGTTTTAACTGCATTATTTATGCGGAAGGTTACTATCTAACCTGCTAAAAAAAAAGAGCCCCCCCAAAAGAGACTCTCCCCAAGTCAACTGCTGAACACCAATAGATCTAAAGGAGAATGTTTTGGATAGCCTAATGTAAATACTGGTGTTATGGAGCTATTCTTTATGACAAATATCGTGATTAGATTGTACTGATAAAAATAAAAATGAGAAATGTTACATTGAACTTTCGTTTCCTCTCGCCATGAAGAGAGTATTGCCTGTTCTCTATACAATGCTATAAAATAGCAGCATCTTATAGTACTCTTTTCCCACATGAGTAGCATAAAAAAGCATGTTGTTTTTAATGCCATGTTCATTTGTTAAAAAAAGCCCGAGAAATTGACTTACCATGCTTCGTTCCCTCAGCTCTCTGTTCTATTGCTACTCCATTCTAGAGATGGACCCAAAACTGAACTCAAACCCAAGTTTGAGCTGAACTTTATGAGTTTTGACGAACTTGAACTATTCAAATTAGCTCGTGTTCGAACTAGTTCGTTTTTCTGGAATCGCGGCTGTATTTTCAACAATCATCGAATTTTTGGGCCGTTCGCAAACCCTAGAATGTTTCGTTCCCTAACCCACAAATGTAGCCTTCGATTTTCAGTAACCCTCGAATGTATGGATCATTTTCACTAATCCTCGAATGTATCATTCGCTAACCCTCAAAAGTATCATTTGATTTTGGTAACCCTCGAATTTATGATTATATTTTCGCTAAGCCTCGAAAGTATTGTTTGGTAACCCTCGAATTGGCCATAACCCTTGAATGTAGCTTGCGCAAAACCTGACAATTGCCCGCTCGTGTTTTAGAAATGTTTTTAAAAGTTTTGTTGATAGTGACATGTTCCCCAGACCATTTCCCACATCCATTAACAGTAAGTTACCATTGTTAGTTTAGCTGTGAATCCCCCAGACTTTTCGAACTATCACTCTACCATTGACTTTAATGTGTCGGAATTGAATGTGTCGGACTGAACTTTATATAGTTTGGCCATCTCTACTCCATTCCCATAAGGAGCAATAGGGGCTGGACTGGCAGAGTCAGCCAATCACAGACATAGCTGCTGGCTATGCAGAGAGCCAAGGGAACGAAGCATGGTATTGGTTAGTTTATTTCTGGGGCTTTTTTTAACAAATGAATATGGCGGTTGGGTAGTTTTAGGTTGAACTATATACATAGAAATAAACAATAAGCAAACAGTAATTAGTTGCATGTAATTATTATAGTGAAATTGGCACTTGTATTTTATATTGTTGCCAATATATTTTATAGTAATAAAGATAAGTTAACTATTTTTCTCAACATGACAGCCTACGGTTTGTTACATGGGGATATTTCAGGCTAGTAAGTGTCATATTTAAGTATCTAGTTTTTAACTTAATTTTGCATTGACACTTTAATTTAAAAAAAAGACTACGCGTCGGAGTACATACCCCACACCACATTGGCATCTCTCCCTTGGAGTATGCATTGTGGCAAGTGTAAGTGGGCGGAAGGGTAACACATCACAATCATAAAGCACCTGTCAAGTTGGGTTTTTTTATACCCAGGGGGTTGGCACTGCTAAAAATAGCTGTCATTGGTGAATTTGGGGCATGTGGATGTATCTTCTCCCCAAATTTGATACATTTTGAAAATTCGAAATTCAATAATTCTTAATTGTTCAAGTTCAAAAAGTTCAAGTTTGTTCAAACTCGTAAAATCTGATTCGAACTCGGGTTCTAGTTTGAGTTCTACTCCATCTCTACATATTAGCAAAAACAAGAGACTGATAAATAAATGAGTTTAATGTTTGTTATGTGCAGACAATATACTTTAAACAATAACACATCAGGGATCAGATCAGAATGAACCCCTTTTTTAAATCTAGCCAATTGTTCAAGAGAATACATTATTTTTGAAACAATATTAATAGATGCATTGCTTGCTATATTTGACACATCACAAATACATTAACCCAAATGTTAAGCTATTGTTATGTATTTAGTCTGACACATTGAATTAGATATAGCATTTTATAGTTGGTGCAATGTTAAGGATAACACACAGTTTGTCTGACTTTCCAATTAAAATCACTCACCTTTCTAAAGATCTGTACACATGTGTGGCCTGATATTCTCTTGAAATAGGGAAGCTGTACTGTAAGCAGTTATCACCCCCACAATCCCATTAGCTCAGGCGTATACAAAATAAAGTACAATGGACAGCTCATCTCGCTCCCTGAATAGAATACAGAGATTGTGACTAAACTAGTGGCTAAAAATTGTACAAGTGTATGTGGCTTAAGGCTGAGTACACACCATGCAATTTTCAGGAGGCTCAAAAAATCTGCTTGTTTTTGAGGGTGGCCACCATGATGTCTGACTGTCCATTCGGATGTGCCAGAAAACCATAGGTTATCATACAGTCTGCTGTGGACAAGTGATCGATTGGGGCAAACTGTCATTCGTCCCAGCCGACTGATTGCTTGTGGCAAATGGTCGGATGGAGTGACCAATCTGCGGGTTTGTACCCAGCATTTAAGGGAACAGGGTAGGTCAAAGAATAAGAAGAAATAAGGGGGGGTTAACAAGTCTTGACTAGAGATGGCCAGTTCGCGGATCCGAAACCGGATCCGCAATGGATTTCCGAGATCCGCGAATTGCAGCCTCTTTATATAGGTTTGCAGAAAACCCTAATCCATTTCTGATTGGTCAATTTTTTAATGCTTGGTTTGCATGCTTTAACAAAGAAAGTTCTGAAATCTGATTGGTTAATGTAAAGCATGCAAACCAAGCATTAAAAAATTGACCAATCAGAAATGGATTAGGGTTTTCTGCAAACCTATATAAAGAGGTGCACTCCGCTGTGGAACTCAGATGCCATCGCAGTAGATGGCTGAAGATAGAAGAAAGAAGGGTGGCAACATCGGCTCCGCTGAGGCCGGCGGTGACAGCGGGCTCACTGGCCGCCGCAGTGAGTTGCCTGGCATCGGCGACCTGAGTGGGGTTGGTGTCGCCAGCACGAAGACGTCGCGTCGGATCAAGACGCCGGCAACATCGGCCTCGTTGAGGTCGCTGGTGCCCGCCGGGGGTACCTCTCGGGGGTCGGCGGCCTCAGCGGAGCGTGTGTCGCCGGGATGGAAGAAAGAAGATGCCGCCAAGGGTCTTTAAGAGCCGCACACTGGGGTGAACCCGCCAAAGGCACTTGTCAGTGCCGCAAGGGCCCTTACAAGGGCCGGGGAGGGGGGTCCCGGTTCGCGTGCGGGACCCCTTAAGCCCCAAAAGGCCCTTCTCAGGGCCCTGCTGGAGGGTGCCTCCACCCTCCCAGCGGATCCCTCCCTTCCCCTCCCCGGGAGCAGCCGGGGGGCTTGGAGGGGTTGCTGGGGAGGGGTGCGCGGCGGGTGGTCGCGACCACCTTCTGCTGCTGGGAAGCGGCGGCGGGGGGTTGTGGGTGGGGTGGGCGTGCCTCCCGCGTGTGTGCGACCACCCGCCGCGGGTTGCCTGCCCATCCCGCCGCAGAGAGGCTAGTATCGTGCTTCGCCACTTCAAGGTGGCGAAGTAAAACAGCCGATACTAGCAGAGCGAAACACATACCGCCGCTTTATAAATAGAAGCAGCGGTTACAGGTAAGTATCGCCGCAAAGGGTTAACGCTTTGTTAACTTCTCGCGGCCATTTTCGGACCTTAATAAATCGCATTAAACGCGATTTATGCATTAATGTCAGGGAAAACGGCCGCGAAAACTTAACGAAGCTTTATAAATATGCCCCTAAGGGAGCATTCACCTACCCCCTCCGTTAGCGGAGTCCAAGTCAGCGGCCTTTCAGCATGGTGCCGCAGTCCTTGATAACATACACTGCAAACAACTGGCTTCAAGCTTTAGGGTTTTAAAACTTCAACCTTTATTTGTAAGCAATTCTGATTGGATACATTAAAATTATTTCAGAAAGAATCTGATTAGTATACTAAACAATAAGATTGTTTTCAATCAGAATTAGTTACAATCAGATTGATCTGTTCCCCAGACCATTTCTGAGGTCCCAGAGCCATTAACAGTAAGTTACTGTATAATTTTTTACAGAATTTTCAAAAATTCCTTGAAAACTCGAAAATTCCTAGAAAATTCTCGAATTCTCGAAAAATATCGAACGTGGCTGGAAAAGAATGAGGAAGCTCGAGAAAAAGTGCGATCATGAGGAAAGCTTGTTTTTTTTTAGTACTGGTTATATGTAGGTGTTCCCCAGACCATTTCCCTGGTCCCACAGCCATGTACAGTAAGTTACCATTGCTGTTTACCTCATATTTACATATATTTTATGCTGATTTTTTTCTCCCATTGACTCTAATGGGTTTTTACACAGATTTTCAACATTTTTCATTTTTCCGAAAATCTGCAAATCCGCAGGCGGAACGGATTTTAGCAGTTTCGGCCATCTCTAGTCTTGACATGACTTGTGCTAATCATTTCAATGAGATAATTCCAGGTTATAAGTTAAATACATATGTTTTAGTTAATAAATAAAAAGCATACAGTATTAAAGGGTATGTCCACCCTAAAATGAATTTTAATATAGTATTCCCCCTGCCAGCCCAGCCCAACCGCTATATTTATATGTTTAGAAAGCTCCCAAACTCTACTTACCTCCCCTCTTTCCTCGCCGCGCTCCCGGCCTCTGCTTGCGGAGAAAATGCAAGCAGAGGGGAGGGGGGACCGGCATAGTTGCGTCTGTGATTGGCTGAGCGGCAGCAAATCACGGACGCGGCTTGCCAGCAGCTCATTTCGGCGGAGGAAAGAGGTGAGGTAAGTAACGTTTGGGGAGCTTTCTAAACATATAAATATAGCGGTTGGGGCGGGCTGACAGGGGCAATACTATATATTAAGGGATTTATGCAAGGGGGAGGGAATCCTGAGGGGAGGGAGAGGAGAGGGGAGAAGGGCGCAGTACGCATGCCAAACTTCTCCCGGAGGCCAGGTAGGAGGCAGAGTCCTATATGGACTCTGCATCCCCGGTGGGCAGTTTTTGGGACTTTAGGGGGGGTCTACAGGAGAACCCTATGGAGCTGGGATGTGAGGTAAGGATTACACTACACTACATGATGGGGCCAGTAGTTGGGGGATTATAGGTTGGGGGTGGACATGTAAAATTTATCAATGTGAAATGGGCACTTGTATTTTATAGCATTGCCATTACATTTTATAGTATTAAACAGAAGGTATTTTTCTCTACATAAAATTCACCTTGACACTCATACTGAAGCTGAATTAAATTAAAGATAATGGGACAGACGCATTAAAAGGTATAGTTTGCCCATGCTATTTACCTTCAGCAACTAATTATGTAATCCAACTGCAGTAACCCCAGTAAAAAGCTAACATCTAAAAATTTGCTACTGACTAATAGCATGGGCAAACTTTTGCACCACATATTGCATCAGCCCCAGTGAGACCTAACCTATTACTTCATTTAATTCAGGTTTCTTTCAGGATTTAAAGGGCAACTGTGGTTAATGATAAATAAAAGCCTGCAGTCTTTCTTTTAAAAAGAGCCCTTAATCAAATCTCTGGCTACAGTCTATGAGAAATTTTGCTTATATTGTTCAAACTTACTGCTTCCAGAAGTTTGAGTGACACCACCCAACCCTCTGCTCCTCCCCTATCCCTGAGTGCTGAGCATTTTCACTTAAGAAGAAATGCTTGGAATGACAGGAAGTACCTGTACAGAATACAAATTTTCAGTTCAGAGGGGGTACCAGTTTATGTAGGCAGAGGTTTTTCACCACTACAAAGTGGTAAAAGTTATATTGCTAAACCTTTCCAGTATTATAACTTCTCACAAGATTACCTATAGAAGTAAGTGTTCATTTTAAAGGTATGAAGGAAGGGTTTTATTTTACCCTAACCAATTCAGAGGTCACAGTTGCCCTTTATTAACAGTGAGATGCAATTCAAACATCAATTTCTATCATTTAAGAAGATGAAAGAAACCCTACCTTCCATTTATTTAAATAAATATATATATTACCATTAAATGCATTGTTTGTACCTAACTGTCACTTCCTTGCTTGCCCAATAAGACATACAGTACATCACCCTTTATCCATTATGTAATATTCTTATTTATCAGAGACAGGCTCCAAATGCTTTATCTCTGGTAAGTATAATCTGAAGCTTGATCATTTTTGATCATGGGCACAAACTTAACTTAGGGACAATAATATCCTTTGGCAGGTAGCAGGTAAAGACTGGCATAAAACGATCTCACTTACCGTAAATGTATTTGAAATATTTGTAATAATACCCATCATAATAAATGAAGCTTGAGAATTGTGGGATACTATTCTATCGGAAATTTGACACTGTTGCTTTAAAGGGCCCCAATGTTGCTCTATTGAGAAAAACTACTTGGGGGCATATTTATAAAGGTTCGTTAACTTTCGCGGCCGTTTTCGCGGCCATTAACGCATGAATCGCGTTTACCGCGATTTATAAAGCCCCGAAAACGGCCGCGAAAAGTTAACGAAGCGTTAACCTTTCGCGCCGATACTACCGGTACCCCGCTTCTATTTATAAAGCGGCGGTATGGTTTCGCTCGGCTAGTATCGGCTGTTTTACTTCGCCACCTTGAAGGTGGCGAAGTCAGCCGATACTAACCTCCCGCGGCGGGGATGGGAGGCAACCCGGCGGGGTGGTCACACCCCCCGGGAGACACGCCCACCCCGCCACACCCCCGCGGCGGCAGCGGCGACCACCCGCCGCCGCGCCACTTCCCAGCAGCCCCTCCCAACCCGTTCCGTTGCGGCAATCTCGGAACGGGAGGCTAGAAGGGGCTGCCGGGAAGGGGCCGCAGCAGGTGGTCGCGACCACCGCCCGCGCACCCCTCCCCCGGCAACCCTCCAAGCCCCCCGCCCGGCCGCTCCCGGGGAGGGGACGGGGAGGAGCCGCTGGGGGGGTGGAGGCTCCCTCCAGCGGGGCTGAGAAGGGGGCCTTTTGGGGCTTAGGGGGTCCCGCAGCTCGAACCGGGACCCCCCTCCCCGGCCCTTACAAGGGCCCTTGCGGCACTGACAAGTGCCTTTGGCGGGGGTCCCGCAGCTGAACCGGGACCCCCAGTGCGGCTCTTAAAAGAGCCCTTGGGCGACGTCTTCTTTCTTCCAGTCCCGGCGACACCAGCTCCGCCGCGGGGGGTGTGGGCGTGTGCCCCGCCCCCTTAGGAGCGGCGTCGGGAAGGGATTTTAAGTCCCTTCGCGGCGATACTATATAGTATCGCCGCGAAGGGGCTTAAAATTACCGCAGCACATCGCGGCCGCGATAGGTATCGCGGGAATAGCGCTCGCCGTTATAAATACGGCGATAGCGCTATTTTCGCGGCCGCGATGTGCGGCGGTAATTTTTTTGCGCTAACATCGTTCCTTTATAAATATGCCCCTTGGTGCTTATCTATTTTTATAAAATAGTAATTTTCTATTTGCTCAACAGATTGTATTATGGACCAGCTATAGAGCAAAGGAACCTTTGGCCAAAAGGGTGTGGGAATTAGAATATAAAAGTGGGAATATAAGATAAAAATGTACACAAATTCCATAAGTAGGCATTCCCATTTACTATGTTCAATTGAAAAGGAATATTTAATGTTTTAAAAGAACTGAAATGTCAAGATTCAGAGAACATCAATACCACACCTTTACCGCAGTTACAAAATACAACTCAGTATCAGTATTTTATAAGCATGTCATTAAATATTATTCACCAATACTAAATGGTATTTTGTTAGTTACAGATAGAGATGTTCGAAAACGTTTCGTTCCGTTTTCGAATTCTCCGGAAAATTTGAAAATTCAAACGGACCCATAGAAGTCTATGGGAGAAAATAAATTGAAAGTTTCTGTCCATTTTGAGGGACAAATAGTAATAGTAGGTTACTGCAAATGACACAGAAACCTGGGGAATGGTCTGGGGAACCTATAAATATAACCAAAACTTATTTTAAAACTATGTTTCCTCACAATCGGGCTGTTTTCAAGCATCTGCATTCCATTTTCGAGAGTTACCGAAATCGAGCGCTACTTTTGAGGATTCGAATTTTGATAATTGTCTACTTTCGATTTTCGATAAGCATTTACTTTCGATAATTGTCTTCTTTCGATTTTCGATGATTGTCTACCTTCAATTTTCGATAATTGTCTACTTTCGATTTTCGATAATCGTCTACTTTCGATTTTTGTTAAAAATTGAAAATTCTAATAATCTAGGTTCCGTGAAATCCGAGAGTTCCCGAAAGTTTCGTCAGGACTTCAGATTTGATTCAAAACTGGGTTCTATTCGAACCTACATTACATCTCTAGTTACAGGCATCAATATATTATGTACATTTTATAATGTAACACAGAATACAGAACCTTTCATTTATTATAAAATCCTAATAAGTTTCAGGTTGTAATTTTAAGAACCATTTACATAGTGAAAGGTCACACAACTGCTTTGAGTAAGTTTCTTGGCTGTGCATTGACCATTTTATAACTATGTCAATGCATTAACTCAACAGGCATGAATAGGATTGCTTTCCTCCAAGATAGGGCCCTATTTAAAAACATACAGTATCGCAATTTAGGGATACAGCGCGTTATCGATAATGTACGGCTACGGTCGTACATTTGCGCCTAATGTTCATTAATTAGCCAATGTTCGGGCATAGAATGCCATGCAGTACTAAACTACCGCAATGGTATTCTATGGGTATTGTAAATCTACAATTGTGTTATCGCAGATTTACAATCAGTAGTTAATGATCATTATCGTAAATTAACAATCTTTAAACCGAATATGGCCCATAGTCTCTATTAATGCTGTCATTAATAGGTATATAGGCCCTGAAAAAAAGATGATGTATGCAATAAAGTTTCATGATGACATACACTGTAAATATTATATTCTAATATTGTGTACAACAAAGTAATACAAATATACAAAGATTAGCAAGAGTTAGCCAGTCAAATGGTTATAACAAAATACTGTCCCCATCCCTTCTTACAGTCTGGGACTGTTCCTGGACAGGCCAATGGAAAGACACACAAGTATGAAGTAAGCAGGGCCATAAAGGCACTGTGATTGGAACTTTGTAGTCCTGGTATGTGGGATCTAGCAAAAAC
The DNA here is from genome assembly GCA_019447015.1 of Hymenochirus boettgeri. Classification (NCBI taxonomy): domain Eukaryota; kingdom Metazoa; phylum Chordata; class Amphibia; order Anura; family Pipidae; genus Hymenochirus; species Hymenochirus boettgeri. Next base: position 150,030,478 of record CM033472.1, read on the forward strand.
CCAGAGGTGCGGACCTAGCAGTTTAGGTCCTCCCCCTGGTTACTTTTAAGGGGAGAGGGTGGTTTGGTTGGTCAGAGGAATCTATAATTCAGAGGAAACTATAATTCTCCTTGAAGACTTCAAAAACTATAACTCTCCCTGAAGACTTCAAAAAATATACCTCACCCTTGGAACATACCTTGGGTCTTGTACACCCCCCATGCATAGTTAGGACTATTTTGGTGGTGTGCTTGTGCACTTTATTTGCTTGTGACTTGTATTGTGCACTATCTGATGAAGTTGTAGTAATCACCCGAAATGTGTAACCTGTGTGTTTCTAATAAATATGTGATGGGTCCTTTTTCACCTATGTGGGTATTATGATGTTGGGGTCTCATCTATATAACCAATTTCCAAACCAATGTGAAGCTCTGATAGTAAGATTAGAGGTGCACTCCCTATAACCTGTGCCACTAAAGCAGTCATGTATTGTTCGTAGGTAGGCACACTCAATATGGTATTCAAACAATACTCATTTATTTAAGTGCTGAAAAACAATAAATGCCAACTACCACCTGTGTGTAGTTGGCATTATTGTTTTTCAGCACTTAAATAAATGAGTATTGTTTGAATACCATATTGAGTGTGCCTACCTATGAACTATACATGTCTCATCTATATAGCTGTTTCTCTTTTAGTCTGTGACCTCTGTTAGACACATATGTAACATTTTGGCACCGTTGCACCAGAATGTCTGTTTTAAATCAATAGCAGATGTGTATAGTGCCTTATGAGGCTGCAGAACATAGAACACCATCCCTTATGTGAGCTGTCAGATGCAGGACTTACAGCACCAAAGAAACCCTTGTACTTGATTTTTACTGCATGTGACAAGAAGAAATCAGTAAATAAAACTAATAGGTCAAATAGAGTACCTATAATTAGAGATGGCCGAAACTCTGAAGTTTTGTAACATTTTCCGATTAACAGAACAGAAAAACCTGAAGATCTGAAAATAACAAAATGGAACTTACTTTCAAGGGTTCATAATGTATTTTCAAGGATTACCGAATGTACAAGTTTATTTTCGGTAAAACCCTCAAAATAACCTTAAAAGGTTCGATATCCCTCAAAAATAAGATTGGAAACTACTTTTGAGCTTCCCGCCGTATTTTCATGGGTTGCCGAACATTTGAGGTTATTTTCAAGGGTTACTGAAAATAACCTCGTACATTCGTTAACCCTCGAAAATATGTTCCGAATTTCCAAAATCCTATTGATCTGCCTGGTTTCAGGTGTAGCATTTGGATTTCCAAAAACGAGCTGGACCCGGATCTGATCTCTACCTATAATGGCTATTTTCTATTTGTAAAAACAAAATACAAAAGACACAAAAAACTTAATGGATCATTGACAATGGAACTGACAACGTTCATGAATCCATTGTTCGTCCATTACAGAAACGTCAAAATAGTTACTAAAGGGGCAACTCTATTTTTACTTATTAATTTTATTATTACCATCACTCCGTGTATCTGACTACAAATGAAGGGGATTTATATTTCCTATCATTTTAAAGATAAAATATGTTCCTTTATGTATATTGGTTGAAAATAACAAGAGTGTAAACAGGATGTTGTTGGAAATTAGTTAATTCTACCTACAGGGGGCCTTGCTTAAAATAATATATCCAAACCCAGCATCAGTGATTTGCAATGTAAACAATGTAAATTGACAAGAACAATTTCAATGAGATATCTCAACTACAATGGATAAACCTAAAAGAAGTATGTTTTTTAGACTGAAACTGAACGGTTATTGTCTTGCCTTTGACCCAGTCCTTGGGTTGATTCAGTTGCTCAGTAGATATCTGAGCATGTTTGACCCATACAACAGCCAATCAGTAGAAATTAAGGGAGCCAATACTACCGGTCTGTGTATGGCCACACAGCCAACCATTCCCAATACTGCTTATGGGTGATAGGTTGGGTCCGTGTGGGTGGTCCCCAACGCATGTGTGCCGACAGGAACTTCTGTTGGGGGCCCCCAACACATACAATTTTATTATTCCTCAATAGTGTTGAACTTGTTTATTTGTGTATTTCATATGTACATACTTTTGTTGTGCTTTTCTTTACTACTATTCTTGAATTAGCATCCTAGCAATTGAACGATTATAATTGGGTAGGTAGCTTGTTTAATGCACACGCAGCACTTGCTGGAACCAGGTATATGAACATTCAATCACCTGGCTTTGGCTCTTGGGTTCCCGATACTTGCATATGTTCACAATGGACCTGGGATCTCGCGAGAAGTCACAGTGTGACCTAGCTGTCTACGCATTAATACATGCTGGATCTACAGGTGGGATACAGGCTGTTGAGAAAGCCTTTTTTTGTGGTGAAACGCATTCGGCTTTTGCTCATATGACCACATGTCCTTCTTCTGGGCTCTCTTAATACAGACATTACAGAGTACCCCCTGGTGGCGCCTGACTGTATGGTGAAGACAGACAGATAAGTGCATATTTAGACTAAGGAAGGGGTGGGCAATTACATTTCTCAGGGTGACAAATGAGGCACTTAAACTGTTGTGAAGGGCTGGGCCAAAAGGTTCAACTCTGTTCTCATTATAAAGATTGCAGAACTGGATTTTATAAATGAAATTAATATCCCTGGTTCATTATATGCTTTTTTTATTTGCTGCAATTTTCAATAGAAAGTGTGTAATATTTTATATCCCTTCCATAGAATTACATTTTCATTTTTTGGGTCTAGTATTGACTTGAGTGGCCAGTTAGGGGCAGCCAAAGGGCCACATGTGGCCCCGGGACTTACTTTGCCCAGGTCTGGACTAGGGTGTACGATTATGGAGGTTTGCACTGACAATTATATAGCCAGGTCTGAGGACCTTGTGTTATAGTATGTTTTTAATTGATTTATTATTTCTATTACGGTCTCTACTCCATGTATATTTACAATAAAGGGTGTGTATATACATTTTTGTTATAAGATTGAGTGCTGTGCATCTTTTTCTCTCCAATTGATCTGTGTGCCGACAGAGACCAATGTGATCTGTCGGAACAATGCGATAGGGATCGCATGTGTATGGCCACCTTTACTGTTAGGATCACATATTCTGGGAAGAAGAAGGACAATTACAAAACCGGAAATGTTAACAGCAGAGAAAAGAAAGGGTATAAATTCAACTGATTTTCAAAATGGAAGAGAATATGTAGAAAAACTAGGTATGCATAATATAAACTAAAAAAATTAAAAATAATATTTTCCACTGAACTTTCCCTTTAAAGACAGATTTTTTTTTACCCCCTTTTGTTGAGGTAACATGAAAGCGTTGTCACTTCATGCTGAGCATGATTCCCTTTGTATAATAATGAACACCACTTTTTAAGAAATTCAAAGACAGATTCTAGAAATATCGAATTTTAAAAACATATCAAATTTTCGTGATAATTATCAAATGTCAAATGCGGAAGCTCAAAGGAGCGTGTATGTGAAAAAAGTGACTTTATTTCAAGTTTAATTTAAGTCTTCAAGACCATTTCCCAGGTCCCAGAGCCATGTACAGTAAGTTACCATTGCTATTTTAATCTTTTTTTATTTCAAACTTTTCAAACTATTTTTCCCCTTTTACTTTAATGGGTCCGATTTTGGATTTTGATGTTTTCAGACGTTCAAAAATTCAAAATCAGATCAGATCTTCAGAAGTTCGGCCATCTCTACTACCAAGTTAAAAGGCTTAGTCACTGCTGAATGTATTCCTATTTAATAGGATTTTACTTCTCTCCTGTAGTCAGTTTCTCATGATGTTTAATTTAAACAGCTGTTAATTAAACCAATGTGATGAATTATTTAATGTCCTGGTAAGGTACAGTATAGCCAGACACCTTCATTTACTTAACTGCAGTTTTAATCAACTTCCACTAAACCATTGGTAAGTACTGTACCTGTGCCTTTATAAGATTTAAGCTTATTTAGTTTAGTTTTCTTTTACATTATGGGATCCTGCAGAATTATCTACCTACATGTTAACCATAGTACAAACATGTCTATAAAAGACAATATTGCATTGATTCACTGAATTATCATCCATCACCTGTATCACCTTAAAACATAAAAGTGTGAAAGTATGAGAAGCTAATGCACAAATCCAGATGTGTGCCCACCACCTTCATCCACATCAAAGGCTCCTTAATTATGAGTTCAGTGTGAATCATATAATCATATCAATCTTGTATCTTTGTACATTGACTTGACAGATAATATTTCATCTTTTATCAGCTCAAACCACTTGATATTTTGCAAACAAAATAGTTTTACTTGTGAGATCATATCATTTTAATGTTAAAAATTTGTCATTCAAAGTGTTGCATAAGGAGATTCTTTTTCTATCCCTATAAAGTTCCTTATGGTCTAATGTACCTTTCTTTGCACTTTATAAAACAAATCCTGCCCTGTCAGATGCCAGCCAACCTGAGGACTGTTTTGTTGTCTCTGTTGCTTGGCAGCAGAGCTGTTTTTGCTTATTTACCTCCCTTGGGTTATTTCCCAACATTTTTTTGTTAGCTTTTAAATTGTACACATCTGGTTAGGATTTCAGCTTTTAGGACTCTCCTAAAGGTGTGCTGCAAGTTTTGTCAATTTGTTATGCAGACAGTCTGCAGATTATGCTGTCATCTTTGTTATAGTTCAATAATGTGAAAATTACACACAGCTGGGTGGATAAGAATTTAAACGTACTAAAAAACTGAAAGATTCTACAATATGAATGGTAATGTTTCTTATACACACACACGAAGGGTTTTTATTTATTCTTTCTTCCTTTATCTGGTTTAGAAATTCCAGATATGTAGCTTCTCTGCTTTCTTTATATTTGAGTTTTATGTGTCGCAATATAAAAATAAAATATAATATACTATTGTATTTAATAGAATTTCATTAATTTCTGTTTTTTCTAACTGCTACAGATTACAGAAAGTGGTACCTGCTGACTGTCATCACATTAAAGTGCTTTAAATTAGATAATGGTTAAGGTTTTCCTGAATACATAAAATATTTCTGTGTGTATGTATTATTTATTTTCTTATAGTGATGAGCATATTGTGCAGCATAATTTGTTTGTTTATTCACATTAGACCTTGTCCCATCACGTAGTGGGTACACACACTGACGATAAAGGGCCGGTACCAACGTTATTGGCCCTTTATCGTTAGCATGTGTAGCGCATTTCTGAGCAATCCTGAGGCCAACAAGCACTCACTGTCGGCCTCAGGATCATTCGGAAATGCCCAAAAATTTCCTGAGGGAAATATGCAGTCCCGAGTGTCCCCCTTATGCTCCGGACTGTTAGTAGCAGGATCATTAGAAAATAACAGATAGAATCCTGCAGAATCTTGCTAACCACTGATGTGCTGTCCAAGATATCATAGCCTATGTAGCTCTCTGGGGGTCATTTGTTATGATAAGAATGTGAAGAGTCACAGTCTAGTTGCATAGTCAGTTTGCCAACTCCCTTGCGTTAATAAAATCACCAAGATGGCTTCTTTACATATGTATACATATGAACTCATAACCTTTTAAACTGTTTATTTCTTAAACATTTATTTAGCCTGGTGAGCCACCGGTGCATATGCAAAGAATACAGGTGCATTTAGAAGCTTTATCTTTTGCTAGGAACAGAATTTTAAAAAAATGTCAGTAAAATTAGCATAATATTTTGTATTGCCACAGGAAAGCTGTATGTAATTCACACTGGTTGGTAAATAAACTGCAGGGTAAAAAACAGCTTTCAAAATCTTATCAAGGACGTCCATATCGGTATGAAGATTTCTGTATAGAATACTATCTGTGCATAGAGATGGTGAATACTGGAGTCAGGGGGCATGGCTCTTTAAAGACTACATGGGCTGTGTGTTGTATTGTGTATTGTAATAGCAACCTTCAATGTTACAGAATCTATTACTTACTTGTATTAAATGGAACTAGATAAGAATCTTTCACGTTAGGTTTAAAAAAAATTATGTTTAGTTCTTCAATGCGATTAGACCTGGATCATCCACAAGACTACCTAGTCTCCTGTAGCCCTGTTGCAGCTGCAAAAGTAGTATGGTCCATCAATATTTGCGCTGAAAAACATTAAACATTTTAAACAAACACCCTCCTTATAAAGTAAATGCATGCATATAGTTATAAAGTTGGTCCCAACATCAAAATATTGCCTAGGGTTATATCCAGTCTTAACTGTCATGGTTGTGTTTTATTCACATTTATTGTTGAATCACGAAATAATTTTGAATGACAGAGATGAATCATCTATTTAAGGATAATTCACCCATCCCTTTATTGTGAAATTCCTGTAATATTAACATGTGCATTTATAGATGCTCGTACTTGAAATCACTTACCGTCCTCAATATACTTTCAGCAGTATTTATAAATGTTCCCACAGCACAATTAGGAACATTTATCCAGAACCACAATTCCTCGTCTCTGGACGATTCAATAGTATAGTTGCGGTTCAGGGTAAATCCAAACAGGAATTAACCCTCTGCATGACTTTAACACCAGAAACCATGAAACTGAATTGCTAATGGTGAGTGCGTGGGTGTCTTTAATCTTTCTAAGAACCATCTAGTCCATTCTTTTATGCAATCACTTGCAATCACAAAATGAATGGGTGACATAGGAACATCTCAAGAAATGAACCGCTGCTTGTAAAATGTGGTCTTCAGACATTAGATAGATTAGAGGTTTGTCTATAGAGAAATGTCTAATCTATCTAATGTCTGCCTAGTCTATAGCCAACTTTACAGTCATGCTAACCTGTGGTAAATAACTTTAAGACCAGATCCTCTGCACCATCGCTTTGGGTAAAGGAGACTGAATGACTTTTTAATGGTAGTTTAATATAGTTAAAAGAGGATCAAGCATTTGAAGGAGTCGCTGGTTTTGTCATATGATCTGTTGATCTTAACTTGCCAAGAGATATGTTCCACAGAAACATATCAATTGCAGAACCTGTTTACTGTATTATAGTTATTAACAAAACACTAAAAGGAACACCACTATATTAACAAAATCCTAAATCCTCTACAGTGGGACCCCCAACAAAGAGATGGAGATGGTGGTTATTTGCTATTAGTCAGTTATGAAGTGATTTTGAGCCAATTTCTGAAACTTTTTTTCATTAAAACTGATTTCCTGATTTTTTGATTAAGTGTATGTTTGAAGCCATGACACTTTTGCTAATCTGGATTAAATTATGGTTAACTTGCAAATATCTGTTGTATTAAATTAGATCAGCTGGACTTGAAGTTAGGTTCTTGAAGACGTTTCGCTAGTCATCTGACTGGCTTTCTCAATTCAGAATGACTTGTACAAGAATCTGTGGCAATTATGTACCCTGGAAAATCCCATTTAGCATATCACAGCCAGGTGTTAAGGGCGTGATTGCATAGTGGCTAAGAGGTGTTATAGGAATGCCCAGAGTAAGGTGTCAAAACAGCATTGTACATGGCAGACAGTTGGTGTTGAACCCCCCCACCTCTATTTAGGCTGGGTTTCTTTATTTTCACATAAATGGCCTCCTTGACACCTCTCTTGAACCAGTCACATTCCTTTGCCAATATGTTAACATTACAATCTTCAACGGTATGTCCTTTCCTTTATCCTTAAGATGCAGGTACATGGCTGAGTCCTGACCTGAGGAATTGGCTCTTCTGTGCTGGGCCATACGTCAACACCAACTGTCTGCCATGTACAATGCTGTTTTGACACCTTACCCTGGGCATTCCTATAACACCTCTTAGCCACTATGCAATCATGCCCTTAACACCTGGCTGTGATATGCTAATTGGGATTTTCCAGGGTACATAATTGCCACAGATTCTTGTACAAGTCATTCTGAATTGAGAAAGCCAGTCAGATGACTAGAGAAACGTCTTCAAGAACCTCACTTTAAGTCCAGTTGATCTAATTGAATACAACAGATATACCATGACCTGGATGAATGAGAACCTTCACAAGCTTAACTTGCAAATATTATATTGTAAAGTAGCTGAATATATTTCTTTATGTGGCAAAGCATACTAAACATGCCCGAGCCAATGAAAGTGATAGGGCCATGCATTGCTGGGCACTGGCAGGGATGTGATGGAGTGGAAGGGCTGAAAGTAATGTATGAGTGGTGATTCCAGGACATGGGTCACACCATGTAAAGTAATGGTTGGCCATTGGAAGATAGAGGTGTAAATTGATAACGCACATAACCCCAGACCTCTTGTGACTCTTTAAGGCTGGTGACTTATTAATGGATGTCAGAGGAATTTCAGGGGCAAGCACAAGATTTTTAATGGGGAATTCCTGAATGGGTTACAACTGAACAATCACAGTAGGATGTTCATGACTTTGTACAAATTTATGTTTCTCCCCGCACACCTTCACTATTAATCACCAACGGTGCTGCCTCCCCAATCTGCTTAACCACTAGCAGTGGACTCCATACATCGGGAACAAATTTGCAGGAGATACGCACTCAGTAGTGAATTATTTCTTTATTGTGACTTGCAGTGCACAACGTTGTGCACTGCAAGTCACAATAAAGAAATAAAGCTTTACAGATGCTCATACATACAGTAAATTGCTACATACATACATACATATACATATTCTTCTTCAAACATTATACACTACTGTACACACATTCAGCCCACTCAAGTATACTGCTACAAACATTCACTCACACACATACACTAATACACACTTACAGTACATATACTGCTACACACATTCACTCACATATACAAACTACGATACACTTAAAGTACATATTCTAGTACACATAATTTGCTTACAAACAAACATATATACACAACCACTCCACACATACTGTACATCAGTTATACAACAACCAGCAGGATTTCTTAATATCCAATCACTAAGCTCACAGTGATGTAGACACAGTGAGGCTCATTTAACAAGATCAGTTTGAAGTGCTTGATGCTTCTGTGAAGCACAGGGCAGACTGAATGCTTTTTTGAAACAAAAATGCTGCTTCTTCTGGTTCAAAAAAGATGGAGGCACCAATGCAGGGACACACGAGACAGAGGTAAGTGTATAACTAGTGTACTATTTTTTAATGATGTTGAACAGAATGAACATACATTAAAGGACAACTAAAGCCACAGAACAACATTGAACCAGATGGCAGAATACCTTAATATAAAACCAATAATCTGTGTCTTACCTCTCATTTTGATACGGGTGCTGGGAAATTTACCTAAATAACATATGGTTTGTGCTTTATTTCACAGCATTCTGGTATCAGACAGTTTGGTCAATGACCATTATGTTCTGCTCATGCTCAGTCCTTAGCTATGGCAGAAACTTGTTACAGTTGGTCACACCCATTAATAATCTCTAGCCAATCATTTTACAGGACAGATAAAGCAAGGAAGCATGTGACTGAGGCCAGGAGGTGTGGTCTTACACTGCACATACACACAGATACTTCATCCAGTTCTTAACAGGCTTCCATTCACTTTAGTACAATTTATTGAAGTGGGGTTTTATAGCTTATTGGTGTTTTTAGGGGAGTTGTTTTCAGATTCTGGTATAAAAATTGGGTTTAATTCTCCTTTAAGATGATAAAGGCTTCAGTTCTCCTTTAAACCTGACCAGCATTTTCTATAAATATACTGAAAAGTATTATTATACTGCATTATAATTCTAATTACTCTTAATTTTAATATTGTTTAATACATACATGAAAAATGATTTGGAAAGTCGTTAGTCTCTATAGAGCTTACATTTCAATTCTAGTTAAGGCTTTAAGGTCAAAGTGTAATACATTTCTTCCTTTAAATCAGCTTTTGAAAAGTTCTTGTTAGAAGTAGCTTTCAAGTGGTTGTTTTATCTCCACTTTGACATGTCTTTTATTAGAACTCTAACATGATTTACTTTACCTTCATTTCAAAACTGGAGAGAGCTACAGTAAAATCCAGTCATTGATTAAATTATGGCAAGCGAAATGTAAGTGACCAGCTGGGGCCTAAATAGGGTTACTTCAAAGAAAAAAAAAGAAGAACACCAGTTGTTTGAAGGTCTGTAAGCAGAAGCACTAAAAATCCATGTTAAAGTATTTCTGACATTGCATTAGAGCAGGCAAATGTGGAATTTTCAAGTGCTAAAGAACTGCCTAAAGCATCAAGTACTAAATAAAGTGCGTCTTTGGAATGTATTCACTTCTTGAGATGCACTCTTGTTGCTTGTGAGAAAGAACAGCTAATAAATAAACAAGAGACCTGCAAGGAACCAACTTATTCACTTATTATATATATAAAGAAAAAACAGTATTTTCCAATTTAAGTTATCAAACATTGAAAAGATAATCAATGCACATTCATGGACCCCATACAATATCCTATTATCCGCAAACTGGCATACATTATAAACAAAGGGGTTTTAGTATACATTACTGTGATGACATGACTGAAAGCCTTTTAACCACGTCAAGGTGAACCCCTTTGTTTATAATGTATGCAAGTTTGCAGATAATATGATATTGTATGGGGCCTAGGAATGTGAATTGATATTCCTTTTCTATGGTTGTATTAATTATTGATCAGATCAGTAGCACTTCTGCTAAAAGTAATAGTAATTTAGCCTAAGGAGTGCTTCCACAGTCCTTCTATTGTATCCATTTAAATTATCTTTATCTGCCCATCCAGAACTGTGTCGGTGCATAAATAAATGCTTCTGAAATACTGACTTCCACAATGGTGTCCATTATGGTCTTTCCCTGTGTAGTTTCAGTTGTTAAGTAGAAATTTGCCCCACCCAACACCCAATCTGTAGAAATTACTGTTTTAAACATTATATAGAAGTAGTGCATCCTAGGAGGACATTACAGAACCTGAAATGATACCTGACCACAGTAAACCACAACAAAAGGGAAGAAATCAATCGAATGACTAGGCATGTACAAAATAAACAAAAACATTTTTTTAAAAATATTTTTCACTGAACTGCCCCTTTAAATTAAATAAAAAATGTAAACTTCCTTTTAGTTTAGGTCCCAAATACCACTGATGATGGGGCAGAACTTATAAGGGATGGGGTTCTTAAGAGAATGTTCAGTGGAAAATATTAATATTTTTAAAATTATTAGTTTATATTATACATACCTATTTATTCTTGATTCTACTGATTGGCTGTTGGTGATGGGTCAAACATGCTCAGATCTCTACTGAGCAACTGAATCAACCCAGGCGCTGAGTCAAGGGCAAAACTATAACGGTCTCTATTAGGGGTCCTAAAAACAGGAAGTTAGTATTTCGGAAGTATTTATTTATACACAGACAAAATGCTGAATGGGCAGGTTAAGGTCATTGGGATGGAAAAATACTGCTCTTTTTTCTTAAAAGCATATGTATTTCCACTGAACATCCCCTTTAATGAAGATGAGGAGCCTTTAAACTTGGACCAAATCAATCATTATCTTCATCAAAAAGCAATAGCTCCTAATTAATCTTCAAAAACACTTGAAACAGGTGTGACCCATGTCATTTTACGGGACATGACACAGTGGGAGCCCTGTTAGGTTAATAAAAAAAGGTAAAAACATTTGCTTTCCTTTTTAAGTTCTGCTTTATTAGCTGTAAATCACATGGGGAGCTGTGTATATTAACAAAGAGATGCAAGATGGAATTGCTGGTTAATGCACTCATATGTCAATTGCTAGCTGCTGATTCTAACACCTGTTCTTTAGCAAGTAGCGTGGTTGGGTTAGTTGCAAAGTATACATTTGTGGTAAAGTAACCACAATTTAGTTCTGCATCACGGTTTGCATAAATTAAGGCAATTTTGATAATTGAAATCATTTACTTGAAACATTTCTGTGTCAAAATATCATCACAGTTATATTGTCTTTATATAAGGAGTAGGTTAAAAGAATTTTTTTTAAAAATGTGGTTTTAATAAACCTACTGCAACACTTTTAGGTCTTACAATGTGAAAATGAAATTATCATTGGTTAAATGTGCTCAGTCTTGCGGGGGGATTCCACTGACCTGCTGATGCCTTATACTTAAATCAAATGCCCTTTATGAAAACAGATCATCACCACAGAGACCACTGGGAGGTTTTGAAAAAGGGGATTTTACTGTAAAGCTCTCTTGTACTTGTAAATGGAATGACATTTCAAATTTCAGGTACGTGACATTTACATTTGCGTATAGAAAAGTAACTCAATGGAGTCATAGAAATAAAATGTATTTTGTGGTTATTGTTTATAGGCTTTGCACAAAATAATTCAAACTACAATAATCTCACAATAAAAACCTCTCATTTCTAGCCTGTATCCAACCAAAAAAGTGGGGCCGACACTTTGTTCACTTTCAAACTGGGAATCCAACATTTATTGTGCTGTATATCAGCCACACAACATTTCCCCCGTTATCTTTGTGTAATGCCAACTGACACTTTACAAAGGCTTTACAGGCTGATACCTCATATAAACTATGTAATAATATATTTGGACTGTTAAGCCAATCATAAAGGCATTATGATTTTTAATCTTTGAGTTTGTTTTATAAAAGGGGGGGGCTACTTGATAAACGCATTCCTGTCATGTAATTGCTGTGGTAGTCACACCTTAACCCTTATAGAAGTTTAAAAACAGGGACAGAACAACTGCCCCCATGAACTCCTAAGGGAGCCCAGTGGTCAGCAGCCCGCCGCCTGCCCCTCTATTGCAAGGGTTCGTTGAGGTGTTTAAAACAGCTTATAGGAAATACAGAACATGGGGTCAGACCCAGAGGAGAAACTGCCAGGATGGGCCTAGGCTCCTCTAATTACACTACTGTTTATAAAGACTGACTTTCATATACATTTCTATCCTTATAGAGCTATCCTATTTACAATTAGAGAATGTTTCCATGTATCACTTAAGTGTATTTAAACTGAAATCAGTGATAAGTGAAGTCTTATTTTTCATCATTACACTGCACAATTCAAGTACAAACGGAGACTACTTATTTTAATTGCAGCTTAGAATACGGGAACTACAGAAATCCCACCCTGCTATTTGAGGCTTCAGGGCAGGGTTGGGGGAGAAGACGTGGTGTGACATCACCCAGGGGTGGGGTTAGCACCTTAAGGTTTGGAGGGAGGCGGGGTTATGGGATGTGTTGGGGGTGTTCTGGAGCTGGTAGCCAAAACAGGGAGGGACGGGGAGGAGATCAGAGACTTCGGGATGCGGGAGACCACCTCAGAATGCTGGAGACTCCTGCAAGATGCGGGAAGGGTGGGATACCTGTGGACGAGGAAAATACAATACAAATTAAGGTTTACTCCATTATCACCTAGGAAATTCTAGGTGGGATTATGCAGACAGAGAAATTCTTCAATTTGCTGGCTTCCTTCTCCTGGTTAATGGCATCTGGAACTCCACCCCAACGAGATCTCCTGGCTCCTCCTGCTTCCTTGGGCCCCAAATGTAAGTTGTGGTTCCACCACATGCGTGTGACATTGGTGCGCACTCGACATGATATGGCATGATGACGTCACACACGGGCTTGTCACGCCAACAACTGACGTCACACGCACGAGTGGTACGGCCGCAATTTATATGTGGGGCCCAAGGAAGCAGAAGGTTTTTTTACTATGTACATATCCTTTAATGGATACAACATGCCTTCATTCTATACACAGTAGTTTTTAGATTTTCCCTTATCCTAGAAAAAAAATAAATACATAGAGTACAAAATAGACTGGTTTGTTCCACTGATTTTTTTTCCAGGAAAAGAAAATTTTGTGTAGGATCACATTTCTCTTTTACCTTTACATAATTTGCAGCAGTGGATACAAATATATGAAATACAAAACATATTTGCCTCTGCAGATTCAGAATGATCCAAAGTTAACTTCTAAACAAGTCTTCTAAACAAGTCAGCTGTGATAAAGATGTGGCTATCCCTTATATAATATAAATAAATTTATATTTTTACGGAGATTGCATTGAGTTTTTAGTAGAAATACATTATATTAGCCATTAAAGTGCAACGTGTAAAAAATATCTAAGAATACATATATCAAATACATTAAAAAATGGAACTTATTTACTTATTTCAGCCATCCTATATAAAATACTGGAGACCAAAAATAATTTTTTACTTATTACAACCATAACAGATTGCATTGAGTTTTTAGGAGCAACTAATTAGGTGGGGGTATATAACACTATTACACATAGGAAAGGTCTATATGTATGTGTGTAATTATCACTATTTAATTAAAATCACCATAAGAAATAACACTATACAATATATAGCACTACTACCTACTACTGAATTACAAGACAAATGATATACAATTTTATTAAGAAAACTTACTTTACTGGACACCTCTAAGTTTCAATGGAAAACTCAAAATGATAGGTTAAGCCACACCTCCAGGATTTCTACAGGGTCTCCATGTAAACACTAAAAAGAAGTGGAATTTTACTAACATCCAATGAGAGGTTCTGATCTTACACTGTTAGCAAATCAAAAAATTCCCCTAGGCACTGTACATGACAAGACAGGAAGTGTAAAGAAGTTCCTGTATTACACCCAGTTATGTGCTGTCTGTAAAACATGTGACAGTCTTAGCCAATTAGAAAATTCTTCAGATTCTCACGTTTACTCCCCCTCTCCTCTCCAAAGAAAGTAATGAGACAATCCAGTTTCTGTGTGCTAGACAGGAAGTGATGTCTGTAAATGATTAAATGACTTTGCATGTCTCTGAAACTACTCAGCATTCTTAGAGAAATGGACAGTTTTCCCTTTTATTCCACTATTCATATAATAATAACTGTGAAGCTGTGGGGTACCTTCTGTAATAGGTACTTCATTTTATACTCTGTGTAGAGCTTTTAGCTCCTTTATCCAAACCTCTCCATAACTTGTCAAGCTAATCAGAATCCTGTGTTTCCAAGTCCTAACCCCATAGTGAGTGTATATTTGGAACTTGCTGTGGTTAATACCAATAAGTATGAACCTCGCATGTTATTCTGGATCCTGTATAGGGTGTCAGGATGATCAATGGTGCTATTCCGATTGAATTGCACATTGTGGCAGAATTGCCTAGATCTGTTTTTAGATCTGCAGGTTAATATCATTTAGGCTGAATACATATTCATGTGTCCCAACTAAGTATCTACTTTGAGTTAGAGCTCTGCCAGGATAGATGATTGTTGGTCACTGCAACAGTGGCTGCAGCCTGCAGTGCATGTGACAGACTGATAATGTGGTCCCATAGGGAACTGCATGATCGGCCGTGATGTACTAACTGACCTGTTTGTCTGATACGGTCAACCACACTCGGTTGTGGCTCGCTGCCCCACACCATCAGATGTTTCCAGCCGACTGATCCATGGCACTATTGGTTGGTTACTGGTGTTTACCCAGCCTTAAGGTTTGTACACATGTGCAATCTAGGGTGTTAACCCGTGACGCACGATGAGTACGAACGTCCGATAATCGTGCCATGTATGGATACTAGAGATGTCTGAACTTCGCAAAATCCGGTCCGCTCGAGGATCCACGAATTTTCGGAAAAATTTGAAAATCCGCGAGCGGACCCATTAAAATGAAAGATATCCTCGAAATTACTAGAAATTTCGTAATTTCAAAAATTTTCAAAATATGTATTTTCGAAAATACGAGTAATCCTCGTAATTTTGAAAATTTTCTAAAATACGTATTTACGGAAATAAGAGAAATCCTCGTATTTTCGAAAAATTTCGAAAATACGAGAAATCTCGTAATTTCGAAAATTTTCGAAAATACAAGAAATCCGCGGTTCGGAAGTTCGGAAGGTGGAAAATCCGGAAAAATCCGCCATTCGCGAATGGGATAAATCCACGGCGGATCCGGGTTCGGATCCACGAACCGGCCATCCCTAATGGATACTCTGTCAATACACGGCACGATTATCGGGCAAAACGGCCGTTCGTACACGTTGTGGGTCGGCACCCGCGATCGCACTTGTGTACAAACCTTTAGACTTCATGGATTATAACTGCAAGGTAGCTGGTATTTGGAAGTGAGTGCAAATATGGTAAGGTTTATGACTCTAACAGGGAGATTCACCCAAAGGCAAAAGCTCTCTGGGCAAATCTCCCGTACAGGATTTACCAGAGGCTGTGCCATTTTGGGTGAAACTCACCCGCACATCAGCTATAAGCTGGCGTTAAATACTTATGCATAAAGAGGCACGCAACCTCTGGTAAATTACTTTGCAACAGCCGCACAAGAGCCTCTTCTGGTAATAGCGATGCCGCCGGAAAAAAAGGGCATTAACGTTGCGCCAACTGATCGACCCATATAATGCTTCCCTAATCCAATAGTCTAATAGCTATGGATGTAAGGGAAGGGCAGATGAATCAATTGTATGTTCAAACCCTTGGGTAGGAAGTGCTAGAGCATGACCGTGGGCTTTTAATGTCTGTAAGTCAGGAAAATGTCTTTATTCCAGGATGTATGAAAATTACATTTTCTAGAATTCTGTACAGTCAGGGAATGCTGGGAGTTGTAGTTTTTAAAGATGTGAAAGGTCACAAGCCTAGGCTGTATTGGATCTAGACAGATGCCTTAGCTACAGGATATTAAGAAAAAACTTACTGCAAACAGAGAATGCTGGGATTTGTAGTTTTCAAACATGTGAAAGGTCACAAGCTTTCACGTTAATCAAGATACACTATGGGATTTAAGGTGGCCATACATATATCCGATTTTACTTACCCAACCAAGGGCTCCT
The DNA here is from genome assembly GCA_019447015.1 of Hymenochirus boettgeri. Taxonomy (NCBI): domain Eukaryota; kingdom Metazoa; phylum Chordata; class Amphibia; order Anura; family Pipidae; genus Hymenochirus; species Hymenochirus boettgeri. The sequence goes on from CM033472.1 coordinate 150,047,274, forward strand.
GCGATATTAGATTGATCCTGCCGGAACTGTCTTTCCCAATCTTCTATGCCACCAACAGGCAGTTCTTGCAGTATCGGTCTAATGTCGTGGGAGCACTCAGTCGGGAAAGTAAAATCGGATATATGTATGGGCTGCTTTTGATTTCCCATAGGTGCTGTTTAGATTGCCTGGGTCTATTCTCAGACCTGCAGGTTTATTCCACATAGACCCTCTATATTCTAGCTGGCAGGTACAGTAGCTTAATTACCGCCCCCGCCACAAGCCCCTAATCTGTGCCGCGACATGCATGTTTAAATCAGTTGATCGCACGTATGAATGAAATATACATGCAATCAGCTGTTTAAAAGAACGGAGCTGAACTTCTGGTTCATTTCCGGAAGTTTGGGTCCAGTTGATTGCGCGTATGTTCATTTATACGCACGGTCAACTGATTAAAACCTGCATGTCGCAGGAAATAGCTCGGGAATAGCTGATTGCGTGTATGTTTCATTCATACGCGCGATCAACTGATTAAAACCTGCACGTTGCAGCACACGTGGATGTTTCCTGGTGGTTCCTGTGAGCACTGCATCTACACACAGCAAAACATACACACATAATTTCCACTGTGCACCAACGGGTACACTTTTGCTAGTATATATATATATATATATACAAGTAAGGATGGAAGGTGCAAGGTGCAATTCAAGGTCTTTCAAACATATGTGTTTATTGAAACATGCAACAACAGCAACGTTTCCGCCTTTTGTCTTGGGCTTTTCTTGATTGGCTTAAGAAAGACTCAAGGACCAAAATGCTCCCGTTGCATGTTTCAAAAAACACATATGTTTGAATGACCTTGGAGTACACCTTCCATCCTTACATAGCCTCCCGGGCACACTGAATTCCTAAATGTGAATTCATTTCAACGTTTCGACAACGTATAGGTCGTCTTCATCAGGACAACAATAAAAAAGCAAACAGCGCTCTACACCTTATATATCATCATGTGATCAAACCACACCCCAATTCCAATAAAGTGCTAGATAATTACCTTTATTACAAAAAAGTGCATCATATACTTGTTTAAAACAATAAAGTGCTACACCATTACATTATATGCTTATTTTAAACAATCCCCACGTGTCCTGAATAATGATAGTGAAACTGTGAAATACATTATATTAGCCATTAAAGTGCAACGTGTAAAAAATATCTAAGAATACATATATCAAATACATTAAAAAATGGAACTTATTTACTTATTTCAGCCATCCTATATAAAATACTGGAGACCAAAAATAATTTTTTACTTATTACAACCATAACAGATTGCATTGAGTTTTTAGGAGCAACTAATTGGGTGGGGGTATATAACACTATTACACATAGGAAAGGTCTATGTGTATGTGTGTAATTATAACTATTTAATTAAAATCACCATAACAAATTACCGTACACTATACAAAGTATAGTACTACTACTTACTACTGAATTAGAAAACAAATGATATACAGTTAATAAAGTATACTTGCTTTAACTGTTTGAATAGAAAACTCAAAATGGTAGGTTTAGCCACACCTCTAAGTGGGCTAAAGGGTCTCCATGTAGACACTAAAAGGAAGTGGAATTTTACTAACATCTAATGTGGTTCTGATCTTACAACATGTGCTGCTGTGAGCAAAAAAATGTGCTTAGGCATGGTACATGAAAAGACAGGAAGTGTAAGGAAGTTCCTGTATTACACCCAATTATGTGATATATGTAAAACATGTGACAGTCTTAGCCAATCAAAAATTCTTCGATTCACACATTTACTCCCCCCTTCCTTCTCCATAGAAATAATCAAGACAATCCAGTTTTTGTCTGCTAGACAGTAAGTGATGACTGTATATGATAAAATGACTTTGCATGTCTCAGAAATTACCCAGCATTCTTAGAGAAATGGACAGTTTTTCCCTTATATTATAATATTGATATATTAATAGCATTAGGCTGTGAGGTACCTTCTGTTATAAGAAGGCTCTATTTTATTTTATACTCTGTGGAGAGCTTTTAGCTCCTTTAGGGGAGAGGTAGGGGTACCTCACCTTAATCTTTTAAGCTAATAAGTATCCTGTACTCCCAAGTCCTAACCCCATAGCAACTGTAAATTTGGAATTTGCTGTGGTAAATACTAATAAATATTAGCCTAGCATGTTAATCTGGATCCTGTATAGGATCTCAGGTTGCCCAGTGGTGCTGTTTAGCTTGAACTGTACATTGTGGCAGGATTGATCTGCGGGTTTATTCCACTCCATAGATTATAGCTGTCAAGTAGGTATAATATAGAAATGAGGGCAAGTTTGGTAAGGTTTATGACTCCTGCTGCCTTAATACATACCAAAAACAGAATTCTAGTGCATTTTCTATATATTTAATATTTTCTATATATATTGTGTGTTACATTAAAGGTTTGGCCAAGCCTTCTGGGAAATTGTACTCCACCCAGAGTTAGGTCATGTGCTCGTTTGAGCAAAATACTTTAAACTAGAGAGTCAGCTTCAAGCATCCAGACCACACAGGAGAAGCTGTCAGCTCATGCATCCAAAAAGGCAAGTACCAGTAGGTTAGAAAAGCAACCTGGAATGCTGGGAGTTGTAGTTTTTAAACATGTGAAAAGGTTAACACCCATGTTCTATATTATAAGGCTGTATTGCATCTGTATACATTCATTAGGCAATGGACATAAAGAAGAAACTTACTGCTAACAGGGTATGCTGGGAGTTATACTTTTCAAACACATAAAAGGTCCCAAGTTTAACACCCCTGCTCTATACCATTGGGCTGTATTACATCTGGACACATGCATTAGCTACAGGACATTAAGAAACTAACTGCAAACAGATAATACTGGGATTTATAGTGTTCAAACATGTGAAAGGTCACAAGTTCAACACCCCTGTTCTATCTATATAGGCTGTATTGCATCTGGACACATGCCTTAGCTATAGGACATCAAGAAGAAACTTACTGCAAACAGAATGCTGGGATTTGTAGTTTGCAAACATGTGAAAGGGCACAATTTCAACGCCCCTGCTCTATACCGTTAGGCTGTATTGCATCTGGACACATGCCTTATCTACAGGACATTAAGAAGGAACTTACTGCAAACAGAGAATTCTGGGTTTTAAAACATTCATTTGCCACAGGCTATAAATGAGATATTTTGCATGTCCCTGCCCATCTCAGGATATCTGCACCTATACAAAGGCTTTTACAGCATTCCAAAAATGCAAAACCAGAGTACCAACTACAGACCAGTTTTGCCTTTATTGAGCCATCATCATTGTAGTGCAGGCCTCTGGTTATTCAGTGTGACACACCTATTGACAGACATCACTAATAAATAAAATAAGATAGGGAGAAAATAAATTTCAGTACATGCAAATAGGTAACAAAGACTTCTGAGTAATTTCCATGTTTCCATGCCAGCTCTCAGGAAAGTTATACAGGCTTTTACAGCATTCCATGAGCTAAATTAAAAACCAGAGCACCAACTACAGGTTTCAGCTTTATTGTGGAATGCTGTGAAAGCCTTTTTAAAGGTATAGCTTTCCAGAGAGCATTGAAACATGGAAATTACCCAGAAGTCTCCATTCCTTATAGTGATGTCTGGATGCTGGTGACTGTCTGAGTAACAGTTTGAAATATACTTGTATAAAGACTTTTGTTTACATATATATTAACGGAATACGCTTCCGTAAATTATGGAATTGGGGGATGGCAGTGATAGGATTAGCCAGGTAGTGCGAAGGCACTGGCATATCCTTAAAAGTGCATACCCTGGAATAGAGGAATTTCAAGAAGCCCCTCTAATATCTTATAGACGGGGATGTACGGTGGGGAGACAGTTGGTTAGATCAGTATTTACTGCCCCTAGAGAACAAAAAGATACCTTTCTAGGTGAGAAGAGGATGGGTATGTTCCGTTGTCTCCATTGTGCACAATGCAAGTTTGTGCACAGGGAGCAGGAATTTATACACCCCAGGTCTGGGGAGAGGTTTAACATAAGAAACTATGTTACGTGTGATACCTCTTATGTTGTATAAGTGCTGTGGTGTCCTTGCCAGAAATTGTATGTAGGGGAAACTACATAACCCCTGAAGGCAAGGATATCACAGCAAAGGTCCAGCATTTGGTTGAAAGATGAAAAATTTCCAGTGTCCAAACACTATAAGCAAATAGGACATAGTGACACCGATATTAGATATATGGCATTGGAATTTATCCTGGTGTTCTAGCGGGGAGGGGATCGGGTTTTGAAATTAAAACAGAGAGAGGTCTGGTGGTTCATAGTTTGAATTCACTGGCACCCAATGGTCTCAATCAGGACTATGATCTGTTTTTATTTTTGTAGGTGGATCATTTATTTTCCATTTTGGTGGTTTTAATGCTGACTCGGGTGTTGACATCTCTTTGGGTCTTTAAATATTAGAATGGAAGAATTCTTGACAGATAGAGCATTTAATATGCCTATTAGAAATGTATGAGGTGATTAACATGTGATGTTGTTTATTATAGGTAATTAACATAAGATGGTATATACTGTGTTAATGGAGGATGTCATATCCTGTGTAATGTGTATAAAGCAGTAGTGGGAGTGGTCTCTCACTGTTATGCCATTTTTGTGTGTGAGCTTGAGAAAGGAGCTGATAACTCCGAAACGTTTCCACTAAACTGTTTGTCTGGCATGTTAAAATAAAAAAGTGATTCTGCAATGAAGACCTGAGTGCTGAGTATTCTACAAACTGTGTGTTGTGGGAGCGATACAGAGGATCTCCCCTTACTCTTGCACCAGGCGACTCTAAAATGGTGGTGTGCTGCTGATTCTACTTATCTAATATAATTACTAATCTATATAGTAAGTGGAGCACTCCATGGACTTTTCAAATAGATATTTTATTTGTACCTTAGTAGGTCCGTTTGCCAATGTGGTGGTAGTAGGTCCGTGACAAACGGACCAATTAAGGTACAAATAAAATATCTATTTGGAAAGTCCATGGAGTGCTCTGCTTACTATATAGATAATATATGCTGAACTTCGCAGCAGCACCCGGGCATTACGGTGGAACGGAGTGTGAAGGATCACAGTCTTAATAGTCTTAATAAAGCTTTGAGCAGGATGTGACTAGGAATCCTCTGGTTCTGTCAAAGAGGATATAAGAGAGATCCCCAGGGACCAGAAACACAGGTATCCCACCCCTCCCGGATCGTACGGGAGTCTCCCTCATTCTGGGGTGGACTCCCACGAGACCACCCCAGACTCCCGGATTTGAGAGGAGACTTGAGTCTCCTCCCAAGTCACGCCTACTTTCCGAGGCCACGCCCCCACAACACCCCGGGGATGCCCCTAACCCCACCTCCCACCACCCCTAGAACACAGGACATGCCCCTGTGACATCACCCCCCGTGTGTCATCACGCCCCCACAACACGCCCCCTTTCCCCACCCTGCCCGGAAGCCTGAAGGGGCAGGGTGGGATGTCTGGAAACAATAATGAGTAGTAAACATATGAACATAATCTATTACAATAATACACATGGAAAGATCTGTTACAGCAAAAGTTAAAGACAATTATTAAGACCAAAAGGTGCCAGGGATCTGAGCTGCTTGATCCATTTAACTGAATGGCGTTTACGTGCAAATTCTCTACTGCCATCTCTGGGTGGCGAAGACACAGTCTCTAAGAACCATAAATTTGAATTGGTCTTGCGTATGAATCTATACAATGTTTTGATATAGGTAACTTAACTAGTTGTTGTGTTATAAAGGATAATTTTCCTCTTTGAGTCGTTTCTCTGACATACAAAAGTTTGCATGGACACATTTAATGACTTGCCTTTATCATTTTCTTTATTTTTAGCGCTGTCTGAAACTTGATGCTTTTTTACTCACAGTGCTCCCTGTGACTAGATTTCCTCATGTTCTGTTCAGCTCACTCCTAGTTAGCGTGAATGTCTCCTCTCTATGTATCCACCCCTCCCAAAACTGAGGCACAGCTAGAGTGTGGAGCATGTGCAGTGGAGATGATCTGTGCCCCCCCCCCCACAGCCATTAGCATTCACCCAGTGATTTTGTGTTATAGTAAAAGTGAAAATAGGTAAGCAGCACTGGCAGCTGTAATAACTGCCTGAATATAGTAAGATGTTCATTTAGCTGTAGGAGTTTGAAGGTGGGTGTGTGTGGGGGAGGCAGATTTGTAATTGATTTCTTTCGGTACAGTGCTACATTGGGACTTCAGTAACACAGACAGCAGCTAACTGCATGACTGGGTGTTATCTGCACATAAAGAGCACAGAGAAACAGATAATGCTTATTCCTTTTCCTGATCCTAATATTGAACCAATTAGCCATACAGTGACAGAGAAATAAGTTTTACTTTTATAGAATAGATAGTTTCTACGTGTAGTGTGCCAGGTGGAGGGGTTGGGTGATGGATAGTTGTTTACTGACTAGCTATGCCCCGCCCTCTTTAAATAGCAAAACTCACAGAGCTAAAAAAAAACAAAGGATAGGAAGGTCAGAGAAGAAGAAAAAAGCAGATTTAAGATTGGTGTAATTAATCCTTATTACTGTGTGATACCCTTATTACCAATGTGATTTCAGTATTTTAGAGACACTTCCACTTAAATTGCCATATTGGGAAACAAAAGGAATTGTAGCAGATTTTGTTTTAGAGCCTATATTCTGTGACAACTTTTACAACAATGACATCTGGATACCCTCTCTATCACTTTATTTTTTTTTATACATCTCTTGTATTTGACTTTTACAAACTTGGGGATCTGAGACATATCCTTCTCTCGAAAACTGACTTATAGGAATGAAACTTTCACATGTTAGGGTAAAGAATCTGATTTCTTTTACTTGGTTTCATATATAATCAGGTCTCAAAACCTTTCTTTTGCCTCTTAATCAAAATATCTAGAAAATGTATCTCCACCTGATCAATGTTCATCGTGAACAAAATAGTCAACTGTATTATTCAATTTGGGGTGAAACTGCGAGAGGGTCTCAGCGTCACCCCGCTAGAAGACAAACAGGTCATTGATGAATGTCCACCAGGCCAAACAATGAACATCAGACTAGACGTGTCTGTCTACAAACAACACCATATAGGCGGTGGCATAAGAATCTTGATGATGGTCCTCAATGGACTGAAACTTGTAGATTACAATAAACTTTTTTGTTTTAAAATCCAGGTGAGTGGTCTGTGACCTACATTTTCTATTTGTTAATTTTCTCGGATCCAGCACCCTAGTGGATGTACTAGAAGCAAGAGTGCAGCCAATCACCCTGTTTGATATATCTATATATACAACATAGAAATCCCCAGCACTCAATTACACATGTATAAAAAAGTTAGACATATACACAGATATTGAAAAGTAATCACTTCAGTCAAAATGGATACCTTTGTTTACATTGTTTGTACAAACATGCTTTAAGCTGTACAAACAATGTAACCAAAGATACGAAGGTATCCATTTTGACTTTAGTATAAGTGATTACGTATTTGTTTAACTTTTATATACATATGTAATTAATTGAGTGCCGGGGATTTCTATGTTTATAAAAATGTTTGGCAGATCAGTAGCACTTCCGCTAAATGTAGTTATAATTTAGCCTAAGGAGTGCTTCCACAGTCCTTATATATATATATATATTTATACAAGCCCCGTGAGTGCCTTGTTCTGCTGGAAACTACATTGTATTTGTCGAGTAACTCCCGGGCAGGAACGAATTGGAATGGTGTGCTGACCGTCTTCCTATACTTATATATATATATATATCCCTTATATTATATAAATATAAGGGATATATATATATGTGTGTACTATCTCACTATTACCATTTAAATGACCATCAATAAATGTATATAAAGCATAGCACTGACTTATATTAGGTACAACACAAAATATACAAAATACCTAAACTTACTTACAGAGCTGAGATCCTTATTTCAGCATGGAATTGTCAAATGGCAGCTTAAACCACACCCCTGTGTCTGGTCCATATTAAAAGGAAGTGTAATCCAAAAAAAGGACACACTATATACAGGCCTGGTCAATATTCAAAGTGGTGTACCATAGACAGGGACACCCCTGATTATGTGGGGAAACTCTTTATGTTTTGGTATTAAAGGGTATGTCCAGCAAAAAAGTAAGTATGCTTTTAAATGATTTACTGAAGAACAGGAGGTAATACACTATGGGGCATATTTATAAAGCAACGATAATAGCGCAAAAAAAATTACCGCCGCACATCGCGGCCAAGAAAATAGCGCTATCGCCGTATTTATAACGGCGAGCGCTATTCCCGCAATATCTATCGCGGCCGCGATGTGCTGCGGTAATTTTAAGCCCCTTCGCGGCGATACTGTATAGTATCGCCGCAAAGGGACTTAAAATCCCTTCCCGACGCCGCTCCTAAGGGGGCGGGGCATACGCCCACCCCGCGGCGGCGGCGACCACCCGCCGCCGCTTCCCAGCAGCCCCTCCCAACCCGTTCCCCGCTCGCGGCAATCTCGGAACGGGAGGCTAGGAGGGGCTGCCGGGAAGGGGCCGCAGCAGGTGGTTGCGACCACCCGCCGCGCTCCCCCTCCCCGGCAACCCCTCCAAGCCCCCCGCCCCGGCCGCTCCCGGGGAGGGGAAGGGAGGGAGCCGCTGGGAGGGGTGGAGGCTCCCTCCAGCGGGGCCCTGAGAAGGGCCTTTTGGGGCTTAGGGGGTCCCGCAGCTCGAACCGGGACCCCCCCTCGCCGGCCCTTATAAGGGCCCTTGCGGCACTGACAAGTGCCTTTGGCGGGGGTCCCGCAGCTCAAACCGGGACCCCCAGTGCGGCTCTTAAAAGAGCCCTTGGGCGGCGTCTTCTTTCTTTCCAGAACGGCGACACCGCTCCGCCGAGGCCGCCGACCCCCGAGAGGTACCCCGGCGGGCGCCGGCGACCTCAACGAGGCCGATGTTGCCGGCGTCTGAGGTCGCCGATGCCAGGCAGACTCACTGCGGCCGCCAGTGAGCCTGCTGGCACGCCGGCCTCAGCGGAGCCGATGTTGCCAGCCGCTTCTTTCTTCTTCTTCAGCCATCTACTGCGATGGCATATGAGTTCCGCGGCGGAAAGCTCCTCTTTATATAGGTTTGCAGAAATCCATAATCCGTTTCTGATTGGTGCATTTTTTAATACTTGCTTTAATAACCATCAGATTTCTGGAAAGTTCTGAAATCTGATGGTTAATGTAAAGCAAGTATTAAAAATTGACCAATCAGAAACGGATTATGATTTCTGCAAACCTATATAAAGAGGAGCTTTACGCCGCGGAACTCAGATGCCATCGAGTAGATGGCTGAAGAAAGAAGCGGCTGGCAACATCGGCTCCGCTGAGGCCGGCGGTGCCAGCGGGCTCACTGTCGGCCGCAGTGAGTCTGCCTGGCATCGCCGACCTGAGTGGGGTTGGTGTCGCCAGCCCGAAGACGTCGCCCAAGGGCTCTTTTAAGAGCCGCACACTGGGGGTCCCGGTTCGAGCTGCGGGACCCCCGCCAAAGGCACTTGTCAGTGCCGCAAGGGCACTTGTCAGTGCCGCAAGGGCCCTTACAAGGGCCGGGGAGGGGGTCCCGGTTCGAGCTGCGGGACCCCTAAGCCCCAAAGGGCTCTTGTTAGAGCCGCAAGGGCACTTGTAAGTGCCGCAAGGGCCCTTACAAGGGCCGGGGAGGGGGGTCCCGGTTCGAGCTGCGGGACCCCTTAAGCCCCAAAAGGCTCTTGTCAGAGCCGCAAGGGCACTTGTAAGTGCCGCAAAGGCCCTTACAAGGGCCGGGGAGGGGGGGTCCCGGTTCGAGCTGCGGGACCCCCTAAGCCCCAAAAGGCCCTTCTCAGGGCCCCGCTGGAGGGAGCCTCCACCCCTCCCAGCGGCTCCCTCCCTTCCCCTCCCCGGGAGCGGCCGGGGCGGAGGGCTTGGAGGGGTTGCCGGGGAGGGGGAGCGCGGCGGGTGGTCGCGACCACCTGCTGCGGCCCCTTCCCGGCAGCCCCTCCTAGCCTCCCGTTCCAAGATTGCCGCGAGCGGGGAACCGGTTGGGAGGGGCTGCTGGGAAGCGGCGACGGGTGGTCGCCGCCGCCGCGGGGGGTGTGGGCGGGGTGGGCGTGTCTCCCGGGGCGGGTGCGACCACCCGCCGCGGGTTGCCTGCCCATCCCCGCCGCGGGAGGTTAGTATCGGCTGACTTCGCCACCTTCAAGGTGGCGAAGTAAAACAGCCGATACTAGCCGAGCGAAACCAGTACCGCCGCTTTATAAATAGAAGCGGCGGTAACAGGTAAGTATCGCCGCGAAAGGTTAACGCTTCGTTAACTTTTCACGGCCGTTTTTGGACTTTTATAAATCGCGGTAAACGCGATTTATGCGTTAATGTCCGCGAAAACGGCCGCGAAAAGTTAACGAACCTTTATAAATATGCCCCTATCTCTTACCTCCCGTTCTTCAGTAAATGTTCCAGGAGAGGAGGTGACACTTACCTGTGGACTCGCTCCAGCACCGAAATCCCCGACGCCCCCTCGCTCCTCTGCACTGTGTGTGCATGAGTGCACAGTGCAAAAGACTGGAGATGCGTTGGAGGCGTCGAGGAATTTGGTGCTGGAGCAGGTCCGTGGGTAAGTGTCTCCTCCTCTCCTGGAAGATTTACTGAAGAACGATAGGTAAGAGATAGTGCATTTACCTCCTGTTCTTCAGTAAATCATTTAGAAACATACTTACTCTTTTGCTGGACATACCCTTTAAATTATTGCAATACTTACTGTTAAATGTAATTAAAACTGGTTTATATTGTTTAAAGAAAGTAAGTGCACTGTCTACTTTGTGCCAGACCACCAGAGTAACCCACTGTGTGTCAGGCTACCCATAATCCTTCCATAAAGCAGTGATCTGGTATGAAATGATGGCAGTGGTACTGGTAATACCATTTATTCTCCCTGTTTTCTCTGTATTTGAATTGGTAGACTTGGTGCTCACTTGCAAGTCCTTAGCCTTTTGCTTTCTGGTAAAGCCAGGAAGGTATACCAAGGATTTAATACTGAAATAAAAAGCAGTTATCAGCCATTAAAAAGCTGTAAATCTGAAACTTGCTGTGGTAATTACTAATAAGTATGAACATAGCAAGTTAATCTGGATCCTGTATAGGGTGTCAGGTTGCCCAATGGTGCTGTCAGGGCCACATCTACCATTAGGCAGAGTGAGACATTTGTCTCAAGCGGCACCTCTGCACTGATAAAGAAAGGCAGCAGACAGGCAGTGGTGAAAAAAATCTGTTTTGCCTATATAGTAAAGGCCACATGGGCATTGTATCATGTAAATGACAAACGTGGTTGTACAGCTTATAGAGTGCTGAATCTGTATAATTTCTTCTGTATGAGGATGTTTAAATTGTTGGTAGTAATCATAGATTTACATGATAAAGATTTATGACATGCGTGGCACCCTAATTTACGGTTAGGTAGCCAAGTAGTAGTAACCGTATAACAATCCCTTGAATCACGTAGGTTTTTACCCCTTACGAATCCCACCGTAGATTCTTCAGGTAACACTTTTTTCAAATTAGAGTCAGACAATACAATTTTGCAATTTTTGTACCGTGTGTCCTAGGTCATTGAAATTAATGCTGCAGAAAAAGTCTATGATTCCTTTAGCAGTCATCATTTGTATATTGTCCTGTTTGGAGTTTTTTTCTTTTGCTTTGATTAAAGCTTGGTCAAGTATTATGTTGGAATAAACTCTTGCCTGGAATTTTTGTACAAATTGGCATAGGACGGCGCCATGGCAGCGCCTATCGCTGTCCCGGTCTTCTGTAAATAAAAAGTAATTAAAACATTTTTATCAAGAGGCTTGATATAGGTCCATGACCAGGGACCGAAACGTTGCTATTCATGTGATGTGAATAAACCCACTTGTTTGCAAGACCAAGGAGTGCCCTGATTCATTGTGCAATGATTAATCTATATATATATATTAGATATATATATATATATATATATATATATATATATATATATATTACTTTAATATGGGTACTGTCCATTGTCCACAAAACATTTCGACCCTGTACATCTGTATTACTACAGATTTTCAGGCATATTGCTCATGGCCGTCATCAGGGTTACAGAACCAACAACCATTCCAACCTAAAAAGGTAAGTGTCTTCCCTCAGCACACCCCCACCCTCCCCCAGTTACCTGCTTGTCTCAAGTTAACCCATGCAGTTTAGTTACCTTTACTAACTAAAACATGCACCACCCACTAGCCCAGAGAAAGTGTAACTACTTCGCATGAACAGGGCAATCACACAACCACCATCCTTTACCAACCTTTACTCGTTTGGCATAAAGAGACAATCAAGGGAAACCACTGTGTCCATAGGAACACAGCCGTCCCCAAGAACAGGTGAGACTTAAGTACCTAGTGTCATCGCCATATAAATATGAAGTGCCATAATTTATCAAGGTAATATATAAAAAGAAAACAATAGACACTTATTTTAAAAACAATACTTTCATAAAGGCAGATGACATCCAGGGGAAAAAAGTCCCAAAACAAGGGGACCACTAGGAATACTCTTCAAAGGATCAAGGTTAAACTACCAAGCTATTTCATGGGAGCCCTAAAGGTTAGACCAACTAAAGGAAGAGATTTTTCGCCAAAAGATTTCATTAAACAATACTAGCTAAAGATCATATATATGAGAGAGTCACTGTGAGAGAAAGGGACTATTTCTAAGCCCTCTGCATAGTTAGTGGGGATCCACCCGAGTTACTATTCCCATTAGAGGGGGGGTTCTAAAGAAAACAGGACGGGACAAACTGTTCATTCAATCACATTGGTGACAATGTGTCCAGTGGTTTAATCCAATGGATTTCCCTTTGTTGGAGGGGTTTCTTTCTGTTTTTTTAGATATAAATAAACTGTTATAACCAAGTACACCCTAAAAAGATACAATGATTCACACCTTCCAGAGAGATATAATGATTTATTGTGGCATAGCTACAGTTTTGGGTTCAACCATTGTCAGGTCACCATGGGTCTACCAAAAACTGAGCTTAAATAATCCACAGCACTATACACAACAAAACTATATCATCCCCATCCGCCAGTCCTTATAAATACATTTTCTCAACACACAACCCCAGCCATGATTTTTGGAAGGAAAACAGCACAGCAGTACTACTTACTAGAATATAATTCTGGGACACAACAAGGATATTTCTTTTTTGATTGCCCTAAGTCATTGTGGTGTGCAAGAATCATCTTTTGCTTACTGTGAACCAACTGTGTTGGGGACAGAATGCACCTAGTGTAGGGGACAGAATACACCTAGTGTTGGGGACAGAATACACCTAGGTAACTATAATAGCAGTGTCCAAGGAATATTCGTAGTGGTAATTACTAACCTCTTTGACAGTAATAGGCCAAACAAAACAGTGCAACATCTATGGAAAAGGAAGCAGACACCAGGTGTAGTCCACATGTTTCATTGATGTGGACATATACTTTTTTCCAGTTTTAAGCTTTTCCCATTTACACCAGTGGTGTTTTCTACTGAACATTCCATGATATAGGCGCTTTCTAGTTTTGCTACTTTGAATGCCAAATGTTTCCCAATTGTGCTCACACAACTGCCTCACTCAGTTATCTCACTGTTGGTGTTGCAATGTAAACTAAATGCAATCCTACACACATAGTTCTCACTCAGTAATTTCACTCTTGGTGCTAAGTGCTGCTCGCTTTGAATGCTTAGAAGAGCACCGCAGTGCTGCTGTGCCTGCACTACTTAAAGGATAATTTTATTGCCTCAATGCATTTTTTTTCTTTATTGCTTTAAAAAGTGTAAAGGTATGCAGCCCTCCCCATACATTTTTTACCTGATTTTGAGCCTCTCTCTGCCTTCAATTAGCCTTCAATTAGCCATACTGTGAAGGTGGCATAACAATTCTGTCTGCTTCTAACTTTCAAACACCCACCATTGAAAATACCCACCATTGATCAGCTTGATTATGTAGGCTGTATCCTAGCAACAGGACATTTCAAGTTTGTTTAACCAGCAGAGGAGAGTTGTAACCGACATTCCCAACAGCCAATGACAAGTGTTATGTTAATCATGGCCCTGGGCCGTCTAGGAGGCGGGCTTTTAGCACTCATCTTTGCTGTGTGATATCTAAGGGAGGGCAGCACAGCTATTAATGTGTGTAAGTGATTTCAGCTGCTGGAAGTGTGGACATGTAATGGGGGTGATGTTGTTTTTTTATATTGTTGTCCTTTAACAGCTGGTAATACTTCGGGTTCGGGAGTCAGGACTGTCGCCCCCATATTTATCCTAAGTCTCACAAATTACGCAAAGCAGCACAGAGGGTCATACGTTACGGGAACAATCGGGATACAGGCATGACTGTTTTTCAAATGTAAAAAAGTAATTGGCTGAGACTCAAGTTCTATTAAATTCATTCATAGACCGGCACTTACATGTTTCACATTTTTTCATAGTAGTGATGCACCTAGAACTGATGAAGAAAAAGTTAGGGGAACCTTCAATTAAAAATAAAGACATTTCCCTTCATACTCTGTTAGTTTCCTTCTATGCATTGAATAATTCATTTTAAACTGTATCTCCACCTATAGAAAAAATATCTCTGTATATAAAACACACAGGAAGGGCCTTGTTCTTTCTTTTCATACATAGAAAGGTTTTTATGTTACTTCCCCTGCATGCTTTTGCATGCAGGGGAAGTAACATTAAAAACCACAAGCCACATTTTTTTTTTTTTTTAAGAAGGGCATTTATTTAATGATTAATATTTTTTATGTTTAGTTTTTTCATAAACTATTTTCTTAATTCTAAAAAAAGTGATATATTAATATAATATTGAGTGTTATGCTTTGGGTTGCCCCTTTGGAATTTGTGGTGAAGAATCTAAGGGGGGCACTTGCAATATTGGAAAAAGGGAAGGTTGAGGGGGGAGGATGTTTTGTAAGGGTTTCTAGGGGATGTGGAGGGTGGAAGAGTAAGGTCCCTTGGTCCTAGTCACTCCATCCCAACAGATTTGCCATCTTAGGTGATAAAGCGGAAAGGGTCAGCATGGCTAAGAGGTTTGTGTAAGGAGGATGGGTTTGGGTTTTTAGAGAACTGGGCAGACTTTTTGCACCTTACTTATGGTGCAGCTTTTTTGAGGGAGAAAATGTATAGAAGGTTGGAGGAGATTTTAAACTAGGTTTGGGGGGGGGCTGTCAATCTTACTAGGATAGATAGCATGTGGGTAAGCAGGGTGTAAATGGGCCAGTGGTGGGAGGAAAGGGGGTAGGGGCTAGTAGAAATAATCGGGAGAAATGTATAATAAAGTGCATAAATAAATTGCAGGGTCATAATATAAAATGTATGCTTACAAATGCGAGAAGCTTGGCTGAATAAATGGGAGAATTGGAGATAATTGGCTTTGACTAAAAATTATGATTTAAAGAGGAACTGTGGTCCAAAAATGACTTTAGGTAAATTGCTCTCCTGAGAGTTTTTGCAATTTATTTCCATTGTTTATTTTACATAGTTTTGAAGATATTTACATTTTTGTGTGTGATATGGCACTTGTTTGGAGACCACAGTTCCCCTTTAATGGGTGTAGCAGAAACATGGTTAAATAACTCTCATGACTTGGCTCTAAATTTTAAAGGATACTAGGCATCATAGAGAAAATAGGAAAGGGGTATGTATTTATGTTTAAAAAGAGTTGAAGCCAAATTTAAAAGAAGAGATAACTGTCGATATTGATGTTAAAGAGGGGGGAATATGGGTGGAATTGGGCAACAGGAAGGGGGTAAAGTTTATTGTTGGCGTCTGCTACAAGCCAACAAATACAAGTAATACAAGTAGTCAGCTTCATATGCAGATTGCAAGGCCTGCAAGTTTGGGGCACATTCTGATTATGGGGACTTTAATTACTCTGACATTAATTGGAACTGCCAATAATATAAAGAGGGATTTGTTCCTTAATTTGCAACATACATTTTCACACTGAAATTTAGTGATTGGAGTTCCTACTATTTTATGGTAATATCTAACAAAAAAGAGCATATTATATATATAAAGCGATCGGATAATGCTTAAGAGTGCAGTAGTGTGGCCTAGCCCTAATACAAGTCTATTGAAACACATTAAAAAGTACGGACAGAAGCACAATCAATACGACATGCGATTTTTTTATGCAAGCACAAACACATGTATAGCCCAACACAACTGTGTGCTTTTAAAAGTGTGGTCTAGCCCTTACTTCACTTCCTGAAGTTGTAACTAGTTTTGGATATAATACTCCAAGGGCCATATTTCTAAACCCGTGGTATGGCTTTTTAGTGATACCACGGGTTAGTTAATTTATGATCGTAAATATACGATCCGATTGGAAATTTTCGACTGAAACGTTTGTTAATTAACAACGTTCGATCATAGAATACCGTGCGGTAGTAAACTTTTTATTTTACTCTGTATGCCACAGAAAATGTTGTTTGATCCATTCCAAATAATGTTGCCAATTGAAATGGTTAAAGGTAAATCTTGAATTTCTGTGTCCTTATGCTTTTACATGGTCATGGAACTCCTCTGGGGTTTTTAATATCCTTATAATTGACAGTCTGGGATACATTATGCACTATATATTGCATGTTTTAAATAAAAACTTTTTCATTAATGTTTGATCATGTTGTTTGATAATGTTAGCATTAAATGCAAAATATGACAAGAAGTGAGCAAACTAGATGAATGATTTTATTTTATCTATTTCTCGCACATTTATTCTAAAATCATGGCAACCTAGCAGTGTTAGGAGTACTGCTACTTAATAAATATGAAGGTGTGCTAGCATGAAAAAGTAGAGCAAACATAGGTAAAAAGGATTCTAGCTACTGTAGAGTGGAGCTGGTATTAGGGGAGGATACAGTGTGATTGGAAAGAATCCAAAGGATCCCAACCCCCAAATGGTAGGTTGGGCCTCCATAAATACTTTGGTTTAATGGAAAAATTTGAGGTAACAAGAATTAAATAGTGCCCGATATTAGCTTAAAAGGGCATATCCAACCTTTAAAGGACAACAATCCCCAAAAAAACAACATCTCCCCCATTACATGTCCAAACTTCCAGCAGCTGAAATCGCTTACTCTCATTTACAACTGTGCTGCCTTCCCTTAGATATAACACAGCAAAGATGAGTGCTAAAAGCCCGCCTCCTAGATGGCTCAGGGCCATAATTAACATATCACTTGTCATTGGCTGGTGGGAAACTCTCTCCTCCTCCTCTGACAAACTTGAACTGTTCGGTTGCTAGGATACAGTCTACATAATCAAGGTGATCAAGGAGGTGGAGGAGTGTTTTCTCACTGCTAGTTTTGAGTGACAGTTACAAGCAGACAGAATTGTTACGCCCCCTTAACAGTGTGGCTAATTGAAGGAAGAGAGAAGCTCAAAATCAGGAAAAAAACGTATGGGGAGGGCTGCATACCTTTACTCTTTTGAAAGCAGTTTTTTTAAAAAATGCATTAATACAGTTATCCTTTAATAACTTTCCCCACCACCCCCCAAACAGCATGATCATTACAGTAAATGACTTCCCTGTGGACCCAAATAATACTTACATTTTTCTTTTGCAAGAAAGCTGGCATCTGTGTGAGATAGAGACACAAAACTGAACTTGAACCCGAATTCGAGACGAACTTTATGAGTTCGGACGAACTCAAACTATTCGAACTAGTTCTCTGTATTTTTGATAATTATCGAGTTTACGGGCCGTTCACTAACCGTAGAATGTATTGTTTCTTTCGTTTTCGGTAACCCTCGAATGTATGAATCGTTTTCGCTAACCCTAGAATGTACCTTTCGCTAACCCTTGAATGTAGCCTTCGATTTTCGGTAACCGTCAAAAGTATTGTTCGTTTTCAGTAATCTTCGACCGTACGGATTTTCGATTTTCAGTAACCCTGGAACATATCATTAGTTTTCGGTAACCCTCGAATGCATGGATCGTTTTCACTAACCCTCAAATGTAGCATTCGCTAACCCTCAAAAGTATCATTCATTTTTCGGTAACCCTCAAAAGTATAATTCGTAACCCTCGAATTGGCCATAACCCTCGAATGTAGATTGCGCAAAACCCGACATTTGCTCGCTTGTGAGAAATGTTTTAACAAGTTTTGGTGATAGTGACACATTCCCCAGACCATTTTCCAGGTGCCACAGCCATTTACAGTAAGTTACCATTGTTAGTTTAGTTGTAAATCATCCAGACTATCACTCCCCCATTGACTTTAATGGGTCAGAATTCAAACTTTCGAACTTTTACTGAAGTTCGAAAGTTCGAAAACAGACTATACTTTATGAAGTTCGGCCATCTCTAGTGTGAGAAGCTGGATTTCTTCTGGAATGCAGAAGTCAGTAATAGCCACGATGGTGATGTCAAAGCCAATAAGTTACTCTGCGTTCCATAGCACCTCCTCAGTTCTGCATGTCTCCTCTGAAAGAGCTCTCTCAGCTTACAGAGGAGGGAGAACTGGCAGGGAAAAGTAAGTATTAAGTACAACTGGTTGAAACTGAATGCTGACAAAACTGAAGTCCTTGTTGTCCAAAGCCAGCGCTTGGCAACATAACAGCCCTACCCTAAATCAACACCAATCAGGATTGGGATTTCAGACATAAACAGCTCCGACCTTGTGTGCAGCCTCGGTGTGCTAATTGATGGGGAATTGAGCTTCAGAAACCAAAAAAGGCAGTAGTCAAATCTGCCTTGCCACTGTCACACCGATCCTTCACTCACTGCACTGGCTACCAGTACAATGGAGAATACTCTTCAAGATTGGACTGTTGACTATCAAATCACTGCACAATATGGGCCCTGGATACACGAAGGACTTTCTGAAGCTGCCCCACACCTCTGACAACCTCAGATCAGCAGGTTCCATAAACTTGGTCACTCCCAGAGTACACCTCAAAACCTTTAGAGACAGAGCTTTCTGTCATGCTGCCCCTACACTTTGGAACTCCCTACCACACCCAGTAAAGACTCTTCCCTGGACTTATTCAAATCCAGACTGAAAAGCCATCTGTTTAGCCTGGCATTTCCGGATTTATAGAGTTCTTCCTCTATACCACAATTTACCAATCAACCAATTATTGGTCTGAGCCATGCTTACAGTGCTTTGAGTCCTACGGGAAAAAAACGCTTTACAAACGTTATTTGTTGTTGTTATTATGAGCTTTAGGGAGCAAGAGGGGATAAGTATCTATAACGATCTAGGGGTTTGGGTGGGGAAGGTAAGTATAGATTTTAATTCTGGGGTGTGCATTACTGATTGATAAGGAAAACCAACCACTAATTTAAAAACTGACCATAATCACCAGTGTATGTCAAACACTGCCCTTTCTGAATTACTGGTTGATACTTTGATCCGTGTGGTTTCAGTTATTTTTAGATTAGACAGCATAAATAAACACAGTAAAGGCTGCCAACTTTTTAATGCGTTGCTTACTATCTTTAGTTTTAAATAGAAAAGGAAAAGAGAGTGTGATACAGACTCATTTTCCCTTTTTTAAGCCAGCCATACACCTTGCTGATATCAAACAAATCCAGACAATCAGGCAGGATTTGTCCTATATGAAATTGATGTGTGAGGGGGAAAACCATCAAGAAAAATGGAGGCCAACTACTACCATCAGCATTGTAGTGTCAATAGAATTGTTTTATTGATCTGTATAAGCTCCCTTTACTTTTAGAGTAGAGACTTCTGGGCAGTTGCCATGTAACCTGTGGGCCTGTAACTTCTAAAAAAACTCACAATATGAAACAAGTGGTCTGGTTGCCCATGCCCCGGACCCATCACCTGGTATCAATCCATACAGTAACGTATAAACATTGGTAATAAAACTCACCCTTCCTTTTGGATGTTCCAGGTGCGAATGTCCCACACCCGTCACAAGGTCAATACTTGTCACCAAAGAATATAGCAAGAGGTATGCACAAGGAATAGCAAGGAACACACAACTAGAGCTTTATTATTCACACCATCTCAGCAACAGCGTAGACTATTGTTGGTACTTATCGTGTGTTCCTTGCTATCCTGTTTGCAGACCTCTTGTTATATTCTTTGGTGTTTTAAAACAGGTTTGTGTCCTCACCACTTTCAACAACAAAATGTTGCTGAAAGGTTCAGCATGAAAATATAATTCTTTTTTTTGCTATGTGAAAAGCCAAGATATTGAGGCATAGTTTCTGGTTTCTATGCATAATATTCTTATCACAATTTCAATGGTAAATGAAAACAACTTTGAAGCACATTTGTGGAAAAAACTTTGCGATCTCCAAGTATATAAAGTTTTATGTAATAATACTATAATCTTCCTTTTCAAAAAATACTCCCTTAACAGTTTTTCTGGTTTTAGCTTAAAAATATTTAGGGCTATGTACCGAGAGTCGCTGTCGCTCTCTATTGCCCCCTTTAGGCAATGCACTGGACTGATAGTGTCTCTCAGTGCATTGCAAATGGAGTTTGCCTTTTGCGAGTCTATCTACTGGCGTTAGAGATTACGTCTTAAAGAGATGTTAATGGCTCAGTACATTGGTTGCGTCAGTTACGTGACATAAATTTTGCGTAACATCACAAGTGCCGTTAGTTGTGTCTTAAAGTCACGTTAACGCTTGATACATTGGTTAACGTGACTTTAAGACACAAATAGCCGATAACAGCTCTCGGTACATAGCCCTTATTATCCATTATATATTATATAAATATATTTATATCTTCATAGGAGATTGCATTGAGTTTTTAGGAGCTACCAATGAGGTGGGAGGTATAAGATATTACATATAGGAAAGGTGTATATGTATGTGTGTACTATCTCACTATTACCATTTAAATAACCATCAGTAAATTTATAGAAATATAGCACTGATGGGATGAGATCCCTATTTCAAAATGGAATGGTCAAATGGCAGCTTAAACCACACCCCTCTGTCTGCTCCATGTGAAAGGAAATGTAATCCAAAAAAAGTTTCTGTCTGCTACACAGGATTTGATGTGTATTGTAATGGACATATATACCAAGGCTCTTTATATACCACCTCCAGCCTGCAGGTGGTATCAGTGAGTGATAAAAGACAAGACATCTCTTGTGGTATGAGTCCTCTATGGTAGGAGGAGTGAAATTAGATTGCGGTGTGTGCTTTGGACAGATATTGGCTGCAACACAAGATCCCGTGTATAAGATCCTGTGTACAAGATCCTGTGGACAAGACCCAGGCATCCCACCTCTCCCTGAAGTTCAGGGAGTCTCCCTGATTTTAATGGCAGCTCCCTGACTCCCTGAAATAATATACAATCTCCCTGAAATGTGTTGTTATAAATTAGAGTGAGTGAGCACAATGATGTCAGAGTCTTTTAGCGGTTAACAATTGACAAAAACACTTAATAGTGACATGACTTGTTGTATGCATGTGTGTCTGTTGAGATGCATGTATTTGTGTGCTAAAGTGTATGACTGTATAAATGTGTGTGTTTGTATGCATGGATTATCCGTTAATCTTGGGTTGGGGCTTTAGGGTGTGGGTATCCTTCCTGAAATGTGTGGGTACCCTCCCTGAAATGAGTTTTGCAGGGTAGGATGTCTGTAGACCCTGTGTATAAGAATCCTGTGTATAAATATAAGATCCTGTGTATAAGATCCAGTTACCACCTGTTGGGAGGACAGATTATTGGACAGTTTACCTTATTAGATACAAACTCTGAGGCAACAGATAAGTGTACACC
Source organism: Hymenochirus boettgeri (assembly GCA_019447015.1). NCBI lineage: Eukaryota > Metazoa > Chordata > Amphibia > Anura > Pipidae > Hymenochirus > Hymenochirus boettgeri. Next base: position 150,069,096 of record CM033472.1, read on the forward strand.
AACTTACAAGGACACACAATATAGAGGCCTGGTCAATATTCAAAGTGGTGCACCATAGACAGGGACACCCCTGATTATTACATATGTTATGTGGGAAACCTGTTTATGTGCACTGTCTGCTTTGTGCCAGACCACCAGTGTAACCCACTGTGTGCTATTTTACCCATAATCCTAAAACAAATTGGTGGCAGCGGTGCTGGTAATACCATTTATTCTCCCTGTTTTCTCTGTATGTTTGTTCTCTGTATTAAGCTATGGAGGTTGCTACTGGAAGTATTGAAAATTTTAAATGGCAGCCACTATTAATGGTTGGGATGAGGATGCTCGCTTGCAAGTCCTTAGCCTTTTGCTTAGTGGTAAAGCCAGGCAGATATACCAAGGATTTGCTGTAATATTGAAATAAAAAGCAGTTATCAGTTATTAAAAATTGCTGTGAAGCAATTTTTTTCAATTAGATCTGTATAAAAGAGTATATAAAGGATAAATCCATTTCTTTTGTTAAACTGTGAATGAGAAATGTTTGTTTATACGTTAGATTATTAGGGCAATGCTATTATAATAACATGATGCTGTGAGGTACCATTACCAATTGCCGTCGTGAATACTAGTATTAACCTAGCATGTTTAGTTTCAACCACACTGTGTGGCAGGATTGCCTGGGTCTACTCTGCAGGACCTGCAGGATTATCCTATTTGGTTCCTCTGGAAGCTGGTGACTGTCTGAGTAACATTTTAAAATATACCTGTGTAAAGATTTTATATCCACTATATCCACACATAGCAAAACAAACACACACATAATTTCCATTGTGCACCAACGGGCACAGTTTTGCTAGTCTATATAATATATTTATTACTGTGTAAGGGGTTCCAGAAGATTACAATATATATAATTAAATATGTAATAAGCAGCTCTAGTTTTCTGAAGAAACTGAATTTGTTCATACCGGCTTGGCATTGCATTACACAGTTACACAGTGTCGGACTGGACTGTTGGGACCCACCAGTAAAACTTGCATTGCATTACACAGTGTCGGAATGGAATGTTGGGGCCCACCTAACATTTTATATCTCTATTATCATATTTTCATATCTGTGTTGCTCCTACTGACTCCTATTGTTTATTAAATATATATTTCTTACTGTCCCATTGGCTCTGAATTTAAATTTTAGCAGTTATCTCTGTTTTCTTGGTGTGCTGTGGGCCCACCGGGCCAATCACTTATGCAGCTGCCGTTCAGCAGAGTCGAGGGAACAAGCTCAGGTAAGTACATTTATTGGGTGATTTAGATGTTTTAAAAATACCTTTTAAGGTTGGGGTGTTTCTTTACCTTATAAGAATTTTTTTTTAAAGAACGTTGCAGCCACAAAGGGATCCAGAGGAAGGGAGGGGGATGAAGGGAGACCTCCACTGTGCATGCCTCTTAGAAGAGCAGGAAGTAGCAGATACATATTACATACAGACAGGCTCCTACTCTTCATTTTTATGGGCTTTCATTGGGCCCTGCAGGACAAGCAGAAGTAGCAGAGGAGAAAGGTAAGGATACACAGTGGGGTCAACAAATTTTAGTTGGGGGGTTGGACATGCCCTTTAAAGTGTAGGGAGAAATAACCACTCCTTTTTCCAGTTACCTAACATTTTATTGAGGTCTGCACCACCCCTCTCCTGGTTGTGCAGGCATGAGCGCTCTCTTCCAGTTGATGTTAAAGAAGCAATGGTACATATCAATAATGCAGGGAGAGGGCAAAGCAGACTTGACAAGTACTACAGTAGCAGTAAGAAACATCTGATTCTGCAATATTGTTGTTTGGTCTCCCCCACATAGTATGTTAAGTTGCACACATATTACTCACGGATCCCTCCGGCGGCACTCCGGTCCCAAAACCCCGGTGCTGTGTTTCCGAATGGTGCCTCCCCGCACCGGCACAAATAGTATAGACAGCTTCCACTTGTAGTCAGGACACGAAATTTAGGGGTGAATAAAAGTCTTAATTTTATTTCAAACACATAAGATCAAAAATCCAACAGGATACTAGGACTAGCAGACAGACAGCCTGACGCGTTTCATGGGGGACACCCACTTCATCAGAGGCTGTAATCAGAGAAGTAATCAGAGAAGACTTCACTGCACTGCTTGATTTGTATGTGGGTGAGACCAAACAACAACTGCACCAATGCAAAATGGCAAATGGCCTAGCACAGAAGCGCCAATTCCTCGAGCCAGGACTCAGCCGTGTACCTGCATCTTAAGGAAAAAGAAACCAACTGTATGCCATGTACAATGCTGTTTTGATGCCTTACCCTGGGCGGTTTCGATAACACTAGTCTCAGTGCAATCAACACCTTGCATTCAAGTCCCTAACACCTGGCTGTGATATGCTAATTGGGATTTTCCAGGGTACATAATTGCCAACAGATTCTTGTACAAGTCATTCTGAATTGAGAAAGCCAGTCGGATGACTAGCGAAACGTCTTCAAGAACTAAACTTCAAGTCCAGTTGATCTAACTGAATACAACAGATAAACCATGATCTGGATGAAAGAGAACCTTCACAAACATTACTGGAAGTTGGAATTCTTCCCCACTTTGCATTCCTTCACATATTTGTGCTACTTTACCTGCAAATAAAATAATACATTCTGATCAAAAAGACTAAATATAACACCACCTAACAGCAAAGGAGAATCTTTCATTTTGTAGCTAAAGCAAATTAATGGGTGTGTTTATTCATAGGGAAGTGCCCAGTAAATTATTTTATGGTATATGCAGATCTATATGTTTTTTGTTGACACAACATATAAGTAGGGAGAACACACACACTGCTGTGTACACATTCCTTAAGTGGGGGTAGGTCCTAAAAGTTTGAAAATTCTCTTGTATATACAAAAAGAGAATGGCTGTCATTTTCATCATATAGCCTAATACCATCTGGTATAGATAATAGTGTTTATTCAGTTTTATATACACTTTAATGTGTATGTTATAAGCATCTGTACCAATGCTCTAAAGGTGTTTATTTATGAAATGGCAAATAGACATCTCAGCAGAATTTACACCATTTTATATTAAAAAAGCAATTTATTAAGTCATCATTTTGTGCTGTATTTGTTTTTTTGTTGTTTACCGCAGTGTAAGATAAACCAAGCGAAGAAAATATTTTTTTTGCCATTATTTACGCAAAATAACTAATAAGGAGCTAAATCCATTTTTGGGACATCTTTTTAATGAAAGGTGTTGTTTCCATATTAATGCTGAAACATGTCCATTAAATGTTCCTTTTTTCATTCAAATGCAAAAAAATAGTGTTTGACTATTTTTCATGACTTTGCAAACATTTCTTACCTAGGTGGTTTTAAAACTATTATGATAAATACAGTAATGTGTTTGGCGTGTTTTCCAGTCATTCCAGTCAATCACTTTGAAATTCCCCCAGCTATGTTACCTAATTTACTGTAATATGCCTTGTTGGATATGTGCTGGCTTTGTTTGTAAATTACAACAAAATTTACACCATTTCTTTTTAATTTTCATTGAAATTTACGTCAGAGTTTGAGCTATGCACAGCTATGTCTGGAATAGAGAATTTTTTAAAAAAAATCTGCTTCTTTATAAATATGGCCTTAGCCTTTTGCCTTGTTGAAAGAGGAAGTGTCTGCTCAGTGTTATATATACATGTGTGTATTTGTAGACATAATGTTCACACAATTTATATGGATAAAGAACATGCAAGCTAAACTGGGTACCTACATGCTTTTATCTGGGACCTTGGCACTGATTCAGTCTCACTTATTATATATATATAGTTGGGTAAATTAAGACAGATGAGTCATTAACAGGATAGCTACTGAAGAAAATAAGCAGAGAGATCAAAGTAAAGTTAAGCCTTTTATATTAGATGGACCACCAACATCTTGAGAATATTTCAGTACCACCAAAGTAGCAAAAGGTCAAAACAAAGGAACAGGAATTCACAGGCATCTTGGGTTTTCTTTCACTCGTTCTGTAGGAAGTAAAGTCATTATCATTAGTGATTATAAATTATTTGTCAAATGGAGACTTCTAATTTTAAAATAATATTTTTATTGTTACCTGTGAAGCAGGTTATTCAGTAAATAGAATTCTAATATAATATAACGTGAATGAACAGCCAAATGTACAAACAACATTTTAAACTTACTTTCTAATACAATATTATAATACATCCCAATGTATATTCCATTTGAAATTATTGTGGATTAAATCTACTATATATAACAAGAATGATTAGAAAGAAATAGTTAAGATGTGTTAGTATTATGACAAAATTAATTTAATGTTAAAACAGATTGTAGTTTTTAATACTGTACAGTTTTACCATTGTTTGTGTAATTCACGTGTGTACTTCAAACGACACAGAACCACAACTACAGCTTAAAGTAAAATTTCACATAATTGCAGCTATTTCAGAGGGTGTGAATCCTTGAACTGCCAACATCAATCATTTCTTCCTTTGGGATAATGAGAACTCACACATGCAGGGTGCATCAAGAATAACTGGGAAGTTTCCCTCTGCCAGCTTTAGTGCTGTGTGGGAACTTGACCTGCAAAGGGTTGGCTTTCCTGGAAGAGGTTTATCTGTAAATGAAAGTGAAGTTCTGCTGTATGTTTCTCAGGGTATGAATGGAATGTTCACCCTGCTCAAACTAACATAAAGCGGTATTTCAAAACTCTTAATGTGTCAATAAGCAACAAAAATTATGGCATTTAAGTCTTTGCAGGTATAAGCATTTCCTTCCAGTGTCAGTGATGGATGTTTTACAAATGTGAATGTACTAGAGGTCAAAGGTAACAACAGGGTAAGCTGAAAGAAAAGATTCGGGTAGTATTGTTAACCCTTTCACAGACATGATGTTTGCTTCAATGTACAGTGTTACCATATAAATAAAATACAACTTTTAAACTTCCCACTGTTTTGAAGGTGTTTAATGCTGGCTCCACATCCCAGAATTCAACAACAGACTTTTCAGTATACCAACAAGGATCCTCCAAATTTCGTTTGTTTTTTTACTAATTTGGAGGATCCTTCTTTGCATATTTTGGAGACTCTATAAATATATAAAAGGTTAAGAAAAGAAGGGCAATGTATTGAACAATAGACCCCTTGATTGAGTGAGGAAAAATGTTTTTGAAGCAACTAACTTTTTCGACTATGCTTGTGAAGGTTTTCATTCATCCAGGTCATGGTATATCTGTTGTATTCAATTAGATCAACTGGATTGAAGTTTAGTTCTTGAAGACGTTTCGCTAGTCATTCTGAATTGAGAAAGCCAGTCGGATGACTAGCGAAATGTCTTCAAGAACTAAACTTCAAGTCCAGTTGATCTAATTGAATACAACAGATATAACTTTTTCGACCATTGTTTTTTTTTGGGCAACACTGGCCATAAAATACATTGGATCATATGGTTTTCAATTGCCGATACAACACTTAATTCCCAGCATAATACTGGCCCATGTTTATACTGCATAAAGGTGTTTAAATAGCTATTTATTTTATAAATATAATCTGTACCAGGCTGAAAGGATGGTGTTTGGTCACAATATGTTGCTCTTTGCTCTACAGGAAGTTATTTAAGTGTTGTCTGTTCTTTATCTCTCACCAGATAGAAGGAAACTCAATGGACTTTAAAATTAGCTGGATTACAGCATTAATAAAACACACACTGCAATGTTGCAATGTAGATTTATTATGTAGATACATTTTGTATGTCAAAGGCCACATTGACTATTTCTACATTGGGGGACAAATGTGATGTCAAGAACACAAGATCCATTAACTGGTTGTATCCAGTTTATAAATTAGGATAATCAAATGAATTCTTTCACTGAGGGGCTTTGACATTTATAATGCAATATATGAAAAGTCAGTCAATGTTGAATCTTAAAAGGCATGTCCACCCATAAAAAGAAGTTTCACAAATAGATTAAGCATCCCCCTAAACCTAAGTTCCATTTTACCTACCTTTCCCAAAGATGTCCAGGAAAATACTTACAAACCCCAGTCCCTTGCCGCCTAGGTGCCACCCTCTGCTTCTGTTGCAAGCTCATTTTGAGTAAGAACAGAAGCAGTGAGGAGCTTTTAGGTCGCAGCTGTCAGCTTTTGGCCTTAACATCACCGGTGTGCCTTTGACTGACACCAGCAACCTGGAAGCAGAGAGGCTGTCAGCAGCAGAGAGATGAGGGACCGGGTCTTGAAATAGAAAAAAAATAGTAAATGATACATATTTTTTTTTAACTGAAAGCTTCTTTAAGAAGTACATTCTTAACCATTGTAATCATATACAGACAATATAGCAATTTGAGTTGTTAAAAATCAATTCTAACATATTTCACATATTAGAAGGCACAAGTATTAAACTCAAACATGATAAACTAGGGGAATAGGGAAACGTAACGCATATACCTCTGAAATAGGAGCATGATAGGTTTTAAATGTGCATATTGACATATATTTATTTCCAGTGGGCAGGATCTTTTTAGAACACAAGTATCCATTTGTTGTTTGAATGTATCATTTACATACATTCAGACTGAAAGTAGCAGAGAATCAAACAGCAATATTTACACCTATATATATAATCACAGAATAAGGGGTTCCGCACTCACAGGACTTATGAAGCTCACAGTGTTTTATTGAAAATCCAAAGTTTTGGCTGTTTCATCAGCCTTTCTCAAGGTGTAAGGGTAGGGTTTTCAATAACACTTTGAGCTTCATAAGTCCTGTGAATGCGGAACCCCTTATTCCGTGATTATCTGTGCATGTATGGACTATATATATAAGAATACATGGTTGGTGGGCATTCCTATAACAATTCAAAAGCCTGGTTGCAATACTCATTGGATAATAGATATAAAGGAAAAAAAGACTCATGGGTCTTGCAAAAACAGTGTGGTGATTTATTCAGCAAAGATTGGTAACCAGGTGTTTTTGTCTTCTAGAGTACTAATGGGTATGTCTATCCTAACTAGTAGGCTGTTCAAATTCTTGCCCCTACGGTGTGCAAAAAGACGTCAGGATGTCCCAATTTTGTTTTACGCTAATCAGGGGTATTCCTAGGGTTTTTGAAACCTGAAACAACTTTTAAATGCCACTATTGGCAGACAAGTGGCGGCATGATAAGTGGGCATGGCGTCATCAGGGAAAATAGTGGAGGTGGGTGTGGTGGGCTGACTAACACTGACTGGTGGAGTGGAAGGCTGACTTAACACTGGTGGACTAAAGGGCTGACTTAGCCCTGATTGGTGGACTGGTGCTGAAATGCAGTATTTTGCCGCCTTTTAAGTGTTCTGCAGGGGCGCGCCCTGAGCAAATGTTTCAGTTTGCTTCATGGTAGGGGTGCTAGTGTTTATAATTTCACTCCCAGGGGTAAATGCTAAACTATAGATAATAGTGTCTTTAGGTTTAATTTCCAGGTGCTCATTCCCAGTAATCTCAATGTGCTATTTGGCACTCCTCGATTCATTCTGAATGGACACTTCCCCATAACCCAGACATCTGAATTTATCAGCCATTATTTGGGCATGGGTGTCCACAGCTTCTTTACTTTAATTATTGTGAAAAACACTAAGGAATTGAGAAAACATTGATTTTCCTCACCCACACAAGGGCTACCGGATCAAGATCAGAAATTGATCATCTTCCCTTATAAGTACATAGTGTATGTAATAATGTGCTTGTGTGGCCCCTACAAAGCAAAATGACTACGAGCATATGAGATGGATCCTGATGACGGCACAAGGAGTGATAAAACATGTAGAACACATCTTTTAATGTGGTGAATAAAATATTTTTTGTTTTAATGAGTGCTGCCTTTCTACAGTTTTATATATATATTATTAATTAGAGAGGTATCAGTGCACACATGACAACATACTTTATTCACTTTATTCACACATATTGTGTATATAGCAACGTTTTGGTTGTGGTTTGTGACCTTTCTTAAGCTCTTAAACAAGAATTGAAGCCAAATATAAAAGATGACATAGATGGGGGTATAAACGATAAGGCAGAAACCTACTAGACAGGATGGGTTGTTGGACCTGGTGATATCTAATAACCCTGAGCTCATTTTGGAGATGAAGGTAATGGGAAGCTTAGGGAATAGTAATCATGGTATAGTGTCATTTAAAGGGTAAAAAAATAAATAAATTGGTATTTAGTTTTATTGAAGAACGGGAGGCAAAGAAGCTGTGTCTTACTTCCCATTCTTCAATTAATCATTCAGGAGCCAGGAACAAAGGTAAGGTACTTACCTGGAATCTCGCTTCTCCGAAGTGTCCTCTGACAGGTCTTAAGCCAGCAAGTTCTGGGGACAGGAGAGGAAAAGGTGCATAGATATCCTAACTTGTTCAAAGTCTATAGTTGCCCTTCAGTATGTGATTTTTCTTATTACAATATCTACTGTTATAGCTCAACAAATAGCAATGAATTACCAGAATATCACTGGCTTGTGCAAATACAATTATTCAGCTCATTGCAAATGTTTACCAAAATAAAGGTATTTTACTGCTTGAAAATGAAAATGTAACAATGCAAAACATGTCATACACAGCTTACAGTTGGCCTTACAGTCACCCAAAATATAAAAATAAATCATCCACATTCTGGAAACTTTTAAAGCAACAGGCCCTTTACATATAAGTTATTATTCTTTTATTGAACCAGATTTTACGGGCATGTCCACCCCTTTTCCTAACTTTTGGCAGATAGTAGGGATAGTTCCCCCAGCCCCAACCTCTATAATATATTTTTCAGAAAGTCCCCCGATCTTTACTTATCTTCCCTCTCTCTCAAGCAGGGGGGTGGACTGGCAGCCATATCTGTGATTGGCTGAAAGGCAGTAAAGATCGGGGGACTTTCTGAAAAATATATTATAGCGGTTGGGGCTGGAGGAACTATCCCTACTATCTGCCTAAGGGTTTTTACACCAGGGGGAGGGAGAGCAAAACAGGGGGGGGGGGGGGGGGGGAGTGAAGGGCTGCTCTGAGCAGCCCTCTGAGCAAAACCTCTGAGAGGACAGCACAGAGGCGCTGGTGGCCAGGCTCCTGGTGGTCAGTTTTTTAACTTTGGAGGGACATTACAGGAGAACCATTTGGAGCAGGGATGTAAGGTAAGGATTTTTATATACTGCACAATGGGGCCAATAGTGGGTTAAAAGGTTGGACATGCCCTTTAACACAGTCCTGTGCAATGCATTTTTTAATAGTGTATCTTTTTAAAATTGGTAGCAGTGCACCCAAAAGTCATGGCATGTACATGAATTTTTTTTAAAAAAAGGACATTTTTTCCTGCAACATTTTTTTCCCCATATAGCAGTTGTCACTGGTTACCTACCCTCAAAAATGTATCTTTAGATAAGTACATTATAAATACCGTAAATGCATAGCAGAGAGTTGTGCCGAAATCAGACTCAATACAGCATCTTTCACTTGCAGCTATGCACTGTGCTATTTCTATAAATTATTCTATTAACTGTGTCAGACTGGACCACAGGGTTAAAGGGGAATCCCATGGTGGGCCCACAGCCCATTAATCCCCCCCCCTCAAAAAAATAGAAAAGTGTAAGACAGGTATGTAAATGAGTGATGATAGAGATATAAAATGTTAAGTGGGTCTCTAAACTTGTCCTGTTGGGCCCCTGGTCTCAGATTTCATGGTCGGCCCCAACAGTCCAGTCCAACACTGCCCAAGACTGCCTATTAAAGGGGTAATGTTGGAGGATATGTGATTATTTTTTAAGTCTCCTTTCCACATTCCTAGCATTTAGGGTTATACAGTACAAGCTTTTGAAACATTGAGGTTTGAGATGTATCTCTCACACCTTTCCCCCTAATTTCTATCTTTTGCATTGCTCACGAAGCAGTTTAAATATCGCAAAATACAAATAAGTTTTAGCTTTACCAATCAACTAGTATAGGGCCCAGAAAATCTAACAGCAGTCCTATTAAAATGCTTTTTTATTGTATGATTTGTATTTAAAGACAGGCCAAAAAAAGCAGCAGAAAAAACCAAACACCTTGCTTTGCTATTCACACCATTAAATGAATGCCACAATCACATTGTTGTGGGAGTGATAAAGTAAATGGAATTCCCTACAGGTTTGTCAGAAGCAGAGGTAGGATTTAGCGTCACAGTGAAGCCAATAGGAGATGTTCAGGGGGCTTTTTTCTCCCACGTTGAGTTTAGCTATTCTTTTCTGTAGTGCACGCCCCCTTAACCACACATTACGTTCAGTTCAACTACGTAAGCAGAGAATTACAAGCTGATATGAACACTAAAACCAAAAGCTACAATTGTAGTTTGTACAATGCACAGTGCATAGCTGCAAGTGAAAGATGCTGTATTGAGTCTGATTTCAGCACAACTCTCTGCTATGCATTTACGGTATTTATAATGTACTTATCTAAAGATACATTTTTGAGGGTAGGTAATCAGTGACAACTGCTATATGGGGAAAAAAACGTTGCAGGAAAAAATGTCCTTTTTTAAAAAAAAATTAATGTACATGCCATGACTTTTGGGTGCATTGTTTGTATGTATGTGTGGTTTCTTACATTCCCATTGTTCCATCAACTAGGTATACAGTGCTTTCAGAATAATTTAAAGGAACTTTAACTAAAGGAACACTAAAGCCAGAAAAATAACTATTTGCCATTCAGTTGTATTATTCACAGGGAGGTGAGAACGCTTATTCTTTTTTTTTTACATCCTGTGAATAATATTACACTGGGGGACCTGGAACTTACCTTACAGCCGCTCCCCTCGCAGCCGCTTCTTCACTGAACAGCTGTTCTCTCCCGATCGTGATAGGGCGCGCGGTCGGGACAGAGCGGCTGTCAGTGAAGGAGCGGCTGCGAGTGGATCGGCTGTAAGGTAAGTTCCAGGTCCCCCGAGCGTAATATTATAACAGGGAGGTAAGAAAAGCATTTTCACCTTCCTGTGAATAATACAAACGGATGGCAAATAGTTATTTTTCTGGCTTTAGGGGAGTTTAGTGTCCCTTTAAGCTTGTTTAGGATTAACTCTAACCCCTACACTACATAAAAAAGTAGATTTTTTAAACATGAACTACAGCGCAGATAGATCCAGATGGAGGGAAGGAGGGGGGGCAAGCACAAGCCAGAGTCCTTCAGGAGGACAGGGAAGGGGCAGATACCTTTTTATACTACATTGGCACTGTACAACAACCATATGGAGCTAAGATTAAAGGTAAGGATTTTTTAACACTGCACAGGGGAGCCAGCAGTGGGTCAACTTCTGAAAACCCATTTCGCTCGAGGATTCGCAGATTTTCAAAATAATTCGAGAATTCTAAAATCCTTGAGCAGAACCATTAAAGTCAACGGGGAAAGAAAAACAGAAAAATTCTAAATAAAGGTGTGAATAGCAAAACCACTGATAGCTTACTGTAAATGGTTCAGGGACATGGGAAATGGGCTGGGGAACATGAATCAATGCCCACAATCTTTAAAAAAACACCATCCAGTAAAGTAAACTTCATGCACTTCCTGTTTTGGCATTCCAAGTAGTATTTTTGTCATTTTTAAAAATTTCTTTAAATTTAAAATTTTCAAAAATAGTTCCGCGGCTAAGAAAAAAAGGAAAAAATTCAGAAATCTGCAAAGTGCTGGGTCCTGGTGGTTAGGGAGACGAGCAGGGCCGAGGGAAACTTTTGGACATTTCTGAACGCTCTAAAATGTGCTGCACACACTAACAATTAAGGTTTATCGTTAGTGTGTGTTCCCACCTCAATTTATGCTTTCTACAAATATGAAAAATTAGAAACATTGGATTGGAACCAGATATTCTATGACCTATAGCTTTTTCCTGAATCTTGTGTAAAAGTTACATAAACGGGGAGATATTAAAAAATATAATCTAAAAAATATTTTTAAAGTTTGCTACTTACCTTTGCGCAATCCTGCAATGCAATACTGGACATAAATAAGATTACAGTCGGTATTGCATCGCGGGAAAGCATATAGGTAAGAAGCCAGAAGTTGTGCGTATTTAAAGATCCAACTCACTATTGGAGCAGTGGAAACAGTGCAGTGTCCTAAAATCAGTGTAAAACCCACATTAATCCGATATGACATTGAGTTAACGTGGGTTTTACCCTTATTTTAGGAATATTGAATCTTCCCCATAGAGTCCAGAAAAGTCAGGTTTTCATTAAAACATCAAATTTTGGGAGACAGCACTAAATGGCCACGTATCTCCTGGCCAAGAGATATTATGCCTTCCCAATGAGCAACAGGCATGTACTGCTTTGCAAGTGCACTATAATGGAGGGGCTGCAGTGCCGGCTGGTGCAAATGTTTGCCATCCAGACCTCTGTCTTGGCCCTCCAGAGACAGTGGTCGGAACCTTAAGAGGCAGAGGCCTCATTACATTAATGCAGTCCAACAAGAGATGGAAGGCAAGTATCATTTATATTATTACTGTATAGAAACAAATAGTAAATTAATTCAATTCACTTTATTTTGAGTAATTAATATATATATATATATTTATTTAATTTGACTTGAGAATTCTTTTTTCCATTTCCCATTGGTTATTACATCATTATTCTTATCCTCTTATATTATTCTATAATAGCCCTTTTTAAAGGGTAACTAAAGTAAAGAATGAAATCATTAAAAAGTTACTTTAACACTCAATAATGCAAACTGATACCCACAAAGACACATGTAAACACATGTACTGACCCACCCTTCCATTACAATAGCAATTGTATGTAAAGGGCAAATAAAGTCAAAAATAAAATCTTGATAAATCCCCCAAAAAGTTATTTTTACACTTTTAAATGCAAAATGATACCCACACAAACACAGGTTAACACCCCCACTGACCTTCTATTTTCAAGTCAGTCGTATTTAAATGGCAACTAAAGTCAAAAATAAAATCTTGATAAACCATTATAAATGGAAAAGTACGGATGGCCGGTTCGCGAATCCGAACCCGGATCTGCCGCGGATTTATCCAGTTCGCGAACGGCGGATTTTTCCGGATTTTCCGCCTTCCGAACTTCCGAACCGCAGAAAATTTTCGAAATTAAGAGGATTTCTCGTATTTTAGAAAATAGGTATTTTCGAAAATTTTCGAAATTAAGAGGATTACTCGTATATTCCAAAATACGTATTTTCGAAAATTTTCGAAATTACGAGATTTCTCGTATTTTCGAAAATTTTACAAAATACGAGAAATCTCGTAATTTCGAGGATATTTTTCATTTTAATAGGTCCGCTCGCTTATTTTCGGATTTTCGAATTTTCAAATTTTTCCCGAAAATTCAGGGATCCTCGAGCGGACCGGATTTTGCGAAGTTCGGACATCTCTATGGAAAAGCACAAAAAAAACCTCTTCAAATACGGATAGCAGAAAAAAGCAAGTTTAAACCCAAAATGTTTTTTAAACATATCAATAGTAAAAAGATGAGGACTGAGAATGTGGGACCATTAAATAATGGGGCTGAGATTGTTACAGAGGATGCCGAGAAGGCTAATGTGCTAAACCATTTTTTCCCTCTCTATTCACTTTAGAGAATCTAGTCCTTATAGTAGGGATTGTAATAATATGCAGGGTATAAATGAGGAATATTCACTCTGGCTGACAGAGGATATGGTGCGGAGACAATTAGACAAAGTTAACATCAATAAAGCTCCGGGACTGGATACATCCTCGGGTCTTAAGAGAGCTTAGTTCAGTTTTATCTGGACCACTGTTTCTCATCTTTTCAGATTCACTTTTGTCTGGTGATGTGCCGCTGAATTGGAAAAAAGCCAATGTACCGGTAATACCAATATTCAAAAAAGTTGTTGTTCCCAACCTGGTAACTATAGACCATTAAGCCTAACATCAGTGATAGGGAAGGTGATGGAAACTTTGTTACGGGATCATTTCCTTGACTTTGTCTCCAGAACTGATCTTATTAGTAGTAGTCAGCATGGATTTATGAGAAATAGATCTTGCCAGACAAATTTACTTGGTTTTTATGAAGAAGTGAGTAAGAATTTAGATTCTGGCATAGCAGTGGATGTGGTATACTTGGATTTTGCTAAAGCTTTTGATACTGTGCCACATAGGTGACTAATGTATAAACTGAGGACTGTTGGCCTAGAAAAAAACATTTGTACATGGATAGAGAATTGGTTATTGGATCGTAAACAGAGAGTGGTGGTAAATGGAGCTACATCTATGTGGGCTAAAGTTCTAAGTGGAGTGCCTCAGGGTTCCATACTGGGGCCACTTTTTTTTTTTATCTGTTTATAAATGACTTAGAAGGGGGCATTTAGAGCGAGCTTTAGAAACTTCAAATGATGTGCAATTGCTGCAAGCTGACCTAGATAGATTATCAAAATGGGCGGCAGTATGTCAGATGAGATTCAATGTTGATAAATGTAAGGTGATGCATTTAGGATTTAACAATCCTTGTGCCACCTACACCATAAATAACTCTGTGTGAAGTGAATCTCGACTGGAAAAAGATTTGGGGGTTCTGGTAGATAACAGACTTAGCTGTAGCAAACAATGCCCGGTAGCAATGGCTAGAGCCAGCAAGATATTGTCTTGTATAAAGAGAGGAATAGATTCAAGAGAAAAAAACATTATTCTCCCTCTTTACAAGGCACTGGTAAGGCCTCATTTGGAATATGCGGTGCAGTTTTGGAATCCCATATACAAAAGGGACATACTGGAATTGGAAGCAGTTCAGAGAAGGGCAACTAAAATAATAAAGGGAATGGAGGGGCTTGACTATGCAGGCAGATTAGACAAGTTAGGGCTGTTTACATTGGAGAAGCGGCATTTGCGTGGGGATATGATCCCTTTTTGCAAATATCTTAATGGGCCAAACTCTCCGGTGCAAGATTGGAAGAATAGAAGTTCGCGTAGACAGGTCCTGGATGGAAGATATATTTCCCCTGCATATATTGTTTGGTCTTATTAAATTCTATCTGTATCCTAAAATGAGTCCAGGATTTTTGATTAGCAACCAAAGCTTGCTATTTGTTTGGTAGTCTCAGGGCTGGACTTAGGAGTGAGAAGGATGGAACGGGTGGGCCTCTCAATCCACCCGGATACAGACCGGGTTTTGCTTCTTGCCTAGCACTGGAGTTCTTTTGTTTCTATTGAGTTGTGTGCAGTAGAGAGCTGCAGAAAGGCATGGTAACATTTACCTGGAGTTATATCCCCAGCTTCCAGTGGGGAAAACAAACCTGGACTGTGCAGAACTTGTGAATGTTCAGTTGTTGTGGACGTTTGGATGTTTCTATATGGCTGAAGTAAGCCCCTTTTCCATTGTTACACTGTGCCGAATACTAAAGCTTGTTTGTTTTGAGCATTCAATAAATTAACTGTAATTTCATCTGACTGTCTCCTGCGTGCTGGATGTGAGTCCCTTTCCTCCTGAATATCACAACTGGTGCTTCGGATGTGGGCAGCAGCACTGCAGAAAAGTTTGCATTTGTTTTTTTTTAATTAAAAAACTGTAATTTAAAGGGCCTGACACTCTTTAATCATGGAACAGTTCGTTCGTCAACTCGCGATGACCACAGTACAGCTGCAACAAAGCATGCCAGCTTAGCAGAAATCCACAGAGGCGCAGTTAATGGCCCTCAGAGAAGCCACAGATGCCCAAACCACGGCCCTGCGGGAGACCACAGAGGCACAGTCTAAAACACTTGCAAGTCATGCAACAGCTTGCCCAAAGCTGAGAACCTGCTGCTGTTGCCCCTAACAACCAGGCTATAATGGGGGGTCAGACATTTTTTACAAAAGCTGACATCAACAGATGATGTGGAAGTTTTCCGATGACCTTTGAAAGAACTGCAGAGCGGAAAGGTTGGCCAAAAGACAAATGGGCTGGCCTAATTGCGCCTTTCCTGACTGGGGATCCACAAGAGGCCTACTATGATCTGTCCCCTACAGATGCGTTGAATTACAATTGGGGGTAACCACAGCGGTCAGAGCGCACAGGGTGTCACCACCCCCATGGGATTGAGGCAGAGGGGGGAATATGTACAGGACCGCATGGACAGGTCCTGGATGGGAGATATATTTCTCCTGCCTATATTGTTTGGTCTTATTAAATCCTTTCTGTATCCGGATGAGTCCAGGATTTTTGATTAGCAACCAAAGCTTGCTATTTGTTTAGTAGTCTCAGGGCTTGTGAATGTTCAGTTGTTGTGGACGTTTGGATGTTTCTATATGGCTGAAGTAAGCCCTTTTTCCGGTGTTATACTGTGCTGAATACTGAAGCTTGTTTGTGTTGAGCATTCAATAAATGAATTGTTATTTCAACTGACTGTCTCCTGCGTGCTGGCTGTGAGTCCCTTTCCCCCTGAATATCACAAGGGAGAACTGTGGAACTGTCTTCCAGCAGATGTGGTAATGGCAAGTTCTTTGAGTAGCTTTAAAGTGGCTTAGATAAGTTTCTAAAACTAAAAAATATTGAGAATTACTGGTATTAATACATATATAATACAATTCTGGTTGATCCAGGACCTCAATTACTATGTAACTCCTACACTGTTAGGTCTCCTGAATCTAGGGAACTTTTCTTGCAAAACTATGTAGGAGAGCACAGAGTGCTTAGGGATTTACCAATTCCAGGGCCAATGCCAGTCTAGTGATACTGTGTGTGTCTGTTTAATTACTCTTGAAGGATATACAGGTCTTTTATCCGATTCTTCCGTCTTCTTTTCAGTGGCACACTATCACTACTGGTATTTGTCTGCAGGAGGAATTATATCCTCTTATGACAAGTGGTTCTTCTTCAGACAGTAGAAGGTTAGAAGAGGATCATTGCTAAGGAAGTGTACAGTTTGTAAATTTAGATGTAAGTCCCAGTTGGGTGGAAAATCAGCTCAGCTAAAGTTTTTTCCAGTTAAGGGCTAGGCAAAACCAAAATATGATGTCTCTTTTTTCAGACCACATGTGTTTGCAATCAGCATGAGAAACATTTAACTTATTAATGACCACACTTGGTATGCAGTGATTTAGCCCGATTTTAAAATGCATGGGATCATTATTTTTGTGTGGATTTCATGCATTTTAATTCTGATTATGTGCACAGGAATGCAAGCGCACATAAATTTGGAACATAAAAATGCAACACAAATGCATTCTGTTTCTTTCTGTGCATTTTGGTGAAGTTCCAGACTTTAAATTGAAGTTTAGCACAAATAAATATGCTTTCAAAAAAGCAAGGAAGGTTTTGCTTACTTCTGCCCACCCAATGATTTCTCTGTGCATGAACAAATGATTCCAAAGTACTGACTTCCTGTTTGCAGGACCCCTAATAGTGTCCATTGTAGAAATATAAGCATATGCAGTGGCATAACAAGAAATACTGGGCCCCGCAACAAAACTATAATGTGGGCCCATATCCCTGCTTCATGCACAGTAGTTTTCTGGGAGAAGGCTATATCTGTCTTAGGAAAAATAAGAATATGGGGACCCCTTGGCTCCCGGACCCCACTGCGGTTGATCCCCCTATTCCCCCGGTAGTTATGCCACTGAAAGCATGTTTAACCCATCTAGTAGTTAATCACTAGAAATTACTGTTAAGGTGGGTACACATTGTACCAATCTTTCTAAGATGACAGACAGAATCTGCAGATCTTTAAAGGATGTGAGTACACACAGTCACATTTTCCCTATTTAAAGTATTACCATAATTCCTACAATTGTGGCTGACTCCCTTAACATTAGTACAGGGAGCCGTCCACCACCATGGAAGTTTTCCGGTCAGAACAACTGTTTTCAATGCCGACGCAGAATGTTCGTCAGCATCGGAAACGGCTGTTTTGGTGACACACACATTACATTAAAGGGACTGTACACTAAAAAAAGAATGAATTTGTCTCATTTCAATATATAAATGAATACATGTAGGCAGCACTTACCCTGTTTTATTTGTGTTGCTGCATGACTTCAATACAGTACATTTGGTCAAGCTCAGTCAGTCCCTCTTTCCTCCAGCCCCCTGCCAGACTATCTCTCTGAGGGCAAGCATGCTCAGCAATCCCGATGAGGCTGCATTGGGCGAGGGAATTTCCTACCATGTAGTTCATGTACCAACTGACACCATTCCAGCTACAACAAAATTATACATAACAGAAGAGTTTCTGATACTGAGGCACTTGATTGTAAGATGTTTCAGACTGGATATCTAAAGAAATAGGGGATTGATCAACAGAAAATTTCTGCATTGATAGTTATAGTTTTCAAAAATGGACAATTTAAAAAAAAAAATCCCCAGTGTACATATCCTTTAAAGTTGGGTACACACGTCGCTAATGTGTTTACCGACCTTAAGGAACAGTTTGAGGAAGTGTGCATCCAGGGTATAGACAGGACCATAGCAGAATCTTAAATGGCAGCTCACTTCTGACCAATCAAAGATGAATAATTTTAAAAGTAAAGTCGTCGTCGTCCCTTTTTGACTACAAATCCAGCTTTAAAGCTAACACCAGACCTTTCTAAGACCCTTCCGTTAGATCTTGAACGATAACATCCAGTTTCCTGCACACAGGAAAATAAACCACATCGGTAAACACTGAAGTCTATCACAAAGATACACAGAGAGCTGTAGCAGAGTAAACCACCCTGACATTAAGCATCGGTACACACAGCACTGATGGATGATCTTATCAGGTCCCACAGGATCGGCCTTTTGTCAAGCACATGCAGGGATGCCAGATCAGTGAATTAGGTAGGAGCGCCTGTAAAAAACACAGCATGGCTAAGTTAGCAATAATGGTGTAGTGCAAACACTTTGCAAAGTGTGCCCCCACTAGACCATATAATCTGTCAACCCATAGCACATGTGACTAATATTATATACTAACCTGCAGTTGTAATTATGCATGGACAAATCATACTAACGCATGTCACAATATGGGAGTGCACCACGGGGGGGGGGGGTGAGTGGCGAAGGATACACTGCAGAGGGGAAACGTTTACTGCAGGGGGTGCGCTGTGGGGGGTTGTCTGCCGCGCCGCAGGAAAGGTGCCGATTCTTTAAAAAATCTCGGGGTTATTGGTATTATCTATCAGCTTTCTTACAGCAATACCATGATACAATAGGAAAGAGGACCCTGCCCAAAGAGCTTACAGTCTAGAGGAAAGGGGGGGTAAAGTGGGGGTGAGACATAAGGTGACGGGAATCGGTAAGCTGTAAATTGATTTTCAGTGGAGTGAGAGAGGCAGTTAGGATCAGGTTGGGTCAGTGAGAGGGGTTATGTCCCGGATATAGGCCAGGGAATATGCTTATGCTTGCCTGAATAGGTGGGTTTTAAGATTACGTTTGAAGGGTTACGTATTAACGGAAGGTGAATGACGGACAGACGGAGGAAGGGAGTTCCAAAACAGAGGGGCAGAACAAGCAAAGTCCTGATTTTTGACATGGAAAGTGGTGACAAGGGTGGATGAGAGGAGGATATAATTTGCAGAGCAGCGGTTGCATCTGGAACGGAATATGTGGATCAGCTCTGAGATGTATGGAGGGGCTGTATTGGATAGTGCTTTATAGGATTGGCTATACATCTGTACTTTGTGTGCCCAGCTTTATCCAATGTCATTTTTGGATGATAAGATTCATGTTAAGTTTTTTTAACTTAATGGGAATTCCTCAATTTCTGTTCAAATGGCATTGCCTCCAATAGCAAGCATACAGTAGTCAAAGAAAGGTTTGATGAGCAAAAGGTGATGTAAACCTGATACCGTGTTTGTATTTTACTAACAATAAATCACCTGTAAAATGTTTTTCTAGAACAATGATGCCACAGCATTTAATTGACTACCAGGCATACTGCATACAGAAGTTATGAGAAGGCCCAATGCCTTTTAAGACAGTAAAGTTGAGTGTATTATTATGGTAAATACCTATATAAATAATATCAACAATGTGCATAGACTCACAGTTAATTTAGAAGACTAGAGGTTAAAAACAGAATCTGGGAGGAAATATAGTTGTTGGTATATGTACAGTAATTGCATTGGGTAAGAAAACAGATGTTTTATATTGTGTGCCTTCCCATGAGTAGTTATAAACCTTGGCAAAATGACAAAGCAGATGTTGCTGCTCATTGTGTTGTCTTGCCATGAAACACAAACTAGAAATAAACTTCTATGTTAATAGAAATATGCCCTTGGTTGTTTAAAGTTAATGAAAGGCCCTGTGAGAAGGCTTGGTAACAAAATAATATAACATTCAGCACTAATGGCGCTTGTGTTCACTAGAAACAATTAGTGAAGTGTGTCAATTTTTAACTTGTACTTAGCGCATATGTCAAGTTCAGAAAGATTTAAATTATACCTTCCCTTTCTATAGAGAGTAGTTTTCTTTGTTCCACATTGGAGATGGTCCTTAAAAATAACCAATTAGGTAGGATGGGAGGGCAAGAAACGGATCCAATTATAATACTAACTGGGTGTTCGCATTGTTTGTGCTGCTTTTAAAAAAAAAAAACAGCAAAATAAAAGCCTCCAGATTAATCAAAGGGAAGATTGTACTGTTGGTGCTGCTTCCTACTAAATAAGACCTTCAGAGCTCCATGAGAAATATAACAACCAACATCATTGCTGTCCAGTTTACTGGTGGTGAATTCTCTGAATGTCTAAAAAAAAAAATGTTAAATTGCCTATTCATGAACAGACCTCTAATAAATTAAGAATTAATATGCTGCTAGCTAAATGTGAGCCTATATTGTCTTTTGTGTCAATCATTTGTCTGATTTACTGGTTGCAATATATATGGATAGCATATTTATTTATACACATAATTATGAATTCTGAAGTAAAGGAGAAGAATTTTTTTACCTCTGCGACCTTTGGACTTCATGTGACAGAGATAACTACTATTATAATGTACTATACAGTCTTAATAAAATGAAGGTGCTGTTATTCTTGATGAAACATACATGATAACTAAAAGAGAAAAATATTAAAATGTAAGAATATGCAGGTGCATTAACTAATAGGGGAAGTAGAACTGAGTATTGCATTTTTTTTCCATTATATTTTCTGATGAATTTTAAAGATGAATCAAACCCCCAATATTTTTCTTGTACGCAGGCACCCAGACTAAAATGCATCATCCTAGATGTCTTTTAACTTTCCTGATAAAACCAATGAGAGCTCTACAGGTAGGTGTCTTTCTAGGTCAGTGGAAACCTGTAGTCTATTTCTCATTTGTCTACTAGGCCTTGAGCAGTAGATGTACATATTGTTTAATTGTGTAATATTAAAGAATATAAGGATTAATGACCACCTATCTGAAATCTGCATTTATCCCCTTACTTTTTAGCTCTAATGGCTCGTTCACACTAGAAACTGACAGAAACGCACAGCATGCTGTTTCTGTCCATTTTTTGCACGCATTTGTGTCCATTTTTTCACAATGCGTTTTCCATAGATTTATATAGAAAACACATGCAAAAAACAGACAGGAACACTGCATGCAGTGCGTTTTGAAAAAGGCTGGAACAAAAATGGACACAATCAGAAAGCAATAGTGTCTACGATACTATTGAATTATATGTGTCCATGCGTTTTTAAAAACGGTCCATTTCAAAAACACACCAAAAAACGGACCTAGTGTGAATGAGCCCTGATACTTTTACTTTTTAAAGGGGGCGAGGCACAGCTAGGCATTGTCAATCACCTACTGTACTCCCTTTGCAAATACCAGCTCCTCCCTCTGGCTAACTATATTGGGACATTTCAAACTTGTACTCCCTCATGCAGATGGGAGGGGGGAAATTCTCTGTGGAGACCTTTAAAGATGGGGAACTTTCTAAGGTCTGGTATCATACTTTTGAGGTCCAACCTGATTGGGGTGTGTCCATAATTTCATCCTGCCTCTGGAACCCAGAATTCTGTAAGCTCTAGTATTTTCTCCTTTTATTTATATAACTGTTTTGTACATTTATTATATGTCTATATTTGTACAATCATTTTCTATTATTTTGTGTTGTATGCAGTGTCCACCTTTTGGAATATTAAATCTTAAATTTAAAAAGTTTTGTCTTTGATGCTCTAAAGAACTCAGGTAGCCTCTGAGTTACAAGTGTTTGGGTGGTTTGTTGCTTGTGTAAATGCTAATTAACTCTGTGACTGCTGGCAGGAAAGTGTATGTAGTGTTAACCATTTATCTGCCAGGTCAGGGGTGAGCATAGCAGGTAAGAGTCAAGAGTGATTGTCCGGTGTCCCCAATGCCTTAAACAAGGGGTGGTGGCAGTGAAATAACATCTGATTGGTCAGATCACATGCCTAACGAACTGGCGTTAGTGACAGGTATGCTAGAATATCAGTCTATACTGTATATTTCACATATAGTGTGTTGAAACCAACAGGGTTAGTGTGACTCCAACAGTGGATTAAGGGTTGCTAAAGTTAGAATTGCAAAATCTACAATAATTCTTAGCGCAATCAATTGCGAAGCAATATTTGTTGGTAAAAGCTAAAACATTTGTGGCAAACATAACAATTAATCTACCCTTGTGTTAACCTGTAACAGCTGAAACTCTCTAGTTTCCGCCCATCTGTTGCTCTGTCCACACCTCACCTGACATTGTTCCATTGCGCCTTCCCATTGGTTCAGACCAAGGCCAAAAGGGTTGCACAATAAAATTCTTTGCACTTACATTCCAGCGGATTGTTGTGTGTGCACCACTTTCGCCTCTGTGCACAGGCCTGCCGAGTTTATTGCGTACCTGAGGCCCTGCTGGTGTGATTTTTCAGGGGTGGGGATCTAGCAGTTTAAGTCCTCATTATGGGAAATATTATAAGAAGGAGGTGGTCAGGGATATTGTTGTCTTTTAAACATACACAAAGTAATATCAGGTATTCCAAACTACAAGCGTGGAAGGAAGCATAAATTTTATTACATCATCCAATTTTTTTTAGTAAATTACACAGTTTAATTAAGTAATTTTTCTGTAATTTGAATTTAAAATGAATTTCAAAAGCATGCTCGGTTCTTTATTAAAGAAGGGAAGTAAAATGATAATTTAACATAAATAAATGGAATAAAGTACAGTTAACACCCCTCCCATACTGGAATGGGAATCTCCCTGGGAATTAGGGCTGATTTCTAAGTAATTTATAGATAAAAATAAAATATTAAGTTTTAAGTTGTCTAAAATGATAGAATGCTGGAAGATTGATCATAAACAAATCTAGAGATCCAAACATGTCTGCGGGTCTATAAATACTTTCCACTTCTTTTCAGTTCACAACATTGGGGTGATTGACAGCTTGAAGTGATAAAAACACATTTTCCATCCAAGTTTTCATTAATGCTCAGAAAATACTTCAAGCATATGAAAGAATGTTCTCCAAAACTCAGTAGCAAACCAAATAAATAGTCAGGGAGATTCAATAAAAGTCCTTCAGGGTTATTCAATAAAAGTTCTTATTGTTTAAAATGGTGCTAATTTTGCCCCAACCAATCAGATCTTATTTAACATTTGAAAGCTTACATCTGATTGGTTGGGGCAAAATTAGCACCATTTTAAACGATAAGAACTGTTATTGAATCTCCCTGAGTATTGTTCAGTTAATTCATTATTTCTTTATGAGGCACAGAAGATCTGTGGCTTTTGGTCCCATTGCTTACATGCACCATATATTTGAGTAGCCTAGTCAAACTGTCCAGAATAATCATATATATCAATGCCTCCATCCTTCTTTCGGGATTCAGTTTTTTGCCATTATCCACACCAATTTTTTTATTTTTTTCAACTTTTTCAAATTTTGGGGAGAGTTAAGGCTTCTAGTTGCTATGTCATCCAATCATGTGGAATGTTTTGGAAAAGAATAGGGAAAGGAGAGCTAAGGTGATGAAGGGAAAGATATCTAGGTCTTCCAAAACTGTGGCAATGTTAAAGGAGAACTAAACAAAAAATGTTATACTCCATAATCTGGAGACTTAACCTTAAGAACACCAATAAACAGTAGCTTACCACTGTAGTAAAATGGCAGTAAAGAAAATGTAATCCCCTGAAGAACTGAATAAGATAACTTTGTGCATGTGCACTGTCTGGCCACGCCTCCTTTAAAAGTTTCAGCTGTAGTTTAGGCTGTAGTTTAGGATTGGGCATGTGCAAAGAACACATTAGTCAGTGACCACATTGTGTGATACTCGAATGCTAGAAAAGTAAATTTCTCAGCACCCACATCAAAATAAGAGATGAGAATAGATAACTGCTTTTATATCATGGTGCCCTGCCTTCTGATTCAGTGTTGTTCTGAGACTTTAGTTTCCCTTTAAGTTTCCCATTTCTAAACACCAAAAATTTGACTGGTAATATCATTCAAAACTGAATGGAATTCTGCAAAGGGTCCTACTAATTTATCTAAATTTTGAACATTAGCTTGAATAATATCAGCAAAAACAAACAAAATTCTGAGTTTATTTTATAAGTGGCATATATATAAAAAACCATTAAGTTTTTGTCGCCATAATCACCAAGGTTTTCTATCCTGGAAATAGTTTCTATTAATCACTGGAATGTGTATATTACTATTCCCCGTGGTGGGCTTCCAAATAAAAATAAGTGTACAGCAAGGGTGTTAGACTATTTTCATTCATTTACTGAAAAACAATGGTTGATTTTGGATTTCCGATTTTTGAATAAAGTCAACTGGGTATCTGCGTTATTAGACTTAAAACAAGGAATTCAGCGATATTACCGCCGCTCATCGCCACAGTGAAAGTCAACGTTTTTAGACATATGTAGTTAATAATGCAAACCACCATTGCAAAGTCTGTCAAAAACGAAATGGCATATCAATCCTTTATAATTATGCACCAGTTCATTCTCCGCCCCTGCCAATATTCCCAATTTGCCTTTCACATGATTAATTCCTTGCCTGTCAGTTATAGCGAGGCTTGCATGGTAGAAAAATGCTGGGTTACTTTAGCGGTTATGGAGGATTGTAATGTGTAAGGTGTGGAATTCTTCAAAACTGAAATAGAGTTAGGAATGCATAGTCTTTTGTAGCATTCTGCCTAGGAAGCTGGGAATTCCTTGCACAAGGCAATGTTTGGTGCTGGTAGTGTCTTGCATGGTAGCTATATTGCTCTCCAGATCATAGGTATTGCGGTACTTGTTTTTGTCAGGTGAAAAAACAAAAATTTCAGAATTATCTTGTGCCAACCTTTGAGTTCCTCTCCAGTTTTGAAGCATACTGAGTGTTTGGCAAAGGTTAGGCACTGGGTATGGGCCACGCAAGTATAGTTATTTGGGATTGTAACGGTTATGCACAATTTACTCCCTTTTCCTAAATTTGTTTTCTACTACCACTGTTTTCTCTTCCTGTTACAACTCGCATTGGGTGCAACCTGATCGAAAATCAAGTAATGCAGGACTTTTGTTGAGTGTCAACTTGTGTTGAGAATACAAGTTTTATCTGTTACCAAATTGTGCATCTTTGTGGTTAAGATTGCATACTGTGTGTGAGCCTTTTTTTTTTTTTTTTTAGAAATGTTTTTATTAAAATGCTTAAAGGCATTTCAACTTCATAACATTCCATTGCTGTTTTTTTTCCGTGTTAGACAAAGTTCATGTATAGACTTAAAATGATTTGTTGGCTTTTTATTGTCTGTTTTCAACCATAACCAGCTTCTTTGGTTATTGCTATGAACTAATTTATGGCAACACTCCAGTCCATTATGTTCTCTTGTAAGTGTTAATAGCCTAAAGCTAAGTATATGCAGATCACATTGTCTCAAAAAATATATTCACCAAAGGCTTAGAGGCATATATAAAATAGGTTTTCTTTTTGCACAATTGTGCCACTCTTTTTGGCTTTAAATATTTTTGGCATAAAAAACACAAAAACATCTCTACAGTTTACAAAAGGCGCAACATTGCCACAATTAGATACAGTAAGATGCCACAGGTGTAAAACACTATGGGAATTGGAGTGTATGATTAAAAGAAGTGCTCTGTTGGAACATAGTCCAAGTTGTTGTAGAAGCTTTCCCAACCAGGCCCTGTGGGTGGGGAAAAAAATGCCTTTTACACTAACCCTTTCCCAAGTAAATGCAACCAAGCAGAGGGGCATTCCCCAAAAAAACAGACCAGGGTATTTAGGACCTTCGAAGTCTTTTATTATCATGAACATGTAACCGTAAACTGTTTTTATACATAAGTTTGTTAACCTTAAAGGAGAATTAAACTTACATTTTTTAATTTTAATGTGAAAGTGTTTCTCCCACAACACTTGCCAAGATCCCCGCTACTTCAGTCCATAGGGTGGCTTCCCATCAAACAAATACCTATAGGGTATTCAATTAACCTTTAAATCCCTTCGCTCTACTGCACCTCCCTACTTATATTCTCTCTTGGTCCCTTATGTTCCAGGCCATGCCCTCCGTTCCTCGCAAGGAAATTTTCTCCACAAACCCCCAACAAAAACTGCTGCCTCCCACCTTAAACCATTCTCTCTTGCTGCTCCCTACCTTTGGAACTCTCTCCCTCTCTCACTTCGCCTGGTGACATCCATTAATGCTTTCAAATTTAGACTGTTCTCCTACCTTTCTGAGCATCAGCGCAACAAATGATTGATTGTTAGCCCTTTTAAGCACTTTGTACCCATCCCCCCTACTTGTACCTGTATATTGTCCCCCCCACTTAGATTGTAAGATTTTCAGGGCAGGGATCTCATTCCTAATGTGTCGAGGCTTGTTGCACTTATATCCATTTATACATAATTTATATATATGCTTTCTTACAGGGTATGTCCACCCTTAAAACTGTTTTTTGATATAGCCTTCCCCCTGGTCTCCCAGCCCCAACCGCTTCATTTTTAGGTTTAGAAAGTGCCCCAAACTTTTACTTACCTCCAGCGGAGGAAAGAGGAGAGGTAAGTAAAAGTTTGGGGCACTTTCTAAACCTAAAAATGAAGCGGTTGGGGCTGGGAGACCAGGGAGAATACTATATCAAAGGGGATTGATGCTAGGGGGAGGGAATCCGGAGGGGGAGGGAGAGGGAGGGGGAGAAGGGCTGCAGTACGCATGCCAAACTTCTCCCGGAGGCCAGGTAGGAGGCAGAGTCCTATATGGACTCTGCTATCCTCCTGGTGGGCAGTTTTTGGGACTTGGGGGGGGACTACAGGAGAACCATATGGAGCTGGGATGTGAGGTAAGGATTAAACTACACTACATGATGGGGCCAGTAGTTGGGGGGATTATAGTTTTGGGGGTGGAAATGCCCTTTAACTGTTATATGAAATTGTATTTAACTTTATTTAACTTTTATCTATTTGTATAACGGCTTGCACTTATCCCCTTGTTTGTATACTCTGTATTTTATAATGTACAGTGCTTTGTACCCAAGTGGCGCTTTATAAATAAAATTATACATACATACAACACATTTGGTACATGTGAGAAATAGATTCTTTAACAAATAAGGCTTCCATGTTGTTGCCAGCCATGTCCCCTGACCCCAGTATTCACTGTCTCTATGCACAGGGTTTCTAGCTTCTGTTTCTGGTGAAAGATAAAGTTTCTAAATGTACCTGTATTCATTGATGTATCTCTGGTGGCACAAAATAAAAACGCAATGATTTTGAAATACACAGACCATTGGATCTCAGGTTCAAATCCCTTGGCTTACTTTATTTATGTGTTTCAATTATGTTCCTACCAAAAAACAAATATTCTACATGTTCTGATATTCCACCTAGTAGCTCTTGTGGGATAGTGGTAGAAAGCTTTCTTTTTATCAAGACAGAATATAAAAGGTTGCAGATTGAATTCCCCAGACTTACTTTTATTTTTTTACGAAAATGTTAATAATCTGTTTCTTACATCCATGCTAGCTAAGAAATAAACTGCAAACATAACTTATTTTTTTTTGTATGAAAAGCAAAGGAATGTATCATTGTCAGGGACAGGAGCAATGAACTGCATTGAAACCTCTGAGCTGTAGCATGATTGGCTGCCTGCTTCCAGGAACCAAGGCTGCGGCTTCCTGTTAACAAGGCTGTAACTTCCTGTTAAGTGTGTGTCCAGCTTAGGTGGATTATGGGAACTGACCTCAAGTACCCACAGGTTAATTTCATAAATTACACAGCCCACAGCATTTGGTACCTTTAAGTATGTGCTC
This sequence comes from Hymenochirus boettgeri, assembly GCA_019447015.1. Taxonomy (NCBI): domain Eukaryota; kingdom Metazoa; phylum Chordata; class Amphibia; order Anura; family Pipidae; genus Hymenochirus; species Hymenochirus boettgeri. Next base: position 150,097,262 of record CM033472.1, read on the forward strand.
CTTTTATTGGGGCAATGTTGCCTGGAGACTTTAGTTCCCCTTTAAAACCAGAGAGAGAGAGCGAGAGAGAGTTGATCTGTATAACAAGAAATGTAAAAACTGTTCTCTCCATGGAGTTTACTGTGCACTATAAATGCACCTTATAGGTTCAGTATTGTTTGTGGAGGTGGATTTCAAGTAGCAAGGGCATCAAGCTTATGGCAAGTTTTAATCCATATTCTCCCAGTTTAACTGTTATTTGAAATAACTTTGGTACTGTATATCAAAAGCTGAGCCTAATGGTTCATTCCAAAAGATGTAACTCATGCATAATTTGTTAGGGTGGAGACCCAGCGGTATATGCAGTCAAAATGTCAACTACACAAATACACACCATTTGTTTTTGCACATAAAAAAGGAAAAATGGCTCTGTTGTCCAACTAAATGTTCCTAAGTACATTGCAGCTAATGAAATTACATCTTATGCTCTCTGCAGCCTGGAGAAGGTGGCTGTTTTAAGAAAGCACAAAACCAGCTGATTGACAGGAAACATTCTTACTGCCTTTCGGTGGAAGGTGTTACATAGCTCCAAATATTTGTTGATTTAGTTACCTTGACAACATTGGCACAGTGGTTTTCAAATAAAACACAGCAGAAGTGCTCAGTCTCTTAAAATGTTATACAGAATTTTAGTTGCAAGATTTATATATTTAGCTTATTGAGTTTTCTACTCTAATTGTGACTTGTAAATACTTTTTGATGAAATACGGGTCCCTCTATTTCTGTGCAAAGTACACAAGTAGGTCAAGGAAATATTGATTATTGGTGCAAATAAAAAGCAATAACCAAGGCAAATGTGTATTTGCAGCCTAGCAACAAAGGGTAAATGTTTATTTTGTCATTTGAGAAGTTTATTTTTAAAAGGAATATGTCTGGGCTTTAAAGTGTTTGAGAATTGTGTGATTGTCAGCAATACAAATATTTATTAAACGTCTAGCTGTTAAAATGGCTAAAGTGCGCACTCACTATATTGTTTTAATGAGTGTAAGCACATTTATTAAAATGTAGTAAACAGAAATCAATGAAGTGCTTTTCGCAAAGAGTATCTGCACATCAGACCACTTAAAAACCAAACCGTGCATCGTCTGTCATTAAGAGTGTATAATGTAGCCCTATGTATTGGGCTTTCTTTAGAAACATCTTTATTAATTTCTACTTCAAAACACTCAAGTCCACTATGTTCTCTAGGGATTGTAGATGTTCATAGCCTGAAGCTAAGTACAAACATACATATGAGTTTTTCAAAGTCAATTATCTATAGATTTCTGTACAGACAGGCTGCGGGTCACTGACAGAGCAGTCTGCTCTGTTTGAATGGAGAATGGACGCAGGCGAACAGCAGGACTGCCCCCTGACATCGATAAGTGATCCGACTAAATAGATCACTTGTAATGTTAAGATTGACAGCCAAAACCGTTGTTGGTCAGCAATTAACATTAATCTAATATCTGTATATACCTAAAGACTAGCCATACACAGGGCAATTTTTCGGATGTTCAAGAAATACCGACACATTTGCTGAAAATCAGCCATGTGTATGGTCACCTCTACATTCCTGTAATGTTTAGAAAACCGCCCCCCCCTTAAGTCTGCTCTATATTCTACTTTATTGATCCCGCCCCAGTATATTGCTTCATATACCTATATTTACTTATTTATTCTTTACCTTAAATTGGTCAATGTACACATATATAATTGTGGTGATTCACATATTTTTAACATTGTATGTACATTCTGATATTTTTGTATATTTGGCTCTTTATGTACATACTATTTCACACTTTCAGGGTGATGCAATATCCCGCGCTAATGAGAAAATAAGCACTAAAATCACGCTAACCTATGTACTAACGTGTTAGCGAAGGTTTTGCACTGCCTGCACCATGTCGCAACTTTGTTTTCTTTGCGCAGCGCAAAGCGATGCAATAAATGTTGTGCTGTTTTTTGCGCTAGTTTTTTGCACGACAGTTAACGCCGATTCAATGGTGTCTTTAAAATATGCACAAAAGGTCACAACTTACCGCTAGCGTTTTTGCAATGTATTAACGGTCAAAGTGGTTAATTGCGGAAACGAGTGCACGTAGGCTGCGATAGCGAAATATATTGCATCTCCCCCTATATGCTGCATTTTGTGAAAAAGAAACAAGATGGGAGAAAAATTAGAGGAAAGAAGGATCTTTGGTCAATTTAATCCCTTCTGACTGTATCGTATTTCTATATGTGTTGTGTTCCCCTAATAAAAGGAGTTTAATTTAATTTGTTATAATTTAGGGTTTTTGAAAAGGAGGCAAAGGGTTAACAACAGAGAAGGGAGGGGTATTTGTGTAATCTTTTTTTTATTGGAAGTGTATTGAAAGTCCATTTTGATTGGGAGCTCATGTTTTTAAAAGAAGGAGGGGTGATTGTAATACTTACCTATGATTAAGGACAACACTTTGTCCGAAACGCGTCAGGGAGTATTTTTCCCTCACCCGAGATGTTGTTTGTGATCCACCCGATGATGAAGTTTTAAAGGTATTTAATAAAGCTATGTTTTTAAGATAGTCATACTGTGGTGCTGCAGCTCTTTTTTCACATTTTCATTACATGTCCTGTTGTTGAGTGAGCGTCCCTTTGGCTGTACCTGCATACAGAATGGGCTTCGCCTATAAGCTGGTCAGGGGGAGGATCGGAGCTGCCATTTACTTTCTCTTCTAATAGACAACCGTGGTCAATATAAAATTTTAACATTTAATATAAATAGGCTAAAAGAGATAAAACACGGTGACTTAGTGGTTATAACTGATGCCTTGCAGCACTGAAGTCCTGAGTTCGATTCCACCCTTGGACACATCTGCCAGGAGTTTGTATGTTCCCTGTGCTTGCGTGGGTTTCCTCCGGGCACTCTGGTTTCCCCCACAATCATAAAGACATACTGATAGGTTGTATGTCTCAAATAAATGTGCTTAGATTGTAAGCTCTTTGGGGCAGGACCTGATGTGAATGTATACATGTAATTGTAAAGCGCTTCGGAAGATGTTGGCGCTATACAAATCCACAATAATAATAATAAATAATAAAGAGACAGGGGAGATAAACTTTCAAAGTTTTTAGATAGATAAATTCTATCATGGCAATGTAGTAAAAGTTCTTATTGTTAAAAATGGTGATAATTTTGCCCCAACTAATCAGATGTTAGTTTCAATTTGAAAGCTAACAGCTGATTGGCTGGGGCAAAATTAGCACAATTTTTAACATTTTTAAAGAATTTTTATTACATCGCCCTGTATGATCGAACATCGGATCTATTAAATGTATGATAAGCAATAAGCATGCCATACATAGGGTTGATATTTTGATTATTTGATCATGTGAATGTGATTGAATTAGTTTAAATATAGACGTCAGTTTGCCATGCAATGTTTGACGAAAGATGATCAAAAAAAAGGAAGATTCGATCTTAAAAAAGTCTGGTCAGATGGAAGAGGGAGTGGTTAAAAGAGGGAGGTGTGATACTGAGCCTGAGCAAAACAAGTATTGGAGTAAAGGCATGCAGCAACACACACATCAGAGTAAGTGCTACTTTCACATATTAATTTATAGATTAAGATGGGGGAAAGTCATTTTTTCAGTATAGTTGCTCTTTAAATTGGAAATAGAGGATTTGTTCTTATTAATTATATAATACAGTATGATACACAGCCACCTGGTCCCTGTCCCAGAAAAGCTTAAAAGCACATGTTTCCATCTAAATTCAAAACATATAACGTCTAAATGTATTTATTGCACCTTTACCTGCTATATAGATCGAAAATTTACTGTTAAAAACTGCGTATCTTGGCAAATTCAAAGACATCATAAAATAGTATTTGCATCTGCACCAGACCCCATTTTTTTTATCTGACACTCCTTGATGGTGTGAGTGGCAAAAAATTAACCAAGTTAACAGCACCACAATTTTTTTGTCAGATGATGTCACCCTTTAAATTCAACAGCTGCTATTTATTTTTTTTAAACCATTTAATGCTTAGTACTCCTTTATGCATAGTGCAAAAATCTAAATCCATTTTCTTCAAATGATATAATAAACCAACTAAAGGCATTTAAACCATCTTTGTTAAAGGACTTTGATTTTCAATATCAGTGACACCAACACACCAAAAGACTTCATTTATTGCAAATTATGGGCAATAAAAACTGAAATCAGCGTATTCTTTATTTACTTTATTTAATACAGGTCCTTAAAGTAACCACCAAATCAAAAAAAAAAAAAAAAAGAGAGAAAAGAAATTATATTTAAATAAAGTGAAAAGCATGGGCTGGCTGCCAAGAATAATGAAGTGGAAAATGTTCACACCACAGGCTAAGTTACAATGCACCTGTACAAATAAAAGAAATCAGACTTGCCCTGTGATATACAGCTTCATATTTATTACTTCTATTTTCTTTCAAAGAAGCAATTGGAAAGCAGTGTGATGTTAGACAGCCAAGCTCTCTACTCCCACTAGAATCAAATGTGCAATCAAAATGATGTGCTTGTATTAACTGAAGGGAAATTTTGTTATATTTTACAAACACAGCACAGATGACAAAGTTACCTTGCAATGAAGAATGACAAGCATTTTTAAATGATCTGATACAGTGTGGAAACCTCAGTCTACTAATGGAAATTCTGTTAGAGAAGTGGCTAAAACAGAGAAAACAGACTCATTTGTTCACAGCTGCAAAATAAGAAAGGACTAACTTTTGTGCTAATTGCCAAAGCTAAGCAAACCCATAAATGAAGGGGCCCGTTTTTGAATTGGGTGTATAGAGCAAAGCCAGTGGATCACTATTCCCTTTATAATTAAACAGGCAAGTTCATAACATTGTGTCCTACTGCAGATGTAGAAGCAGGGCACAGGAGGAATTCCAGCCACAATAGACTGCTGTGGTAGACAGTAAATATTGTACAGGCTCTATATAAATAAACATATAAATAATTACATAATTACAGGGCCCTTCTGCTATTAAAGGAACCATTGGTTGATGAAAAATACAAACACAGAAAAACATTTATGCTTCGAGAATACAAAAAAAATAAAGGGGTTCATAGTCTCAGAGACATAGCAGAACAGTTTGCATGTCAATATCTACTAGTAGCATGGTTAGATTTACCCCTTCCTCATAGCTCAGTTATTGAGCAATCTTAGTAACAAAGTAATTGAGGTTGAATAAAGACATATGTCTATCAAGTCCAACCTATTTACCCTTTTTTTTTTTTTAACCCTACCTAACAGTTGATCCAGAGGAAGGCAAAAAAAGGGGGGGAAATTCCTTTCTGACTCCAAACGTCAAGAGGAAAGTATCCCTGAGTCAACCAGATCTATATGTATTAATACCAGTAATTCTCAATATTTTTTAGTTTTAAAAACTTATCCAGGCCTTTTTTAAAGCTATTTAAAGGACCTGTAAACTCCAATATTTTTAAAAATGACTAAGTGCCATTCGTTTCTATTATTCACAGGGAGGTGAGAACGCTTATTCTCATCTCCCTGTGAATAATAGGACAATCGGGGGACCAGGAACTTACCTTACCCGCCGCTCCACTCGCAGCCGCTCAGTCTCTGACAGCCGCTCTGTCCCGACCACGCGCCCTATCTATCAATTCAAAAAGATAGGGCGCGCGATCGGGACAGAACAGCTTCAGAGACTGAGCAGCTGCGAGTGGAGCGGCGGGTAAGGTAAGTTCCTGGTCCCTGATCGTCCTATTATTCACAGGGAGGTGAGAATAAGCGTTCTCCCCTCCCTGTGAATAATAGAAACGAATGGCACTTAGTAATTTTAATGTGTTTAGTGTTCCTTTAATGAACTTGCCATTACCACATCTGTTGGAAGACAGTTCCACATTTTCACCGTTCTCACTGTAAAGAAACCTTTGCTAGCCTGAAGATGAAACTTCTTTTCTTCCAACGTTAAAGGATGTCCACGAGTCCTCTGATGTGACCTATTAGTGAACAATGCACCAGAGAGTTCATTGTATGGCCCATTAATATATTTGTATAAGGTTATCATATCCCCACGCAAATGTCGCTTGTCCAATGTAAACAGTCCTAACTTGTCTAATCTGCCTGCATATTCAAGCCCCTCCATTCCCCTTATTAATTTAGTTGCCCTTCTCTGAACTGCTTCCATTTCCAAGATGTCCCTTTTATATATTAGATTCCAAAACTGCACTGCATATTCCAAATGAGGCCTTACCAGTACCTTGTAAAGAGGGAGAATAATATCTTTCTCTCTTGAATCTATTCCCCTCTTTATACAAGACAATATCTTGCTAGCTCTTGTCATTGCTACCTGGCATTGTTTGCTACAGCTAAGTCGGTCATCTACCAGAACCCCCAAATCTTTTTCCATTACAGATGCACTTAACACAGAGTTATTTATGGTGTAGGTGGCACAGGGATTATTAAATCCCAAATGCATCATCTTACATTTATCAACATTGAATCTCATTTGCCATTCTGCTGCCCATTTTGAAAATCTATCTGCTTGCAACACTTGCACATCATCATCTTGCACATCAACACTTGCACATCATCTTTTCTTCTCCTCTAGTGTTACTATTACACTTTTTTTTAGCTTCATCTTTGTGCTTTTAATTTCTAATTCCATATCTATTTTATCCTTGTTACTATGATTGTATTTCAATGATTACCTGTGTTTCACTTGGCCCATCCTGGAAATATAATGACTACTGACTTATCTTAGTACTCCTTGGCATCACTAAGGCCTGGTACACATAGATCAATCTTGATGTTATTTTATGGACTGACAGATCTACAAACTGATTGGTATTCATTTGGTGGTCAAAAAAAAAAGTGTTGCGGTCAATAGAAATGGGATCCGGGTCCGACACGGAACCCCTCGGTTCTGAAATCCGAATGATCTGTCTGAATCCGGATGGATCTACGAATATCGAGACTTCGGAGCGCATTTTTGAGGATTTTCGAACATTCAAGGCTATTTTCGATAATTCTGATACCAATAGCTAATGTAGTATCCAAGTTGCACATCTCATTGTGAAACGACTGTTGTGTAACACCCTTCTAAGGATGGAGCTCCTGGTGTAAATATCCACAATCTTCTCGCCATACTTAAAAACATATATACAACTCTCATTAGAACATGAATGCAATTCATTTATTACTTTTATGTATTTTAGATAATAATTTGGAAAAGAAAACGTGGTGACAAATAGTGCAAATCAAACAGTATGGAGAAAAGTAGGCCATATTTTGTATATGTAAAAAAAACCTTTCCACTTCAACCTGTGAACATCCAGCAAACAGGCAAATAAAAGAATAGTTAAAAAATAACAGAAAATCTGTACAATAAAATACATTTTTAATGTCGCTGAATTGGCAACTTTTGTTCCAAGCGGGAATTCAAATGAAACACATCAAATTTTTATTAAGTACAAATTCTGTATTAATATGATGCTTTTGCAGATACTGTACTATTAGTATCATTTAATTAAACCTATTCTATCTTCTTTCCGTTCTCATAGACAGAACTTACAGTTACATTCAGATCAATGGCAATTGTAGGCTACTACAGTTAAGCTCCATACGCACATTACACGCTTGTCGGCCTGAAGTGGCTGACAATCAAAAGTGTGTGACAGGATGTAGAATCATAATTTATTGTTCCAACAGGACAGATCATAAACAATGTAGATGGGAATTGCTTCAATGTGTATTAAGCTTTAAAAGAACTTTAAAAAGGCTTATTTAACAAATTAATAAACATGATCTCACATGAATGATGAAACGATTGTAATTTTGAAAGGAGCAGCAGTTTTACCTGCTGACATTACCACAAAGTTTCCTGGCTGAATTATATTTGCAATCATAATTACAATGGTAATGTTTTATATTCTGCAGCTACCAATCAGATGTTATCCCATGTTTTGTAACTGAGGTTGACCAGTAAAATGGTAACATCTAATTGGTTGCTGCAGATTAGGATCACAGGCAAAATTTTGCACTTCTTATTGACCGTATATTATTACTTGGAAGTTACATGAAGTAATGTTTTCTTTTTATAAATATTTATTTGTATTGAAAAAGCCAAATTCCTTTTCTTTCTATTGTTCTTCTCTTTTATTCTTTACATTTTTTAGACTGTATTTCCTATGGGGTTTTTTTAGAGCTAGAAACATAGAACTCAGTAGGAACATGTGGGATTCTTAAAAGAAATGTGCTGACTCTTGTAATTGCAGAAGCAAGGGTTTTTTGCACATTTACTTTGTATGTAATTAAAGCCCACCAGACACATTCTTGGTTAAGTGCACCTGCATTGGAGGCAAAATCAAAGCCAGATTGACATTTTCTTGGTGACATTCACCTGGATCAGATTCAATTTAGATCTGGGTAAATTAAAATCTGTCTCTCTGGCACACACACATGCATCATTTTTAAATAAAATTCTTAAAAAAGCACAATAATAAAAAAAAACTTTTTGTTTGAAATGTATAACACGCCCATGCATCGCCACAGAACTGTCATTGAGTTTAAAAACTTGCAGCAGACACAGGCAAACACATTTACATGGCTTTGTATGTTGAGTTCCCTTTCAAAATATGGCATATTAAGCCAAATTCAAAGTTATAACATTCCCTCTTTAGTTAAAATGTTGCTCTTCAAATCCTTTAACATTTTTTAGTGTTTCTTGGACTGGAGGTCACCATCCTAGACATGTATATATAAATAGAATAGCCAAGATTGGGGTCAATGTTGCTCTATAACCCCCTTTTTTAAGAAAAAATAGATATAAACAGATACATAAATAATATAGAGCAATCAAATACTAGGTAAAAAATTGTTATATGGAAAACAGTTACAATATAACTGTTTAATTTTACCTGGTATTTGATTGCTCTATATTACTTTTTACCATTCTACACATATAGTTACAGAGAGGAACAGATTAGGGCTCTTGTCTCCTGCCAGACAGCTTTTTATAAATATTTTAATGACAAAATTTGGCTGATGGTTTTGGCTGGTGTATTCCCATCTCTCCTATCTGCATCAATGCCGGCTGTGAAGAGATGTGTTGACTTGCTCTGTGGCTGCTGGTCTTGCTGTCTGTAAACTAGGAATTGGCTGGTCTGGTCTACAGATATCAGGATCTGCTGGATATCAGCAGTGCGCTTGTTGAGCTGCATGCCAACTGAGTTAGGTGATATAGGATCATGGGATGGTGACTGTCATGCTTCATGGCAGCAATGAGGGAACACATTATGTGGCTTGGCTTGGATTATTTTGTCATTTGGCAGTGCAAGTGTACGTCTGACGGACAAGCCATATAATTTGGCATTACCATTACTTTATTGCTGTCCATTTCTTGGTTAATAAAATGGATGGATAAAGACTTTAAATAATCTAAACTTTAAGGTATAATAATATTCTAATCCACAGATCTGACAAAACTAAAAACTAAACTCATCATCAACTTTTCATCCATAATCAAAAATTGAATATTAGAAAACCAAAGGTCAGTTTAAAACCATGTGTTTGAAAATTAGAATTAAAAAATTGTGCTTAAAATTGCTGTTAATTATTCATTTGGGTTTTAAATGTTTTTTCGAATCTTTAATAGGTTCCATGAATCCGCTTTCAGAACGGTTTATCTCTAAATCATCACTGTCATCTCTTGTAGTGATAAATCCCAGTGTCTTAATGAGCATGATTTCAATTTAGAACTGACTGTTTTGAAAATCCATGGATCCAGATTTTTTCGAAACTCAGAACATTTCATCAAAAATTAGAAAATTGAGGAAATTCCATTGAAAAATTGAAAAACTTCTATTAAGTTTAAAAATGCTATTAAAAACTTTAAAAAATCCAATATAGAATATCTGACAGTTACATGCAGGCCTTTTTTTCTTCTGGAAGAATTTAAAGGGCGTGTCCACCCCTTTTTTGATAATTTTCTGTAGTGTAGGGCTTCCTCTCAAAGCCCCAACCGCCATAATCGTTTGTCCCAAAACTCCCCCAATCTATACATACATTACCTCTTTCCCCCCAGCAATCTGTCCAGCCCTTTGCTTGCATGAAACTGCAAGCAGGGGGCCGGACCGGCAGCCGCATCCGTGATTGGCTGAGAGGCAGCCAATCACAGACGCGGCTTCCGGCTGCACAGAATGCTGAGGGAAAAAGGTCATGTAAGTACATTTCGGGGGAGTTTTTGAACAATCTACTATAGCGGTTGGGGCAAGGGGAGGGAGCCCTACACTACAGAAATTATAGTGAATGAATGTGATATTACACTAGGGGCAGAGGGAAAATGAGAGTGATCGGGAGGGAGGGAGGGCTGCTCTGAGCAAGCCACAAACCTCTGAGAGGACGCCTCAGAGGCGGAAACAATTTCCCTCCAGCCAGGCTCCCTGTGTTCAGTTTCTGGGACTTTGGGCAGACATGCCAGGAGAACCCTTTGGAGCTGAGAGGTAAGGTAAGGATTTTTACACTCTACACAGTGGGACCAATAGTCCAATAGTGGGGGAGATTATAGTTTTGAGGGTGGACATGCCCTTTAAGAAGGATATAATCATAGCTGCGTATGTTTCTCCTAATGCTTGTGCAAAAACAGCTATAAAATTGCTGGGTGATTTTGTTAATAAATAATTATTTAAATATCTGAATGGAGCATTTATCATTTAAGATTGGATATTCCAAAGTTTGCTCTTGAAGCATATATTAAACCAGAATTTAAAATGACAAATGTTTGGAATAAGGATGCTTTGGGTTCTTATACTGGTATTAATTTGTAAACAAATACAGGCCTATGTAATATAAGTTCTTACTGTTAAAAATGGTGCTAATTTTGCCCCAGCCAATCAGATGTTAGCTTTCAAATGGTAGCTAACATCTGATTGGTTGGGGCAAAATTAGCACAATTTTTAACAATTAGAACTTTTATTAAATAGCCCTGATAGTGTCTTAGATTACATTAATAATTGTTATAACAATGCTACCTTTTATATAAAAAATGGTTACAAGCAAACCTAAAACTGTGGATGAACAGTAAGGTTTGAACCCCATTGAAAGTAAGAACAAAGCTTTTTAGGCAGGTAGTTAGGAGTTGGATTGCCTAGTTTGAAGTAAACTGGGAAAAGAAAAAAAAAGAAAAATATGCTTAAAGAGCATAAAGAGAAAATTATGAATGTTTAATTGCAAGTTAGAACATACTTTTTCTATTTTAAGTTTGTAAGAGATAAAATAGTATTTTTTTTTCAAGTTTAACTCATTTGGAAAAATCTTATACTTATGTTAGGCTTTTATTTGTGTACTTTAGTTCCACCTTTTACACTGTGATACTAAGCAAATTGGTTTTACAATTGAAAGCTTTAACTGTTAAAGCGTATCGCCACTGGTAAAATAATTTTTTTTGTTCTTCAATAAAACTGAATACAAAAAAAAATATTTTACCAGTGGAGATACCCTTTAATATTTCATAAAGCAGATGGATTTACAAGTTTGTGACTGACTAATAAATTATGTTCCCCATTTTGTATGCCGAGTTTGGGCATCACTCATAGATGTGTCCTCCCCTTTGTATACTTAATATTTACATTGGTGTGTCAGGCTAAATATGGGTAACACATGACTGGTAAATTGGGAACAACACCACATTAGTTGGTGTAAATAAATATGGTATTGAGGTCACCTATAGGAAGGGGGTTTCTCATTTACTGACATGGTGTGCTATCAATAAACTGGTGCTTCACTAATAAACTTAAAAACTAAAGAACTAATTATTGATTATTAAACCTAGGGGCATATTTAGAAACTATAGATAAAACTTTATAAACTTTTACCATTTTGCTATCGCAGGATATCGCAATAGCACGTATTGCCACGGCGGGAGTAATGTACTTGATGCAATAAATATGTTCATCACTGCATGCATTGCGGTAAGAAAATGGTGATCTTGTTAAAACAGGACATCAGTGATCTCTCTCCATAATTATTATTAGTATTGAGAAACAATCCACAATGTACTGACACCTTACAAGGACCCACTGATGGTCACTTGTCCATTTTCACCACCTCAGACTTGGCTGTTTTAAATGGCCGAATTTGCCATTAAAATTGCAAGCAAACAGTTATGGCCGTTTAATACATACAATCAAGTTTTTACTGCGGTGATAATCGAAATGGCGATCACGATGGCAATGACTTTTAACCCCTGGTTATTGCCGCTTTATAAATTGTCCAAATTCCCAATAATAGCAGCGAAAAGTTAAATATGCCCCTTAGTGTTTATTAGCTGATATACATAAATGGTGCACAGGTGCTTAGTTGTATTACAGTTATTACAGTTAAAGGGTATCTCCACCCCTGAATTAAACTTTTTATCATGTGTAGTCCAGCCCATCCCACCCACAACTGCCGAGTTAGTTTTGTAAAAAAATCCTCAGAAAGTTACTTGCAGACCTTCGATCCACAGGTGCTCTGTTTTTCCCGGCTCTCTGTAGAAAAATATTCTTTAACAATGTATTGTGACATGTGCACAAAAGATTATTAGTATGTCGCTATCTTCAATAGATTCTATTTACAAGTCTTGTTGTCTGCAGAGAAAGATCCAGAAAGTCGGTTGCAATATATTTCATCCTTGCCATTAAAATTTTCTCTACAGCATAGCAGAAGGTGTTATAATTTAAGCCATAGCTTTTTTTGCAATAAGAAAGAAATTTCTTCCATTTGGGGGAGACACATGTTTTAAAGTCAAATATGACAAGTTTTTTTCACTTAAACACAAGATGCGCCAAGCCAGGACATTACATGCCATCACATGTGTACAGTTATATATAAAAAAAAAATGCTGAATAACAATTTTTTAAAACTGTTTATTAAAACAAGAAAAAAAAGTAAAACAGAAAACATAAACACTAGAGGACAGCAACCAATGTGTCCTCTATAGTTGCATAAATAACAAAATTCAATCATGTTATTGTATATTCAATAAAACTGTTGCAGTATTTGTTACTCATTCTAATAAAAGCATACATATATCAGTGCTTATTATAACTCGGAAAGTGAGTTGAAGTTTTGACAGAGAGGAAGGGAAGGGGAGGAGGTACGTATGGTGTTGATATGCATATAATTATGTAGAATCTAAAAGTTGTACCTGGATAAGATTTAAAGACCTGGTTTGGGACAATTTGTCTATTCATAGGTATATGGAGGATATGGTAGACTAAGTTATGTGAGGTAGTAATAGGGTAGGAGAGTGGGGAGAATGGAAGATTCTCGCACCTCAGCACGACCAGACCCAGGCCAGCATATGAAGTTTGTAGTATCTTAGTGTTAAGATGAGGGATTGTTTATTTTGACAAACATTGGTAATCATTGGGAGATTACATATGTTCATACCATGGACCATGCAGTGCAAATACATATACTTTTCAGAAAAAAGAGCAGTATTTTTTCATCCCAATTACCTTAATCTGCCAATTCAGCATTTTGTCTGTGTATAAATAACTGCAAACGAAATACTGACTTCCTGTTTGCAGGGTAGTAGAGACCGTTATGGTATTTTCCTTGACCCAGCGCCTGGGTTGATTCAGTTGCTCAGTAAAGATCTGAGCATGTTTGACCCATCCAACAACCAATCAGTAGAAATTACTGTTAGGAACATTCCGAGGTTACATTAGTGAGCTGACATTTTAGGTTCTTCTTCTTCCCAGGATGCACCACTTCCTTGGAATGTTCCTAACAGTAATTTCTACTGATTGGCTGTTTGATGGGTCAAAGATGCATCAAACAAAGCAACTGAATCAACCCAGGCACTGGGTCAAGGGCAAGACCATAATGCTCTCTACTAGGGGTCCTGCAAACAGGAAGTCAGTATTTCGGTTGCATTTATTTATTTCTTCTAGAAAATAAGTCAATTTTTTCCTGCCCTTCTTGACACAAGGCCATTGTTCAAAAGTCTTCAATTCACAGATATAATTGCAGATGACCCCACGCCCACCTACTGCCAATACTAAGCAAGCTCTCTCTGGCAATCCTGTCATTTTCTGGACACTCTTGGACCTCCTGAAGCCTTCTTCACATTCACATTCTTCAAAAGTTTGATGGTCTGCTAAATGGTACTGTCAGGTACAATATTAATAGCAGCAATTTCCATGTATTGGTAACACAAGTATACTAAAACAAATCTGTTTTTATAACAGTCTGCCCGTATAGAGTGTTTTACAACTATACTATGACGTTAGCTAATCATTTTGTTCCAGGACCAAAATACCGTCATACTATTAACTTTTAAAGGGCATGTCCACCCCCAAAATTATAATTTAACCCGCTACTGACCCCAATGTGTAGTGTAAAAAAACCTTACCTTACATCCCAGCTCCAAATGGTTGCCCTGCAATGCTCCTCCAAAGTCCAGAAAACTGGCCACCAGGAGCCTAGCAGAGGGGGAAATTGTTTCCGCCTCTGAGGCTTCCTCTGAGAGGTTTGTGGCATGCTCTGAGCAGCCCTTCCTCCCCCTCCCTCCCGTTTTGGTCTCCCTCCCCCTAGCACAAAACCCTTTTAATATGTTGTAGGGCTTGCTCCTCCAGCCCCAACAATCTTATTTGCAAAAACTCCCCCAATCTCTACTTACCTTCCCTCTCTCCTCCGCCGTTCTGAACTACCGGCAGCCAATCACAGACGCGTCTGCCGGTCCGGCACCCTGCTTGCAGTTTGGCGAAGGATAGAAGGAAGGTAAGTTAAGATTGGGGGAGTTTCTGCAAATAAGATTAATGCGGTTGGGGCTGGGGGAGCAAGCCCTGCAACATATTAAAAGTTTTTTTAAAGGGTGGACATGCCCTTTAAAGCTAATAAAGCTGCTTGCAATAAATGAATACGCACCTGATAACTTTGGAAAATAACATACAAACAATATGAATTGACACCACAAAAATGTGGCAAAACACATTTGTGTTTGGCCATGACTATGTTTGCATTATGTGCAATTGTGTGTGTTGCATTATAAACAATTGTGTGTGTTGCTGCAATTTTGTTCATGTGAATGTGTTTGTGGGAACATAGGAAGTGTGAAGTAATGGCAGTAAGTTGGGCAATAAGACCAATTACACTTTTCCAGAGCATTGTATTAAAGGTGATGTCCATCCCCAATCTAACATTTTGATATACAGTATTCTAATCACCCCCCCAAACCTAGACCTCGCATGGCTTAAAGTTCCATGCTAAGCTTCTAAATATACTTACCAGCCTTCATTCCCTCAGCTGTCTTCTGCTGCTGTTCCGTGCCTTTTCTGTGCACAGAAGAAGCAGAAGGGGTCGGACAGGCAGCTTCATCAGTGATTGACTGAGACATACTTTTTGAGTATTATGGGCATCTGTGTGAATGTTGTTTGTGAGGCATATTTTCACATAATGTATAAGGCACAGTTAGGAACATATGTGGTGTAGTGCATATATGTGTAGTGCAGTTGTATATGTGTGTTACCAGAGATATTGTTATGTGGCTATGTATAAATTTGTATCTTCCTGAATGTATCAGATGGGTGTTGCATAGGTGGATGTGTGTAAACCTGTAAATGTATGTATATGTGCTTTTGTAGGAGTGTATGTTCATTTCTGCATGAGCTTATTAGTGTAGAGTATTAGGATCTTGCGTGGGGGCCCGGGCCCCTGCAGTTACGCCCCTTTATGTAAATAACATACAGTAAATAATTTTATTAGTAATTGTATAAATTATACAAGCATAAAAAAAAATTCTTGCCTTGTTGCTACCAAAGTGGCTGCATCCTAATAATCTTAAAGTAAAAATATATATTTATTATATTGTATGTTGTATATTTAGGAGGGTCTCTGGGACACCGTGGAAGGACTAACTGCTGGCAATATGAAATTGAATGATAGTAGATTTATTGAATCACTGGGACAGCTGTCATTGACCAGGCAAGTGAAACAAAGATTAGAGTCTACTCTTAGCCAAAAAAAAGAAAGAAAGCTTCTTAGTGCAATTTAGTCCTCAAAATCAACTTCCTGCAAGCTGCAATTATAAAGAAAATGTTATACCAGCAAGAATAAAAAGCACAAATTCAAATGCTTCCATCCCCAGCGCTTAGCATTTCCGAAAGCCCAGTGCCTCTGCTTCTGTTTACATCTGTTACCGGATAGAGGGTACAGCTAATCATGAATCATACTGTCTGAGGCTCAACTTCCATGTAGCTTAATAAAGATTATAACTGTGATCCATCCCTTCATTTCTGATAGGAATGAATCTTTTGCAGTCATGTGGTATACTTCCTGTGTTTCCAGTTTATTTAGCAACAAGTGTTTTATTAACATTTCCTGCCATTCACAGAAAGCAATTCTCTGCATGTGTGCGGTATATATATATATATATGTATATTATATATATATATATATATAATACACGCACACATGCAGAGAAATATATATATATATAGACAGATAGATAGACAGATAGATAGATGGATTTTTGATACAGACACACACCTTAAGCTAGTTCTTTTTCCCCCCCGGGTGCAATCCGAAAAACACTTTATATACAAAATAAGGAGCACTCCTGGGTCTTCTTAAAGGGTATGTCCACCCTAAATTATATTTTTTAATATAAGATTCCCCCTGGTCTCCCAGCCCCAACCGCTCTATTTATATGTTTAGAAAGCCCCCCAAACTCTACTTACCTCCCCTTCCTTCCTCCGCCGCGCTCCCGGCCCTCTGCTTGAGAGAAAATGCAAGCAGAGGGACGGGACCAGCAGCCGCGTCTGTGATTGGCTGAGCGGCAGCCAATCACGGACGCGGCTGCCGGCAGCTCACTTCGGCGGAGGAAAGAGGAGAGGTAATTAAAGTATGGGGAGCTTTCTAAACATATAAATAGAGCGGTTGGGGCTGGGAACAAGGGGGAATCTTATACTTTCAAATGGTTATATGCTAGGGGGAGGGATACGGGAGAGGGAGGGAGGGGGAGAAGGGCTGCAGTATGCATGCCAAACTTCTCCCGGAGGCCAGGTAGGAGGCAGAGTCCTATATGGACTCTGCTATGCTCCTGGTGGGCAGTTTTTGGGACTTTGGGGGGGGACTACAGGAGAACCATATGGAGCTGGGATGTGAGGTAAGGATTACACTACACTACATGATGGGGCCAGTTGTTGGGGGGATTATAGTTTTGGGGGTGGACATGCCCTTTAAGTGTTTTTATTCACACATTAGTGCAAAACATCTGGCTACGTTTTTTAAGAAAGGTCTCAGTATATAGACTGAAACGTCGGGGGTGGCCATGGCCCCTGTATATGCTAACTTATACATGGTGGAGTATAACAAAAAACATATCCTGACTGAATATGGTGATAATATTTTGTTCTATGCCTGTTTTATTGATGATGTTTTTTTGGCAGGGTAGTGAGGAGTCTGTGAACATGATGGTTCCCACCCTGAATTCACTGAGCTCCCCGGTTAGATTTAATTGCAAAAAAGCAAGTCTGAGATTGAGTTCCTTTATGTTAAACTTACATTTCTGACAACAAATACTGTCTCTTTAAGAAACAGACTGATCATAACACATTGTTACGTTTTAAAAGCTGTCATCCTTAACTTCTTAAAAAATTGCTACCGGTGGAGCAGTTCTGCGTATAATTAGAAATAATTCAGATGTCACCAATAGGAATAGACAGATACAGAAAATGAAATTCCTAGCAAGAGGGTATAACAAACAGACCCTTGAAATAGCTTTACAAAAAGCTATAGAAAAAACACAAATATATGAAAATAAGAAAAAAAGAGACAGACTGCAACACTGTCTTATGAAGAGATATAAAACCGTCCTTTATTAAGTGTTATTAGACATAGGGACATATATTAAAAACATTTAAAAATATAGTAAATTCTCTCACACATATACATATGAACAGTGTCATGTACAAGCTCTGTATAGCAGGGTTAACAGATATACCACATAATATAATTAAGTCAGGCATACTGATACCGGCCTGATGTGGGGGAAAGTACTGGAAAGAGCTTTCACGACGAACGTGTTTTGCTCCCATTGCCGGTGCATGGAGCTTCCTCAGCATGAACAAACTAGGCCTCCCGCCGATTTAAAAAGCATAGCTAAGCCCCTCCTATATGCGCGCATAAGGTGACATCTTCAAGAGACGCCCACCATGTGACTACTCTAGGTATCAAGCGTCCTACACTGTCTCTCGTGAGAGTTGGTAAAGGGGCATGGTTGTCATAGTAACTGTCCACTATGTTTAGCAGCAAGTAAGGTAACACATAAGTAACTAACATATAAGTAACAGTGTAAAGATTATGGCTCAAGCTTTAATATCAGTGTCAGGGCCCCCCGACTCTTGAGTATAAACTTTCCCATGATCCTTAGAGGACTTTAGGCCGATTATCAAAACCTGATCATTCATATAGATCCAATAAAAAATGGAGATGAATCAGGATTAAACTGATCAGTTTAAAGCAAATTGCATGTTAATCTCCTATGATCGTAGAAAACGGATAAATACGATTTATAGATCCAGTGCCGATTGCCGATTATACGTTTTCGACGATTATAGGAGATTAACATGCAGAGTTATTGGGGAGAGTGCCCCAATAATATAGAGGTGCGTATGGTTTATGCACTAGATGGAGCCTGGAAGAGATTGTTTCCCGGCCCATCTATGTAGCCTATTGACCACTAATGGCATTGTGCCGCCTCCTGCCTATATCACAGGCGATACGGCACATCGGGGGACAAGGCATCCCCCACTGTATATCAATGCGTCGGCAGTCTTACTCATTGGGCGTGGAAAAACAAAAAGATAAAGAATCAGGCACTCAACCATAATATGAGAAAAATATATATAATCCCTTTATTGTGCAACACTGGGAATAGGACACATACAGGGTTATTCAATAAAAGTTCTTATAATTAAAAATAGTGTTCATTTTGCCCCAACCAATCAGATGTTGGCTTTCAAATGTTAAATAATATCTGATTGGTTGGGGCAAAATTAGCACCATTTTTAACGATAAGATCTTTTATTGAATCTTCCTCAAGGTGCAATAATGTGCTAATAAAAACATTTAAAAACATACAAAAATCAATGATTCCAGTGAATAAAGTAGACCCATAGATTAGGGTTAGTACAAACCCCTAAACTAAATAGTAATATCCCAAACTCCATATACTCATTTGTCTGGAAGTCAACAGTCACTGTCACCAGTCACCATGGGGTATCACAGGGTTGGCAGAGGGGGAATTTATCAAGTATCCAGCAGGAATCACATGGATTGCAGTTGAGGATGCTGAACGTGTTTCGCTGCACCAGCTTTCTCAGAAGCGTACAGGTGTGCCAAAGACTTAGTCTTAAAAATCCATGTGGCCGTCTCCCAAAAAATACATCATACGCAGGCAACGTAACACACATCGGCCGTGTCATGACGTAGCCGCACATAACGGCGTATCTCAAAGGGGGGAGTAAGACCGTGTAGAGCGGAACTCGTAGCAAGATTGGTGGTGCACGTGAAGACGACAACTGCGTCATAATGTCACCGCATATAGCCAACTATTAGTATAGTAATGAGGGGCAGATGTAAGCAACATAAACAAACACCACCCCCTTTCAGCACACAAGTACGTAAGTACACAATCACATTATAGCAGAGGAGGACAGATAAAGAATATATTTACAGAAAGCTATATTAATACACATGAACAGTGACAAGTTCAAAAACATTAATAAAAAGCAGTTCAAGGATAACAAAATAGGTTATCAACAAGGAATCTTTAGGCAGTATAGATAAACTGCATAAACATATAGGTATTGATCACACAACTCCATTTAAGCATCCGATTGAAAACCCACAAAGAGCTTTTGAATCAAACATCATAGGAAGTGGATGATGGTGAGTTTCTCCAATAAAAAGAGGTAAGTATCTCAATCAACATGAAGTAGGTATGTCCAGAAAATGAGGTAGGAATCTCCAAAAAAATGAGGTAGGTATCTCCAGCAAAATGAAGTGGATATCTCCAGTAAAATAGGGTAGGTATCTCCAGCAAGAATAGGTAAGTATCTCCAGAAAAAACAGAATGAAGTAAATGATCATCTCATAGCTGCTATGGAGACATATCCGGATACAAAACTTTCCAAAAATGCTGGCAAATAACCATATCAAATAGGTAAAGTCCTCGAAAAACATCAGACAGGTGTCAGCTCCAAAGGACTGGGTAAGATCAAATAGAAGCTACATCGGAGTGGATCCACGACAAGAAGCATGAATACAGTGGACCTAAGTCATGATGAAAAGAAATAGTTAGATAAATGGTGTAAAGTCTAAAATCTAACTCTTCATTCAGTCCATTAGGGGCTAAAGTCTTGAATATGTAGATCAAACGGGCTCTCCATTCTCAACAATGTATTCTCAACTTCACCCCCTCTTATGGAGATATTCATTTTCTCCAATCCAACACATTTCAAACCTCTGTAAGATCCCCCATGTTTTTAAGGAAGTGTCTAGCAATGGTCGTAATGGTCTTACCGTCCACAGTCTGTCGTTGTACCAATCTAATATCTGAAAGGTGTTTCCTAACCTGTAATTGAGTTTTTGTATTGTTTTGCCAACATAAAGCAGGTGACATAGGCACTGAAGTGCGCAGATCATATTGTTCATTTTGCAATTAAAATAATGTTTAGAGATAAAAGATATAATCATTGTTGAATGAACGTACCTCCAAAGCATGATGCATAAATTCACAAAAAGTACAACTGCCACAGGGGTAAGTTCCTGCCAATTTCTTACCTGTTTTGTAGTCAGAAGTGTATCTCACATAAAGGCTTTTGGTTAGTGTTTCGACAAGGTTCTTACACCTTCTTGCCATCTGGTCTTTCTGCAACAAGATGGCCGATGTCAGTATCATTTCTTAATACATGCCATGTTTTTCCTAACACATTCTTAAGCAGATGCCATTCTGTTCCAAAAGTAGTGATGTATCTGATTTGTCCATCAGATCTCTTTACCCTAGATTCAAGCAGATCTGATTGATTCAAAATTCTGGCTGCCCTAGACTCTTTACCCAGAAGGGCTGGTGGGTAACCCCTCTCAGTAAACCTTGTAGTTAGACCCTTAGCTGCCTCATCGTAATTTTCAGTCAGTGTACAATTTCTCCTAGGACGTAGGTATTGACCCTTAGGAATAGATTTCCTAAGCATTTCTGGATGGGAGCTCTGAAAATGCAACAATGCATTGGAGGCAGTGGGTTTTCTAAATAAGAAAGTTATCAGATGTCCATCATGTTTTTTAATGAGAACATCTAAAAATTCCACCTGCGTGGCCGAAATATGATGGGTCAAAAAAATATTGAAGTCATTGGAATTTAAAATTCTCATAAATTCCAATAAAACTTGTCTGGGACCGCTCCACAGAAAAAAGATGTCATCTATGAAGTGGTACCAGACATCCACATATGCTGTAAAGCACAACAAATCTTCTGGGAAGACATGCTCCCTCTCCCACCAACCCAAAAACAGGTTGGCGTATGAGGGAGCACATCTCGCACCCATCGCAGTCCCTCTAGTCTAAATATAAAAACACCACTCAGTGAGCGTGGCCTCGGGAGGCTCACCCGCCCATACTACAATTGATTGGCTCTTGATAAGGGGGCGTGGCTAGTTTGAGGCCGTCACTGCCAGACATGCTGGGATTGTCCCACAGAGCGACTAATAGAAATGGAGCAAACCTACTGCAGGGTATATAAGGGGACAAATTCAACCGGCATTCTGCCTATGTCTAAGCTCCCGAAACGTGTCAGGGGTACCTGTCTTTGTTTAAGCACTCTACCTCTGGACCATGTGTGTATGTTTATCAGACAGTGACTGTTAACTGTCTGTTCTCACTTGGCCCTTTTATCTGCTTAGCATTGCAATCACTAGCACGCTGTTTGAAGTTTTTTGGCATATTGTGAGTGCCTTTTTTCAATTTTAACACATCCAGCATTCCATTCTTATTTTCTTTTAGCAGTAGGGCCTCTAGACCTGCTAGCCAGAATCATGGCTAGCAGGGTGGAGAGGCTGCTCCCACTCTCTACAGGGACACATAGGGGCATATTTATAAAGGATTGTCTTTTTCGCCAAATAATTAGCGCAGCACATCGCAGCGAAAATAGCGCCATTTGGGGCTTCGTTTCGCCTTATTTATAAAAAAGCGAAAAAAACACACTTCGCGGCTGAAAAAGGCGAACGGGCGCGATAAAGAGCGAAAAGTATCGCAGCGAAAACTTAACGCATCTAAGAAGACTGCATTGCGAAAACCATTCGAAACAAGAAAAGCCCACTAGAAAATGATGTCAAGTTCAAAATGGCCACCTCACATTTACCAAGAAGTCAGCCATGTCTTATTTAGTCAATCTTCTTAGAATTTCTCAATTGGAATACAATTTTCTTTTGCACTGCACATTCGCCTTTCTAATGTGCGTTCGCCTTTCTAATGCGCGTTCGCTTTTCCAAGGCATATTACATTCTAATGCGCGATCACCTTTCTAATGTCGCTTTTCCAAGGCATATTACATTCTAATGCGCGATCGCCTTTCTAATGTCGCTTTTCCAAGGCATATTACATTCTAATGCGCGATCGCCTTTCTAATGTCGCTTTTCCAAGGCATATTACATTATAATGCGCGATCGCCCTTCTAATGCGCGTTCGCTTTTTCAAGGCATATTACCCATTAGAATGCCTTTTCGCTCAAACAATGACTTTTCACCACCTTCAGGGTCGCGCTAATCTTTCGCTCTTTTTAACGCAAAAAACACCTTTTCGCTATTTTATAAATCGCGTTATGCCTTTTCGCTCCCTTTTCGCTAAAATTACCATTGCGAAGTAAGGCGAAAAGGGTTTAGCGATAGCTCGCGGAAACGGTTTCGCCATTCGTTAACGCTACCTTTATAAATAGCGTTAACTGTCTTTTTGGCGAAAACCCATGCGAAAAGCGAATGCGAAAACATTTCGCTACTTTTCGCTCTTTTATAAATATGCCCCATAGTATCTTTTTCCCTCTCTTTAGCCCAATCCTACTACTTATCTTTTAATTGAATGCTGTGGTGGGATTTTATCATATGTCTTTGTTTTTAATGTAAATATATTAAAAGTTGTTTTAATTACCTCTTTTTGTTGGCCGGTTGTACTTTAAATTGATTAGTTGTATGCACTTTATATAAGGGGGTCTCTTTGTTACTTGCTCACTTTATATGTAATTAACCCCAGCACACAGCTCTTTCCTTGTGGGGGTAGCTGTACGCCACTACCTACCTATTGTATATAACCCACTGACACAAGCCATTGGGACCTTATCAGATCTGACAGTAAACTAGCTAAAATTACCCTAAAAAAACCCACAATAGGTTATCGGAGGGGAAAGAATTTGAGGGATTTACTAGTCAAAACCAACCCCAACTACAAACCTACATGGTTGTCTAAAGAAAAGGAGTATTTTACAGTTGTTTCAAGTGCTTTTCAAGTCATATTATGACCACTGGTTGTACATTTGCCCATCCCCACATGGGAAACAGAATGGAAATCCGATTCCCCATTACATGCACCACTACACGTGATGTACCTTATAACATGTTACATATGTCGGCAAGACAGACCTGATGCTAAGAAGCCTCATAGATGGGCAAAGGTCGGCAATTAATGTTGCATATAGGGATGAAAATTCAGTAAAACCAGTGGCCAAGCACTTTTTATACAAACGGTAAATAGTTTAAAAAAATCCCTATGATGACAACTGTGAATTGTGATAATTTTTAATACCCCCATGCTCAAAGTTGTGTAATTAGAGATGGGCCCTAACCCAGTTCTGAATCACAGATCCGCTGAAACTCTTCAGATTTTTCAAACCGTAGAAAGTTTTTTGATAATTATCGAACAATCGAGAACTTTCAAATAGACAGTGTTTTTCGGGCATTGATAAGCCCATGACTGCCGTCCAACAGATTATTTTTCGAATCTGACGAACTGCTGTCCCTGGCTACTTTTGCCTTGACTGTCAGTGCTTCGGCCAATTGCTCGCTAGTGGCAAATGGTGAGTAGGGACAAAGGATCGTTTTGTGAGTACCCAGCTTAAGGGACAAAAAAAAATGTTTAAGACCCACAAATGGTTGTTGGATCGGAAACAAAAAGTGGTGGTCAATGGAGCTACATCTATGTGGGCTACAGTTCTTTTTTAGTTCAATAATTATTTATTAAAGCATAGTATTCGTATCAACTGTTATTTTCACCGGTTTTTTTTTTTGTACAATTATCTTCACATTGCGTTATTTAATTACATTTAGATTGTTTTTTCACTTTTAGCTTAGTCATTTTTTAACATATAACAAGCTAATTAAACATTAACAATTTAGTCATTTTTTCAAAGAGGGAGTTATGGAAAGAAGAATTTCCTTGGGTTGTACTTGGGAAGTCTCATCTTTCATGCAGGTTTTAGTTGTTATAATGTAATTTGCATTACTTCCATCCAAGTCTCATCTTTCAGGCAGGTTTTAGTTGTTATAATGTAATTTGCATTACTTCCATCCAAGGATTCCAGTTTACATTGAATCTCAGTAGTTTATCGTAGAGGTGAGGTGTTCATTTCTATACATTAACATATTTTATTAAGTATCTCTTTCATTGAGGGGCATGTGCCTTTCCAGTGTGCGGCTAATGAACACCTCACTGCTGTGCATACATTTTGGACAATATTCTGTTATTTTGGGGTAATTCGTCTTTGGAAGGTTAAACAATGCTTCCCATGGGTCGAGTGTCATTGGGGTTCTTAGTACCTGGGATAACCAATCTTGGCATTCGTGCCATAATTCTTGAACTTTTGGGCAGGTCCACCAGCAGTGGAGGCTATCTGCCTTTCCTCCACATCGCCTAAAGGATACGGGTGTTACTAGTGGGTATATTTTATTTAGTAGTGCTGGAGTTTTGTAAATGATTTTTCTTTAATTATTACATTGTTGGAACATTTATATGAGTTCTCTAGGGCTTTTATCCATTGGTCATCAGAGAGAGTGGCCCCTATGTATTTCTCCCATTTTTCTATGGCCGTTGACCTGAGAAGTTACTTATCATACCATAATAGATTATATATGTATGAGATTAGGCCTGATCCCCTTGGGGATCTACTACATATTTTGCCTAATTTTGGGCAGTCAGTCATATTGGCTTTGGGGTAGTTTTCTCTTACGAAGTGTATAATTTGAGAATATTGGAACCACATCCTTGGGAGTATTTTAAATTTTTCCTTTGCTTCCTCCCAGGTCAGGGGCCTGTCTGCTGTAACTCTGTAAGTCCTCCACTCTATGTATTCACTTTTTTTTCCATACCAAGCTGAATGTCTCTGGTATGCCTGGAGCAAAGGAGGGGTTTCCCCACAATGGGGTGTATTTGGATACATTTGTGATGTGTCCAGGTGCTCAAATATGCTTGTCCCACATTGGTTTTCCAGAGTCCCCCTGGTCTATTGCTACTTTTGGTCCACAGAAAGATAGTTAAAGAAAATGGGGATGAGTGTGCTTGTTCGATCTGGACCCACCTGGCTAAATGTGGACCTGGTTCCCAACTCATAGTTTGGGCTACTCTTGCAGCCCGGTAGTATTGTTCTATCATCGGGAGTCCCCATTCACCCTGGTGTCTGGAGAGTGCTAGTAATTGTCTTCTGATTCTGGGTGTCTTGTATTGCCAGATAAACCTACGTATCATTTTTTGAATCTCTCTAAAGTGGTTGGGTCTTGGCGAGAGTGGTAGGGCTCGGAACAAATACAGTAACCTGGGGAGGATGGACATTTTTACTGCTGCTACTCTACCACACAGGGAAACCCTGTAAGGTAACCAGTCATTCAGATCTTTTTTTAGTGTTTGTATTAGAGGGGGATAGTTATGATTGTATAGTGTTTCTGGTTTGCTGGCTAGGGAGATTCCTAGGTACCTAAAGGATTCCTTTGCCCATTTAAACATAAAGTTTATAGTTATTCATTTGATAGTTGTTTTTGGTAGATGGAAAGGATTCCTTTGCCCATTTAAACATAAAGTTTATAGTTATTCATTTGATAGTTGTTTTTGGTAGATGGAAAGGGTAGGCTACAGTTTTATTGGGGTTTACTTTAAATCCCGAGACCCTGTCAAATCTCTCTAACAGACTGTATAGGTTTGGTAGGGAGGTCAGGAGCTTAGTCAGTGATAATAGGGTATCGTCAGCGAAGAGTGCTATTTTTTAGTCCTCTCCCCCAATTTTTATCCCATAGATATTTGGGCCTGCTCGCACGCTTGCAGCCAAGGGTTCTATACACAATGCAAACAAAAGTAGGGAAAGGGGGCACCCTTGTCTGGTTCCATTAAAGGAACACTAAACCCCCAAAAATAACTCTGTGCCATTCGTTTCTATTATTCACAGTGAGGTGAGAACGCTTATTCTCACCTCCCTGTGAATAATAGGACGCTCGGGGGACCTAGCACTTACCTTACCGCCGCTCCACTCGCAGCCACTCCTTCACTGAGAGCCGCTCTGTCCCGACTGTGCACCCTATCTTTGGCGCATGCGCGCTAATACAAAAGATAGGGCGCGCAATCGGGAGAGAACAGCTGTTCATTGAAGGAGCGGCTGCGAGTGAAGCGGCGGGTAAGGTAAGTTCCAGGTCCTCCGAGCGTCCTATTATTCACAGGGAGGTGAGAATAAGCGTTCTCACCTCCCTGTGAATAATAGAAACAAATGGCACAGAATTATTTTTGGGAGTTTAGGGGAGTTTACAGCCCCTTTAAGGATAGGGATATTCTCTAATTGGTATCCCATATGTGTTACTCTAGAGTTTGGTGTAGTGTATAAGGCCATGGACTCCGCATGCATACAGGGCCAGATTTCCCACTAGGCCACCTAGGCCGCAGCCTAGGGCGGCACAGCCACCAGGGGGGGCAAAATAAAACAATTTTTTTTTCAAGTTAGGCAGTATTGCATCCCCATATTAAATTTACAAAACGCACATTATTTGGCCCACAACAGAGCCTTACCGGTCTCTGTTAAATGTGCAGCGATTACTGATTTGCTATGGGCACCAGGTCCCTCTCCCACTCACAAAGCTCCGCTTCAGCCAATGAATTACCGCGTACGGGAGGGGGAGCGGAACAGGAAGTGCAAGTTAGCTGGCCTAGGGGAGAAAAAAGTATAGATCCGTCCCTGCATGCATAGGTTCCTTTTGTCCCGAATTTTGACAGAATCGCCTGGAGGTAAGGCCAGGCTACCCTGTTGAAGGCCTTCTCTACATCAAGGGACAAAAACAAGGATGGTAGTGCTTGTGTATCTGCAATGTGTAGTAGGTTTAGAGATCTTCTTATACTGTCCGTAGTTTGTCTATTCAGAATGAAGCCTGATTGATCTTGAAGGATCAATCTCAGTAGAATATTGTTGAGTCTTAGTGCTAGTATTTTGGAGAAGATTAATGATATTGGACGATAATTTGAGCATTGAGTGGTGTCTTTTTCTGTTTTCGGGATCACTGATATATATGTCTCTAGGAGGTCTGTGGAGATTTTCTTTGTCCCTTGTAGTATTGCGTTAAAGTAGATGTTCATATGGGGGTGTAGTATTTTGAAGAGTTTGTAATACATGATTGTGAAACCGTCTGGTCCTGGGGATTTACGATTTGGAAAGGATTTTATTGCTCTCAGCAATTCCTCCAATGTTATTGGTGAGTTTAGATTGTGTAGTTCCTCTGTTGTAAGGGTAGGAAGATTAATAATGCCTTCTAAGAATTCGTCTATTTCGGCTTTAGGGTTCTGGGTTTGTAGGATAGTTCGCCCATTGTACAACTTCTGGTAGAAGTCACCAAACATCTGGGCTATTTTCTGCGAGTCATGTTCCAGGTTTCCCTGAGTGTAGCGCAGCGGCAGCAGTTTATGGGCTCTGAGTTTTGAGGATAGCTTACGTGCCAATAGTGTCTGGCTTATTGCTCTTTTCAAAAAACTTCTGTCCTGTCATGTGTAGAGCTTTCTTTGCCTTGTCTGTTAGTAATGTGTTTAGTTCCATTTTTAGGTTTGTGTATTTTAGTTCTTTTGTTTGTGACTAATGTTCCACCAAGTCCTGTTCAGCCCTACTTATTTTAATTGTTAGGTCTTTAATTTGCTTAATGTATCCTTTTTTCTTGATGGAGGCTATCTGGATTAATCTACCCCTTAGTACAGCTTTGTGGGCTGCCCATATTGCGGAGAGTGAGCTGTCTTTAGAGGTGTTGTGGGCTTTTTAACAATTGTATTGTTTGAAGAACGCACTCCTGTAGACTTTGCTCTTTCTTTATACGTTTATTAGTGACATGCGTGCACAACATTTCGGGGTGTGTCCCCCTTCCTCAGGTGCATAACCACAACACACACAGTGCAACATTTTATTCACAATGCTCCACCCCCTTTCAGGGTGTCGCCTACAACATCATGATTGTGATTAATTGATTTAAACTATATATTAAAACATGATTTATACTGTTAATATCACTAAAACCTTTTAAAATGCATTTTTAGTTATTCTGTGTCTTTTTACTTTAAAACCATTTCATTAGTGACAAAGTGCCTATGCTTACTTTAAAGTGCTACGTTACTAAAGTGCTACACTGTTTAAAGTGCTCTAATGTGTTATTATAAAGTGCTTTACAACAAGTGCTTAAAATAAGAGCATTACAATCTAAAACCACCTTTGGATCTACTAATTAATTTTTTTTTATATGTTATTGGTTTCTTCTTTCTTTTTGTTTCTATTTTGTTTGTTTCTTTTCCAGGTTATCTTCCCTTCCATTCCTGTGGATCAAGTAAATTAGGTAAGTATTTACAGGAAACATCTAAAGTTCATTTCTTCGTTTAGGCCTTTTGGATGCATGGTGTTGAGATAGTGTATCCAGTGTATTTCTCTCTGTAGGAGCTTTTTATCCTAATTTCCTTGTTGTGGGCTACAGTTCTAAGTGGAGTGCCTCAGTGTTTTGTACTGGGGCCACTTCTTTTTAATCACTTAATAAATGACTTAGAAGGGGGCATTGAGAGCAAGGTCTCTGTGTTTGCTGATGACACTAAACTATGCAGAGCTTTGGAAACTTCAAATAATGTGCAATTGCTGCTAGCAGACTTAGATGGATTATCAAAATGGACAGCAGAATGACAGATGAGATTCAATGTTGATAAATGTAAAGTGACGCATTTGGGGTAAAAATAAATAACTTTAGTGAATCGCCACAAAAGATTTTGGGGTTCTGGTAGATAAACTTAGCTGTAGTAAGCAATGCCAGGCAGCCATGGCTAGCAAGATATTGTCTTGTATAAAGAGGGGAATAGATTCAAGGGATATAAATATTATTCTCCCTCTTTACAAGGCACTGGTAAGGCCCTTATTTGGAATATGTGGTGCAGTTTTGGAATCCCACATACAAAAGGGACATCTTGGAAATGGAAAGAGTTCAAAGAAGGGCAACTAAAATAATAAAGGGAATGGAGGGGCATGACTATGCAGACAAGATTGGACAAGTTAGGGCTGTTTTCATTGGTGAAGTGATGATTGCATGGGCATATGATAACTTTATACCTTTGCCTCAAATCATTGGATAATTTTGTAATACATATTTACAGTAACCTATTTGAAATGTAAAGTCATGTCAGTTTGAATTTCAGTCGTAATGCAGTTTATTCATATATAACCCACCCCTCCCATTGATCCCTATGGGGGAAAACTGTAAATAATATCCTTATAATTTGTGCACTACTATGTAGTAACATGCCGATTATAACACAGAAGTGGAAACTTACCCTTTTTATGTTTTAAATGGGGAAGGGGGGGGAGTAGGGGGGGTTATGTATCCCCTACTGTAAAATCATAGGGATATTAGAAGTCACCTCGGAGCAGTGTTCCCACTAAGCTGGCCAGCGCACACATATTAAAGTGGTGCGCACTAAAAATCTTCACAGATTAAAGTGCTGCGGTACGGAGCACACAAAATTTAATTTTGCATGCGCACAGAAAATATATTTCTGTGCACAAAACCAATTTGAGGTTAGAGGGAACATTGCCTCAGAGTTCTGTGCACTGTATAAAAGCACTCAGCCTCAGAGTTCTGTGCACTGTATAAAAGCACTCGGCCTGTGGCCTCATGCTTTTATATGGTCTCGAATTTCCTTGGTAACTAATATCCTTAGAATCTACAGTAGGGGGTACATTATCCACAATATAAATTGATATGAATTGATGTGAATCAGCTACATGACAAACTCTCATCAAAATATTTAGTAACATTACTGCATAAATGGGTTAAAAAGATACTTGCAAAAAAAGACTTTGAGTTTCACCTTCACCAGCACACTTACAGCACACTTTATTTTGTATTTTTTTTTTTAAGATTTTAGATTTTTATAGAACAGGATTTAACAGATTTGAATTTGCATCACAGGAGCCTATAGACACAAAATGCCTAGTGTCCTTAACTCCACCCCACAATACTGGCCAGAATATGGGGAAGGGGGTGGGGATGGGGATGTGCTTTGAAACTAGTACTTTCTGATGTCAGATACTTTTTAAAAACCTTACGTGCTGCAAATTAATTTGCTAATAGTGGGGGATCAAAAAGGGAGAGAGATTGACAGCCATTCCTGCAACTGTATGCGTTCCTAGGCATGTGGCTACTATGTCTAATGGTAAATCCTGCCCTGGGCTTTAAAGTTCCTTATAAAATAAAGTTTCATTATTCTTATATTTATTTCATCTTTTCTATTTAGTCATAAGGGGTAACCACTAAGGATTCAGTAGTTTTTACACAGCAAAGATGGCTAGTAAGAACGCTAACCAAAACCGCCCCCCCCCCCAACAAGTTAGGCTGCTTTTCACAGTATCTGCATTACTGGTGTCCCACCTTACCATGGCAATTCCTGGGTGTTTCTCGTGGACTTTGGCACACATATTTACTCATAGATTAAGATGAGAAAAAAAAAATTTCAGTATAGTTTCCCTGACTCCCAAGGTTTCACAATTGAGATTTTATTATTATTATTATTATTTATTTATATATTGTAGTTCTAGTTGATCCAGGGATCTTTTTTTTTTGGTTTTTTGCCTTCCTTTGTTAGGTGGGGTAAAGAGGAGGGTGTAAAGGTTGGACCTGATGGATGTATGTCTTTATTCAACCTCAATTACTATGCTACTAATAATTAATAGCATTTATTTACATAATGTAAACAGTAAATATGTTAGCTGAGTATTTGGATGACAGAATGGTGAAAATATGCTTAACAACAGAATGCGATAAATGACTGATGCCAATGTCAATGAAAGGTTACAATGTTAAACCCATTTACCCCACATATGAGCACCTTAAGTAGAGATATAATGTTACTCATTTTAAAGATCACTCTATGGATATTAGTTGACAACAAGCTAAAGGGACAGTTGAGCTTGACCTGGCAATGAAAACTCAATTCCATACATTCTATCACTTGGTGTTTTATTTCCAATAGGAAAGGACAGCAAAGCAACCCAGAGTGGCTAAACTGTTCCTTCGTCTTTTGTCATGTGATTGCCCCAACTAGGTGCATCTACAGCTTGTGGGCTTTGCTGCTTAAATGCTCAGCTGTTTCTTTTAATATTCCCTGTTACACTACAGGAATAAAACAATCAAAGACTGACACTATAACAAGCTAAAATAAACCTTAGAAGCTGTAACAACAGTAGTGGGATAACCACAAAATGCATTTCTCATAAGTGAAACACATAAACAAAGTAGTAGTATAACATACTACTTTTGATCTCTGTCATAAAGAACAATATTTACAGTCACCATACATTAATGTGATCTTGCAATCTTAAAGTGTATGTATACTGAAAAAATGACTGCGTCATATTAATCTATAAATAAATACATGTAAGTAGCACTTACTTGCCTTTAACACAATACTTGTTTTGCTCAGGCTCGGACCACTGACCTATTTTCCCACATGCCAACTGTAAAAACTGCATACAGCACACCAACTGTCAAGCCATTCCAGCTACAGCAAAACTGCTTAAAGAAATGTTTAAACGTAAGATGTTTCAGATTGGATATCTAATGGAATAGGGCTCAGATCAACAAAAAAAACGTTACAGCGATAGTTGGGATGAATTATAGTTTCCACTAATGGGTAATTTAGAAAAGCAAACTTTCCAGTGTACATACCCTTTAAGGGATGTCTGTGTGTCCTATAGAACATACTATTGGTGACCAATGCACCAGAAACATTAATGTATTTATACACAGAGATTCTATCACCACACAAGCCTTTTCTCTAGAGCACATAATTGTAACTAATCTGTCTTTTAAGTTCTCCCAGTCTCCTTAAAGGATAACTGTATTGCCTCAATGCATTTTTTTTAAAACTGCTTTCAAAAGAGTAAAGGTATGCAGTCCTCCCCAAACATTTTTTTTTGATATTGAGCTTCTCTCTGCCTTCAATTAGCCATGCTGTGAAGGGGGCGTAACAATTCTGTCTGCCTGTAACTGTCACTTAAAGCTAGCATGCGAGAAAAAACACTTCTCCACCCACCCTTGATCAGCTTCATTATGTAGGCTGTACATCCTAGCAACCGAACAGTTCAAGTTGACTGGCAGAGGAGGAGAGAGGTTGTAACAGACATTCCCACCGGCCATTGACAAGTAATATGTTAACAATGGCCCTGGGCCATCTAGGAGGCGGGCTGTTAGCACTCATCTTTGCTGTGTGATATCTAAGGGAGAGCAGCATGGTTGTAAATGTGAGTAAGCGATTTCAGCTGCTGGAAGTGTGGACATGTAATGGGGGTAATGTTGCTTTTTTTGATATTGTTGTCCTTTAATCATTTATTTGCCCTTTTCTGAACCCTTTCCATTTCCAATGTCCTTTTGATATAAAGAATTCCAAACCTGTATAATCCAAAAGAGGCATTACCAGTGCTTTGTAAAAAGGGAGAAAATGTTTTTCTACCTTGAATCCATACCCCTCTTTATTCAAGACAATATCTTGCTGTCTCTAGCTGTTTCCATCTAGCACTGCTTGCTACAATTATATTTGTTATTCACCAAAACTACAAGATCTTTTTCTAACAGAGATTTACTTAAAGGGCATGTCCACCCCCTTTTTCAACTTTTGCTATATTGTAGGGCATGCCCCCCAACCGCTATATTCTTACACAAAAAACGCTTCCCTTCTCTACTTACAGCACCTCGTTCCTTCACTGTTCTGGTCCAGCTCCCCTGCCCACCGGAACTGCAAGCAGGGGGCCAGACCAAACCTAGGTTTTGCATAATCCATAAGTTTTAAAGAAAAGTAGAGCGTCTGTTGCCCTTTGAAACACATTTTTTCCGATTTGGCTTCCAAAGGTAAGTAAGGACCTGTTTTACTTGGTCCTTATGGAAGGCAAGATCTTTGACTTCCACATAATCTAAAAAATCCCTTAACAGGTTAAAATAATAAAAAAAACAGACAGGATGAATCCTGCACCTGCAGGGGAAGTAGAAGGCCAAATGAATACTCACTGCAAGTTATCCTGCATATACTCCTGCATAGCTAGGCTCTGGCTCCCGTAAGTATAAAGAGGATAGGTGCAGCCAAGTGAGAGTATACTGTAGTTCTTGGAAACAGATAAATAGGATAATAATAGTATCAATGGTGAGGAAATGGTTTCTCCAGACTTTTTACAGAAAAGTCTTGATACTGTGAAGATAGCAAATTAAGGTTTGCACAACTTACAGGAATAGGTATCTTGGCAAAAAGTGCTCCAATGGGTAACCTGGTTACAGGAACAATCAATGATGGGGTTGTGTAAGTGGAGCCATAAAAGACCCAAAACAATAGGAATAGGACAGTCTATAATGAAAAAGGTTATTTCCTCTTTGTGCAGAGAATCAACCATAAGTATAGTTTTACCAGTAGTCTTAGAGATGACATCAGAAGAAAATGGTTTATCGTCAATGCAGTACATTTGAAGAGTATTGGACAAGGGCAGAAGAATTATTTTAAAAAGGTGGAATCCAAAAAATTAGCCCAATAGTCCAGGAAGAAAGTCCAGAAGGTCAAAGGTTCCAAACTGGGAGAAGAAAACAAATATTGATTTTATCTCAGCCAATCACTGACGTGGATGCCGGTCCGGCCCCTGCTGCTGTTTCTGTGCACAGAAAAGGCACAGAACAGCAGCTAAAGGCAGCAGAGGGAACAAGGGCTGGTAAGAATACATGTACATGCATAGAAGCTCAGGAATACTGTAGAAGCAAGGCAAACATATTAACACAGCAGTTTTTAAATGAGTTTAAGTCACACTAACTGATTTAATATCGGTTAGCGCAACTTTATCCCTTTCATTGGGCCAGATGAACGGGTATTGCAAATACATAGAAAGGTGCTATCCACTCTCAAACACTCCAAAATCCCCTTTTTTAGGTGGGCATATATTCTGTAACGAATAACTAAACTCACTTATACAGCAGAGTGGCTTGGGGTACCAATGCCCCGAACCCTGTGCATATGAATTAAAACCACAACACTGCAAGCAAAGCACATCAAAAACAACTTATCCACAATAACTCACCACCTGTCGAATGTGACCAGGGTGCAAATCCACCCCGGGTCCATCGCTGGACAACAGGTGGATGCAAACTATATCAGTCAAGAACTATTCATTACATACAGTGTTAAATACCCTATATACTTGAGTATAAGTTGATCTGAGTATAAGTCAAGGTACCCATTTTTACCTGAAAAATGAATAAACCTGATTGACTCGAGTACAAGTCGAGGGTAAAAATTATGACCACTACTGCCTTCTGATTCTGTATTGTTTTGAGGCTTTAGTTGCCCTTTAAATGGACAGCAGAATTCCCATACAGTAATAGCCCAATCCAGTATGGCTACTGTATGGGAATTCTGCTGTCCATTTAAAGGGCAACTAAAGCCTTAAAACAATAGAGAATCAGAAGGCAATCTTTTCAACAATACCTCCTGAATCTGTATTGTTTTAAGGCATTATTTATGTTGCATATGTTCTTAGGAATCCCTCTGCCGAGTAAGACCAGCGCCAAGTAGTGACATCAGTCACCAGTACAGTGGATGCGGAAGCGAGCAGCTGCCGGATTAGAGGTGAGTGACCCGAGTATAAGCAGAGGTAGGATTTTTAGTTTTATTTTTTTAAAAGCCTAAAAACCTAGACTTATGTTTAAGTATATACGGTATGTACGGGACTGATATCTCTCGGTATAGTTTGCATCCACCTGTTGTTGCTTTTCTACTTTCGTATTGCAAAAGGCACCAGCGCATCCGTCACAACTAAATCAGTATGTGCTTTGCGCATTTAACAGCGTAGCTATTTAACACCAGCTAATTGCTGGCGTTAAAGTTGTGCTGTGGGTAAATCCTGAAGTTTGAAGTTTTTCACTGTCAATACTTAAAACTGGTCACAAAGAACACAAGTTGGCAGTGAAATGTGTTATAGCTACATTTCTGTTTTGTCTACAGCTGAATTGTGGGTTTCACATTTTGGAGCCTGCCCCGGCATCTTTCCTTCTCCACACCTCCTCTGCCTTCTGTAGTCCAGTGAGCCTCCCTCATCATTCTACAAAGCCATTGCTTGAATATTGAAAGTCATTATTTCAGTGACAAAGCAATGTGTAACACAATGTCAAGCGTAGGGAGATCTAACTATGGCATTTAATAAAATAGAATCAGCAGGGTAAAGTTTAGTAGACTCGGGGCAAAAACTGCAAAGTTTCTTTGAAATACAGAATGGAGCACTATTAAATAAATATTGTGTAGACAGGTAATTTATATCCAGGTTTCCCGATAAAATGTTATATGAAATTACCATTTCACTTGAAGATAGTAATTTTAGCAATGACAGAATATCATGCTACCTAGTAAAATTAGAGTTAAATGTTTACTTTTTCCTCCAATGTGTATGCTAGTCCTTTAAAGCCCAGGTCTACTTTTGAATGGTTTATTTTGCCTGTGCGTAAATAGTAAAGTACAAAATTTACTGATATTTATTGTTAGTCTGCCAGTGGAGATTAATTTGTTGAGTAGTTGAGGAATCTCCACACTCAGTTGTAGTGAAATGAATTGTCTCTTGAACCTTGTTACCTAAACCTGCCTGATCAGCATACCACATGTAATTTCACGATGACAGATACTGACCCTATAAGGGACATGGTATAGTTACATTTTCTGACTTTTTGAGTTACTGTTTTCCTCTATGATATGAAGCAGTAATGTTTGTATAGATTTGGGCTGTAGAGGTACTGCATATTTTGAAAGTGATTTAAATGTATACCAAATATGTACTAAATGAAGGATTTTTATGTTTCTTCAATTAGTGTTGCATTAGGGTCTTTGTTTTTTGTGATATATAGTTAGCCTATACATTCACCTCCCCTATTATAGGAATCGGATAATAGGGATCAGGTGCCCTGAAGTTTGTGATGGTGGAAATAAAGTTGGCACACCAAGCATTTTGGCCTAACTAATTATGTGGCCTATTCCAGACACACAAATTCAATCATCTGTTTCAACCCATTTTGCATAAGATTCAATTGAAAACAATCCAGCCCTTAGATTAGAGACAAATGTGTGCCCATTGGTAGGGATTTACAGAGAATATGGCTAATTGATGAGGCCGCAAAAAGTAAAGAGGCACAAGTCATCACAGAGAAGGTGACAAATTGCTCAGTGTCTCCATCTACTAGAATACTGCCAATTGTAGATGCAAGAAGTGAAAGCAAAAGAAATACAGCAGCCACTATCTATATAAAAATAAAATATAAAAAGATGAAACTTGATATTCTATTTTTTTTTAAACCAAGAATTAACTCATTATAGGCAAGATTTTGGGTTAAAAGTATTTTATTTAAGTTTTAACCAATTCATAAAGAACCATGAAAGAAGTTGCACATGATTACAAATGTTCTTACTGTTTGCCTAGAAGGCTTTAAAATAGTTTTGTTTGGATAATTCCAATGTTTCATTTTTTAAAAAAAAAAATTTAAATGATTAATTGTGCTCTGACAAAGGCCCTTTTTTTTTTAACTGTTAATGAAGTCTTCATGATACACTTACCGGAATAAATAATGTTCAGTCTTATCAATAAATGTGCCCACACAACTTTGTCTATATTTGGCTTACCGGAATCAAATGTTTTGTTTGCTATGTAAATCCACTACTTTTGTGGGGTCCAACAAAAAACACTTATATATGTTATATATATATAAAACACTTCTATATGTCATATGTTCATAAAAAAAAAACTTAAAACATTAATGTTTAAGCAAGCTTTGACACAGGAAAATGGATGCAATATTTATAAACAATTTTGGCTGGGGGGTAGGTTGGGCATCATTAGCCTGGTATGATATTTCAAGACATGACTTATTTTTCACCACAATAAGATGAAAAATAGATGGGAAAGGATCATTGTTGGGTAAACTTGTTTATTTTTTCTACTGATAGGCCATGCTATATATTGCTGGTATATCTACTGGTAGGATCAGATGGTTGTTGGACCCTTTGTATGTATTAGGTTGTACATGTTATTATGCCAATATTGTGGATTCAGGCTGTATCCGAGAACATACTTTCTAAGGGGTAAAACTTTGCCTGTTGAAAGACTAGAGGACTTTGACAGTTTTAGCAGAATAACATAGTATATAGTAGATTTCTGCCCACACACAAAACAGTCTATCAGTTTTTCTCTCAGGACTGGACACAATATCATTTGCAGGAACAATTACATTCTTTACTTTAGTACAAAAGAGGAAGATTATGTCTCTTTCATTTTATACTAAAACAGTACATTATTGCCAACACACCACTTTGAACATATGGCCAATAGGTAAGGCGTTGTTCGTTGATGTGGTAGGACAGATCACCAACAACGCCAAACCAAGTGGTACGAGCCTTAAGAATACAATACCAAGTTGGCAAGAACCTCTTGTCCTATAGCTCAAGGAGGAAAGAAAAGGTTTTACAAACATCATCTGCATAAAAATAATTAAAAAAAAAAAAAAAGTCAAACAGGAAACTTAATTGAAATATATTTTATACTTATTGTTTAACTACAAGTTCTGAGATTTATTTTATGAAATCTTAAAGGGACAGTTCAGCAGAAATTATCAATATTTGTTAAATTGTTAGTTTGTGTAATGCATACTTAGTTATTCTACATATTCTCTTCCATTTTGAAAAATCAGTTGATTTCATACCCTTTGCTATTCCCTGCTGTTGACATTAGTGAGCTGGCATTTCAGGTTCCAACAGTCCTTATTCTTCCCAGGATGCACCACATCCTTGGAATGTTCCCAACAGTAATTTCAAATGATTGGCTGTTAGATGGGTCAAACATGCTCAGATCTCTACTGAGCAACTGAATCAACCCAGGCGCTGGGTCATGGGCAAGACCATAACGGTCTCTACTAGGGGTCCTGCAAACAGGATGTCAGTATTTCGGTTGGATTTATTTATACACAGACAAAATGCTGAATTGGCAGATTAAGATCATTGGGATGGAAAAATACTGCTCTTTTTTCTGAAAAGTACATGTATTTGCACATATGTAGCCTTACAGCTACAGATATGTCCTTATTATTCAAATAAGTTGCATCAGGCTTGTCAAATGGTGCACCAGTGCAATATGGTTTGTTGTGGGACTGTCAAAGGTATCTCATAAATTTGTGGTAGGGTTACTATGTTTTCCTTTCAACCAATCACATATAAAATATACATGCTGCAAGGCTAAGTAACAGTTTAACAAATGCATGCTGAATGGCTATACAAAACCTGTCTGCAAGATGCTTCTAAATACTGGCCAGGCGTTCATTTTAGCACGCCCATTTTATACATACTTATTTTTAAAGGAAAGGCCCCAGGTTAAACTATACTATAGCATGATACAGTATAGCATGGAAGCAGTTGGGAACTGCCAGAGGATTCAGCAAGGGTGCAAGCTCACGGGTAAATTTTATAATCTTCATTCCTGGCTCTTGTTAGATTAATTTAAGAATGAGAGGTAAGACAAAGCTCCTTTATTTCCCATTCTTTAATTAAGGAGAAAAAGAATAGGTTCACTTTTTGAGTGAAATAGTGATGCATGGCAACATTAGTTGCTACTGAAAATATATTTATCTCCCCCTGCTAATGCTATTATCAATATGTTTATTACAGAGCAGAGAGGGGGGATCACGTCACAGGGATTTGATTGACAGTCCAAGTAGGAGTAGAGGAATGCAATCACGTATTCTTCTAACTAGTGTATCTCAGGACAGAGAGGGAATCTGAAAAAAGTGAAGACACTGTAGGGGTTGTGGGGAATTATAGAACACATGGAAAGAAAGAAAAAAAAGTTCATTTTCCCAATATAGATGCCCTTTAAAGACATTGGAGTGCTGCAAGAAAACAACTGCTTCAAGGTGTTTCCAGTAATTTAAAAGAAATTAAAATATATGCAGCCATTTCATCTTTTTAAAACATCCCTCATTTGACAAGATTGCCAATTTCTGTTGATGATTACCCATGGCCAACAAACAACCTCTGCTAGTTTGAGCCAATAATGATCACGTGTGCCAAAATGAACAATCACTCCCTAAACAGAGTACATAATTTAAGCGTATTTGTTAAGTGCACAAATTCATGGAAAATGTCAATGGAATATATAGTAATTAGAGAAGTTGCATGTGTATGGACCCTTTATTATACTTTTATACAGGTGGTACACAGCCCTTTACTATGCTGTTTCTGGCCGGTTCCCCAGAAGTCACCCACAGCAAAACACAACGTGCAGCATTTTACTTGTGGTAAAACATCTAGCTCAGAAAAATGAATGCCGTCCATGTGAACGTAGGCTTAGAAACACTGCTAAATGTGACAGTACCCTCAATACATTGTCAGTTATTCAATTTAATATGGGCTGTATCACTTATATTATCCCCTTGAGTGCTATTAACATATGACCTGTTTCAGTCCAACCATCACTAAATATATATATATATATATATATATATATATATATATATATATATATAAATATAATTGAGGTAATGGTTTTCATATTGTTGTGAATTTAAAATCTTAACTCTTAAAAAAACATTTTTGATTACATACCATTTTTTTTTTTACCAACTCCAGTCACCTTATTTTAACAGATTACACCTGAATATGACATGACCTATTGGAGAACTGTCTGCAGTTAAGCAGAAGGGTCAGTTTTATACAGGAGTTGTTTTTTAAATGTTTATTTCAAAATTCCTCAACATAACTGCCTGTCTAAAGTTGTTCTAGTTTCTCATGACTGCAACCTGATCTCCTATAAACTATTAATGCCTTCCCAACCATCTCCACCCACTTCATTATGCTTTCAATTGCTTTTACAAACATGAACGCCTACACGGAGAGCCTACACACTCACCCACTAATCATTTGGCTTCTGACTGAATATTCCCTCCCACTTAGATAAAATATACACCTCCCATCTATTCATGACTCACAAATGCATGTGCCATGGGAAAGAAACAATCCATGTGCCTATCTATAATGGCCTCTGATAAATGTGTTTACTTTTTTAATATATGGATAGACAACATTACAAGCATGGGATCTATCCTTAACATACAGATATCAAACAATTAAGGGGAAGGAATCATCAACAAAACATTAAACAGCCATGCACTGCACATTCAAGGCAATTCCTACACTTCAACATTTCTACGCCTGTCACTTAAAAGGTAAGTCTCCTGCACACATACCCTATATATTGGGCTGTGTAGGTGCCTCAGTAACATTAAAGCAGGTGATTGGTTCCCCCAACCCAGATTTACAATAAATACATTAGAACAGACACGAATAGATGACACTAGAGACAAATCACCACAGTAAATATTAAGGGTGAGATGCAATACATTTCAGTATCGCAACTGACCAGCACTTGTTCCTGCGATGTAGTAACCACTTTGCGACTGTTATTGCATCTTGTGAATGCGAAAGGTAAGTTGCAACCTTTTGCACAGCTTTAAAGCCACAAACCGACTTTAATTTTGGTGCAAAAAATGTGTACAATAATCATCTCTACATTTATTGCATCGCTTGCAATTTGAGCAATTGAGCAATTTCCAAAAGTCTTTGGAAGGGGTGCAAGTGATGCAAAATGAGTAAGAAACCCTTGCTAACCCTATATTACATCGGTTAGCATGGGTTTTGCACTTATTTTTCCCCTTAGCACAGGATATTACATCCCCTTGTAAAACGTCTTAGGAGACGCTGATCAGCTGATTGAGAGCTAGAACCCACCACCTCCAATCCTGTTAGGACTACAACTCCCAGCATCCACTAGGAGTTTAGCTGTTGCTCAGCAAATACAAAATCTGGAGGTTGGAGATCCCTGCCTTGCTGGTTTAATCCGTCCCCTTTGGAGATGCCAAAATGCAGTCTCACAGTAGCTCAATCGGTCACATCCACAACTGGGTTGGGTTGCATCTTGTTCCGCTTGCACGGTGGAGGCTACCTGTGGCAGAAGCCAATGTCATTTGTAGTCCACTTTCCGAAAGGGCAAACAGAGGTAGAGGGGAGCTGCCCTGGTGGCGGGAAACTCACGTCAAACTGCCTTCCCAGCGACCAGAGCAGGGCACGAGCACCGCCAACAACAATACGTCAGCCCATAATGCCCCACGGCAAACAGAACATTACCTCATCCCATGAGCCTTCGCGAGAGTTAGAATCTTCTAGGGCGGTTGTCATAACGACCGAGGATCATTTCACGTTGTAAGCCAGCCCCTTTTCGAGGCCCTGACCAATAACTGAACGTTGGGGTGACATCATGTCTATTTTTAGTGAGTGACCGCTTCCAGATAAGTGTAAGCAGCACGCTGTCCCAGCACAGTTACAGGAGTGTGGAGCTCAGAAACTGACAGGCACTTGTGGAGTATAGGGAGAGAAAACAGTTCTGGAGCCCCTGGCACCTACCTAACTGCTCCACCTACCTACCTGCTCCTCACACTAATTCTGTCCAAGCCGTGGGAAACTTTCCTGAACTTTTTGTGGAGTGTGAGACAACCTTAGAAAGTAAGTGCGGTTTAATGTTTTATCAGTGTGTATCTCACAGCCTTGAACTACAACTCCCAGCGTCCCTAGAGGTGTCTAGAGGTCCCAGAGAGGCAGGCTGGTGGTGTTTGCGCTCTTATCTAACAAGCTGTTCGTTTCCCTCCTTGTACAGGTTGGTGTTGTCCCCCCGACCCCCGCAGGACGATCCACACCCCACAGTCCCGGGGGCCGTTCTATGACTGCGAAGATGGAACCTACTTTCTATGACGATGCTCTGAGTGCCGCTTTCTCCCAGGCTGACACAGCCGTCTACGGCTACACGTCCAAAGTCCTGAAGCAGAACATGACCCTGAACCTGTCGGACCCAGGCAGCGCCATTAAACCCCACCTGAGGAACAAAGCGGCTGAGCTGCTCACTTCCCCGGACGTTGGGCTCCTAAAACTCGCCTCTCCGGAGTTAGAGCGGCTCATCATCCAGTCCAGTAACGGGCTGATCACCACCACCCCTACCCCCACCCAGTTCCTGTGCCCCAAAAATGTGACAGACGAACAGGAAGGGTTTGCAGAGGGGTTTGTAAGGGCGCTGGCTGAACTACACAACCAAAACAACCTGCCAACTGTCACCACTGCCGCCCAATCTGCCAACGCTGGTATGACACCTGGATCTTCTTCTATGGCTGCCAACACTGGCTTTAGCAACACCCTGCACAACGACCCCCCAGTATATGCTAACCTGAACAACTTTAACCCTACCACCATCACCTCTACACCAGCCTATAATAACAGCACTGGCATGGGTTACCCTGCCCAGCATCACAGTAACCCACCATTGCCAGTGCAGCACCCTAGACTTCAGGCTCTCAAAGAAGAGCCACAAACTGTCCCTGAAATGCCTGGGGAAACCCCTCCACTGTCTCCTATAGATATGGAATCCCAAGAGAGGATAAAGGCTGAGAGAAAGCGTATGAGGAACAGAATTGCAGCATCCAAATGCAGAAAAAGGAAGTTAGAGAGAATTGCCAGACTGGAAGACAAAGTTAAAACATTGAAATCCCAAAACTCTGAACTGGCATCCACTGCCAACATGCTTAGAGAACAAGTAGCTCAACTTAAACAGAAAGTGATGAATCATGTCAACAGTGGGTGTCAGCTAATGTTAACACAGCAGCTTCAAACATTCTGAAAAGACTTGGTAGGAAAGAAAAGTGGAGGATACCATTTTGGGGGGGGGGGGCGTTTCAGGTTGAGACTCCCCAGCAGAAAATGAAAGGGATAAGACCTGACTCTTGAACGTGCTTGTGCTGGAAGCCTTTACAAGCCTTTAAGGTGGAGCCTGTGGCAATGAAACAAGCAGTACCACTTGTCAAGTGTTGTTTCTTCTCTAATGAAACATCAGATTTGTGTTTAACATTGACCAAGACCTGCATGGACCTAACATTCGATGATCATTCAGTATTAAGAAAAAAGGTTAAATTGCTAGAGACACTAGATTGCTTCTGTAGTTCTCTTACAAAGGGAGGGTGTGGGAGGGAGGCATATGGGACTTTAAAAAGCAAATAACATTAAATTCTGCCTGCCTTCTACATAAATTTGTATGTGTACATATTTTTTTTAAGAAAGCTGAATTATATCAGTAATACTGCTTCTAGCATTTTGTAAGTTATTTTTATGTTTTGGGCTTATAAACCCATTATCTGTAAATAAGAGATATTGAACACTCTAAGTTTACCATTTGTAATAAAGTGTAATAATTTTTCTATGTTTGTTTCTGAGGACAATTCCAGATGTTTGATTATATTTAAGATAAATAAAAGATGGAAATTTTAGATTTTTTTTATTTATATTG
Source organism: Hymenochirus boettgeri (assembly GCA_019447015.1). NCBI lineage: Eukaryota > Metazoa > Chordata > Amphibia > Anura > Pipidae > Hymenochirus > Hymenochirus boettgeri. The sequence continues at coordinate 150,141,221 of CM033472.1, forward strand.
ATATTTTTTTTTACATTGCAATAAACATGCATGTTAAAGTATCTCCATCGTATAGTGCTTCATTTGTTGCAAAGTGACATGTTAATGTGTGATATGACATTCATTTGTTGCAAAGTGACATGTTAATGTGTGATAAAACGCCTAAATATTCTCTTGGGTTATGTAAATGTTATTTAAGCGTGTAGACCTTTTTTATGGAAAATCAAAATTTAGATAAAATATTTTTAAACCAATTTTTTCCTAGTATAAACACATAACAGAATGACCAAGGCTTTGTTTTAGAATTCCCTAATATTAGTATGTACATTCTAATTAAAGAAGTGGTTACAATATACTAAAACAACGCTATACATAAAACCCTGGTGATTGTCACTGTGTTTTTTAAAGCTCAATGTTATGAGCTGCAGAGAGTATGGAACAAACGTTTGCCTTTACTGCAGAGATGATGGAACAACTTGAGCAGTTAACATGTGGTATTCATGAGTTGAAAAGTTGCTGTTTTTCTTTCTTATAGATTCAGATGTGTTCCCTACTGGTCCCTTTGTGTGCTGCAATTAGGTAAAATAGCTAAACATTCAACACACTACTGTTTAAAAAAGGGGATTCAAATATTGTTTTATCATTCTAAAGATAATAAATTGGTGATTTAGAATTTTTTTAATATACTATAATATGAATTAAAATTTTGCAATTTTATATAAACTGACTATTCATATGTGTTGTCATCAAATCTAGAAGGTATATATTTATTTACTTCAACTTATGTGCTTAAGTAACAAAACAACCATTTTGTTAAAATTCCTTTAGTTAGCTATAGAATTCGGCATTTTCCTCTAGAATATAGATCCAAACTAAGACTGTAACAAATCTGTGTTTATGATCTTTTATTTGCTGGCAAAATGTTTTCTCTGAGTTTAATAGCTCCAAGCCTATTATGCTAAAGACCAGTATTTAGAGAATTCTGCTTTATGAATCAAGTATATAATTAGTTTTAACAGTCATGTGTTAGAAAGCCAAATGCCTTTCTAACACATAGGAATTCTTTTTTACTATAAAAAGTTCTTTCCCAGTACTTTAGTATAACTAATGCTATGAAAGTAGTGTTTTCTATGAAAATGTATTAGAGGAAAAACACCACAAATTATTAAAGAATTTGTAAGGGAAAATAAATTCGAATTGTAACGTAAGTTTAGGTGATTTTGTGTGTAATGAGGACCAATCACTTTTTATGTAATATGCAGTTGCTGCTCCTCATCTTCTTCCTAAGCTTCTATGCAATTTGAAATCCCTTCTGGTAAGCCACATATTGGCAATTTGGCATTAGCCACATTGACTTAAAAAGGGATATCACTGACACGGTGAACTTTGGAGGATAAAAGGATCGAAGCTGCATCTGATATTTGTGCATTTAATATGTTGGCGCCATCATATTTACCGGTAAACATTTAGATGCTTGGGTCCCTATTACCAGTTAAACACCAGAACAAGTTAATTTTGATGCTAATTTCTCCTTCTCAGGTAATAAAGACATTTGTACTTTATGAAAAATTGGGATTTTAATTTGATTTGTGCATATGCTTCCTTTCTCTGAAATCATCATATACAGTACATTGCTGCTTTTAGGGACTGCAAACTTGTGCTGCTGCTGCGATAGAAACTGTTAAAATCATTGCTGCTTTGAGGGACTACAAACTTGTGCTGCTGCAATAGAAAACTGTTAAAATCATGAGCAAGTGCTATATATGTGGATAATATTTTGAAAACTTCCTATCCCAAAAGTTTTTTTTACTAGAGATGGGCGAACTTTCTAAAGTTTGGTTCGTTTTTTTGAACTGCGGAACTTCGGTAAAAGTTCGGAAGTTCAAAAACGAACCAATTAAAGTCAATAGTAGTCAAATAGTTCAAAAAGTTTGGATTAAAAACAGATAAAATAGCAATGGTAACTTACTGTAAATAGCTGTGGCACATGGGAAATGATCTGGGGAACATGTACATATCCCAAAAACGTGTTTAAACACTAACAGGTTAATTTACCGAAGAGCCCTGTGGGTACGCTGCACTCCTTAACGTCGCTCTAACTGATTTTCAATCGGTTAGCACAACGTTAAGGTTCGGTTTGCGGCGGCTGCGCGAGTACCGGAAGAGGCACTCGCGCAGCCATCACAAACTAATTTACCTCAGGCTGCGTGGCTCTTTGCGCACAGCCTCTGGTAAATCCGCTACAAAGTTTGCCCAGAGAGTTTGCGCCTCTGGGTGAATCTCCCTGTAACTTTCCTCACGATCGGGCAATTGTCTGGGTTCCGCATGCTACATTCGAGGGTTATGGCCGATTCGAGGGTTACCAAATAGTACATTCGAGGTTTACCCAATGATAAATATTGAGGGTTAATGAAATCGAAGGCTACATTTGAGGGTTACCGAGAAATTGAACGCTACATTCGTGTTTTGCCAATTCGAGAATTCAATAATTACCGAAAATAAGTCTGCGTTTTCGATAAACCTGGTCTAGTTTGTAGTTCCGATAGTTTGAGCTCATCCGAACTCATAAAGTTCAACCTGAATTCGGGTTACAGTTCGGGTCCATCACTACTTTTTACCTGTAAGAGTTCTATTTTTAATAAATAAACAAATACGTGGCAATTGTATGTATTATGGTTAAAAAACAACTGAAACATTACGGTCAGTTTGCATTTGCTACCTGATTGGAAAGAAAAAAAACAAATATTATTGAATGATGAGAGTTGGAGGTAATTTTCTTTAGCATTGATATGCCTGACAGCTACTGAATGGTTGCCAAACTCAGTGTTATTTCTTACAATGGGGATAGAGCAGTGCCAGAAAACAGCATAGGGTGATTGGGTCCCTGTTTTCTGGGAGTCCTATAAAGCATAAAAATGTTATTGTTGTTTAATAACATAGCGATTCAACATTATTGGTCACATAGTTATCAATACCTTATTGTAATTGTATTCATTTATTGTACATACTTATTGCTGCAGTCTATATTCTTACAATCAGTAAATATTGCAAATGTTATTTATCTATAAATACCATCACTGGTGTATATTGTAGTTGTTGAATAACTGCAAAATGCACGTCTCTTAAAGGGTAGCTATACTTAAAAATCTAAAACTGGCCAATAGTTTATATAATCGAAAGGAAGATAGGAACTGCTATTCTTACCTTTACTTTGGCCTAAATAATAGTGTGCTTATCCCTGAAACATTACCACCGGATCATGTTGGGTCCTCTAGTCTTTGGGCTGAACATATTTTTACTATTAGAGAAGGCATAATAAGCTGATAATTATTGGCCAATGGGGCCCCACTGTGATCCTGCACTAATACTTTAGGGCTGATCCCTCCATTATTAAAAGTAAAAGGGATAGTAGGAATAGCATTTCCAAAAACACAGAAATTGCCAAAGCTTGCTCTAACCCACACTGTGGTGTTGACCAGCAGCTAGAAGTACCCTAGTGCCAGCGCTCAGTCTGGAGTTGAACAGCTACTACAAACCACGAAGAGCTATTTGTACACACTAAAAAGGTAAAATTGACAGCTAACAGTTTGCCCTTTTAAAATACTTTAAACAAGTTGTTAGTACCACACTAAAATATATAAGCTCGCATGCCACTTCAAGACCCATCATTTAATGCGAGTCCTACTCTGCTTATTAGTCTGTAGCCCATTTAAAATGAAGTACCCCAGCATTGTACCTTAGTAAGGCTGAAGCCACATCATAACGCGTCCCAGTGGATTTGGCACGTTTGTGTGAAAATGCAGATTGCATGCGCTCCGATTAGCGGGTTGCAGCATAACGCAGGGGAGTGCACTTAGTGCGACCAGAACAATTGGCCAACAATAGTGTGTGCTTTTTAACACACCAGTGTGGCCTAGCCCTAATAAGACGGTTGCACTTACCATTGACATAGAAAATATGCAGGGTTATGCAATAAAAGTTCCTATCATTTAAAATGGTGCTAATTTTGCCCCAACCAATCAGATGTTATTTAACATTTGAAAGCTAACATCTGATTGGTTGGGGCAAAATTAGCACCATTTTAAACGATAAGAACTTTTATTGAATCTCCCTGATGGTGTGGTGGCTAGGGGCTATTTAAACCCCAGTCAATTATCATGTGAGTTCCTTCTCTGCCTGTTTTTCTAGAATTCTAAATAGTGTAGTATATTATATTATAAATCTGTTGTATATTTATAATAAAGTCCCCCAGCCACCAGTGAATTGAGTAATAAGACAACGTGTGTGTGTATGTGTGTGTGTGTGGGGTCTGGTAGCCATTAACCTCAGCGCTCAGTCTTACCCTCACTGTGGTGTTGACCAGCTGCCAGAATAACAGTTCCCACCTTCTCTATAATTCTATAAAGTACTGGACACTTTAGTAGAGATATGTTTAATTAGCCACAGTATTTACCAGTTGATAAATACCGCCAGTGGTATTAACCAATGAAGATATTTACCAACCACATTATAACTGTAATGTGGTAAATAACACATGTTTAGAAATTTGCCCTTAGTCTGCTGTTCATCACATCACACAGTGCAAATCTGAGCTTTAGTTACAGTTCTTCTTATTGGTCTAGAGTGCAGTGCAAATATAGGTTATACTGTACTTACTGTTCTTCTCATTGGACTGTAGCTCGAATCTGGGATACAACTATGGTTCTCTTTGGTCTCATGTGCAAATCAGGGATATACTCCTCTCACTAAATATATATTTATTTCTATGTGTGTGCTTACATTTATGTTACTTGTCTCATCTTTTTTTAGCTCATATGGAAAATGGGTAATGATCATTTGAGAACATTTTACATTTTCTATTTTTCTATGTCATTTTATTATACTTTTTAACACATTAAATAAAATTTAGAAATGGCTTACCGTATAAATAAGTATTAATGATTTGTTTGAAAATGTAATCTAAAATCGGACCACCTATGGTAACGTCACATTTAATTGTCAGCAGCAGTGTAAAATATTATATGAATTGCACATCTGGTCATATATGCAGTTGACCATGGGGTAATTGTGTTTTTTCAGCAATTAATTGGTCTTCTTTGAAAAATGCTGAGTACACGGGGGGGGGGGGGGGTTTACCATGGTGATTAACTGGCATAAGAAAATAGTCATATGATCTCAAGTCTAAAATAGTATGAATGTCAAGGATCAGTGGTAGGCAATCCCCTTTCACTAGCACCAAGATTCAGAACTGGTGACAGCTCACAGTAATGATCCTTAAAAACTTGTTTTTCCAGTACTCACTTTTATCCCACACTTTTGTAGTATACCACAAAATGATGCTGTAAATTTTAATAAAGTATCACTTAAACACTCTAGGACATATTTCTAAAGGTTTGTTAATTTTTTTGCCACAGTGCTTTAAAAAGCAGTGACAACCAGTGGGGAAAAGTCATTACCGCCACCTTTCACCATTTCACTTTTCACCAAACATACATAGGTAACACTCCCTGGTGTCAAATTGGTTATTACACACTGAACACCTATCTTTGTTATTTAAAAATAGCCTGTTTTTTTCAGCAAAAGATATGATAAATAGTATAAAACTCACACAGGTGAATGTTCTCTATTTTATTAATAGGACAATTTTTTTTAGTATTGCTTATTTTCAGCAAACTGAAGCTAATTATCAAACCAGTTACATTAATATGGGAACATACCATAGTGCTGTGTAAGAAATAGTCACGCTAATTGAACATTACAGTAAGTAAAAGAACCCATTTCTGGGCCATTCCCCATAGATGCATTTACTCCATCTCAGACAAAAATCCACATTTTGGCCCTTTATAAACATTTCCCACTTAATGCTACGAAAAATGCCTTAACAATGTTTGGTGAAAATTCTGGTAAAAGTGCAAAAAATACAACAAAAGTTAGAAAAGGTGGCAAAAGGGTGAAATTTTACCTAATTATAAATAGCGTTAAAAAAACAATGTAAAAAAAAAAAACTCTGAAAGTTAACCTTCTCTGCTTTATAAATATGCCTTTAAATTCAGCATATACAAGATATAATGTTGGCAAATTTTTGTTTCCAGTCCTGGTCTTGTAATGGCCGACGCTAGAGAGCAATTTCTCTTTTTGCCGCAATACCAGACAATGCAATGAATAAGGCAAAGTTTGCACCAAATATGAGCGGTTTTATAAAATACGGCAAGAATAACAATCTTTTCCATTTTGATGTCCTGTGAAATGGCAAAAACAGCAATCGTTTATAAATATGCCCCTGTATCTTTTATCTAGAACACACAGCACAAATCCTTGGATACGAGGTTGCAAAGTGATTTTAAAAAGACGGTGTAGTGATATTGCCATATTTCCTGCAGTCAGAATCAAGCTAACTGTTCAATTGAGGGTTTCTTAACAAGTATCTTCTTTCAAGTATTTCTTGCAATCACAAAAAAGAAATTCAGGTTTTGCACCTCTTCCCTTTTAAAATGGGACAGCCAATCAGGATTCCCCATTTCGATGTCCTGCGAAATGGCAAAAACAGCGATAGTTTATAAATATGCCCCTGTCTTTTATCTAGAACACACAGCACAAATCCTTGGATAAGGGGTTTCAAAGTGATTTTAAAAAGATGGTGTAGTGATATTGCCATACTTCCTGCAGCCAGAATCAAGCCAACTGTTCAATTGAGAGTTTCTTAAGAAGTATCTTCTTTCAAGTATTTCTTGCAATCACAATAAAAAAAATTCAGGTTTTGCACCTCTTCCCTTTTAAAATGGGACAGCCAATCAAGATTCCCCAATGTAACATCTTACATTGGCTTTTTCTAATTAAAATATATACACCACATAGTATGGAATTGAGAGGTCTGACTGACCAGAGGTTGGAATTAGTGCACAAAATAGAAATCTGCGCTTTTCTAATACTCATATTCGACACACTTATAGAAGGGGTGAAAACTTGTCTAACTTGTTAGTATGCACAGATATTGCCAAAATGAAAAAGGATGAACATGTGATACATCTTTCGCTGCCCAAATTGCAAAACGTGCAACTCTATGCTTAGTGGTCAGAGCTTTGCACATCCTAGAGATGGAACTAGAATACATACAGGGTTATTCAATAAAAGTTCTTATCGTTAAAAATGGTCAAATGTTAACTTTCAAATGTTAAATAATATCTGATTGGTTGGGGCAAAATTAGCACCATTTTTAATGATAAGAACTATTATTGAATCTCCCTGATAGTTTTGCAGCACTAGCATAGGACTATGTTCTCAATCACTGGGCATCTATTAGATGTGTGCTACAAGCCAGTGACATTAAGTCCATTACTAACAAATTTGGTTATCTATCAGTGTCCAGGCATTTTAAAAAGATAGCTCAAACTTTATTGAGCCTTTGTGGCATGATTATAGATGGCCTGTCAGAAGCATTGAAAAAGAGTTGAAGTTACCTATGGACAAGGATAAAGCACTGTTACAGAAAGAGGTTTGATGGATACATAGGTTGCAAACCCAATCCTCTAGTGTATTGAATGAACAGTTTTTGTTACACTGTTTCTTATAAGAAACATTTAGTTGAGTATCATGCCTTTTTATGTGTTACAATTGCTTTAACCGAGGAGATGTGTTTTTATACTATATATATATTATTATATGGAAGTTGATTAAGTGGGCACACAGTCTTTTATGTTTCTGTTGCCTGGTGCTGCTGAAGTATCCCAGATATGTAACTAATATTCAACAAATATCAGCGCTACTCAGGTTCTTCATTAAGTGCTTTTATTAAAGTGCTTTTATAGCAAACATTGTGCTAAGTGCAAAAATAAGCGACGTTTCGGCCGTTATCTATTGGCCTTTATCAAGCTTCCATTTATATATGGAAATAATTTGTATGGTTTTTAATTTTGTATATTAGTAGTTATTTCAAATATGTTATATATTACTTATATATGTTCACAAGGTAAGGGTGGTGATAAATCAGGGTAATGAATGGCGTGATGTAACATCCTGATGATGGCCCACTTTGGGAATTCGTTGCAACAATAAAAAGTTTTTTTAAGTTCCGTGAGTGTGATCCCCCCCTTTTCTCATATATATATATAGATTACACGAAAGACTCCAGCACTCAACTATACAAACAATTATAAATGAATTGGGTAAAAGAATTAGACATGTATGCAAGCAATGGAGGATAAGCACCTATTTCTGTCCTTTCATTAGAGTTCAAATGCCCTCTTACTCTCCAGTTGCAGCCCCTGCAACTACAATGGTCCCCATCTTACTTTCTCTATTACAGATACAGCTTCCCCCTGAAAACCGCTGTAGATAAAGCATGAAAATGATTACTATGTGCAACGCTGTTCAATTCACATCATGTCCTGTGACTGACTGCTGTTCCCCTGAGCTGCTGCCTCTGAGCATGTGTCAGCTTATAATATAGCTTTAAAAGGAAGTAGCAACCTGTCTGACAGGTTGGATTGGAGGGAGAACTTTGGGCCATATTTATAAACCTGCGGATTTCACTTATTAGTGATACAGCAGGTTAGTTAATTTATGATCGCAGTCGTACCGAACGTTCATTAATTAACGAACGTTCAATTGTAGTGCGGTAAACTACCGCAGTGGTATTCTATGGGGATCGTAAATCTACAATTTCGTTATCATAGACTTACGATCGGTATCGTAAATTTACGATACCGATCGTTAAAGTTGCGGTATCGCTAAAAAGCGATACCACGGCTTTATAAACATGGCCCTTTGTGCTGAATACAAGATAAATAGTTAAAAACTTAAAAACTTAAAAATCTTTAAGATCAAAATTAGATCAAATAAAAAGAATCCACAAATAATGGTTTTAAGGGCTAGGCCACACTATGGCGGGTTTTTTATTTTTTTTTTCGATTGCGCATGCGATTTTTTTCTAATACAGCAATCACAGCAGCGCATGCGATTTCGTATCTCAAAAGAAGAAATCGCATGCGCAAATGCAGCGGAATCTCAAACACAATTGCGTGTGCGATCACGTTTGTGCCGCGGTGTGGCCGTGCCCTAAAAGGTTCTATTTTCAAAATGAAAACTGTAGCTAGTATGTGCTACATGGGTGTCTCTTTATATGAAGCAGGTTCTTTTTGTGATTGTTACTCTAAAATGCCTTCATTATTTTCCTTTAACAGATTTTTACAAATAAACTTTCAGTTTTGGTTTCAGGATTTTTTTTTTTTTTTACTATCGGTGATCACTGAAACCTGTTCATTTCCTTTTAGAGTGTAATGTTTACAGCTGTGGTTTCAGGACAATGGTGCTAGGAGGTTACATTACTAGTCTAGAACTATGCAGTATTAATGTCAGGACTCCGGAAATTTAGCTCTGTTTTACCATATTTGGAGAAGTAGGTAAAAAAAAAAACAAACCTACAGTGCGGATGGTCGTGTCTATAAAATCAAGCATGTGTCAGGTGAATGGGTATTTACATTTGTTATCTTATTTCTATGCGGAGTAGAGGTAATTTAGACATAAAAATTTATTAGAAACACCCTTTCAAAACCTGGCAGTTGGTCAATTTTGAAAAGCATATTTTTTAATTTGAACAACTTTTAGTCTACCCTAGAAGCTATGATTTTTTCAGACCCATTCTGCTTTCCACATATTGCAGATTTGGAGCAAAACATGTGACATGAAATGTTTTTGCATTAATATTTATAGATGCAATGAAACATAATATAATATGCAGGCTGCTGTATATTGCTTTCCAAAGTCCTGCTTTCAATAACAAATATGTTTAGATTTTAGAGATTTCTGACATGTACTTGTCATACCAGATACACCACGTTTCGGGGGTCCAACCCCCTTCCTCAGGTGTGAGGAAGGGGGTTGGACCCCCCGAAACGTTGGTATTGGCTTGTATGTTGAGCACTCAAAAAATGAAAGTTTGCTATTAACCTCTACCTGGGTGTGCCTCCCTGCATATTCTATATTGAAATCTCAGAGGGGCAGAGCTTAAAGGGCATGTCCACCCCAAAACTATAATCCCCCAACTCATGGCCCACCATGTAGTGTAGTTAATCCTACCTCACATCCCAGCTCCATAGGGTTCTCTGTAGTCCCCCCCCAAAGTCCAAAAAATGACCACCAGGAGCTAGCAGGTCCATATAGGACACTGCCTGCTACCTGGCCTCCCGGAGATCATTGCCATGCGTACTGCAGCCCTTCTCCCCCCTCCCTCCCCCTCCCTCCCTCTCCCTCCCTCTCCCTCCCGTTCTGCTATCCCTCCACCTAGCATAAATCCCCTTTACAGTAGTAATCCCCCATGTCCCCCAGCCCCAACCGCATGATTTTTATTTTTATAAAGCTCCCCAAACTTTAACTTACCTCTCTGCTTTCCTACGCTGGAGTGAGCTGCCGGCAGCCGCGTCCGTGATTGGCTGCCGCTCAGCCAATCACAGACGCGGCTGCCGGTCCCGCCCCTCTGCTTGCATTTCCTTGCAAGCAGAGGGCCGGGAGCGCGTCGGAGGAAAGAGGGGAGGTAAGTAGAGTTTGGGGGGCTTAAAAAAAAAAATAATGCGGTTGGGGCTGGGAGCCCATGGGGAATAGCATAACAAAAATTTAAATTTAGGGTGGACATGCTCTTTAACATTCGGCAAACCATTAACAAGATGTTAGCAACTTCCAAGGCACAAAGCTAGGCTCTGGAGGGGTATAGGTAAAAAAAATAATATGGCAACAGTATTTTTAAAGCTGCAGCTTCCAAATGAACATAACTTGATTTTACAGTGCACTTATCCTTTAAACCTTCTGCATAATCTATCCATGTTGATGATTTTCCTGGTAGTGCAAGGCTCTATTGACATAGTGAATATTTTTCCTGACCAGCATAGATTAGGATCAATAAAACAAGAAGATAAATTATACATTTTTGGCTCCTGTTGCTGAGCTACGCTTTCTAAGATTTGTTTAACTTACATGGCTTACTTATCTGCATGTGAGAAGTATGTCCCTGTCAGATAGGTAATAAATGAATTTACTGCTTCGGAAGCAGCCCAAGGGAGGTGCAAATTTAGTCCAATCCCGGTCAGTTTGGTTGGGAGTATAGTGATAAAGTACCAGAGTCAGATGAGATTGTAAAGAAGAGGAGTAGCACACACAAAAATATAACATTTTAGGTAACTCATATTTTTATATACTCATTATATGGAAAATCACCTGAACTTAAATACAACTTAAGCCAGTTAGAAAGGTTAACCCCCTAATGCCTACTTTCGTTATAATATTTTCTTTTCTCTGGTGCTCCCACGCTGAAGAATTACAGTTTGCATTCCTGAACAAAGATACTCACAAGTCTGCTGATCCCTCTTCCAATCTTTTCCACCTCTTCTCACAGCATTACAAGGTCTTTATGGCTCAGGCAGCCATAGAGGAGATGGCTATAGTGTAGCATCCAGTAGTAATTGGCTGTAACTGATGGCTGACACCCACAAGGAAAACAGAAGGAAGAAGGGGGACTGGAATGAGTATTTTTGTTCAGGGACACAAGAAATCTATGTAAGTATTGTGATCATAGGGGGTTCTAGTTTTATGGAGGGGGGGTTCTCTGGAGGGTGAACATGCCTTAATAATTATCCTCCAATGATTATTATTATTATTATTATTGTATTTAAATATTTAAAAATCTGATTACAAGCCTGTTATCACTTGAGTTGTGTTTCTTTGTGTCTTGCCTTTGAACACATTAGATGCTTTCATGTATATATATGTTGGCAATTTTAAGCTAGAACATCTAGAAATATTGTACTATTGATTGCAAAGATTTAAAAAGGATCACCCTATATTAAGAACATGCTTTAAAAAATGGATTCATATGTATTTCCCTAATGACAAACATAATATCAACATTAACCTTTAACATCAAGCTTTAATTTTCTGTTTTCATTTTTGAAGCATAATTGAGTTCGAACAGACTGATTTCTGGGCGTAGGCAAACAAACCATTTGAAGTTGTCTACTTTATTCGTCTGCATTTCTTTCATAACATAAATATTTCAAAGAGGTTTAAAGAAAAATTTTAACATACCATGTATACCCAGAACTGTTTAAAGATAAACCTATTTCTATGTGGTTTCCAACACATTTTAACTATCTTTTGAAACATATACTTTATTTGTTTTATATTTTTTAGGAGAAATGCGGCTGGATACTTTTTTTTTGCCACAGGACATGATGTACAGTTTGGACGCCCCCCACCATTATTTCTTGTTGTTAACTGTACATACTAAATTACTAGTAGCATAACTACCAGGGGAACAGAGTGCCTAGGTGCCAAGGGGGCCCATCTTCTTATTTTTACTGTGACATAACCTCATCTCAGAAAACCACTGTGGATGAAGCATGGATAGGGCCCCCACCATAGTTTTGCTAGGGAACCCAGTGATTCCTAGTTACGCCACTGTATATATAAATACTAAAAGTTAATGGATCAGACATGCAGCCAAAATCTCTGCTTCTATCAGGAAACTCCCACTTTCTGATCTGTGTGTAGAAACACTTTTTGTTGCCCTAGCTGTGCTCACAAGGGAAGGCTTTGCTAATATGGCATTGTGAAATATATTTTGCTTGGCTGAGAGAAATCTCAGCAGAAACAGGAAGTCAAGTTTTAAAAACGTAGGATTTCTAGGGGGACAAGGCAGAGTAAAATGAAAATACAGGTACTGGAGGAAATTTATCAAAAGCCACTTTCGCTCTCCTGTGAGGCCGAACTGAGGATTTGATATTTGCAATTGGGGATCCCGGTAAATGTGATTTTTCCAGTTATGTTTTGTTTTATTTTAAACACCAGCTGTTTGCTGGCCTTAAAATTGTCATTTAAACTGCAGCTCTTGTGATATTAAATTGCTTGCAGAGGCTGTGTTTCTCTCCAACTGTACACACTGTGCAATTTAAAGGACAACTATACTCAAAAAAACCATTCTCAGCTAGATATAATAATGATTCTAGATAAAGATGGTAACTCTACTTATCCAACCACCCTCTTGTGAAATGTATGCAGTGGTCTATGCTGTCAGACAGCCCAAATCCCATCAGGTCTGTGTCAGCTTGGTCGGTGACAGAGATCAGCAAACTGACCGTGGAGCCCATTAAATTCAATCTACAAAAGGGGTGCTGATAAAATTGAAGCTATTATTACAAATGAATTCTTGTTGAGGTTATTGTTTAGTATAGTGGTCCATAACAATGATATAGTTAGTGCTGTTAGGAGAAGGTACAATTTAGGACCATTATATCTAATAATGCTGTTCATTTAGTTAATGTTAGTTAATAATGCTGTTCATTACTTTTTTTCTCCCATCTGCAGGGCCGGATTTCATCCAAGACAAAGTGGGCCATGGCCTAGTGTGTAGTCATCTTAATTGTACTTCTGGCTGACTGTCTAATAGTATTTAAAGGATAACTGTATTACCCCAATGCATTTTCAACTGCTTTCAAAAGAGTAAAGGTATGCAGCCCTCCTCATACATCTTTTTCCTGATTTTGAGCCTCTCTTTGCCTTCAATTAGCCTTTAATTAGCCATGCTGTGAAGGGGGCGTAACAATTCTGTCTGCCTGTAACTGTCACTCAAAGCTAGCATGCAAGAAAACAGTCCTCCCACCACCCTTGACCAGCTTGATTATGTAGGCTGTATATCCTAGCAACCGAACAGTTTGTTTGACTGGCAGAAAAGGAGGAGAGAGGTTGCAGAAGACATTCCCACCAGCCAATGACAAGTGTTATGTTAACAATGGCCCTGGGCCGTCTAGGAGGGGGGCTTTTAGCACTCATCTTTGCTGTGTGATATCTAAGGGAGGGCAGCACGGTTGTAAATGAGAGTAAGCAATTTCTGCTGCTGGAAGTGTGGACATGTAATGGGGTAATGTTCTTTTTTTTTATAAAGGTACCCAGGTTGAGGACCTCCCCACACCCCTGAGTTTACCTTCTAACTCTGGCCCTTCTGCATGTAAGTTATTACGCCTCCCTACTCCTGCCTCCCAGCTTTTGTCTCAAACCTACTCAATAGGGACTAGTGCTTCTACAGAGCGCTCATTCAAAGAAGAGCTGCACACACGTATAACAAGAGTATAAATCTGTTTATTGTGTCAAAAGAATATAACATTACAGGACCCCACACCCTCCGATTGGCCATGCCCCTTACTGAAGCTGCGAAGAAGGACTAAGAAAGCCGGGTATAGTAATTTACATGCAGAAGTGCTGGAGTTCTAGAATGTAATTTATGAGTAGGTTTCTGTCTTAAATTAGCAGAGAGATACTATTTTTATGTTCCTTTATTCATTTTTCACTTGCCTCTCTTTGTTTGTGGCTATACCATTTGTCCAATAAGACAGGTGCTGAAATATTTATGTTTGATCTTAGTCCTTAGATGCATGACAAAAATAGTCCCTTCAAAACAACAGTGCGCTTAGCACAAATATATTGTTCCTAAGGGAGAGCTTTGATGGTTTTGTGAGGGTGATTGTTGTTTGCTGATAAAACATCGTATTTTGACTAATGTGGTGTTTATTACATGTCTCAATTATGACATCCAAAAAGTTAATAGTGGAGTTTTGCAGATATATTTAATGATACCTGCAACCTAACACAGTGATTCTTTGTAAAGCAGAAACTAATCTAGGGATTTAAAAAAAAAATCCAAACACTCATTATATTGTGGATTTTTTGTGTGGAGAACTTTCATCTACTCCTTTCTACAATATGCCCCTTAAGGGATAATAGTAGCCCTAAGTTAAATATCAATTCCTGTACAAATGTGCCAGACTTTTCTTTGACACCTAGGTTTGGGATAAAGGTATGGTACATACCAACAACTAACAATATTGTAAAAAGTTTTCTTAATGAACATTCTAAGCAATTAATATAGAGGAATAACTGTTTCATAAGTAAATCCTAAATCATTAGATATGCTCCCAGTTGCAGGAGTTTTGCCTCAGGCAAAATAGATCATTAAAGGGCATGTCCACCCCCAAAACTATAATTTAACCCACTACTGGCCCCACTCTGTAGTGTAATAAACCCCTCCCTCTCCCTCCTGTTTTCCTCTCCCTCACCCTAGTGTAAAAACCCTTTGGGGTATAGTAGGTCTCCCTCCCCCAGCCCCAACCGCTTTATTAATATGTCCAGAAACTCCCCCAATCATTACTTACTTACCACTCTCCTCCGGTGTTCTGAACTGCTGGCAGCCGCGTCCATGATTGGCTGCCTCTCAGTTTCATGCAAGCAGAGGGCTAGGACAGTACGCCGGAGGAAAGAGGGAAGGTAAGTAACGATCAGGGGAGTTTCTAGACATAATAATATGGCGGTTGGGGCTGGGGGAGTGAAACCTTCTGTACATTAAAAGTTTTTAAAAAAAGGGTGGACATGCCCTTTAACACTAACCAAATCTGTACAACAGGGTATTTTGGATTATCTTCTTATTTCAAATACAAACAGAAGATTAGTAAAACTGGTAACAAAGATTCATTAGTGTCACGCTATTAAGAAAGGGTTCACATTTTCTTTAAAAATGTGCCAGTATTCTGCTCTTTACCAAAAACGAATAGGCATTTATGTAAACGATCGCTATTTTCGCAATTTCGCTATCGTGGGACATCGCTATGGACGGCAAAGAGCACTATTTTCGCCATATTTATAAACACGCTAGTTTTCACGGCAAAAAGTATCTCAGCTGAGATGTGTGGCAGTAGTAACTTCTCTTTTCTCTACAATACCGGGCAAAAAGAAAAATGCCAATTTTGGTAAACCCAGAAATCGGGGACCGTATTTCAGTAAATGCTGGAAAAAAGTCTAACACCCCCCGTACCCTTCTTAGCATTGAGACACACTCCACAATGTACTGATACCTTCCTAGGACCCACTGACAGGCTACATATATGGGCACTTATGCCTTTTCGCCCATCTCAGACTTGGCGAGTTTAAAAAGCCGAACTTAACGCAATAAAACACCTTTCACCATTTTATAAATATGATCAAGTGATTACCGCCGCGATGTAAGGCGAAAAGCAAAATGCCGAAAGGTGGCAGTAATTACTTTTCGCCGTTGGTTATCACCGCTTTATAAGTTGAGATAAGTCCAAATTTGGCGAAAAGGCAACGATAATGGTGATGAGAAGTTTAGCAAACCTTTAAAAATATGCCCCTAAATGATAGAAATGAGAGACCAGGCATAAATTTGCATGTAGATTGCAAGCTACATCAAGTATGTCTTTAGCTGGCCATACACGGTTCAATAATTTTGATCAATCATTTAAAAAAGATATCAAGCACTTATTAAATGGAAACTGATCGGAGTATTCTAATCCCATCTGCAGGTGCAATCTTAAAAGGTGTAAAGCTGAAATCGGCTGAAGATCGATGGTGCAATGTTGTTGTGCACCTGTTAATCTGACCATTAATCTCTGCACTAAAATAACGGAATTCATTTTTTTGCACAAATATATACGATGTTAAGAAAAAGGGAAATATTTTTTCATAAAAAATAAAAGACACAATACAAAGCAAAGTTACCAACAAGTACAGAAGTCCACCATTCCATCCAATCATTGCTATAGAAGAAAGCGTATATAGTTACATGGATATGGAAGCCAGGCTGACACAGCTTTTCCATGTTTAAATGTGAATCACAGGAAGTATTTACAGGAAACCTTCTTTCCTTTACTTTTTGTTAAATAGAAATTGGAATTTCAGTCAGACTAGAAGTATGTGTTAATTTTGGCACAAGCAATATATTCATAGCAAGGAATCACTGTCATAAACACTTGGCCAAAAGATTAACAGAAAAGAAAATCTATAGGACCGAACAAAGTCTACTGGGAGATGTTGTTCAGAGTTGTGCTGAAAATGTTTCTCCTGCCAGAGATCTTTACATGTTGTGGTTGTGGAAACATTCATTGCAAAGCACGAGTGAGGACTCTGGAAAACAAATGTCTACCGATATATCAATTATAATACTGGCTAATCATAGTTTTTATTAGGTGGATCTTAGAAGTGAACACAATACATTGATCAGAAGTTGCACTGATTTATTTAAAGCAAATTATACACATAGGATAATTTTATTTTAATGGCATTTTTAAGATAATACAAAAAGTACCTATCTGCCATTATCTTGTTCAATACAAACAATAATTTCATGCTTTATGGATAGAATCAAAGCTATCTGTATAGAAATATACAGAATGGGCCAACAAGACACTCTAAATATTGAAAATATCAAAGCCTTGTACAGATACTACATAACCATCTGAGGTCTATAAAGGTGCCTGCCTATGCCAGTTAGAAATTACATAGTAACTTAGTAATTGAAGCTGAATAAAGACATAGGTTCATCTAGTCCAACCTTTACAAACTATTCTTTAACCCCTCCTAACAGTTGATCTAGAGGAAGGCAAAGGACAGAAATATAAAGCAAAAATACATAAATACATGAGCTCCTTGCTTGCAGATAGCTGACCAAACATATACTGATTGAAATGAAATGGCCTAGTAAAAACCTTAGAAAATCTTTTTAAAGACAGCGGATCTAAGAAAATTTGTAATTTAAATAAAAATATGTAATTTAACCCATTCAACCTCAGTCATAAGGAACCAAAAGGCTGAAGGCTATCTACAGAAGTTTTAGACTCTGCACTTTAAATGGAAAGATAATTGACCAGACGGGGCAGATTTTAGGATCTTATTTGTGTAACCACCAACATTGTCGGTTGGTTAAGAGGCCCATAAATATGAATTTAAAACAAGCCACCTCTCTATCATTTCGCATTCAAGCAGATTTTATTCTGTACGGTAGGACAATTTTTTAGATGGTTACATTTGATGATGAAATGCCTTGGCGTATATGGTAAAGCTATACATCTAACATGCACTGAAAATCTAATACTTGGCTAATATGGGGTCCTGGAATCTTTTCCAACATTTATAAAATATTGTAACAATAGCCTTACAGGTAACCATTAGGTGGTGAATAGAGATGTCCGAACTTCGAAAAATCCGGTCCGCGCGAGGATCCGCGGATTTTCGAAAAAATCCGTAAATTCGAAAATCCGCGAGCGGACCCGTTAAAACGTATTAAAATGAAAGTTCGGCAAAATCCGCATTAAAAGTGGTCTAAATAGCCTTGGTAATGTTAACTTAATCACTCAGGGACCTGGGTAATGTCCTTAGAAACACGTATCAATGCCTACAATACCTAAAAATTACAGTCCGCTAGCGAGAACAGTATTTTTCGAAAATACGAGGATTCCCGTAAAAACGAGGATCTCCGTAAAACCGAGGATTTCCGTAAGTCCGCGAATCTCCGTAAAAACGAGGATTTCCGTAAAAACGAGGATTTCCGTAAGTCCGCGAATCTCCGTAAAAACGAGGATTTCCGTAAAAACGAGGATTTCCGTAAAAACGAGGAACCGGAACTTCCTGCCTATCAAAATGGCCAGTGCTGCAAGGCAACTATATGCCCTGAACTACCTCCTGCTCAGGGGGTATGATGATTTCCCCCCTGGCACCCATCATGTGCGGCGCCGGAGGCGCAGAATAATGGAGGGGCTACAGCGCCGCATCCTGCGACGCTTCGGATACCAGACCACTGTCTCTACCCTCCAGAGGCAGTGGTCAGACCTCAAGAGGCAGAGGCCTCAATATGTGGCTGCCGTTCGGCAAATGATAGAAGGCAAGTATACTTTTTATTATATTACTGTATTATAATACGTAGTAAAATATTTTAATTCACTTCTGACAAAAACATATTTATATATATATATGTTTTTAAAAACATCAATAATCCTTAAATTTGGCTTGAGAGAGAGAGAGAGATCCAAGTTCTTTGTATTTCTCATTCACTGGTTATTATTACATTATTATTATTCTTGTATTATTCAATATCAGCCCTATTTAAAGGGTAAGTAAAGTCAAAAAATAAATCACTGAAAAGTGACTTTATTTAACATAACACCTATAAATTTAAAATGATACCCACACATAGACACACTTGGTGGCCCACCCTTCCATTTCCATGGCAGCCTTATTTAAAGGCTAAGTAAAGTTAAAAATGAAATCGATCATTAAAAATTGATTTCTTTTTATCTTATAAATGCACACTGATACCCACACATAGACACAGTTAAACACACTTTACTGGCCCACCCTTTTAGTTACATGGCAGCCCTATTTGAAGGGAAAGTAAAGTCAAAAATAAAATGTTGATCAATTATTAAAAATTGATTTATACACTCCAAAATTAAAAATGTTGTGTTACCCACAAAATCTATACAGATACAAGTACACACAGCTACTGATGCTCCCCTACACCCAACCAACTTTTCCCTTTCCGTGGCTACAATACACACAATAAAAATATAAGTACTTAGCCAGAATAAGGTATGAAATCATTGCCATAGAAATATGATTGACTTTTAAAGAAACTAAATATTGCCTTATTTAATCTGTATTTTCAAGCAGAATTCAAAGTATATAATTAAATATTTCCTTTAGATATATCATTCATTATGTATTTTTTTATTTTAATTTGCAGGGGAATCTTCCTCGGATACCCCACCCCCACCACCGTCCCCGCCAGAGGAGGAGGAACGGTGGCTACCTGGGCACGAGGTAGGGAACGTGTGGGTGCCTGCACGTTCCCTGTCCGCTGCTCCCACCGGGCAAAGTGGTGCAGAATCATATGCCTCCTCATAGAGGAGGTGCCCAAATGTGATGTGGTCTTCCCACGGCTAACACGTTGCAGGCACAACTTGCACACTGCAACTGTGCTGTCACCTGGAGCCAGTGAGAAGAACTCCCACACCGCTGAGCCACCGACACGACTCGGAGCAGAGGTCACCTGCTGCTGTGGGGCACTGGCACCAGATCTCATTGGTGCCGTACCTCCACGTGCACCACTAGGTGCACTGCCTCTGCCCCGGCCCCTGCCCCCAGTCCTGCCTCTGGGTTCAGGATCGTGCTCATGCTCTGAGGGACATCCCTCAGAGACACTATCCTCCTCCTCTCTCACAGAGGGCACCCATGGACGATCGGTGACCTCATCGTCCACTTCCACCTCCTCAATACTGGAGGCTGCATCACTAACAGCAGCAGCATCTGGAACCTCACCCCCTGCATTAGTTCCCTGGCTGCTCACAGACTGCTGCGTGACATCGTCAGCCTCCTGTCCCCCTGTGCACTGAGCACTTTCCTCCGCCTCGGGCGACAGGAAAGATTGTGCATCAGTGCACAGCTCCTCCTCAAGCACACTAGCCCCACACATAGTGTGCGAAAACATATCCTGAGACTCCTCCTCCGGATCCCCGAAGGTACGGGCCATGTGGGCAACGAACTCCTGATAGAGCGGATCAGGTTCCATGCCCACAGTAGGAGCCTCAGGTGAGGAAGGAGCAGGCACAATATCTACAGTAGCAGCTCGGCTGCTCTGTGCCTGTGAGGAGGTGGATGAGGAAGGCTGGGTAATCCACTCTACTACCCGCCTTCCTTGATCAGAAGGGATAGCCCTAGCCCGGCTACCCCTAAAAATATCGGGCACGGTAACCCGGCTGCCCTGCGAAGGGCCAGGTAGCTCCTGGCCAGAGCCTTCAGTAGGCTCTCCTCTGCCTCTCCCTCTCCCTCCACGTGCAGAAGCACCCCTGCTCCTGGGTCTCCCTCTTGCCCTGCCAGGCATTTCCCTCTCCCAAATTATCCCCCAAAAAATTAATATATATATATATATATACACACACACACACCACAGTGACTGGTACATGGAAGTGTGCCCACAGTGTGACTGGTACATACAAGTTTGCCCACTGTGATTGGCACATTGGCACATAGAAGTTTGCCTACTGTGACTGGCACATGCAAGTTTGCCCACTGTGACTGGTACATATAAGTTTGCCCACTGTGAGTGGCACATACAAGTTTACCTACCTACCTACCTACCTTTCTCTCATCTATCTATCACTGTCTGTTTATCTATCTCCCTACCTACCACCCCCCTGTACCTACCTACCTACCTACCTACCTACCTTTCTCTCATCTATCTATCACTGTCTGTTTATCTATCTCCCTACCTACCACCCCCCTGTAGCCAGCCAGCCCGACCCTGCTGTCACTGTCAGGAAGGAGTTAGAAGAAAAAAAGAAGGTAAAAGAACTTAGGCGGCAACTTAATTTTTTTTAAAAAATTCACTTACTGTAAGTCTGTAGACTGTAACCGACTGACTTTCGGCTCCTGTCTTCGCCCCGAGTAAAGCACTGCACAGCTGCTGCCCAATCCACTGCTCCTCACTCACCAGGCCGCTGCTCCGCTCTGCAACTAACAGCCGATTCCCTCCTGGGCGCGTAAGTCAGGTGACGTCACTTACATCCCTTACGCAATAACGCAAAGCGCGCCGCTGCGCGCGGAAACCTTTCTGGCCAATCAGAAAGGTAGCAGGGGGAAATTTAAAAAAAAATTTATTTCCAGCACTCCTATTGGGTCCGAACTTCCGGGTTCCCGGCACTTCAACTTTGGCAGCCGCAGTTATGGGTTCTGGGTCCCGATATTCCACCGACTGATCACGGACTTATTGCTAAGGATAAGGATGCGCTGCTAAGGTAAATGCTGCGCTTTAATAGAGGGGAAATGCCGCCTATTATTTTTTTGGGTCTGGAGTGCCGCCGTGAGCAACTGTTTCACGTTGCTTCATGGTAGGAGCGGCGCTGATGATGATGTATTCAAAATGTTGCATGATTATGAGCAGAATATGAATATCGAATAAGTGGGTTAACCTGTTCCCTCTTTTCTTCTTGTGTTATTGGAATTGGAGGTCATTACTCCATAGGAACATGTGCACCGGATTTACCTGTGTCCAGGAGGGCTGCATGCATCTACTTTTTTGTTATACGCCCAATAAAGGTATTAACAAGGTCTCTGGAGTGCAATATCCTTTCCTATTCCTATACAGCTTTCATCAGTGGGTAGCACCAGGCCCTAGACCTATAAAAATGAGTGCCTACTTATAACAGTAAAAGCATGTATGCTCTTATCCCTGGCACCATCTGAGCACACAAAATGTCTTGACAAGAAACCCATGAGAGGGAGCAGTAGGAAAGAAGTAGGTAAATTTAACAGTACCCATTGTAGCATCAATAGAGTGTTGGTTTATGTTTTAACTGTGCTAAATCATTTTCCAACTTATCACACAGCAATAAGAATTTATTACCAACAACCTTAAATCAGCTTTGTTTTCTTTTACTCTGACCCTCATTTTGCTTCTTTTCAGCTCTTGGAGTTTTATTTTTATTACAAGGGTGGAGCACAACTAGGCAGTAAAGAACAGTAAATTACACACTCCCTTTGCATATCCCAGACCCTCCTCTTGGCTACACTATGTAAAAACAGTATCAATTCTATCAAAGCTTAATACTTAATACTGTAATTTTAAGACTAATTTAATTAGCATTAAGATCAAGAAAAGGAATAAGCTTGGTGCTTTCTTACTGTGGCTGCAGCTGACACCCAATCCTGCAGTTAGCCAATGTTTGTGCTGTGTTACTGGCACTGCACCTAATAAAATAAACTCCAAAGCTCCCCCCCTTCACACACACACACACTCCCCTTCAAACAAACAAAAAAATAAAATCTTATAATTTAAAGGGTATCTCCACTAAAAAAATAAATTTGGGCCATTTAGATTTATTTAACGGGAGGTAAAGGAGCTGTGTCTTACCTCCGTTCCTGTCAATAAATCAGGAGCCAGGATAGAAGGTAACAAACTTACCTGATCGCCTACTCCCCCGGCACCTAGTCTGACAGGTCCCGACAGCCTCTGTCCTCTACACGCATGTGCAAGTGCGATGCGCATGCGTATAGAAGAGTCTGTCGGGACCTGTCAGACTACGTGCCGGGGAGTGAGCAATCGGGTAAGTTCATTACCTTCTCTCCTGGCTACTTATAGATTTATTGAAGAATGGGAGGTAAGACACAGCTCCTTTACCTCCCGTTCTTCAATAAATCTAAATGGCCCAACTTTACTTTTTGATTGGAGATACCCTTTAATGTAAGCAGTTGCTTGCCTTAACATTGCAAGGTGGTGTCTTTTCAATATAAGACACACGCACATGCTCACCCACTTTATCTCTGTCTCAGATTCTGGGAGAGGCTGAGCATAGAGAGAGGGGAAATGCATACTAACAATATATTTAAAAATTTAGAAAGGATAAAAAGAAGATTATGGATTTAGTTCTATCTTTTACATACAGTTTATTTTTATATGAAACTAAAAATATCTACTAAAATAGGATTGTAATTCACAGTGGGAACATTTATATGACAAATATGGCTACCGTATTCAAAAAAATGCTTATACTTACTTATTATGTTGTAAGGTACAGGAAATCATATAACATGTCTGAAAACAGGTCACCTACTTCCCTCATTCTTCAGATATTTGTATTACTAGAGCAGTAAGTACCAACCATGTTGTATGTTGTCTATACTTAATTATACCATGGAACTAGATCCCCGAGTCCAAACCACCAGATCACCCATGTATGTTAATGATGGTTCTGTCAACTCCTTTTGGCCTAGATTATGCCAATTAACCTTTATTTACATAAAGTACCAAATTAAGGTTTTAAAGAACTGCATGTTCCAGATTCTGTATTTAGGGCTGAGTACAATCATTAAAATATATTTATAATAATGCAATGCTGATTGAGAGGGATACTTTTAATGATTGACTTGCTTTAACCCACTGTGGGTTTATAACTTTGAATGTCCCTGAAGTTTACAGCTAAACAATCCGATTTGTCAGTCAGCAATAGCATAGTACGCAGTCTCCTTTATTCTTTCATTTAAACTCACCTTCTAATTAGGAGGAAACTTGTTTCAGTCTCTATGGCATGTCTGGAATGTGGACTCTGCTGCCAGAACAAATGGGTCAGTAATCAGCATTCTAAATATGAAGGCATCTTTTTTAAAGCAATGAATGTGCAGTCAATGTTTTGGCTTTTTGAACTCCAAACTGCTAATGACTACTTGTTGTTCTTCCTATGGTTTGATGCGCTGTTGAAATGGATTATTGAAGCTATGGAACTCTGTAAAATGGGCTCTAGTTTTCACAGGCAGCAATAAATTAAACCCCACACAATTTACTTTTATTTATTTTCCATTCAAGTAGAGAGGAAGAGAAAGGTTTAAGAGGAACAGTACACATAATGTAAAATAGCTGAACTTTTCTGGTAGTAATGTGGGTTGGGGATGAGTTTGGCAAACCACATATTACATGTTTTATTTGTTTTATATGCATGTACTGTATAACAGCTGTATTTTGTGTATGCAATTATTTTATACAATACTTATTCCCCTTTTTCATCCTCCCAATGGAAGTAGCCAGAGTGAGGCCATAAAGTGCAATGTACTACTACCCCCTGGGTAGAACTAATCATATCCCCACCTAAACCTGGTCCTATCCCACTTTTTCTATTTCTGTTGACAACACCCCCATTTACTCCATTCAGTCAGCACATTACATAGGCGTTATTATTGATTCCTCTCTCTCCTTTTATAATCACATTAACAATGTTGCTAAAACCTGTTGCTTTTTTCTCAGTAATATTGCGAGAATCCTTAGATTCCTCTCTCTTCCGACTACTACTATGCTTATCCATACTCTCATCCTTTCACGCCTGAACTATTGTAACCTTCTGCTTTCTAGTCTTCCTGCTTCCCATCTTTCTCCCCTTTGGTCGATACTTAACTCTGCTGCACACATTGTCTCGCTGTCTAACAATCAGGAAATTAAATCTGCTCTGTGATGCACATCTACCTGGCTCTCCATTAAAGAATGCATTATCTACAAAATCCTTCTCTTAACATTTAAATCTATTTGTTCTGCTGCTCCTTCTTAGATTTTTTCTCTTGTGTCCCAATATGTCCCTGCCAGTCCCCTTCGCTCATCACAGAACTATCACTTATACAAAACCCCCACTCACACTGCCTCCTCTCGCCTTAAACCCTTTTTTCTTGTGGCTCCCTCTGGAATTCTATCCATCCTCTCTTCGCCAATAGACCTCAATCCTATCTCTCTAAGTACAGCATAGGACTGTTGACACTGCACCAGTTATTACTATGGCACTTCTACCCTTTCCTATGTATCTGTATGTTACCCACCTAATTAGATTGTAAGTTCTACGGGTAGGGACCTCTTTACTCATGTTTAACGTCTCAAGCCCTTGTATATTTCATGATGCACATACTTATTTATATATAGATTTATTGTCCCTTTGTATGGCTTTTTGTATTCTAATATTGTACAGCACTGCGTCCTCAGGTAGCGCTATATAAATAAACATATACATACATACATTGAAAAACTTAAAGGGGAACTGTGGTCTCCAAACAAGCCATCAACCACCTCTCTGCGTGCTCCACAGCCCAAGATACACAGAAATGACTGACCAAAAAGTTAATGGGTGAGAGGCACAGTGCCGCTGGCAAGCACAGCCTCCGACTCCCTCAGTGTGTGAGGGAGACAGGAAGTCCCTCCTCCTCTCTGCTGTGTAAAGGACCTGCAGCTGCAGAGAAGGGGAGTCTACAGCCCTTCTCTCTCACAGTGTAAAAACAGCCTTTTCAGACAGAGTGAGAAAAGGCTGTTTCCACAGAGTTTTTGCGGGGGTGGGGGGGGGGGTGTAGGGGGAGGGGGGGTGTCAGAGTGGCCCACAGCACCTGTGAGGGGGGCCCCTTAGGCATCCGTGAGTGGGCGGGGCCACAACACCCTTGAGTTGGCTGTAAGGGAATGGGCCAAGGGGGGCCTGCAACTGGAGGGACCATGGGGTCCATGAGTGGGAGGGGCCAGGGGGGCTGCAAAGGGGAGGAGACACAGGGCAGATTGACTGACAGGTTTCAGAGCAGGAAGCAGGAAGTGCAGGGGACCTGGTGATGCTGCTGCCATATCACACACAAAAATGTAAATATCTTCAAAACTAAAAAAAATAAACAATGGAAATAGACTGCAAAAACTCTCAGGAGAGCAATTCCTATCAATTTACCTAAAGTCATTTTTGGACCACAGTTCCTCTTTAATCAGCAATTCTGTCAATAATTATTGTTATTGAACTATAGTTAAAAAACCCTAATTAACAGTTTTTAAAAACATATCCTTGGCCATATGAGTGCTGTGAGTTCGAACTTTTAAGGCATCCAGGCTTACTTTTTGTTTGGCCGTGAAATAATTAGAAGGACAAAAATTAATTTATTAGCATTTTCCTCAGACTTGCATCACTTTTGGAAATCTGAATTATTTGGACAATTCCCCTTTTCAGGAGATTTTTTAGGAGATTAGGAGTCACAGGGACTAAGGAGCCTTACATGACTCAGAAGCAGATTTCCTAACCTTGTAATACTTACCTACTATTTGCAACCTACTGTATCAGTAGGGCTCATCTATCAGATTTCCTCAGTAGGAAAGTCATTAGATTCTGCTACAACTCCTGTCTTAAATATGTGTTGTCTTAATATCCAGTAAACTTCACAAGGACAATGTAATCAAAGGAATAAGGTAGAATAAAAATGATATTATGCCTTGGTCATTGTAAAACATTCAATGTTGGACTAGGTTCACAGGACCCATTGATCGATGAAGAAGTGATATCCCACATACTTTGCTACACATAAATGTATACTGCTCACACTTATAAGCACTGGTGCAAAAAGACACTGCTAAATATATACACTGCTATACACACACACTTTACCATGTGTACACTGCTAAACACACATACTGCTACACACACACACTGTTAAAAACAGACATGCGCTGCTGCACATACACAAAAATAGGTACACACACTGATACCACACACACTGCTACTCACACATTCTGCTACATATACTGGTACATTAATACACTGCTACAAACACATTTTTGAAACACAGAGATACACTGCTACATACAATATATACTGCTACGGACACAAACACACTGTTACACAGTCATGTACTCACACTGATAAACACACTGCAAAACACACAGTCTGGTACACACAAACACTGGGACAAATATACACCTAGTCAGGGCCATTTCTAGGCATAAGTGACCTAGACGTGCTGCTAGGGCACTGAAGAAACAAACAAATCTACACAAAAACAAACACAAGAGGTGCTTTGGGGGGTTAAGTTCGGAAAAGGGGCACCAGAGTAAACTTGCTTAGGGTACCAAAATGTCTAAAACCGGCCCTGCACCTGGTGGTATAATACTCCTGTAAATTTAGATGGCGTTGGTGTGTATTTATTTTTTTCAAGATTTTCATCAGGACTGCAAGGGCCCCAATTACAGTAAACTTGCATCAAAAATACAAAGAACGTACTCAAAAAAATAAATAAATACATTTTAATTGAATTCAATCAACAGAAAAAAAACAAGGTTTTGCAGGCTTAATTCCCTTCCTGACACCAGAAACATTGTGTTTTTCTGTTGGTTGAATTAGAATAAAATTCACTTATTCATTTTTAAGAGTGCGTTCTTGATATTCTGACAGGTCCCGAAAGACTCTGCCTTCTATGCGCATTCGCATAGAAGACAGAGTCTGTCAGGAACTGGCAGACTACGCAGAGGAGGAGCGAGCGATTGGGGGAATAAAACTGAAAAGCAAAAATTTTTATTTAGCAGTGAAGATACCCTAGCTTTAAAATATACTTTTTTTCTACAAGGCAGGAACTAAGGATATGTACTTTTCAATTGTGCATGGGACAGTCTGCTTCACTTCAATAGTTTGGATAAATATTGTAATGATGCCAAATTAGATTTTGTGCACTGTAATAGAGAGTTTTAAATAAAGGAATGGAAAGAGATCCTGCCCACCTTCTTAACAATGCCAATGGCATGTAATTAACATATCTTTGCTGGGTGCATTCAGAACTGTTGCTAACAATGTAGATTCCAAGATATATGAAAAGCTGGGCACACCAGTCTTGAAAAGTTACAATCTTTATTGTGATATGCTTGTGAAGGTTCTCATTCATCCAGGTCATGGTATATCTGATGTATTCAATTAGATCAACTGGACTTGAAGTTTAGTTCTTGAAGACGTTTCGCTAGTCATCCGACTGGCTTTCTCAATTCAGCATATCACAGCCAAGTGTTAAGGGTGTGATTGCATAGTGGCTAAGAGGTGTTATAGGAACGCCCAGGGCTTTGACACCTTAGCCTGGGCGTTCCTATAACACCTCTTAGCCACTATCCAATCACGCCCTTAACACTAGGGTGTGATATGCTAATTGGGATTTTCCAGGGTACATAATTGCCACAGATTCTTGTACAAGTCATTCTGAATTGAGAAAGCCAGTCGGATGACTAGTGAAACATCTTCAAGAACTAAACTTCAAGTCCAGTTGATCTAATTGAATACATCAGATATATCTTTATTGTGATGTTTCGGCACAAAAACACCTTGTGAGGTGTGCACAGGGGTATGCGTGCAGCGTGTGCGTGTGTGCATGTATTCGCTTATTTGCAGTTGTGAATAGCTTAGATCTATGCCTATAGCCCCAGCAAGCCAGTAAAATATAGAGGTAACAAGGGGAGCTGAGTGGGTTGGGATGGAGGTGGTCTCCGTCTGACATTTAGTTCTCATAAATGCAGCTTTTTGGGTCACAAAATATTTTTGATTCAAAATATACTACAAATATATTTTAATAGTGTTTCATTGCCAGCATACTTGGGCAAGACAAAAAAACTAGAACATCTGCCCCTAGTGGCCTTTCAGAGTTTGGAACCAAAAAACAAGAAATATATATTTCAACTGTGCCTTGGAGAGCCCAAGCAGGACTAATTTGACAGAGAAAACAGTA
Organism: Hymenochirus boettgeri; assembly: GCA_019447015.1. Taxonomy (NCBI): domain Eukaryota; kingdom Metazoa; phylum Chordata; class Amphibia; order Anura; family Pipidae; genus Hymenochirus; species Hymenochirus boettgeri. The sequence goes on from CM033472.1 coordinate 150,170,057, forward strand.
AAATCCCGTCAGGGAACGACACGATTTACCTATTATCATCAGTGTGTAGGGGCTGTTCCCAACTGATCGGAGTGCCGACAAACGACCGTGGTTGGCACTCCAATCGATTGGGAATGATTGAAAATTTCCATTGCCCGGTATCAGCTCCCTTTACTTTAAGTAGAAGGAGCCAATCTGATTGTACGGTGTATGGCCGCACGGCTGACCGTATGGGGATCACTCAGGTCCGTGTGTGCTGTTCCCTCAGCATGTGTGCCAACAGATACCAATGCGATCTGCCACCACATATGCTGTGGAATCGCATGTGTATGGCCACCTTGAGGTTGTTACAGCTGTTACAAGGTAAAGTTGGGGGCGTAAAGAGGGTGGAGGCAGGCGTAAACCTAATTAGGGAGAAAGAATGAACAGAAAAATATTGATGGAACCACATTCTGTCACATAATAAATCCTTTTAATAGTCTCTGGATATAAGTTAAAGTCATGCTAAGTGATTCAATATTGACTAGCTCAACATCGATGTGCAGGTTTTCGCAAAAGACAACCGCGCAACCGTCCCTCGCGTGCTACTTTTAGCATGAGATTTTAACACAGGCCACCATTAAAAACCACACTGTAGGTAAAACCATTTTGGGGTACACCCACAAACACAATACTAAATCGCATATGAAAGATTTAACCAGAGTGACAGCAGCTCTGGGTAAATCTCCCCCATGGTCTATAGCTTTAGTTGCACCTAGGGTGAAGACCTAAAACACTTCACCCTCATCCCAGGGACTTTAAGCTGATCAGGTGAAATCTTATCTTGAAACTGAATCTCCAGTCCGGCCCTGTCCCCCTCCCTGGTCAGGTGGGCCAGACTATGTGATGGTGCGTTCTGCAAGAAGCATTAGTTCTCATAGGTGTTTATCCCACAGAGATGGTTAAGATCAAATTGGGCCCAGGAAAGGGCTGTAGCACAGAAATTGGTCCCCCTATGTTTACTGGTCCCTATACAGCTGCCTAGGTTGCCTTAATGAACAATCCTGCTCTGGCATCCCCTGGCTTAACAACCCAAGGGTCTAGGGAATGGGTAGGATAGGAGAAGCATTTTTTTTCCTAATCTGAAAAATTCCCAGGGGTAAGGAAATAGCATTTTTGTTTTTTAGAATTTACTTTTTGTTTTGTTTTCCTTTTGTTCACATAGTTTAAGAAAATAGGAAAAATAATAAGTACCAAAGATTCATAGTACCTAATATGGCTGATGTGAATGTATACATGTAATTGTAAAGCACTACAGAAGATGTTGGCGCTATATAAATCCACAATAATAATAATGATTCTACACCCAGCATTTTTATAGCTCCTGTTTATAGTTAGTCTAGTTATGTGCCACAGATATCAATAGCATGAATAAAGAGTGACACCTAGTGGATTTTACAGCAAGTACCAGTCTTTAGCTATTTGGGGGACTATTTTTACTTCAGGAATTTGTTTATTGTTTATTCATAATTGCAAGTCAAATTCACCTGTTCTTGTACAAAAATGTAAACATTTAAACAAGTCCAGCTAAGTGCTGGGAAAATCCCACAGCATTGAATCTATTTAGGGTAATGATAATTATTGAAATGGCATAACCTGTAGTGTAAAACGTTCCGATAAATATAATTTTTTTTTAATATGTTATATGTTTTGTCTGTGCCTTGAAGCTTAATGTTAATTGTTTTGTAATTGTTGGTTGTATCTGTGTGAATTCTTGCTAGATCAAAAATGCTGTCAAAAGAAGTTCCATCATGAAGATAATGTGAGAGAGAGCAACCACTAGAATAGTTACCTTCAGCCAGTGGTTCAACCAGTGGCATTTACAGTTTGCAGTCTGCGGAATTGCAGTCTACGGAGTGATGGTGAATACGAGGTTAAACTAGAAAGGAAAGTTTATGTATGAAATTTGGTTTTGAAAGGCTACGTTTAGGAAGGTAATATGTGTGTGTGTAGAAGGTTTTAAAACTCAATAACCTTGCTATGGCAATAAAAGAGGATCTTTATATATCCATTCTTATTAAATGCATGTATTTTTATTATTTTGAGCCATGAAAACATAAAAGGTTGGGTGGGTGTTAGGAGTTTGTACCTGTGTCTGTAGTGTGTGTGTGGGGGGGGGATATGTTTTTGTGTTTATGACTGTAAAACTAACTTTGAAAACTGAATGTGGGTTGGATTGTAAGTGGGTATCAGTAAGTGTGTGTACCTCTCTGTGTGATGTTATGGGGGGAGGGTAGGGGGTATATTTTTACATTTTAGACCATTGAACTAACTTTTTGTTAATTTATTTGTAGTTACCATGGAAACAGAAGGGTAGGTTGGGTTGTGAGGGTGCATCTGTAGGTGTGTGTACCTGTGTCTGTGTGGTGTTAGGGGATATGTTTTTGCATTTCAGACTATAAAACTAACTTTTTTGATGATTTAGGTATAGTTGCCATGGAAATGTAAGGGTAGGTTGGGCTGTATCAGTAGATGTGTCTACCTGCGTCTACATGGTGTTAGGGGGTATGTTCTTTGCATTTTAGTTTTGGTAATGTTGCCCTGAAAATGTAAGGTAGTTTGGATTGTGAAGGTGTATCAGTAGGTGTGTGTCTGTTGTAATATATGGTATGTTTTATGCATTTCAGATTATAAAACAAACTTTTTTGATGGCTTAGGTATGGTTGCCATGGAAATGGAAAGTAGGTTGGGTTGTGAGGGTATATCCATAATTGTGTGTACCTGCGTGGTGTTAGGGTGTATGTTTTTACATTTCACACCATAAAACTAACTTTTATTGATGATTCAAAATTTTAGTTTTGACTATCATTAATATTTAAGTATGCCTTAAGTAAGTAAGGGTAGGTCAGTAGGTGTGTGTATAGAAAAAGAAACAAGCAGGGAGATTCAATAAAAGTTCTTATCGTTTAAAATGGTGCTAATTTTGCCCCAACCAATCAGATGTTAGATTTCAAACGTTAAATGATATCTGATTGGCTGGGGCAAAATTAGCACCATTTTAAATGATAAGAACTTTTATTGAATAACCCTGAAGGTCTGTAACTAAATCTAACCCTTTACTACCAACAAGGTAGGTCCTATACCTTGCAAAGGAAATAGGTAAACACCTATCCAAACACAAGAAATATACAAAACAGTAGCAGGGGGCAGTAGGTGTGTATAACTGTCAGGTTGCGGGTATGTGTTTTTGCGTTTATGACCATAAAACTAACTTTTTTTTTTAATGATTAATCAAAATTAGTTTTTTTTGGCATTAGTTACCCTTTAAGAATTGCTGACATGGGAATGAAAGTGTAGGTCAGTGGGCGTACCTGTGTCTGTGTGGGGGTGGGGGGTAGTAGTGTTTGTGTTTATGACCATAAAACTGTTTTGATCACATGACTATAAAACCTCAACATGTCCATAGTGTACCTATTATAGTCAATAGAAAAAAATGTCCCAAATTTGCCAATAACGTGGTAATGCTTCCACGCTTGACCACCCACATTAACATGCACTGCTCTTTGATTCTCACATGCTAATGGATCACAAGCCTGAATTCATGTGCGTGATAAATCACACTTGTGAGGCTGAGGCCACTGCCTTGTTATGGTTAGAGAAATAGCAGGGACCGGAGGACTCACTGAGAGCTTCTATGCTTCACTTTCCTGGACTTTGAAAATGCACTGCAGGAGAACCATAAGGATCAGAGATGTAAGGTTAAGATTATTAAATTTTAGTTTTGGGGGTGGACATGCCCTTTAAGAATATCTGATTGAGGGTGAGGCCACACTTTTGCATGCACATTTTCTGTGCGTCAGCGCACGTTATTTATGCGTTTGCGCGCACGTTTTTCGCTATCTATAAAGCAAAAACACAAGCGATTGCGAGAAAAAATACATTCCTGCGATTTCCATGTTATCGAAAATTGCGAACGCAAAACGCGCTAGTGTGGCCTAGCCCTGAGAGAGAATATAGGCAAGTAATTAAAATGTAAGGGGATCCATGTGCACTTTTGCCCAGGACCCCATTTTATTTAAAACTATCCCTATTCGAGGGTTCACAAAATTCGAAGGTCCAAAAAATCATGTTGATCTCGATTACTATTCCCTGTTCTATCCGACTTTGTAATGGTGGCCATAGATGCTACAATATGAATATTGGATTGTACAAACCCTGCTGCCTCCCGCCTTAAACCATTCTCTCTTGTTGCTCCCTACCTTTAGAACTCTCTCCCTCTCTCGCTTCGCCTGCTGACATCCATTAATACTTTCGAATTAGACTGTTATCCTACCTTTCTGAGCATCAGCACAACAAATGATTATTAGCATTTTTAAGCACTTTGTACCCATCTCCCCCACTTGTATCTGTATGTTGTCCCTCCCAATTAGATTGTAAGCTCTTCGGGACAGGGTCTCATTCCTATTGTGTCAAGGCATGCTGCACTCATATCAATTCATATAATTCAATATCTGTATGACTGCTTGCACTTATCCCCTTGTTTGCATACTCGGTATTTTAAAATGTACAGCTCTGCGTACCCAAGTGGCGCTTTATAAATAAAATTATACATACATACATTGGGGCGATAAAACGTTTTTATGACCAATAGGGAAAAATATTGTACGATTGACAGGCGATCGTCCATAATTTACAAATAACAGGAAGAATGAGTAGTATTTCTTACCTCCCACTACATTTTCCCAAATAAAGATTCTAAAGGAACTAGGACAGGTATATTGCAGGAAATGTTAGAGCAGCTTTCCCTCAGAGAGGCCATATTATGTGAACTGGACAGAGACACAGAGACTCTAATAACCTCTGTAGAGGAGACTTAATCAGTCATACGCATAATACAAAGAGACAAGGAGTAAGGCTAGATTCAGACGAATGGCTGTGCACCATTAGTGCAGCATTTTCACTAGCAGTTCCAGATGTCTGCCGCTAGGAAAACGTTGCATGCAGCATTTTGCTGCTGGCAATGCTGAGTAACCGCTAGTGACAAGATATGAAATGAACCAGCAACACAGCCTGGTCAAACTGGCCACAAAGATGATTCACTGCAGTGCAGAACACACTGGCCAGGTAAATATGTAAAAAAGGTGTGGTAACCTGTACTACACACACATGTAAACTCTAACCAACAGGGACCCCATATTCAGTGGCAGAATATGGGTGCTCACACACAATGAAGGTTGGATTCTAATTGATGTGGGAGGAACTGATGGCATTGTTTCACTTCTTAAGACACATAGAAAAAGAGAAGAACTTATATTATCTAGTACAGGGACCCGTGCAGGAATCACATGCTCTATTACAGGACAGAAAATTCAGGACAAAAGAAAGTCAAAGACAAAACAAAAAGAACAAATTTAACATCCCCAGGCAAAATAAGGTTCAGTTTACAGTTCTTTTCCTTTTCCCAACAAGCCACGCACACACACAAAATCTCCACTCTGTCGCACTCCTTTTTATCTCAATACACTTTTCTGGCCTGGATGCATACCAACAATTTACAATTGAAATATACACGTTGCACTCTTTTAAAAGATTAAATGCAATCAACGCATTTCAGCCTCATCCAGGTGCAGGCCCCATCCTGGATATATATATATATATATATATATATATATATACAACAATCGGGGAAAGACACTGCACACCTTATAGCGTCCTTTACCTGGTGCTTGTGCGAAGGAGATCAGCTGTACTACTCCCAATATATCCAGAGAACCAGTTTCACACCGCACACAGGTTTTAATCTTCAGCTTTCTTTATTATACATTAGCACATGTAAAAACGTACAACGTTTCGGGGTTGGCATACCCCTTCCTCAGGTACAAAATGGCTATCACATGTGACCCAATTGCTTATCCCTATATACCCTCCCCAACAGGATCTGACATCAGTAGTCCAACCTATTAACCCCGTATAACATCACCTTTAACCCTAAAATACCTTCGAAACTAACCTTTTTTTAGGAACATACACATGGACCCTTTCAACTCTAATACTTATAAATAATGATACAAATCGTAGTCTCTATTGAGACCTAAAGGATGTAAACTCTGTAGTTTGGTGTACCCACCAAACTTCTCTCTTTTTTAGTTTTAACACCCGATCGCCTCCCCTGTCTCCCGGGGAGACCACCTCTAACACTCTATATTTCAGATCATTTTCCGTGTGTCCCAGCTCCACAAAATGTTTAGGTACCGGTAATCTGGTTACCTTTTTTCGAATGCTAGAGCGATGCTGAGATATTCGAGACTTTACAATCTGCGTGGTTTCACCCACATAGATAAGGCCACATGGGCACCATAAAACATATACAACATATGAGGAGTTACAGGTACAAAATTCTCTGTTACGGTACTCCTGGCCCGTCTGCGGATGCTTAAAAAAGGGTCCCTTGACCACGAATCTGCACTGCACTCAGTGTAGGCAAGGAAACATCTCACATCTATTGGACCTTGTTATATTTCCCTCATCACCTTTCCTGAAGGTGGCTCTCACTAAACGGTTACCTATGGAAAACCCCTTACGGTAAGAAATTAGCGGCGGTAATTTAAATTCCTCGATTTCTGGATAAGATTCATTCAACATATGCCAATTCTGTCTTATAACCTTATTTACAAGACTGCTGCCCATCACATAATCCATAATCAAGGGAATTCTCCTATTCTTATTGTTTGTCTCTTTTAATGTGCACCTTTCCATACTTTCTGCTTTTAGTGCATGTCCCTCAAGGAGTTTAGGCGGGTACCCCCTCTCAGCCAACTTCAAATGCATCTGTTTATGCTGAATCCTCCTAGTTCCCTCCTCACTTACAATGCGATTCACCCTTTTAAATTGACTGATCGGAATCGATCGCTTGACATGGGACGGATGGAAACTCCCATATGCAAGTATCTGATTCCGATCAGTGGGCTTAGTATACAGTTCAGTACTGAAACCTCCATCATTTTTAATTTTCACATCCAAAAAATTAATCACAGTGTTACTGAATTCTAAAGAGAACCAAATTAACCAATTAACCTGTTCATGGAACTGGCGTAAAGATCCAACGTCGCCCCGCCACACGAGGAAGACATCATCTATAAATCTCCACCAGGCTAGAAAGTGTCTGGTGAAGGATGTTAAACCATAGATGAAATCTCCTTCAAGCCAAGCCATAAAGGCATTGGCGTACGACGGAGCGACGTTGGATCCCATCACCGTCCCTCTCATTTGCATATAATACCACTGATCAAACTTAAAATATGATCTATGTAGTATCAACCTCAGACATTCAATAAAAAAATCAACCTGTGAATCATTGTACTTTCCACAACTCTCCAACAACTGGTGGCATGAAGCCAACCCGTCCCTATGGGGTATGGACGTATATAAAGATGATACATCCATAGTGGCCATAATAATGTTCCCCCAATCATCACATTGAACACTTTTTAATCTTTCCAAAAAATGAGACGTATCTCTAAGATATGCTTGCGTGCCCTGTACCAAGGGCGCAAGAATCCCATCCAGCATGGTGGCCATAGGGCTAAACACAGAACCTTTGCCAGCAACTATAGGTCTCCCAGGAGGCTGGACGGGATTCTTGTGCACCTTGGGCAAGGCATACAAGACCAGAGTGATGGGGTGATTTACAATTAAACTGGCCTTTAAATCCTCAGAGATGATGCCAGATTCAGACACACTAGATAAGTATACATCAATATCTTTTTTTATGTCCCCTAAGGGATCTCTTTCAATTATATATATTTTTTTTTTTTTTTTTTTTTATATATATATATATATATATATATATATTCCCCCCCCCCCCCCCCATACAAGAATTGCGGAAGCACTCCAATTAGGCTAATTTACAACTACATTTAGTGGAAGTGCTACTGATCTGGTCAAACATTTATACAAACATAGAAAAGGTAATCAATGCACATTCCTAGGCCCCATACAATATCATATTATCTGCACACTGGCATACTTTATAAACAAAGTGGTTTTAGTATACATTACTGTGATCACATGAATGAAAAGCCTTCCAACCACGTCAAGGTAACCCCAGTCTGGAAGGTCCTAACATCTAACCTTTTCAATTTCTTTTACTTCAGTTACGATTAGCAAACTTTTGCATTTCTCATTCTTACACACTGGATCCATATAACAGGCTCTCTCCCTTCCGCCTCAGCACTTAGGCTTTTTAAAATGAGGGAAGAGGCCATCCAGTGCTTTATAATAAAGGCAAAGGACCTCCCATAAAAGGGGCGTGTTGGGACCTTCCAGACTGGGGCTACCTTGACGAGGTTGGAAGGCTTTTCATTCATGTGATCACAGTAATGTATAATAAAACCCCTTTGTTTATAAAGTATGCCAGTGTGCAGATAATATGATATTGTATGGGGCCTAGGAATGTGCATTGATTATCTTTTCTATGTTTTTATATATATATACACATATACAGGTTTCCAGCTCCTTCACACTCTGTTCCCACTCATATGCCCGGGTGCTGCCGTCAATTCGTAATATCCAGTGTATATTAAAATCAGAGCACTCCTATGGACTTAACAATAAATGCTTTATTAAGCTTTACAGTAAGTCCGTGTTCCTACACGTTTTGGCCCAATGGTGGCCATTGTCAGGGTTGGCCTGGATGCATACCAACATTTTACAATTGACATATACACGTTGCACTCTTTTAAAAGAAAAATGCAATCAACGCATTTCAGCCTCATCCAGGCCCCACCCTGAGTGTATATATATATATATATATATATACTGTATATACAATTTTACTTGCTTTATTATGCTTTTTAATTATTTTGCATGAGCAAAAACTGTTCATAAGGAAACTAGAAACATTTTAGCAGTGCAAACCTTATGAAGCAATCCATGTAAGCTACTGTAATTATAGCAACAGTTGTTAGGTTGTGGATTTTCATTGTTAATCTTGATAAACTGCATAACTTCCTACCAGGTACAAACAAACAATTACACCTTACAAATTTCCACTGGACAGGTTGTTAGACTTGTATGAACGGCATGTCAGCAAGAAACACGAAAAGAGGAAAATGGGCACAAAGATCTTATTAGTTTGGGTGAATTTAAAGTTCAAATCCAGCTGATGTTAAAACGAGAAAGAAAGAAAGAAACCTGTAAGATTTTCATTCCAAAGCGAGAACATTTGCCTCTTTTACTATATGACGCTTTTGGTCATGCAGCTTCCAGCAATCACTTCAACAAGTCTGTTTACAAATCCTTATGCCATTGAAGTGCTGAAGACAAAAAAGCAAGAGCTTGTTGAAGGGATCAAGGATCCAGATAGAATTTTAAACTGGCTCATAGAAAATGGCATTATTTCCTCAGAGAAAAAACTTGCTGTGTCTTATTACAAAACCAGGACTGAGAAAAATTCCAGGTTGTTGGACATTTTGGTGTCGAAAGGTGAGAGAGCTTGTCGCCTTTTTTTTTTCCCTTGTCTGAAGCAAATTGAACCCAGTTTGTATCACAATGTGAGAAAATATGTCAGCACTGTGAATGATACTGTTGGGGATGGAAGGAGGCAATTGGTGGGATATTTGCTCGAAAAAGACAAAGAGGTACTTATTAAAACCAGTGTCAAAGAGAGACCTGATAAAATTAGCAACGGAGACAGCCTGCCGAGAAAAGGGAAAGCTCCTGCTAAAAAGCCCACCGGACACATAGAGGACGAAAACAAGAGTGTCCCACCAGAGACAATCAAAGACAAGAAGACCACTACTTTATCATCTGTTAGCGCGTTTGACGCAGTTACAAAAGGTGATCTGTCATTACTAGAGAATATATTGGGAGATTCTGATATTAATGCTGTAAATTCATCTGGTGACACTTTACTTCATATAGCAGCAGCCAATGGCCATTTTCACGTTGTTAAATATTTAATTAGCAAAGGTGCCCAAATCGATGCTAAAGATAACAAACACAGAACACCACTGCACAGAGCTGCAGAAAATGGACATGTTAAGGCTGTGAAGGTGCTTCTTCAGGCTGGAGCAAACATTCACTCATTAGATAAGGATTTTCTGACACCTGCACATTTAGCTGCCGGGAACAACCATGACAATGTACTTAGGCTTCTTCTCCAGCATGAAGAGAGACATTATAAAGACAAACATACATTTCTGCACATGGCAGCTACTAAAGGCAATAACAAGCTGGTGCAGCAACTTTTAAAAAACGGTGCCCCAGTTGATGCTGTAGATAACAAAAAACACACTGCTTTATTTTATGCAGTTACTGGAGGCCACGAAAAGACAGTAAAATTGTTGCTGGAAGGAGGGGCTAGCATTGATTCCAGTATTATCGATGCAGCATTTGGTACAAATCATGAACGTATTTTTGGCTTATTATTGGTTTATTCCAAAGGAATGTCTCCTGAGACAATGGTATCTGCCATGTTTAAAGCTGTCAAACTAAATCTGTATGGAATAATCAATGCTTTGGTTGATAAGGGCACAGATGTTAATGCTATGAATGATATAAATTACACACCTCTGCTTGTGGCTGCAGAATTGGGGAAAACAGAATCAGCCATGGCACTTCTTGAAAAAGGTGCTAACCTTAATGTTAGAACACCAAACATGAACACAACCTTACATCTAGCAGTTCAAGGAGGAGATGTTTCACTTACAAAAATGCTCATACATAAGGGAATGAATATTAATATTGCCGGCCCAGGGGACCAAACCCCTCTTCATGTGGCTGCTTTTCATAACAAGCAAGAACTGGCTGATGTTCTAATTGCAGCTGGAGCCAATGTAAATGCTGTCACCAAGGAATTTCTTACTCCTTTGCATATTGCAAGCCAGAGGGGAAACCTTGATGTTGCGCGGATCCTTTTACATTACAAAGCCAATGTTAATGCCAAAGATAAGCAATCAAGGACACCTTTACATTTTGCTGCTGAAGGAGGAGAATATGCTCTGGTACAACTGCTGATCGATAGAAAGTGTGACATTAATGCTATTGAAAAAGACAAGAAAACACCACTACACCTTGCTGCGGCAGCAGGACATGCTAGGGCCGTAGAAGTTATGCTGCAAAATAAAGCTAGATTTGCAGTAAAGGACATGGATGGTTGCACTCCATTGCATTATGCTTCAATTACAGGTAACAATGACATTGTCAAAGTCCTTCTTAAAGCAGGAAAGGGTAAAAACGTGGATGATAAAAACATATGGAGAAAAACTCCATTGCATTTGGCAGCAGAACATGGGCATGGTGACTTAATCAATCTGCTATTACAAAATGGGGCAGCCATTAATGCTCTAGACAGCAACAGAGACACCCCACTTCACTGTGCCTGCAGGGCAGGCCACCTGAGTTCTCTGCAAACTTTCCTTGGCTGGACGCTGGGGGAGAAAGCCAATTTACAAGCCACTAATGCTCTTAAGAAAACTCCACTTCAAGTTGCTGAGTCTGATACCACTGAAGGTCACCAACATATTGCTACTTTATTGAAAAAGAAAATGCTAATAATTAAGTAGAGACTAACTAGGGACATGAAGGATTTTATCTAAATAAATTGTTCTGGTTTCATTAGAAAATGTAAATTTCTCAGGTATTTAAACTGCAGAGCATAAAAGTTACTGATTCCTCAACTGACAGTGAATAAACAAGGCATAGATTACTATATATTCAATATATTTTAATAGCAAGTATTCAAGCTTAAGCTGTCATATTTCATATCGCTTCTGAGGCATTCACAGGTTCCAATATCAAAGTGCAATAAGAACTGCATTATTGCTGGTTTCTATTGAGGCATTCCCAAACACATGGTGCTTTTGATATTCTATACAGAGAGTGCCTTAGCTGAGTTAAGCAACATGGTCTCTTCTTTAGATCTTTAAAAATAATTCTGTAAAGAATGATCCCCTGAGCACACAATACGTTCCACTGGTATTTACAGTCTGTTTAATGATAAATAAGGTTATAAACGCTAGTTACAAAACTGCTATAAATTGCCTTTACAGGGATGAATGATAAAAAAGATTTATTTTTGTAGGATATTCAAATAAGCTTGAGAAGGTTCTCATTCATCCAGGTCATGGTATACCTGTTGTATTCAGTTAGATCAACTGGACTTAAAGTTAAGTTCTTTAAGACATTAAAGCGCAACGTCTTCAACTTTAAGTTCAGTTGATCTGAATACAACAGAGATTTTTAAATAACTTATAAAGGACTAATAGATAGGCAACAGATGTGCCTTAGTGCCATTCATATTGGCTCCCGAAACTACATAAAAATTCTAGGAAACCCCCTGGTCGTCCGATTATCTCGGGGATAGGGGGACCTACTGAAATGATCTCTAAATATGTGGATAAATTACTTAGACCCTTTCTAATAACTCTACCTAGTTACTTGAAAGACACTAGAGATGTACTCCGTAGACTAGATGGTATACTAGTTAAGGAGTCGACTTTGTTGATAGCCCTAGACGTGGAGGCACTGTATCCCTCTATTCCCCACAACAAAGGTATGTGGTCTATTCAGCAGTATCTTTTATCTAGGGGAGATAAATATAAGGCCAATTCCAAGCTGGTTATGGAATTATTAAGTATCATTCTAACCAATAATTACTTCACTTTTGAAAATAGCTACTTCCACCAGAAGAGAGGTACAGCTATGGGTACGGCCTGCGCACCTACATACGCAGGTCTGTACCTAGGCCAGTGGGAGAAACAACTATTTGCAGAGGAGGAGTTGACCTGGGCCACAGACCTTATCAGTCTGTGGATTAGATACATCGATGATGTGATGATTTTGTGGGATGGCTCTCAACAGAGCTCGGTGGCTCGCCACTTTTCCGAAGCTCATCACAATGACCCTTCATCATTAAAAGTATGTGGTATAGAGAAGATCCCTAAACCCAATAGAGGGGGAGATTGGGATCGAAGCATCCTACAAAAAGAGACAATGTGGATCTATAAAATGGACTCTATGTTCCCTAAGGGGTTAAATGAGGAACTAGTGTTCAATATGTTCCTTTAAATTGATTTATTGCAGAGCTACAATAATGTTGCTACATCCACTTTAATATTTAGATAAGCCATGTTGCTGTGATATTAGATACATAGATTGAATTTAGAAATTGTGTTAGATAGAATGTTGCAATTACGCTGTTACTCTTGAAGTATTGGCTTCATGAAATTCTGCTGCACGCATAAATTGTACTAATTGCCCCAAATTTAATGCATATGGATAACCGATTAGGGTATTTAAACCGGGAGAAAGCACCGGTCATGTGACCCGGAAGAAGGGGAAAGATAGCCCCGAAACGCGCGTCGGTCGTTTGGTGCTGGTGATACTAGGCTGAGCTACTGGACTCACTTGCAACACTCTGGAAGCTGTATGTCTTTAGATCCTTGTGGTTACACATTTGGTTCCCTGCTCGGCTATCTGCCTGGAGCGGGAGGCGGGGACTCTGTCCGGGTTTGGGCTAGGACCAGACGAGTGCCGGAGCTGCACCTGGTGCCTGCCCCCGGCCATTGCTCCCTACCGGACCATTAGCCCTACGTACGCATGGACGGTACCTTGTAGCAGTTTGCAGCTGGTCCTCGGAATCGGGAGCGGAGTCGTCGCTGGGAGCGATCCATCAGCATATTGTCCATGCAGGCTAGGAGATCTTGAGGAAGTTCACACGGCTGGGTGAGATCGTATACCACTCTGCTATTTGATTCAGTTGTGTGCTGCTACATTGTTCAATTTCTTTCTATTGACATACTTAGTATCTACTGACTTCCATTTGCAAGTACAGACTTATAGCTTGGAATAAGGTTTTCTTCCTCCAGCTCGCCTAGAGTCATATTTATTGTTATTATTATATTATATTTATGTTTTATAGTGTGTGTATGTTCACATTGACATTTTATTGGGGATATGTGTAATAATTTTTATACATAGTTATGAATAAAGCTCTTGTTTTAACCCACTACATCCTGTATGATCGTTCAGATCACTGTCTTTATCTATATGATTATAGCTTGATATAGCAGCATGAGTGCCCCTATCATATTTGATTGGGTTATGAATGGCACTAAGGCACATCCTGTTGCCTATCTATTAGTCCTTTATATTGTTATTATATACCACTCATAGCACCGGTACTATTTGTACCTGCTGCATTTGCATATTATCCAGTTTCCGACTATCATTTATTTTGATTAATATTTACAGGCTTAGACCTGGTTTACGTTTTGTGTGTTCTAGACATCGGAACTGGAGTTTAAATTGTAGTGGGTTGATTGCTACTTGAGCTTGTTGTCTGACTCCACAGCAATATGGCTTATCGATTAGTGACCTTGAATGGGAATCTGACATAATGAGGTTTTTACAGATGACAACTCTACAGATGAGGAAGGGAAAAATGAACGAGGATTTATAAGGTTCAATAAATATAAGAAGGAACTTAGTAAAATAGTAAAAGAAAAAAGAGGGAAATAGCCAGTTGGAGAAAATATACGCAAAACAAAATGATTCCAAGGGGCTTGAGGTGGAAGGTTAAACCAGGTTCCAATCTTGTGGCAAGAATGTCCATAGAGTTTAAGGACAAATGGACCAAATACTGGATGAGGCCTCACTCAAGCTCATGGTTTTAATCATTGAAGAAAATAACAACAATTAAAGAACTTGAAAAAGAGATAAATAGCTTAGCAGAAAATTTGATATGTTGGAAGATCATAAAGATATCAGATTCAGAATGATAAAATTAAATCAGAGATAGATAAGCTTCAAAATAGTTTAAATTAAGGAAAAAGAAAAAATTTTTACGTGATAGTGAAGATTATAAAACAGGACATATATATGATTATAATCATCATACAGCGATACCTCTGATCAAAGAGAAAATAGAGACAAGGTGAAGTCAAATAGGAAATATAGATTCTCTAAGCATAGATCAGGATATAAAAATATTGAAACTACCTTGAGTCAGTTTTTAGGAAAGGACCAGACGGTCCAGAAAGGGAAAAAGGAGGAAGAATCAGACAGGAGAAAAACAGACAATCAACAATCTTACAACCTGAGAAGAAAGACAGAAGAGAATGTAGTAGAAACCTTCTGACTTCCCATTAAATGAATATCACAATAAAAGCACTATCAAAAGGTTTAAATTTTGCTCCCACTAAGGGGTTGGATAAGTTTACCTTTATTAAAGATTTACATCTATTCGCACGTAAGCTTACTTTAAAAAGAATGTTCTGGGGGAAACAAAATGATGACGTTGATTTGATAATTTGATCACTTAATCTTGACTTTAATCAACTTGCAATGTACTGAGGACATTAACTATGCTCCTCTAGATAATTTGGAAAACATTGTTACAAAATTTAGGTGCGGAAATATATACATATGAACTCAGTATGAAACCTAAATCTAAGTTCTATCCATCAATCTCTCTGTACCCAACATTAAATTGTTTGTTAAACTGGTAGAGGAGGAGGTCTCTAAATATGAAAATGTATCTCCTCCCCTAACTTAAGTTTTAAAGAGTCTAAAGCCCTTAAAGAACTGTCGAACAATGAAAATCTAGTAATTAAACAGGCAGATAAGGGTGGCAAAATATGTTTTATGACGGTGGACTACTATAAAAAAGAAGCCCATCGTCAGTTAAGAGAAGGTGATCAATATGAAAAAGTTTCAGAGAATCCTATACGGAAGGTCAACGCTATATTTGGGATACCTTATCCAAGGCTTTGGATGAGGGGACCATAAATAAGAAAAGAAATGGATTACCTTTATGTGAAACATCCGGTGATCCTTGCTTATATTGGCTCCCGAAACTACATAAAAATTCTAGGAAACCCCCTGGTCGCCGATTATCTCGGGGATAGGGGGACTACGAAATGATCTCTAAATATGTGGATAAATTACTTAGACCCTTTCTAATAACTCTACCTAGTTACTTGAAAGACACTAGAGATGTACTCCGTAGACTAGATGGTATACTAGTTAAGGAGTCGACTTGTTGATAGCCCTAGACGTGGAGGCACTGTATCCCTCTATTCCCCACAACAAAGGTATGTGGTCTATTCAGCAGTATCTTTTATCTAGGGGAGATAAATATAAGGCCAATCCAAGCTGGTTATGGAATTATTAAGTATCATTCTAACCAATAATTACTTCACTTTTGAAAATAGCTACTTCCACCGAAGAGAGGTAACAGCTATGGGTACGGCCTGCGCACCTACATACGCAGGTCTGTACCTAGGCCAGTGGGAGAAACAAAACTATTTGCAGAGGAGGAGTTGACCTGGGCCACAGACCTTATCAGTCTGTGGATTAGATACATCGATGAGTGATGTTTTGTGGATGGCTCTATCCAAGAATGGGAGAGCTTCTTTTCCCAGATGAATATCAATGATTTGAACCTTAAATTACCTACCAATCTAGTCTAAACTGTATTCCATTTTTAGATTTACTATTAAAAAAGTGGGTAATAAATACACACTGAGATGTATAGGAAACAAACGGCAGGCAACTTCTCCTACGTGCTGATGTATGCATCCCACCTGCCTTCTCAGAGGTATTCCGGTCGGCCAGTATCTGCGGCGCGCAGAACTGCCACCACACTGGCAGACTTTGAAAATGCAGCGGATGATCTGAAGTTGAGATCCTAGAAAGAGGATACCCCTTAAGTTGGCTAAAAAAAGCATATAAACGTGCTAAATTCTAAAAGAGATGATTTGGTCTTCAAAGACAGAATTGGTAAAACAGACCAATCCTTGAGACTCATAACCAACTATAATAATGATTGGCATTTCCTCAAGAGAGTACTCCAAAAATTTTGGCATATTTTGAAAGGGGATGATAACCTTAAACAATGGTTCCCCCTAGACCCCTGATTACAGCACGTAAGGCCCCCACAATGGTGGTCAAATTGTTAGCAGCTTCTTTCAGACAAAAAGACAAGAGCTTGGCTAAACAAAACAAAGGCATGTATAAATGTGGTCATTGTAAGCATGTGCAGTTATGTCAAATAAAATAGATACCTTAAAAATAACAAAAACGAAATTTTTAAAATTCATAACTTTATTAACTGTAAAACCAAAGGAGTGATATACATGTTGCAATGTGAATGCCATAAGATCTATATTGGTAAAACGATTCGCACTAGCAGAAAGGACATTGGAGCAGTTAGAGACATCAATCATGCTAATCAACAGAGCTCGGTGGCTCGCCACTTTTCCGAAGCTCATCACAATGACCCTTCATCATTAAAGTATGTGGTATAGAGAAGATCCCTAAACCCAATAGAGGGGGAGATTGGGATCGAAGCATCCTACAAAAAGAGACAATGTGGATCTATAAAATGGACTCTA